>JBBCBC010000022.1:10884738-11496272 GCA_037126765.1 Stenogyne calaminthoides | reverse complement strand
TTGGTGACTGATTCTAATCATAAAGCCCTTCACTTTCGAGAACTCATATTTGAATCCGTTATCGGGTGTGATCTTTTGATAGTAGTTATACTTTTAATCCTTACGTGTCTGAACTCAGGTTACTTGTACATCATCATTCTCTGGAGGTTAGAATCCTTTGGTAAAAACCAAGATTATCATCCTTGAAAAGTACCGTAAGGCTATGCTTGTTCTTTGAGAGCTAGGAGATGTTTGCTTCGATCGCTTGCCTTGAGCATCATTGTGACGTACTGAGATAGTTAGCATACACCCTCGGCGCATTGGCGATCCCACGAACTGTAATCAAATCGTTTCTTTAGGTACCCCTTTGAATGGGTCTGGGGGGTTAGTAGTGGATTTAGGGATCCACAAGCGAAACACTTCTATGGTAATTAGATAGATTAGAATGTCCGATTTGTCCCATACAAATCAACATAATCATCGCCTTTATATGCTTTCTCGATTTATATGATTATCGCGGTGAGCCTTGGGTGACTTAGAAGACTTGGGATTTTTCTTTATATTATGTCTTCTTTTAATCCAGTGGCTCAGTGAAGTAGCCCTAGATCTCCAAGGTTATAAAGGTAGGTACCCCGCTACCATCAAAAGATTCATATCTCTTTTCGCATAGATGGTCTTTTTGCGCTTACCTATAGCTTGCTTATTAGGCAAATGATCTTGATTGGGTCTCAGATTAGATTTCCTTCTTACTAAGTTGTCTCTTCTCGATACCTACTGGCCGACAACGTTGAGGTCTCTTCGGAAGAACCGGATTCTTTCGGATTCTTCTACCGATGCTTAATCACGGGGTCCATTGCTCCTTTTTGATGAAAATTTCATTTTACTTGCTCGCCATGGTCTTTTTCCTTATCGATACATGTTTAGCTATTTGTGTATCTTTTAAAGAGACTCGTTTGATTACACCCTTCAAGTGAATCAAACGAGGCTTTTTAGGATAAGTTCTGGTTCTCATACCCAATTCTTCTTGTTAGTCGCATGGCGTCAAAATAGGTGTTCATATCTTGAACGGTTTTTTATGATTTCGTGAAAACTTCTATTTTCAAGTAAACTATCCTCAAGAGATTTTAGACTCTCATGTAGTTAATAGCTCATCAAATTTATTTTTGAAGGATTTTTGAAATCATCGCCTTGTCGTTTGTTGATCGCTAGTCTTTGATCCGCTTTCCCCGATCGTAAGATATAACTTTCGTAACGTTAAGTTCTCGCCACCTTCCGGAAAGCGCTTTCAATGATTTCATCAAGAGTTTTTCGATCCGTTTCTTTAACAAATGGGATTATTTCGGGATCCTTAGCTTGCTATTTTCACTTCCTAATTATCAGAGTGTTGGTTCATCGATCGAGAGATCTTTCACAATTGCCGAGTAGAGCCGCAAGTCAATCTTCTCCAAAGAAAAGCATAATAAGTGTGGAAATGAAAATGTAAGGTTTGGAGGTTACCTCAGATTGGTCTCCTCCGCCATCGTGCAAATTTCATCGTTATCCAAGGAATATCGGATCTTCGTATTTGGTCAACCTTAACGCTTATTAGACGCCAAGTCTTGCCCTACGGATAGTAGCGAGTCCTCGGAAGGCGGATAGGAATCATCGATTCGGATGTATGTTGACCCGAGCTTTTCTATCTTTAGGCGTTGCTCTCTTATTCGTTTCTGCCCACTTTCTCTGGGTCAATTCGGCCGATGGAAGTGTTGTGACACAGTTCATGATTGAGCATGATCCTCGATCTCTGAACTTCCTCTGCCCGGTGGAAATCGGCAATGCATGGGATCATCGGTGGCTTTTTCGATAGTATCTGAACTCCTTACTGTCGGATCACGGTATCTCTTCTCTCATCGACAAATCATCTCTTTCTTTTCTTCTGCCTTGATCTTGATCGTAAATACGGATTCTTTCTAGTGATATCCGGTTGGCCTCCATTTCTTCTTTGTTTGTCTTGATAGTCTAGCCAGAATCTACGATCACACCAAGTTGAGCATTTGATCTTCAGGATTTCTCGCAAAGCGTAACGATCCGTTTCCCTTGACTCATTATATTTCCAACAGTTCGGCGGCCTTTTTGATCTGGCCGGGCCGTTGCTTTTAAACGCAACAGTGATTTAGACGTTGGAGGCTTCAAAGCAGTGTCTCTTCATTCATTCATCCTCTTTTCGACAAATCTAACTCGTGGGCTTTAAAGGCTGTGAAACGCTTATTCGGCTTCATCTTTGAAATGTCTTGGCAATCCTTGATTCTACGTGACTTTCATGTCCCATTATTAGTGAGAGATCTTAGGATCTTTGTAGTTGATATCTTTGTCCGACATCTCTTCCAGAGTTCTCGTAGTTTTGTTATCGGCATTCCGATCCTCTCATCGAAGGCTCGCTTGATGGTCTCGTTGGGCAACATCTTTAGCTTTTCGAACTTCACAGTTCAGCTTGTAAATGGGTATTTTTGGTCGATTTCATTACTCAGACATCGTCTTATAAGAGTATCCCACATTTGTTTCAAGATATATGATGATGGGTTTTTTAATTCCTTTGTAATTTTATCCAACGCCTTTCATGATTATATGCCCGCTTATATATATAGAGTCCAATCAGATAACTAATTGAAAATTTAGCATCCATCGGTATTACGCAAGAGGTATTTTCGGATCTCCTCCAACCGGGAAAACGTGGATATACTTGGCGGGTCCGTCAAAGATTCAATAAATGCTTACCATCAAAGATTCTTCATATATATAGAATCAATGATACTCAAAGCCGAAATTTAGGCAAATCATGGAACACGCCAGAGGTATTTTGATGCCGAGAATTTGTGTCCCGAACGGGTTTTAAAAAGGTTTTTTCTAGACGGGTTCAAATGACCACAAAATTCTTCCTAAGAATCGAGTGATTTTCAAAATTACCCGGTCCGAACCACGCCTTTGATACCACTTGTCGAGGTTCAATCGGTTTTTGAGGGGAAAGGTCTCGACGGAGGGCGAATTTTGATATCCGGGCTACTTTAATTGTGTGACGGTAAATTACCCGATGAGTGCTGGGACAGTATCGCTTTAAGTCATTTTTTAATCTCACCGACTAGCCCGAGGCTAACCCTTGATACGCTGGGCCTTTAACTCGAGGTGCGGAAGCTATTTTTCGTGGTGAAAAACTTATCAATATGTATTCGCTTTTTAAACTCGACCAGACCGCTGGTGTGTATCGAGCTTAACTTATAATATATGTAGCAATAAGAGTGTGTATAGTAAAGCAATAAGAAAGCACGTGAAACACACAAGACTTTTATAGTGGTTCGGGATGAAACCCGCTTCCACGCCCACTCTTCCCCTTAACACAGTGAACCTTAACCAACTTAACCGAGCATAACCGAAAGCTTAACTCTATTTTAACCTACGGACTTATATCCTCACGGATGGCCGAGATGTTTAATGAGTTCACACTCTAATGATGTTTATCGAGTTCACACTCTACAGATGTTTATCGAAGTTCACACTCAACCAACTAGAAATCAAAACCAATCCCTAACAAATCTTTCCGAACAAACTTTACCTTAACTTGCGTTTTGGGTAAAGAATGTTTGAGGGTTCCAAATCGAAATCTATCCCAGTGTTTTAGGTAGCCAAAATGCTAGTGGATACGATTTTCTTTAAGAACAACGGGATGAACACTCTAAGAATAATCTTCAAATATGGTGTTCTTTTCGAGCGTAAATTCAAGGCTTTTTTTCCTTCTTGAGAATCGTTACGATGTTGTTTTCTCTTCGGCCAATTGTTCATGTGATAGTTGTCGGTTTTTTTTTTTCTTCTTTTTCGAGCAATCCCATTTTATAGACCCTCGAAATCAAAGAGTCGTTGGAGAGCAATTTTAATTTTGCCATATTAGGTAGGTTATAGGATATGATCGTGACGCGCTCCAATTATCGGCATGGTGGTAGGCATGATTACCATCGCTTTTGTTCGCATTTGTCAGATCCCACAATGTCATTCTTTTGTGCACGGTCGCTTTCTCCTTGATCATTTCATGACGGCATTTCGATCACGGTCCGCTAGACATCGATATTCCTTTTCAGAGAAGATTCATCTGTTCGTGTATATTTTGATTGTCACTAGTGTGTGAGTCGACTTGATCGTTAACCGATCGGGGCCCTATTTTGTTGAGTCTTTCCGATGCATATTGTTCTTAGCTCAACACGCCAGACATTCCTACCGAATGTAGGTCTTCAGTCTCTTGATTCAGTGTGTCTCGAGCCTCAAGCAGTATTCAACCATACCGAAGCCCTCGTGTTTGTTATCGATCGGTCTTCGTGTTTTGTCCGAAGTCCTCGTTCATCCGAAGTCTTCGTTCTATCCGAGTCTTCGTGTTCATATCTAAGTCTTCTGTCTTCTGCCTTCATCCCGACTTCCCTTTGTCTTCGATTGGTTCTGGCTCTTCCGATCATCCGACCTTTATCCGGCTATCATCCGACACTTCGACCACCTATACATATTGAGTCCCTCAATATGTGACTCCATCTTTACATCACGATCTATACATTTCACCTGGTCATCTTAACTGATTCTAAGTCACCACCGCTAATGAGTCCGACCGGGTCCTATTATTCTGACATTTTTGGAACTTCCATCAAAACTAAAATACGATTTCCCAACACATCATTTTGGATCTCAAATCATCGCTTATGTGAAAAATTTACTACATCGATGAAAGGGAAAGTTTGAGATGTCATGATGGGGGAGATGAATTTTTTCGACTTAATTGAAACAATTAAAGGAAGGAATTTTCATCAATCAAGCAAAGTACACCGGAGATCCGATTGCCAAGTATGGTGTACAAAATTGTAATGCAAAGAATTCCTATGAATACTAACACAAGATGGATCCCGATCCAAGGCAAATCAAGAAGTCTCACTGATTATAGATGGATCATTGGATCATTGCTCTCATCTCAATGCAAGTAGGAGTCGGATATAACATTTCTTTATTGGGGATGTGCAAAGATACCAAGCTAATCCTATACTAGTCACATGGAGGTCGCCAAAAAGATATGGAAATATCTTAAGGGCACGGTGAATAGAGAGATTATGGTATCCAACTCGATGATAACCTTGAATTAACAAAGTTATTCGGGGATGTCGACATGGAGGGTGTAGAATTGGATGTGAAGTCCACTACAGTGAACTTTGTCAATTTCTTCGAAGTAAACCGACATCCCGGTTTTCAAAGAAACAGGCCTCAAAAGAGAACTAGTACTACGAAGTCGAGTACATGGTCAAGCAGAAGTCATAGGCATGCATTCTTTGGCAAGACAACAATTAAGGGATTATAGATTGTAGCCAATGAAGTACCAATGGCACCAGATAATAATAGTGATATTGCTTATTTCACAAATCCAAGATGTTACACCGATGCAAGCATGTGGATGTCGGACATCACTTCATCGTAGATCATGTAGAGAAAAAGGACATTAGGATGGAGAAGATTCACACCGATAAGAGAGTTGATATCTTGACTAAACCTTTGGTTGAATCAAGATTTTCAGAACTATCAGCTTGAATTAGTGGATGTCTGATCCAAGTGTATATAGTAACTGAAAAAATCAAGGTTTTCAAATGCATGAAGTTTTCACGATTCTACCGAGAAACTCGTGATAAAATTGAAATATCGAATCGAAGTCTTCGGGAAACTCTTGTAATCAAGGTCAAGATTTAAGATATAATCGAACTCGCTCAAGACTAAAGATCACAACGACATTTTATCAAGGTCAATACTCGAAGACCGACAAAGGAAATTAGGTCTCAAGAAGTAAAAATGCAACTCATTTATGCTTAACCGAAACTCAGAAATCATTTTAATAAATACTAAACCTGTGAATGTTTTTTGCTGGACCTTTGAAATCATAATAATAAATATTCAATTAATCACCAATAAGGTTGAATGATTTTTTGGAGAGATCGACCTTTGAAATTAGTCGATGATCAATCTTAACAGCTTGATTTTAATCAATGATACGATTTCATGAACTCACTTATATATTCATTTGAAAATCCTTTCAAGCCCATTTCATTAACCTTCGCTCTAAAAACACAACTCGCAACTAAAAACCCTTTTTGCCCGTAAATCTTCATCGCCCCAAAACCCTACACTAAAAAAATCCTCACAATGACTTTTCTCAATTTATGATAAACCGGTTATTTCCAACAAAGCCATGGTACTAATATGTGGTGTCGCTTTAAAGTTCATCCAACGCTACCCATTTAAGAAGAATAGGCGCTTCATATGATCGTAATCGCAAAGTTTACAAATCTTGTTGCGAACCAACCGAAGGTAATTACTCTAAGGAGGTAATAGAGTTTATTTCAACCGAGATTAGATGACGAGGATGGTGTCGGAGTCCTCAGATTCATCATCTTCCATCTAAATAAAGCTAAATACATAGATTTTGCATTTTGAGGTGTATATAATACCCAAAAAATTTAAATGATGTATTTGAGTCAGGTGATAGAGGGAGGATCCCATGACTTATAAGTGTTGGTCGGGAGCGAGGGAATACCTTGATAGGATAATAGAGCATCCTATTAAGGTCGAGGCTACATTGAATAAACAAGATTTGAAGTTTAAATATGTAGTTTCTGGGGATATAGTTAGCAAATGTATAATGAGCAGCATCCAAGTTTTGAGGTATAAGCACGCCCAAAGCTTAGATTGATGGTCGCTATGGAGGAATCACCCACCACCGATTTCAATGGTTGAAGTATTTGATGAGTGGTGAGTGACCAAGCAGGATAAGAAGGAGGATGGTTCGATTGTCATTAAAGGGAAAAATTCTTCATGCAACCAAAATAGCTTTTATTTTGGAGATGCGCCCGTGAAGAAGAGGACATTTTTGCTAACTCTCGCCCTTTCCAAAGTTTAAAATCATGTTCAAGCCTACAACAACAAGAAAGACTTTGAAGGGTAAGAAAGAGAAGAAAGTGGAATCAATCGCCGCCGGCTGAAGAAGCCCATCAAGCCGGGGGAAGGCTTTGATGGAGGTCAAGAGGGAAAAGGGAGAAGCAATGAAGAAGAAAAACCCTTGCTCCCAAGCGCAGGCGATGATGATTTTACCGGCGAGGAGGTGAGCGAATCGAGGAGGTGCAACCCGAGGCCGTAAAGCAGAAATCGCCATTACAAGTATTTGTCTTGCTATTTACGCGACAGAGCAAACCGAGGAGCAAGTTTTTTCTTCGAGATTCTTGGAGACATCACCGAGCACGACAAATTCTCTCAAGAAATTTTCAAAGGACCTCGTGACCTCAAAGAGCTGTGTGATTCCTTCCCATCGAAGTGCCGCTTTAAATCTCAAAGCAAGCCAGAGATTCAAACCATGGAGTTGCCCGCTTCAATCCTCGCCAGATGCTCAATATTGCTTCATTCAGAGGTGAAGATCAAAGCGGAATGAGGAGACATCGCTTTTAACTCGGCCTTTGATCGGGGAAAGACCAAGCTCGTGGATGAAAGTGTCCGATTTTTGATGAGTCGGTCGATGACGGTATTTGAAAAGAGAAGAAGATGATGTTGGTGCCCGAGGCCCAAAGATAAAAAACCAAGATGGGGGACCAACAGGGAATGCCGAGAAACAATCTCAGATGGGAGAATGAAAGTGACTGATGATGGAGAGCCCGATGTCACACATCCTCGACTCTAGTAATTTTCTGATTTTGGCACTACTAAAAATTATGCCAAGGCTACTGGGTTTCTATCTTTAACTCAGAATGTCTCGATATGCGACCGAGGCTCGTGGAAACCGGCTCAGCCGACACAAGTCAAAAGGAGACCGGCTCGTGATAGAGATCGAGGCTCAGCAGTAACAACCACTCAGAAAAGTGAAAGAAATTTTTTATGCTCCAGATTGATCTTTTACTCCCATTGTGGAGAAGCTGGACATACAGCTGCCATGGACAAAGTGGCTCGACAGCTAATATCCAACCATTTTAGAAGATGGAAAGTCCGAAGTTCTACTTCAGACCGATGTACCTTCCGGGCACTACTCGACTGATAAATTGACTGCCATGGAAGGAAAGATGGATGGAGTCAAGACAGAGCTGAGTGTAGAGCTGAAGCATTTGTATCAGGAAAGGACTGCATTTCTAGAAGCAAAGCTGGTGGAGAAGAATGATCATCTGATCAAAAATGCTGTTGAGGAAATGAGCTCCATGCTCATGACCAAGATGACAGAGATGTTTAAAGATGCTCTCTCCAACCCGGTTTTGCACAGATATACCGAAGAGTTCTTCGTGGCGAAGAACCAACCGAGGAGGCTAAGAGCAAGAGCAAGTTGGCGGAGAAGTGAGAAGTGTCGTCAAGGAACAATACCATATGGACACCTTGGAAAGAAAGGCGATAAAGAGTACGAAAAGAAAAAACATTGCTGAAGCCTTGAAGGAAGTTGAAGCCACCGAAAAGCTCAAATCCAAGAAAGTGGAGAACTATCTACTACTTCTATGTTTCGAGGAAACAATGCAAGAAGTCATTATTTGAAAAAAACCGAGTCTTTAGAAGAGAAGGTGAAGACAAAAGCTAAGTCGGTCCGAACAACCTATCAAGAGGAAGGTTGTGGCGTTTGTTGAACCCGAGAGGAAGAGGAGTTAAGACTTCTAAGCCAACACAAAGAAAGTCGCTCATGGAGTTAGGAAGAGTCCTAAGAGGAACCTCGAAAAGAAGTCTTCAACACCAAGAGAGCTTTGAGATCACTTCAGTCGAATAAGAAAAGAAAACTTCTTGCTTCGGTTTGGAGTGCCTTTGATAAGGAAAAGAAAGAAGAAGAGCAGAAACGGTTTAAAAAATTTCCCCGAAAAAAAAAGGGATCGCTAAAACTCAAGTGGGGCGACATTGATAAGTGGATGCCAATCCAATTCAATGATGGTTGGGAAGAGATTAAAAGAACCTTTTGGTTTTACTATGAAGTTCAGAGAATGGAGAGGGAAAGCTCGAGATCCAAAATGAAGCCTTCATTGATTATTTGTTGACATTTTATCCAAAGTACTTGCAGAGTTAGATAAATCTTAAGGATGAAGGTAAAACCGATTGTTGCCCCTGGTCCATATACATACCTGCTTCCTAAAGGCTAGAGAATGGCTTGAAAAATGAAAAATGCCCATCTCGTGAAATTGCTCAATATGCCATCCAGCTTAGGCCCGATGGTGTAATAAACCCGTATATATCATCAAGGAAAGAGAGGAGTCAAGAAGAGGTAGATATGGGATGTTCAACCTAGAAGTGCCTCGCGATGAGGTCAAGAAGAGCGAAGAGCTAGAGTCAAGATCAAAGAAGATCAAGACCAAGACTCAAGACTCTTTGTAATTTTTATGTTTTGTCTTTACTTTTTGATAAGTTCATCAGAATCAGAATCATATCATACAATCAATGAAACTTTTTATTTTATGCTCAAAGATAATATCTCATTATCTTTTACATGTCTTTATATTTGATATGCCTTATGACGTGTTGTGAAATTGTTGGGAGAATTATTGTGAAAATTGTTGAGAGATTTACCATTCTTCGATTGTAATAAGAAAAACTCAAACCCTCGAAAATAAGTTAAGTGTTTTTGTAACAAGATGGTTTTGCATCATAAAAAAGCGGGGAAATTGTTGGGAGATGAATTTAATAAAGATTTTTTTGATTAGATCCCAAACCCCCGAGTATGACATGTTCGTGATAATTTTGATAGTTGAGTCGATTCGGGCTTTTAGAGTGTTTAGATGTTATCTCGCACTATGTATAGCCAGACATAGATCAAAGTTATATTCTCAAGATTCTGAAGACTCAAGAAGTTTTCAAGAAACGGAAAGTTTCAAGATGAAACCGAAAGTTTCGGGTTTAAAGATGAAACCGAGAAATCAAGACTCAAGATGAAATCGAAATCGAGATCAAAGATGAAATCGAGAAACTAAAGACTCAAGATGAAGACTCAAGATATCACCAAGATATCTCTCAAGACTCGTTAAAAAGACATCAAGACTCAAGACTCAAGACTCAAGACATCAAGACTCAAGACACGTAAGACTCAAGACCAAGATATCAAGATCAAGATGAGGATATCGATAAGGCGTAGTTATCAAGACTCAAGAATTCATCGAATGCTCAAGATAACCTTAATGTTCCGAGGCATCAAAAATATCTATCCTAAGGATACAATACCGGAGAAGAACGCGATTACTTAGAAAATAGATATTGCCCAAGACATTCACATGCGCATAAAAGGAACTAAAACTAAGTTGTTGTTAAGGTTATATCACCTTTAGATATTGACCAAAAGAGTCGTTATGTTTGTCTACATTTCATCAAGATAAGAGCCAATCGGAGGAAGACAAAGATCGCATTTTTATCGATAATCAAAAAAGTTGATAAAGTCATCAAGTACGCAAGAGGGTATTATGTTCCGCATCGCAAAAGTGGTGATCGGTCAGATAAAGGCATATTGCCTAAAACATGCTAGGGAGTATTCAAACCTTAAAAAATAGTCGCTCATCACACACCATAAGAGGAAACTCATGAAGCTATCTCTTCCAACTGGATAGTTTTTCAAGAGTGACCTTGGTGTCCATTTATAAATACTTGTGACCCCTCTACATTGAAGGTTACGGAAATTTGTAAGCAACTCCAAGAGCTCAAACTTATTATTGCAAGTTGAAACACTCTAAAACCCAAGAATTTTCCAAGTGCTTTACATTGAAGAGAGCTCATTCACTAAGCCTAGTTTTGATAAGATATATCCAAAGTTTAGTAGAGATATCCTAGCTTTTGCATTGTACTTAATTAAAAGGATATCTCACCTAGTTGGAAACCAACCAAGAAACCCCAAACCCTTTGTAAGGTAGTTTGAGTGTGATTGATTGGTGAGTTGGAGTTGTAAAGATTTAATAAACTACAGAGGTAGTCGAAAAACTCTAGAGAAGAAGAAAGTAAACTATCTCGATAGTGTAAAGCTTTGTGTGTGTTTTGAGTAAGTAAACCATGAGGTAATGTAAAGCTAAAAAATAGAAAGGTTAGTAAACTACATTGAGGTAGTCGAAAACCCAGGGAGTTGGTTATGAATTCTCTCGAAGGTCGCAGAGAGGGACATAGGAGCTTGAGTCTCGAACCACTATAACTTGCAGGTTATTTGCTTTCCTGCATCGCATTGATTATCCTGCTGCATATCGTTAACCGAAAGCATATTTTCACCGACACTCGCTTGTAATCAATCCAATCGAAGTTGCATCTAACTCAATCACGCCACTTTAATCACTATCTCATTAAAAGGAAGGTTTTCAAAGAAAGCATAAAACGAAAGTATAAACTTAGGGCCAACCATTCGCGACATCCGAAAATTTTACTCAAGCAGCTCAAGATTCTAAAACTCGTAAAATTGATTATTCGAGAGGTTTCTCAAAGCAACCAGATCACCGCCCCCCGTAGACTTTGACTCAGTGGCATTTCAGGCTTCAGTAATAAATCATCAGACAACTCGACCCATCCGACCTCCTGAAGAAAAAAGTTTTAAAATCATCAACACATGTATTCCCCCCATACACGTAAGACTCGCTTTGCACCGGACCAACACTTAGCAATCGTGATGTGACCAATAATATTGCTCATGATATAAAGTATTGAATCTCATTGATTCTCTACCCGCCATAAGTCAAATCAATAATTACTAACCACACACGATCCTATTTATGGGATCTAAGATTAAGAAATAACGAACCAATCGATGTCTAATTCTTCCTAATTCAAGCAAAGAATCTATCCTTCAGAGGTCCTATTCAAAGGCATCATCATGCACTAGTGTAATCTCTTTGGTCAAGACAAAAGCCATCCAGCCTTTACACTTCAACCTTTCACGATGGATTACCATTTCCATCTAGGTCGCGGAACATCGTATCTTTAGTTACAAGCGGACCTTAATTTAATCTTTTGTGGTCCGTATCACTAAATTAACTACAATGTAACACGACTATTTATTGAACAGCTTATGCAAAGAAATATATGTAACATTTAATGATATTTAAAGATCGATGATAAATAATTTATTTCAAGAATAAGACCAAAATTCATTTCGTTATACAAAGTAAAAGTATACTTTCCAAAGATAACCCCAACAATCTCCCACTTAGACTCAAAGTCCGCTTTTTGGTATACTACAAAGATATCTCGTGGTAGTTCCTAATGCGTGATATCTAATGTCACCTACACCTAACATAATAATATCTCCCACTTTTACTCAAAGCAGATCGGGTGATCTTGACACCAATTCCTTCCACATGTCTCTAATGTGTTCTGGAGGCGCACTTTGTGAATGGATCCGCTAGGTTGTCTTCTCGACATCTTTGTCACCTCTATATCTCCCTCTTAACGCATTTTTTGTATAAGTTGGTATTTCATTTTAATATGTTTGTCGGCCTTCAGGGCTCTCGCTCCCTTTGAATTTGCAATCGCTTCCAAAGATTATCACAAGAAAAATGTTGATTGTGTTGGGCAAATTCGAACTACATCCAAGTCCACTAGAAAGTTCTTGAGCCAAACCGGCTTTTTTCACGCGCCGTAAAGCAGCTACATATTCGGGCTTCCATGGTAGAATCGGGCGATGCATTTTCGCTTAACGCTTCTCCATGTCACGGCTCTTCCCCCATGCAAAACACACTACCGGAGGTAGATTTTCCGAATCTAAGTCCGATTGAAATCCAAGTCCATGTAACCGATGGGGATTAGACTATCCGATCGATAAACCAACATTCTATCTCGAAGTTCTTTTCAGATACTTTAATGTTTTTAATCGCCATTCAATGTTTTTTCTCAATTACTTTGATATCTTGCCACCATGCCAACGGCAAAGCAGATATTTGGTCTCGCAAGACACAAGATTGCATACATAAGGCTTCCAACAACCAAGCATAAGGAATGCCTTTCATGTCATCTATCTCTTTTGTGCCTTAGGGCACATTTTCGATTGATGGATTCCATGTCCAAAGGTACGGCCTTTCGAATCCCGTGATGTCAATCGCTTCAAGACAAGGTCTATATATGAAGCTTTGGATAAGCCTATCATCCTTTTTCGCGATCTTGAGTGATCTTGATCCCAAGGATGTGCCCGCTTCCCCTAAGTCCTTCATATCAAACTATTTTGAAAGCCATGCCCTTACGCCCCGATAACACCTTTACATCATTCCCCGGCGAGTAGAATGTCTTCACGATAGTACTAAGAATACCAATGCGCTTCGACACGCTTCTTGTACACACAACTTTCAGATTCATTTTGATCAAACCCATAAGACTTTATTACTTGATCAAAAAATTGGTTCCAAGCTCGATGTTTGTTTGAGTCCATAAATGGACTTCTTGAGCTTACAAACCAGGTGTTCTTTTGCCTTTTTTCAATGAAGTCTTGGGTTGTTGCATATAGATTTCCTCTTCAAGACTTCCATAAGGAAAGTCGCTTGACATCCATTTGCCGATTTCAAAGTCGAGATGCACAACAATCGACAAGAGAATTCAGATGGACTTGAGCATCATACAGTAAAAAAAGTTTCCTCATAATCGATCCCTTCTTTTCCGAGTATAACCTTTCGCCAAAAAGCCTTTCCTTGAAGGTTTCCACCTTCCTGGCCCCGGGTCCTTTTTCCTCTTGTATACCCACTTGCAACCAATGGTTTGACCTCATTAAGTGGTTCGACTAGCCTCCCTCACTGCTATGATCCATAGAACCCATTTCGCTTCCATTGTTGTTTGCCAAGAAACCGCATCCTTGTCTCGATTGCTTCGTCAGAAGTCCATGAAGTCCGATTCATCTTAACCGGGGACTAAGTCCGAGGACTCTCCTACCCCCATGAATCTTTGGTTGTCTTACAACCCTCCCACTACGCACGAGGTTCCAGCTTGTGTAAGTGTGTCGCTTGGTATGTCATCTTGTACAACTTGGCAATGAGGTTAGCCCCTTAGCTCATTTAAGGTAATCTCACTTCTCGGTTTTTTTCGCTCATATACTTTTCTTCCAAAATCTAAAGTGGGTGCTTATTACCACCTTTTGATCTTTGGGACCATGGAACATACACCCTTTTGTTCCCTCGTATCCTATAAACAACCTTAATTCTCGACGAGGATCCAATTTTCCAACTTCCTTTTCCAACACGTAGGTCGGACACCCCAAATTCTCATGTGTCTCTAAACCGGCTTTACGCCCGGTCCACAATTCTTTGGGAGTTTTGGGAACCGATTTGGATGGCACCAAGTTCGTAATATAAGCCATTGTTTCCAAGGCATGACCCCGTAACGACTTGGGTAGATCCAAGATAACTCATCATTGATCTAACCATTTCTAAAAGAGTTATGTTTCTTCACTCAGCAACCCCATTTTGTTGAGGGGTTCCGTGCGCTTAGTGGGATACAATCCCTTCATTTGACAAGTAGTTCAAAACTCATCGCCGAGGTACTCGCCTCCACGATCGATCGTAGAGAGACTTGATACGCTTTTTCCCTATGATTCTCTCTCTTGAGCCTTAAATTCTTTGAATTTGTCAAAGGTCTCGTGATTTATGTTTCATAAGGAAAATGTAGCCGCATTCTTGAGTAATCATCAATAAAGGTGACAAAATACTCATAACCTCCTCTTGCTTTGATTGACATCGGGATCAGATAACGCCTGTAGGAACGATTTCTAACACTTTTTGGCTCTATTCCCCTTAGTCTGTGATACCCCTTGGTCATTTTACCCTCCAAACATGATTCGGAAGTTGAGATTGGTTCAACTTGGAGAGACTCCAATGAACCATCTTCTACCAACCTTTCAATCCTTTTCGATTAATATGTCCCAACTGAGATGCCATAGAAGTGTCTCGCTCACGCCCCGATGAATTTTTTTATCGGAAATAGCTTGATGTGTTATAGGATGCATTTCGTGAGTGGTGTGCACAGCTTAATTGTATAGAGATTATTCGACAACGCTCCATGACGTATAAATTTATCATAAAGAGAAATGGTAACAACTTTGTCAAAAGTAACCGAATATCCATCAAGGTAAAGTTTAGAAACCAAAATCAAATTCTTTTCTAAAACTAGGAACGAAAGAACATCTCTTAAAATAAAAAACTCGGCTTTCAAAAGACATGTGTGCACTTTCTCCCTACTTCACCGCCACTCAGAAGACGCCTCAAAGTTGTGATGAGGATCTCACTCCCACTAAGTTGTCGGGTCCGCCTTTGAACCCTCAGAAAGTGAAAACAAACATGATCAAGAATCCTCAGATTCACCACCCATAAATGGGAGGAATACGCCGCTAAATAAGTTTCAACAACTAGTGCGTGAGAATTACCTTTCTTTCCATTCCTTTGGGTTTGGAACAGCTGACCTCCAATGTCCTTTTTTCACCGCAAATTATAACATTTTTTTCTTTGGTACCTTTCTCGACACCCATCCAAATTTAACCGCTTTTTCTCTCACTTTTCTTAATGAGTTTGCTTTTCGTTCCTTTTTCCTTTCTTGAATCTTGCTTACCACCGCCTAGATTTTGAGAAAAAGACTTTTTGGTTACCAATGCTTCGCCTTTCTTTTCCCAAATGCTTTCTCTATTTTTCCAATGCTTTTTGCAAGAGTATCCATAGTAAAATGTGATCTCACAAAACTACAAGAAAACTCATGGAAGCACCTTGGAAGAGTTAGAAAGAAAATTGATTTGAGCCTCATCACAATACTTAGTAACCGAGATAAGCAAGTTTGTTAAAATGGCTTTTACTCTAAGAACATGCTTCCTCACGGTGTTCCCTTAGCCATTTTCAATTTAGAGAGCACGTCATTATTTTTAAACCGATTGATCATGCGGTCTTTTGTTAAAAATATTTCTTCAAGACTTTGTATAATTTCCGCAGAGACTCAACACCTTCATGAATGTAACTCAAATCATCGACAAATGAAGTCAAGATTATACGCTTCATTGGTTCGTTAGCTTCGCCCCAAATATTATACAAGTGTCTTTTCCAGATCCTTTTGATCCTTCAAAGAGGGTTTACGGGCGTGGGGTACATCAAGAACCCAATAATGTTTGAAGTTGGCGCAGGAGGACAAATTTCATATTTTGTTTCCAAATAGATTATCACCTTTGGAATTCTTTGAAGTATAAAGCAATAGATTAAAAGGTTGCGACATGTTGAACTGAATAAAAATACATAACAAAATTTGCATAAGCACAAATATATCACAAGGTTCGAAAAAATGTATCATATTGAAATCTCAAAATGCTTTAAATAAGCAACGGGTGGGTCATTATTTAAACACATTCAAGGTGTTACAAAACAAGTTAAAAGCCATAAACCTTTTAATATCCAGATTAATAGTTGGTTTCACTTGACCAATATAAAATTGAAAGGGACTTCGGGAAGTATATGCATATCAATTTTATACCTAAGTAATAACCATGATTAAATATGTAATTATTATTTTGTTTTGAACGAGCCTCGTGTGGGGTCATCATCGCCACTAATAATAACCCACAATCATCCTTTCAGAATTTATTCATGTGAAATCTATCTTTCGGGTCGGCCCCATGGGGAATTTCTCCAAAAAATCCACAAATAAATAAATCATGGAGGTCAGAAATTAATTCAATTTTATTATCCGAAATAAAATTGTCAATTAATCATTTAAACATACTTAGTAATTTTCAAGGAAGTGAGATTTTTCAAAAACATTTTTCATGCATCGCGATATTTAAACACAATTTAAATAAGCATAAAATAATGCAAAATATCAAAACAAAAAAAATAAACACATTGGGCACATATATCCAATTGTCACTTTAATTTTTGTCATGTCTTGATCTTGAGAAATCGCCTTCATAGCCTTTCATCGCTCGTCTTTAAAAAGCTCCCACTCGACCGCAACATGTTCCTTAAAAACCCCCTCCGTCTAGGGTCCAAACGACGTCCGCATTGGTAGCTCAAGGTCCGAACACGGTCCCACATCGCCATACAGACATTCGCTCTCGACCGCCATCCCGCCCATCGCCGGAAGACTCGGCTAAGAATGACGACACGATCGAATTTTACGCCAAGACGCCCACCCATCGTGACATGGTTTCGCACCTTTTTGCCTCTGCGCCAAGATCCTAAAGCTTGTTTCTCGATTCGCTTCGGTGCCAAGTCCACGCTGCTTATACATACAGGCCGAGCACCTTCGCCGGACAATTGCGTTTCCACGTTAAGATGTCCGCGGCGGCTAACCTTGGCAAGACGCCAAGATGTCCTCGCCGAGGTCCTATTCGCATCGTATCGCCACGCTTTCGGCTTGCGCTTGCAGCATCGAATGCCTTCGCCAGCCTCAACCTTTCACGCTTAGTTTTTTTCCATTTAGGCCAAGATATCGCCTTTGCACTTTGGTCGTTCGTTTTAATTTTTCATGATTCGTTTTCGATCCTAAATAATTTATTTACAAAAAAAATAAATAAACCTAGATCTAGACTAGTCTATTACATTGATCAAATCAAACAAATCCTAATCTATTCATGGATTTTCTCAAAGATAAAAACGATTCGAATGAAATTTAATTAAAACCACAATTTATATGCATGCATAAATATAAACATTCATCAAATACCATGACAATTGATACATGCAAAAAGATCTAGCAATTTACTATCCAATTTCAAATTTAATGAAAATGAATTAAATTCGATATCAGAGGCTTGTTGGAGAATTAATTGCCCGGATCTATCTATTGGATGAATATTTAAATACAAATATAATTCTAACAATTATTACTAGCATGAATTAATCCTATATTAATTCAAATAATAATTCAACAACAAATCATGCATATAAACAGTTAACAAAAATCCCACGACGATGAATTGCTACGGGGTTTACGTGAACTAACCCTCCTGAGTGACAACCTTGAGAAGATGGATCTCGCTCACACCTAACACACCAAAAGACCTTCTCAAGTATTCCCTTATCCTCCTTCAACAATCCGGTGGTAGGAACTCGCTAACAATTTAACAAAAGGGAAAAATAAAATTATGTTGCACCACCTTTGTGGATTTCTAATTTTTCCAACACATAAAATCAGACTAGGGATGAAAAATTCATTCCCTATTTATAATACAAGGGGTGGCCGATTTTTGCCCTAGGAATAAGATAGGAAAATCTTTTTTTATTTCCAAGGAATCTTGAATATATCCAATATATTCTTTTCTCCATATTTAAAATATTCCACAAAAATCCTAACTCCCATTATTAGGGATTTTCTAAAATATCACATTAAATAAGGGAAGAAAAATAGGATCTTTGACTTTTCTTGAATTTATGGGATAATCTTTGTATTCCAAGAATACATATTCCATAAAAATTTTTTCCCAAGAAAATAAAGAAAATCTTTTTCTTTCTTCCTTCAATGTTTTTCTAAAATTATGAAAAAGTTTAGCAAACAATAATTTATTTTATTTTAAACATATTTTTCAGAAGCTTATTGGACAATATGTTTCATTACTTGAGGGGCCTTTAGGAGAATTAAGATCGACCTTCCAATGGACTTTGAATATCTAATATTGAGCCACAATATTATTCAAGTCCATAAATATTAATTAATCCCACTACATAATTAATATTATCAGACTATCCATCTTAACCCATATTTTGTTAATATGACTCCATTATTATTTTCTCGTGTTTAAGATTATTCTAGCCCATTAATTAATTCAAGCCAATCAAATAGCTTTTCCATTAATTAATATCTTTTGTCCTTGGTCAAGGAATCCGTTCAACATTATTATCCATAATTTAAAACTAATTCCACTTGCAAGATTTGGTATGATAAATCTTATGAACCTCCCAAGGGGGGCAAATCAATAAAGAGTATTTGCACACAATTCTTCAGATAAATCTTAGCAATCCGACGTGACCAATAATATTGCTCAAGATATAAAGTATTGAATCTCATTGATTCTCTACCCGCCATAAGTCAAAGCAATAATTACTAACCACACATGATCCTATTTAAGGGATTTAAGATTAAGAAATAACTAACCACCGAGGTCTAATTCTTCCTAATTCAAAGGTCAAGAATTTATCCTCCTCAGAGGTCCTATTAAGTGCATCACCATGCACTAATGTAATCTCTTGGTCAAGACAGCCAACTGAGCCTTACACTTCAACCTTTCACGATGGATTGTTCATTTCCATCTAGGTCATGTGAACAAACGACTTTTTAGTTACAAGGGGACGTTAATTTAATCTTTTGTGATCCGTATCACTAAATTAACTACAATGTAACAAGTATTATTTATTGAAATGCTTATGGTAAATATATGTAACATTCAATGATATTTAAAAGCACTGATAAAACAATTTATTTCAAAGAATAAGACAGAATTTTGCTTTTGGTTATACAAAGTAAAAGCATACTTTCCAAAGATAACCCCCAACACTTTCATCCTTGGCCGGTGAAAAAAAGTGTCACACCCAATTTTCAGAAATGTATACATTTCAAAAAGTAGTTAAAGTAACTAACTTTTGCCAAGAATTAACATTTAAATTTCAAATGCACATTTAAGAAGAAATAACGGCTAAGTAGTTTGAAATTATCCTAACAATAAAAGAACAAATTAGTAAATTTTTGAAATTTCCTAACTAACAACGGAAAATATTTTTTAATATAGAAGTCCAAGAGAAGTTCACAATAGGTAAAAATTGGAAATACTAGAAATTCCCCAAGCATAAACTTAGATCATTTACTTAGATATAGTTATCAACCATGGATTCGCCTCCCATCACCACTCCTTCGCCTCCAACTTCTCAACCCTGAAAGGGAAAAATATTTTGGAGTGAGCATGCAAGATACTCAAGGGAGCCACATTATTCAGAATTAATGCTAAAAAAATAAATAATCAAGTAAGCAACTTGTAAATCACATTCGGTGATTTTAAACTTTTTAACATTGCCATCGATACTTTGGGTATATAACTTTTGCCATAGAACTTTGCCATATATAACTTTGCCATATAATTTTGCCATAGAAACTTGTGAGCACGGCGGTTTAAAACCAAGACCCATGGCTATTAGATTTTGCCGAGCACGCCGATACACCAAGACTGGCCGGTCCCGGACCACACTAGGCCCCCCGCTATTCAGAATTTTGCCAACATAAACACTTGCATAACATTGGAAAATAATTCACATAGTAGATAACTCAATAATTTATTTAAAACATATAAATATTTAATAACACATGCAAAAGAGCTCTACTAACCATCAGAAGATTAAAACAACAAAACCCCACCCTAATATGGATGCAAGAAATGATAAATGGAAAGCTCGCATTTAACTTAGTCCTCTGAATTGTCGTCGCTTTTGCAATTAGTGATTGCAAACATTTAATTAGTATAGCAAATAACATGTAGTAAACTATTGAAATTGATAAAACCCAAGGACTAAAAGGCTAGGCTTAAAACGCATTTTGGGACCTTATTATAAATAGTGAAAATCGATTTGGGGCAAACAATCCCAAAAAATCTCTAAACTAGTATCACACCCTAAGAAATCTGTTAGATTCTATCATGGCCAAACAATGATTATGCTTATGTGCTTGAATAAAAAAAATAATTGTGCAAGTAAGCAAAAAACAATTGTACACGGGAATTCATATAGATGGATGATGTATTATAGTTCTACCCAAAAATCTGTATCCTAACTGAATAAGAACGAAGTGACAGATTGAAAATGGATTAAACATGTAGATAGTAGAATGATGGAAAAAAAATATGAGGAATCACTTTAATAGACAAATAAAACCTGTTGGTCCCCTGCAAACAAGTCTTACACGTATGGGGGGGAATACACTTGTTCAGTTGTTTTTAAACTTTTTTCATCGAGGTCACTTTTGGGTCGATAAACTCAAGATTAGGTTCGAGAAGCATGACGCCTCCGAGTCAAAGTCTATCGAGAGATGTTGATCCCGAGCCGCTTTCAGATACCTCAAATAATCCCAACCGAAGTCCCCGAGTGTCGAGATCCCGAAGTTGTTTTGATCGATAACTAACTTCATCAATCCTCAAATGAGAGTTCAGTTTGGTAACTATCTGTTCTAGTTACTCACCGTGCGGAATGGTTGACCCTTTAGTTTTATACGCTTTTAAGCTTTGCTTAAAAACCTTCCCTTTATGAAATAGTGATTAGGCTGTGATTCACTTATGCAACTTCAAATGATTGATTCCAACCGAATATCGCTGAAAAGTATGCTTTCAAAAATCAAGTCAATGCAAAGCTTAACACAGATAAGGAAAGCAATAAAGAACACAACAATTATAGTGGTTCAGAGACTCAAGCTCCTACATCCACTCTCTCCGATCCTCGAGAAATTCACTATCAACTTCGAGCTTTTCGACTACCTCAGAGTTTATTTTTACTCAACTCGCCCCGAAGTTTTCTCGACTACTACCTAATGAGTTTACTTACTCAACCCGACCTGAAGTTTTCGACTACCTCCAAGTTTACTTACTCAAACACAAACAAGCTTCAGACTACCCCTGTAGCTTACTAACTTCTCCTCTAGAGTTTTCTCGACTACTCCGCCAGAAGTTTACTAACTCTTTAAAACTCTTTTCACCAACAAACACACTCCAACTACCTTCTCAAGTGGTTTGGGGTTTTTCGGTTGGTTTCCAACTAGATGAGATATCCTTTACAATGAAGCACAATGCAAAGGGTTAGGATATCTCGACTAAGCTTTTGATAAATCTTATCAAGCTAGGCTTAGTATAGTGAGCTCTCTTCAATATAGAAGCACTTGGGAAATTCAAGGTTTTTCGAAAGTGCTTTAACTTTTTGCAAGAATAAGTTTGAGCTCTCGAGTTATGTGATAAATTTCCCAGAACCTTACAATGTAGAGGGTCACCAAGATTTATAGGCATACACCAAGGTCACTTTTGAAAACTATCCGTTGGAGAGACAACTTCGTGAGTTCCTCTTATGATGTGTGAGAAACGGCTTATATTTAGGTTTGAAACTCCCTAACACTTTTTAGGCAATAGCCTTTCATGTAGCCGGTCTTCACTTTTTGCAAAACCGAACTTTTGTACATCCGACATCCTTTTTTCATGACCACATGTCAAAGGAATGGTATGGTACATTGTTGTTTCCCTTTTTTTTGACTTTTTGTCTCCGCTAAAAGGTAGACACCTTCAACGCTTTTTGGTTACAAACTCGAAGTTTGATATAACCTTAACAACACTTCGACTTAGTTCCTTTTGTCAAGATTTGAATGTCTTGGCAATATCTAATTTTCTAAGGAATCGCGATCTTTTTCTCAAGATTGCATCCTTCGTGAGATAGATATTCCGGTGCCGGAACATTCAGTTCATATCGAGCATTCAAGACATTATCGAAGTCTTCGAATTATTGTGCCTTCAGATTCTTGATCTTCGGGCCTTCACCTTTGATCTTTGAGTCTTCGAGTCTTCAAGGCCTTTAGAGTCTTCGGTCTATCGACCGATATAATCAATCTTCGCGGCCGAAGTCTTAAGTTTCTCAAGATCCGAAGTCTTCAGAAGTCTTCAAATCAAATCTTCAGTTTCATAAACATACCGTTCTTCGAGTCTTCGTAACCTATCCCGAACTATATCGCCGACTATACATTTTGCGATAACATCCCGATTATTCTAAAAATCAATCTCGACTCAACTATCAAGATCATTCTCGAACATGTCATACTGTGGGGTTTTGGGATCAAATCAAAATCATATATCTTTTATTAAATTCATCTCCCAACAATTTCCCCCTTTTTGATGATGCCAAAAACCTATCTTGTTACAAACATATAACCTATACTGTGTTTCAGCTTTTATCCTATTACAAGAAGGTTATGTCTCCCAACAATTTCTAAAAAAGAAACTCCCAACAATTTTAGAAGTCTCCTAACAATTTAAATCATTCAACAATTTCTTCAAGAATGAATCTCTTTAAATAGTTCATTACTAAATACTTAAACAATTTCCCATATTCGCATAATTTCCATATCAACATACAATCCGGCTCAGAGACATTCATTCAAAGCATATCAAAATAAAAGACATGTAAATAAGATAATGAGATATTATCTTTTTTGAGCATAATGATAAATCTTCATTGATGATTGGTATCCCATTACAGAGATAAATGAGTTTATCAACAAAATCAAAAAGACAAAAATTTAAAGATTACGTAATCTTCTTCGAGTCTTCGGGCCTTTAGATTTCAGATTTCGCTTTTTTCGCTTTTCGGGCTTTTTTCATTCTCAACTTCATCACCAGGCACCTCCAGATCGAACATTCCAAAAATCTTCTTCAAATTTCATTTCTTTCCTTGATGATGTCCGGACTGTTTCCTCGTTAGGACCTAACCGACCAAAGATAATCGAGTAATTTCGAGTAATGGTTTTCATTCACCAAGCCATTACCAAGTCTTGGAGGAGAATAGAATATGGACCGTGGGCTACTATCAGACTCTCCTTCATCCGCAAGGTTAATCCAAATTTCGAGATACTTTGATAGAAGGTTAGAGATATTCAATGAATGCTTCATTCTCGATCCGAGCTTTCCTCTCCATTCCCCGAGAACATCATAATTGAACCGTAAGGTTCTTTGACTTCTTCCCACATATCGCTGAGTTTGATAGGCATCCATTTATCAACGCATGGGGCCACTTTAGTGCTTTTGATGTCTCTTTCCTCTTGCTCGCAAACTTCCTTGAATTCACTCCTTCGCTTTTGCTCTTCGCCTATCTTCTTCTCGATCACAGACGCTTCCCCGAGATCGGCGCAGCCTTTCTTAAGATGTTCTATTTGGAGTGTCTTCGTGAGCATCTCTCGTGGTTGAAGACTTTCTTCCGAGGTTGAGACTCGAGATTGTTTCCTTTTTCTTCATCATCCGTAATCTTTTCCTCGATTGGCTTAGAAGCCTTCAAGACGCTTTTTGCTTTCAGTGTTGAACAACGCCCAAGGCTTTTCTCTTCATAGGCAATTCAAAGCCAACGGGCTTGTTCCAACCTTTTGTTCTAGCACTCCGCTTTCTTGCAACATCAAGCATGGTTTGCTTAGAAACTCGAGTGTAGATAGGCTTTCCACCGAGCTTAACTTCAACTTCTCAAGAGCTTCGACTTCCTTGAAGGCTTTGGCTAGATTATACATTTCAAAGATCTTTTCGAGCCTTTTTTCCAAAGCACGTGCGCTATGAACTTCCCGAGGTCTTCACCTTCCTTTTCCCCTTCTTGGCACCGTAATTTGGAAGAAGTCCGGAGAGTGTCAGGTCCATGTGATATTGTTCTTTGCTCACACAAATAATTCTCCTCGCTATCTTATCTTGTTCGCCTTCCATTCTCCTTAGATGGTTCTGCCACGTAAAATTCTTTCGATAAGTGGGCAACCGCCGAGAGAGAGCCTCCTTGAACATCTCTATTATCTTGGTCATGAGCACCGAGCTCATTTCCCTCAATGCCAGATTTTATCATTTCATTCATTCTCTCCGCCAATTTCACCTCTAGAAATGCAATGACTCATGGTGCTTTCGTTTCATTTCAAAGACTTAACTCAAATTTTGACACCTCCACTTTTCATTCAAATTTTTCTTCCATGGAGGTCATCCGAGAGGTCGAGTGTGTTTTGATTAGCACCATCTCCCAAGAGTGACTAAGACTTTCCACATCTTCTCGAGCTTGATTGGCCAATGTTTCTTCCATCCGAGCAATCTTGATCATCATCGCTCAACCTTCTCAAGTTTCTCCATCAAGGGAGTGAGATAAATTTGTGAACCTTCAGATCTTTCAGGCTGCTTTGATCATCCCGAAGTTTCGCTTTCATCCTCGAGCCCAGCTCTAATCGAGCCTCACCCATTATCGACAATCTGTAATTAAAGATAGAACTTTCAAGAATTTTGGCATAATTGTTAATAGTGCAAAAGGTACCAAGAGTGCTAGCTTCACCGAGGTTGACCAATTTCAAAGTTGATCAAGAATGTAAGTCTCTTTTCCATCCGAGATCGATCCTCAACATCTCCCCGCTGGTTCCCCATCTCCATCTTGAGATTTTTTCTCCGCCGTTTGGGGCACCAACTTTGTTTTTTTCGCCTAACTAACTCCTCGAACCAACTCATCAAAATCGGAGTTTTTCATCCCCGAGCTTTTGTCCTTCGAACCCCCAGAAGTCGGCCGAAAGGACCGCTTCTCATTCCACCGCCTTCCCTCCGAAAAGAATATCAAGCATCTTTGGAAGAGTCCGATTGAGGATGAACACAGCTTGTCCTTAATCCAAGAAAACATCTTGCGAGATCAGGGTAATGAGCTGAGCTGGTGGTAGGGTCAAGAATGAACCCTTTCCCTTGCTCCTCCATTCGCCTTTTCCTTTCTTCCATCTCGTGCTCGGGTTGGGCTTGAAGCCCAGGATCGAGGGATCAAGAAAGATCACCCGGAGCTCATCAAGAATATTCTCGCTTCCCCGAGTCTCAGCAGCCTTTGAAGGTTGTGCGCCAGTCCCCACAGATCTCGAGCGAGGTTCTGGGTCCCGAATGGCATATCCTCGATTGGTTATGAGTCAAATCTTCTTCCGTGCCCGAGTCAAGATATCTTCAGAGGGAATCTCCGAGGCCCGAAGTTCCTTTGAAAAATTTCCCGAGAAATTTTATCCGAACGAGATGTTTCAAGCACCTCGAGAAGACCTCGCCTCCATCCGTTTGTGCCTTTGAGATAACCCCGAGCCAAAAACTTGCAATGGTGAACTCGACGGCTTGGCCTCAAAGTTGAATCTCCTCGTAATCATCGCCATATTCATCGGTGAGAACCACCAATCTTCGCGCTTTGGGGCAAGGTTTTTCGCTTCATCATTTTAGCACCTCGCTTCCATTTTTGCCTCCAACAAAACCTTTCCCTAGTTTGTTGAGTCTCTTTTTCACCAAGAATCGGTGATTCTACCTTCTTTTCTCTTCCCCGATGGCTCGCTTTTTGCAAAGAATGGGCTTAAAGAGAATTTTGGATTTAGGAATGGGGTCGAATCGCAAAGATATCCTCCTCTCTTCGCACATCTCCAAAATATAAACAATTTTGGTGGCATGGTGGATCTTGCCTTTTATCGAAATCGCCCCGCCAACCTTTTCTTCAAAACTTTGGTCCGCTTTCACTCACCTTCTCAATCAAAAATTTCAGCCGGGCTTGAAGTCGGTGGTGGTGAGGCCTCGATCGCCATCAACCCGAGCTTGTGGTACCGACCGCTCAAAACTCCCCAAGAAGACTCATGATGCTCTTGCTCACAATATCCATCAACACACGATATTGTGGCTTTAAGTGCCTTTTATGCAATGTCGCCTCAAATTTAACAGATTCTCAAAGAATCCTATCTAAGAACTCCTTGCTTCTCTACCCGACATATACATAGCAGATCCTCTCCTTTATCACAGAGCTCAAAAACATCATTCAGATTTTTCGAACTATATACGATCCCTCTCAAAATCGATGTATTTGGACGATCGCTTCTAAATGTGATACAAGCTTATCTTAGAATGCATACATCCCTCTTCATCTATCTTCAAGTTATAGATGAATTCGACCTTTTTCAAGAACTCCGGTCCGGGCGGGCCATGATTAGTTGGGTGAGTTTAGCTACCGAATCATATGCAGAGCCTCCTCTTCCGCTTTGAGTTGGTTGTGCTTTTCGAGTGAGACAACGAACTCGCATTCATGGCTTGTTGGTTTCGCTAATCTCTAACAAGGTTGGGGCCATTTTAGAGATTGATTGATTGAAAAATTGAAGCTTTAGGTTTGGAAATTTTCGGGCAAAAAAGGATTTTTTATTTGCAGAGGATTCGGGGAACTAAGGGTTTGATAAAATTTTGGCTTGAATGGCTTATTGGGGTATATATAGCTTTGAGATCGTGGGGAATCGTGTTGGTTAGGTGAAAACAAACGGTTGAGATTAATCTCCCATTAATCGGGTATATGAACCGACGATCTCCAAAAAGTATGCCGCCAAAACATCCTCATTGGTCATTAATGTAACAGAGAGCATTAAATGATTGTTGACCTTCTTCGGAATTTAAAACGATCCCGCCCCAAAAACATTCCTCAGGTGTTTTGTATTTATTGCAAATGATTACTGAGTTTCACTTAAGCAATAAATGAGTCGATGAGTCATTACTTCTTCAGACTAATTTCTTATCATTTTATCGAGTAATCGAATTTTGATAAAATGTCAAGATAATAATCGAGTAATCGAACGGGTTCAAGATGCTACCGAAAGTAATCGACCTTCAAGAATTTGAGTTTCCCGAGACTCGCTTCAAGATTTATTTTATCCCGAGCTTTCAAGAGAATTCGAGAAAACTTCATGCATCCGAAAAATCTTCAATTTTCAGATTTTACTCTATACACCTGGTTCTAACATCCCTAATTCAACTGAAAGTTCCTGAAATCTTGATTCAGCCAAAGGTTTAGTCAAGATATCGCCTTTGCTTATCAAGATGAATTTTCTCCATCCTTATGTCCTTTTTTCTTACATGATCTCTCGATGAAGTGATGTCCGATATCCACATGCTTGCATCCGTGTGTAATAATCGATTTTGTGAAATAGCAATGGCACTATTATTGTCACAAAATATTGGTACTTCATGGCTACAACTTTATAATCCCTTAATTGTTGTCGAGCCAAAGAATTGAAAGCACGCAGCCTTCCCCGCATATATGTATTCAAATTCAAGAGAATTTTGTTGCTATCGAGGTCCTGCTTTTTTCGAAAACCAAGATATCACCATTTCCTAGAAATTGACAAGTTCCCGGGTGGACTTCCCGTCAATCCTCAAGAACCTCCATAATCAAAAGATCTCGAGTAACCAAGCTAATTCAAGGTTATCATCACCGATACCATAATCCCTATTCACTATGCCCTTAAGATATCTCAAGATCTTTTTGGCAAGCCTCCATGTGACTAAATTTAGGATTAGCTTGGTATTCGCACATATCCCAACAAAGAAATGTTATATCCGCCTACTTGCCGTGAGATAGAGCAATGATCCAATGATTCCTCTATAATCAAGATGACTCAATCGACGGCCTTCGTAATCAGATCCATCTTGTAGTTAGTATTCATAGGAATCCTAATCATCATTAATCTCAGACACCATATTTGGCAATCGATTCCGTGTATTTTGGCTCGTTGATGAATATTCCTTCCTTTGATTGTTTCACTTGAAGACCTAGAAAGAAATTCATCTCTCCCATCATTGACATCTCAACTTGCCTTTCATCGTTGTTGAAAACTTTTCACACAAACCGATGGTTTGAGATCCAAAAATGATGTCATCAACATATATCCGAACTAGTAAGATATCTTCCCATCCTCTATCCTCAACAGAGTTCTATCAACAGCCTTTTGACAAAACCATGGTCAAGAAGAAAACCGAGAAAGAGTATCATACCATGCTCGGTGCTTGTTTGAGACCATACAAAGCTTTTTTCCGAGCCTCGTAAACTTGGTCATTCTGCTTTGAAACCGTGGAGGTTGTTCCACATAAACCTCTTCTTTAAGCACACCGCGTAAAAAATGCACTTTTCACATCCATTTGATAGACTGTGAACTTCATGTGGGCAAAGATATGCAAGAAACAACTGATGGCTTATAGTCTTGCAACAGTGCAAAGGTTTCATCATAATCCAAGCCTTCTTTCTTGGGAATAACCTTGTGCAACTAAATTTTTGCCTTTGTTTCTCACAATGTTGTTGTTTTCATCTCTTTTATTCTTGAAAACCCACTTGGTTCCAATGACATTGTGCCTTTTCGGGTCTATCTACCAAAGCTCCCATACTTCATTCCTTGAGAATTGATTCAAATTTCATATTGCATAAGCAAAGAATCCAATAAGAATCTTGTAGAGCTTCACCAATCTCAAGAGTTCTTTCTCCGATAGCAAAGCAGCCAGAATAAAAGTGCACTTTCACCATGGAACCTTCTTGTTTTAACACCTTCGCTAGATCACCCACAATTTGATTTTAGGATGACTATCTAACCATTTCCTTCTTGATGTTCCCCCTTCAAATAGTATCCTCAACATTTGAAATGTTAGGTTCAGCTTAGTTCAAGAAACCGTGGAACAAACAAAAGGAGAAAGTGGAATCATCTTCCTCGTGGGAAATTTATTCGTAACATTGTCGAGACATTTGTTCCCTTTGGCTGATAGATTCAGAATTTGCCTCACCGTGACACATCTTCTTCATTGGCATCACATACCGAAGTCCGAACCGGTGTCTGCTCAGATTGGTCACCTTTGAGTGTTGGGTTTTCCGAGTCTCACCATCCCGAGTTCCATCCCGAACTTCTTTATTCGAGTCCGAGTCACCCAATCATAGGATGTGACCGACTTTTTTTTTCTGTTCAAATGGATGATTTATCTTTCGCTTTTCAGCTTAACTGTGATCCTCTTAGTCAATTCATTCAAGATCATGTTCCCCGCTTTTCCAACACAAGTAGATTCATCAAAACAACATGAGGTGTTTCTCCACAATAAGAGTCCTACAGCTTGTAAACTCGAAAAGTTTTTATCGACTTCGTAATATCCTAAGAATATTCCTTCATCGCCTTTTACTATCAAATGTTTTCAACCCGATATTTACCATTATTGTGTATGAAACACTTGTAACCAAACACACGAAAAGAAAGAAACAAGAGGCTTCCTTTCATTCCAAAGCTCATAAGGTGTTTTGCCTTGACTCTTGGTCAAGATGGATCTATTTCGAGAGTAGCATGCAAAAGGTTGACAACTTCAAAATTTCAAAATCTTTTAGGAATATCACCAAATTTATCATTGTCCTTGCGCAGCCTTCTTTTTCAGAGTCATGTTCCTTCTTTCAAAGAACACCATTTTGTTGAGGGTCCTTGAAAACCGATGTTTCATGAAATTCCATTTGTCGCACAATAATCGATATGATATGATTTATAAATTCGCCTTTGTCGATCTCGATTTTGACCACACTCAGATTTTTCTCAATATCGAGCCTTTTCAAGAATTTTGGCAAATTTTATTCGAAGTCTCTTTCTTATCGAGTAAGAATATGACCTAAGTATATCTTGAGTAGTCATCAACTACTACCAATGTGTATTTCCCGCCATTAGTGCTCACGGTGTTATAGGACCAAAAAAGATCCATATGAAAGAATCAAGTATTCTTTCAAGAGAAACTTCTACTTTGCTTTTTAAATGATGCTTTTATTTGTTTTTTTTCGCACGCATCACAAAAATATGTTCCTTCATCGAACACTTCATTAGGCAACCCTCTCACAAGAGCTAATCTTGCAAGCTTGTTCGTGGTTTTGAAATTTAGGTGATTCATTCTTTTATGCCATAACCAACTCGGTATCTCGTGGGAACTTTTAGCAACTAAACATGTATCTTTAGGAGTTGAACTCCAATCAAAGAAGATACACATTCCCTTTTTTTGTACCACCAAGAAACTTTTCTCGTGATGTATCATCTTTCACAAAACATAAGTTCTTAGAGAACTCAACATTAAAACCCTTATCACGTAATGGCTAATTGAAAGCAAATTATGCTTCAATCCATATATATGAAAAAACATGGATATGAATCGAGTCGATTTCCAAAGTTCCATATCCTTCACCGTCCCTTCGAGTTATCTCCAAAAGTGATCTCTGGGCCTCTTTGTTCAACATAGTCACCGAGTATCTTCTTGTATCATGTCATATGTCTTGAACATCCACCGCCAAGATACCATATATCGTGAGCTTTTTTTCATCTCTCGCCATCGTTGCCATGTGATCTTTAGTCGTCCTTCTTGCCCTTTTTCTCCCCTAAAAACAGATCAATTTTAGGTACCCAATTTGTGTAGGGTCCTACAAGGTTAGATGTACCTTTCGAATCCAAATTGCCCGACAACTCTAATCACTTTAGAGTGGCTAATTTATCTTCCATAAACATCAACATATACATCCACTACTCGGGTGCCTTAGCGCTTTTTCAGATATGTGTGCTAGCTTTTAGCATGAACATGTGCTTTTGAATTTTTCTTTGGTTCAGCCTTCTATTCAGATGCTTAGGCTTTTGTGCACCTGGGTCTAAATCTTTGTTGACTCGGGTTCGATAACCTTTACCCTTAGGCAAGTGGAGGTTTTAGTTGTTCAGATCGAACTGGTCTTTCAAAGATATCGAGGACTTGGTCTCTTCTGGGGCTTGAGAATGTCTCGGCTGAAAGTGTTTCTCATCCGAGGATTCCTCCGATGGTTCAAGGTGGAGCCTTCGTGTTTGCATTCTTAGCCCGAGGCTTTTGAAGTATTTTGCTCGAAACTTCTTTCCAATCGATTGCTCAGTTTTCTAGCCTTCACCGAGGTTTGGGCTTTTAACCCCGATCATTGGGCTTTTATCGAGACCATGGGTCCTTTTCCCTCAGATACAACCTTGGGCATTACTCCTTTTGAAGTGTAGGTGCCATCGGGTTTTACAAAGATTGTCTTTGCTACTTGATGCAAAGATTTAGATGACCTTGTGAGGTTCCCCGAATAAATCCTAATCCAGCTTTTTATAGTCACAGATCTCGTAACTCAATTTCATCTATTACATTAGATGCATTATTCAATAGAGTTAACTTCTTCGCAAGCACTATCCTCACAGCTTCAGAGAGTTTTATGCTTCTCGAGAGGTCATTGAACTCGCCCGATTAGTCAATCTCTTCAAGTGATTTTCTGGCTTTTTTCGCTAGGACATTATCACCTTCTCTTTCTCTCGAGAGTTGTACTTTCGTAACATCCAGCTTCATCAAGAGCTCCCATTAATTGAGAAGTGATTTCAATATTGCTAGAGTCTTTCCATTTTAGATTTTCAAATTTTTCAGTTCCTTATTCTCGCTTCTTTTGAGTTCTATTTAGCAGCCCTTGCAAAACAAAGATAGTCCTTCATCGATTCTCAAAAGAATCCATCAAAGTCAAAATGATCTGCTTTTCAAAGTGGAACTTGAAAACTCTTGTGCTAGTGTAGGAGCAACAAAGAGAAAGAAGAGTTTACCTCCTCAATGGCCATCGACAGATGTCATCACTTTCACCGTCTCGAGAGAATATCTCATCCAAGAGCTAGATCCCTCCTCGAGTGTTCTTCTTTCGCAACCAAGGCCTTTTTGCTTGAGAACTTCGGTCTCTTTTAGCTTGCCTTTTTTTCTCTCCTTAAGACTCAAAATCGACAATCATACCGAAGTGACCTTTCTTCCGCAATTATAAAGATCTCGCTGGTATCATCATCCCGACCATTTTCTTTCGACTTGGAGTCCTTCTTTTCTCGATGAAGATCCTTCAAATTTTCGTGTCCTTCTTCTTCTCGCTTGATCTATCCTCGTGTTTTCCTCCGCACCGTGGGTTCTTGTAATAGCTTTTTTGTATTTTCCAAATTATTATTAAGTCTATTAAACCTCCTTGCCATCGCTAGCTAGCTTTTCCTCAAGCTCATCCCGATTTTTCGCATGGGGGTTCTCGACTCTCTAGTTTTTATTGTGTTTTATCTTTCGCTTTTAAAGCCACATTTTTACTCGATGAAGAATCATCTTTGTTGGCCGCCTTTTTCGATTTTTATCAATTACAAATTCATAGGCCTTCAAATGAGAAGACTTGTTGGTATGGCATCAATTAATGTTCTTGGTGTTTTCAATCACCACCGCATGAATATCCCATTTCTTAGAAAGACCTCTAAGAATTTTCAATGCAACTTCTCTTTGTGGATATTTCTTTCCAAGTGCATTTAGATCATTCATGATGCTAGTGAATCGACTTCCAATTTGTCTATTGATTCACCATCATCCATTTCAAAAACTATCAAACTTTCCAATTGCCACCGAAAAGTTTGTTTTTTTTTATATGATATGTGCCTCGCACATAATGCCTAGTGTATCCCAAATCTCTTTGAAGCAAGATATGTTGAGAGATCATTCCCATCACACCATCATCAATTCAGATCAGATAGTGTGTCTTTAGCAATGTATTCTAGATTGACTAACTTTCTCTCCTCAGAGTCAGTTGGTCATCGACTTAGGAAATTCTCGCTTCTAGATCAATTCTCTCATCTTTCTCCTCCTCGATTCACCACAAGAAATTGGAATGGTCCTTGAGAGACCACTTTCCACATACGCCATGTTTGAATACGATGAGCCTCGCATTCTCGGCCTCCAAAGATCATAGTTCTCCATCGAGAACATGGGAAGTTTTTAGAAGACATTTTATCCGATCTTTTGAAAAGAAAAAAAAATTCAAAGAAATAAAATCAGTTCAAATAGACCACAAGTATTTTTGAAAATAAAACTTTGGTCAACACAAACAGTGGTCAAGTTGAACCACCGCCTCCGATACCACTTGTTGGTCCCTGCAAAACGAGTCTTACACGTATGGGGGGAATACACGGTTCAAGAGGTTTTTAAAACTTTTTCATCGAGGTCACTGGGTCGATAATCCTCAAGATTAGGTTCTCGAGAAGACAGACGCCTCCGAGTCAAAGTCCATCGAGACATTGATCCCGAAGCCGCCAGATACCTCAAATAATCCCAACCGAGTCCCGAGTGTCAGAGATCCCGAAGTTGCTTCGATCGATAACTAACTTTATCAATCCTCAAATGAGAGTTCGGGCTTTGGTAACTATTCTGTTTCTAGCTTACAACAAGGCGGAATGGTGGTTCTTTAGTTTATACTCATTTTAAGCTTTGTTAAAAAACCTTCCCTTTATGAAATAGTGATTAGGTTGTGATTCACTTATGCAACTTCAAGGATTGATTCCAATCAATATCGCTGAAAAGTATGCTTTCAAAATCAAGTCAATGCAAAAGCTTAATACGTATAAGGAAAGCAATAAATAACACAACAATTATAGTGGTTCAGAGACTCAAGCTCCTACATCCACTCTCCCCGATCCTCAGAGAAATTCACTATCAACTTCGAGCTCGACTACCTCAGAGTTTATTTACTCAACTCGCCCCGAAGTTTTCGACTACTCCACGAAGTTTACTTACTCAACCCGACCTTGTTTTTTCGACTACCTCCGTAGTTTACTTACTCAAACACAAACAAACTTTCGTGACTACCCCTCAGAGCTTACTAACTTCTCCTCTAGAGTTTTCCGACTACTCCGCTGTGAGTTTACTAACTCTTTACAACTCTTTCTCACCAACAAACACACTCAAACTACCTTCTCAAGGGTTTGGGGTTTCGGGTGGTTTCCAACTAGGATGAGATATCCTTTACAATGAAGCACAATGCAAAGGGTTAGATATCTCGACTAAGCTTTGATAAATCTTATCAAGCTAGGCTTAGTATAGTGAGCTCTCTTCAATATAGAAGCACTTGGGAAATTCAAGGTTTTTCTAGTGCTTTTAACTTTTGCAAGAATAAGTTTGAGCTCTTGAAGGCATGTGATAAATTTCCCCAGAACCTTACAATGTAGAGGGTCACCAAGATTTATAGGCATACACCAAGGTCACTCTTGAAAACTATCCGTTGGAGAGACAAATTTCGCGGAGTTCCTCTTATGGTGTGTGAGAAACGGCTATATTTAGGATTTGAAACTCCCTAACACTTTTTAGGCAATAGCCTTTCATGTAGCCGATCTTCACTTTTTGCAACCGAACTTTTGTACATCCGACATTTTTTTTCGCGACCACATCGCCAAGGTAAAGATGGTATGTTGTTGTCTTTTTTTTTTTTTACTTTTGTCTCCGCTAAAGGTAGACACCTTCAACGCTCTTTTTTGGTTACAAACTCGAGTTTGATATAACCTTAACAACACTTCTCACTTAGTTCCTTTTGTTCAAGATTTGAATGTCTTGGCAATATCTAACTTTCTAAGGAATCGCTTTTCTCAAGATTGCATCCTTCAGATAGATATTATCAAGCTAGCCTCGAACATTCGTGTTCATATCGAAAGCATTCAAGATATTATCGAAGTCTTCAAGAATTATCAGGTCATCAAGATTCTTGATCTTCTTGATCCAGATCTTTGAGTCTTCTCGAGTCTTCGAGTCGACCGATGATTGAATCTTCTTCGCGGTTGAAGTCTTCGGGCCAAGATCCCATCGAAGTCTTCGAAAGATCTCGCCCATATCGTAGTCTTCTTTAACCTATCCTGAACTATATATGCTGACTATACATTTTGCAGATAACATCCCAAATATTCTAAAACTGAATCCTGACTCAACTATCAAGATCATTCTGATCATGTCATACTCAGGGGTTTTGGGATCAAATCAAAATCATATAATCTTTTATTAAATTCATCTCCCAAAAAAAACAATTAAAAATACAGCTGTAAGAAAAACACTAATCAATAAAATAAGTGTAAAAAATACCTTCACAAGAATAAGCACTAAGCCAACAAAATGGTGAAGATGAGAAGAAGGTAGAAAAAAACAGAGATGTAGTGTAAAGGAGAGAAAGAGGCTGAGAGAGTTTTTTCTGCTTTGTGAGTTGTGGTGAGGAAAATAACCGCGAGTTTCCTTTTCTCATATTCTGTACCTTTACTCCTATGTGTAACCGCCCAGATTGTGGGAATTTAATGCCCAAAAAAAATTGTCAAGACTGAGTCAATGGAGGACTGTTTCTTTTCCTTTCAAAATTTAAAAACTTTTGGATTTTCTAATGTAGTGTACGGGTGTTTACAATCTACCCCACTAAAATTAATTTCGTCCTCGAAATTTAGAAAGTCACACAACTACAAAAAAAAAATCCATCTCGAAAATAATAAGGAACTTACCAGGTGGGAAAAATTCGGGGTATTTTGCTTGCAACTCTTCTTCTCGTTCTCACGTCGCTTCATCTACTCCATGGCGACTCCATTTCACTTTGACTAGGACCATATCCTTGTTACGAAACTTGCGAATCTTCCTTTCTAGAATGAGTTCAGGAACTTCTTCATAAGTTATGTCTTTGTTTATCTCCAAAGTTGCATGGTCAACGACGTGATTCGATCATGTACGTACCTCCTCAATATGGACACATGGAAGACGTTGTGTGTCAAAGCAAGTGTTGGAGGTAAGGCAAGTCGGTAGGCTAGATCACCAACTCGTTCTAAAATTTCAAAAGGGCCAATATATCTTGGCCTAAGCTTTCCCTTGACACCAAATCTGATAACTCCTTTCATCGGCGAGATCTTCAAAAATACTTTCTCGCCCTGAGTGAACTGCAAGTCCTTTCTTGCTCTGAGTGAACTGCAAGTCCTTTCTCCTCTTGTCAGCATACGATTTTTGTCTGTCTTGGGCTACTTTGATTCTTTCTCGGATCTTCTGTATTACCCCAATTGTTTGCTCGACAATATCGGGTCCCAAAATCTTCTTTTCTCTGACTTCATCCCAATATGCTGGAGATCTACACTTCCTTTCGTACAATGCTTCGTAAGGAGCCATTCCAACCGTTGCTTGATAACTATTTTTATAGGCGAACTCCACCAGCGGTAAACAAGACTCCCAATTACCACCAAGATCCAATACGCACGCTCTTAACATGTCCTCCAAAATTTGGATAGTCCTTTCGGACTGTCCATCGGTTTGTGGGTAAAAGGTCATACTGAATTTCAACTTGGTCCCCATAGCTTGTTGTAAACTCCTCCAAAATTTAGAAGTGAATCTAGTATCTCGGTCAAATACAATCGAGACAGGAACCCCATGGAGTCTTACAATTTCACAGACGTACAACTATGCGAACTTATCCATTCCAAACGTCATTTTGATGGGTAGAAAGTGTGCTGATTTTGTCAATCTGTCAACAATGACCCAAACCGCACGATTTCCTCTAGCTGATGGCGGTAGACCTACTACGAAATCCATCGTAATGTGTTCCCACTTCCACTCCGGAATGTCAAGCGGCTTTAGTAGTCCCGATGGTCTTTGATGCTCGACCTTCACTTGTTGGCACGTCAAACATCGTTCCACAAATGAGCCGATACTTCCCTTCATATTCCTCCACCAAAATATTTTCTTTAAATCCGGATACATCTTCGTTCCTCCTGGATGAGCTGTATATGGCTTGCAATGAACTTTTTCTAAAAACTCTCTTCTCAACTCCTCATCTTTTGGTACGCATAGTCGTCCCTCGAAGACAAGTGTACCATCTGGCTTCAACATGAATCCTTTTGCACTTCCATCTTGCACACGTTTTCTCATCTTGTTCAAAAATCCATCTTTATCTCGCGGCTTACTTAATTCGATCTAGTAGCAACCATTTAATTACCATAACGTTATAATTGCCTCAACACTCTTGGGTGATTCCACAACTTCTATATTTAGCTTCACAAGTCCTTCACTAACTCTTTCTTGTTGTGTCAAGAGACACGATAATTCACCTCTAACTTTGCGGCTTAGTGCTTCCGCCACTACATTTGCCTCACAGATGATAATGAATCGTGCAATCATAGTCCTTAACCAATTCAAGCCACCTTTTGTTGCCTCATATTCAACTCCTTTAGTGTGAAAAAATATTTCAAACTATTATGGTTTGTAAATCTCACACCTCGCATCATGTAGATAATGTCTCCTAAATCTTCAAAGCATGAACCACCTCAACAAGTTCCAAATCATGGGTGAGGTAGTTCAACACATGGATTTTAATTGCCGAGGGATGAGGCAAACCTTTTTACCATTTTGCATCAAAACACATTCCAAGCCCTCGTTTCGATCATCAGAGATAACTAATTCATTTGACACGTCCTAATCGTTAAAACAAAATTTGAGACTAATCTTCTTTTCAACTCTTGGAAGCTCTCCTCAAAACCCTTTGTCCACTCAAACTTTTCCCCTTTTCGTTAATCGAAATAGGCGATATAAGAGTTTTGAGAAATCCTCATGAATCTCCCGATAATATCCCGCCAAATCCAAGAAGTTTACGACCTCATTCACATTCATAGGTGGCTTGGTGATAATTGCATAGACTTAAGGATTACAATGACTTTTTAACAAAAGGACACAAATCATTGAGTTTGTTTGTGAACTCGATATTATTCCTAACAAGTTAAATGCTATGTATTTTATCGTTTTAATTCACACATATCTTATCGATATTTGAATATTAACAATTTTATAGCTTTAGATTACATGTCAAATCTTTATTAACTATAAAGAGGAATTCTAATTACATCAACAAATGTAAATGTAATTTTATTAATAACGCTTTTTATAACTAAAAAACATTTATTTCGAATAAACCAAAAGACAAAGGAATTATTCAAATTTTAAACATAACTTTGGTTGTAACACATGTTCAAGCTGACATGTCTTCATCGGGTGAGCTTTTGTTGAGCCAATTTAGAACTAAACTCTTTATCTCTTGTGTAGGTCCCGAACGGGTTTTGTGAGGGCAGAAGTCTAGAGGAGGGGTGAATAGACTTCTAAAAACTTTTCGCGATCAGTGTGATTGCAGCATTTGATCGACGAGTGCTAGTGGAGTGGGATTTTGGGATGATGTTCAATCTTCATCAATGCTTGAGGGTGATCGCTTTGATATCCGCGGGCTTTTTAACTGGATGAGTGTGGAAGCTTGTAAATACCCCGGTGAAAAACCAGCTTTATCAAATCGATTCTCAAGTCATTAATCTACCGACTAAGGTGTCAACTCGACGATCGATTGCTTGGTGCAGACTGATGTTAACTCAGAATATGTATGCAATTTTAAGCTCAGTTGTGTGAATAGTGTAAAGCAACTAAGAGCAAGTAAATGCACACAAGATCTTATAGTGGTTCAGACGAAACCCTTCTTACGTCCACTCTTCCCATAACACAGGGGACCAACTTAACCGACTGGACTTAGTTTAATGTGTTAATCCAACACCCAACAGATGTTTATCGAGTTCACACTCAACCGATCCCATAAATCAAAACTAGAATCCCTAGTCCCAAATTCTTCAGAACAAAGTTAACCTAACTTTGAGTTTGGGTAAAGGTTTGTTGTGATTCCAACTGGAAATCTATCCTAATGTTTATGTAGCCAAATACTAGAGGATAGGATTTCTTGCTAAGAACAAATGGGATGAACACTTAAGAATAATCTTCAAGTTCAGTGTTCTTCGAGCGGAAATTCTGTTATAGTTTTTTTACTTTTTTCAACCGCCGATCCGCCATGTTCTTCAATTTTGAAGAGTAATCCCATTTTATAAGACCACTTAAATCAAAGAGTCGTTGGAGAACAATTTGAATTTCGGCTATATTAGGTAGGTTGTAGGATATGATTGTGACGTGTTTCGAATATCGCCCGTGGTCGTAGGCATGATTAGCGCCGTTTATGTCCACAAAGATCGAATCCCGTGATTGTCGCCTCTTTTTGTGCACGACGCTTTCTTTGAGCTTGGTGAGCCGGCACTTCAAGATTTGTCCGTTTGATGATTGATATTCCCTTTGTAGAATATTCGCTCTTGTCGGGTGTACCATTTTGGTTGACGCCAGTGCGGTATGAATTGATCGATAACCGATCAATCTACCTTAGAGTCTTCCTCGTGCGATTGTCTTTAGCACAATTTGCGGACTGACCGATGTAGGGTCTTCGGTCTTCGTAGTCTTCGATCTTTTAGTGACTCGAGCCTCGTTGTCTTCAACCATACCGAAGTCTTCTCGGGTTTGTTACCGAAGTCTTCAGTTTATCCGAGTCTACAGTTCATCCGAAGTCTTCAGTTTATCGAAGTCTCAGTTTATCCGAGTCTTCATGTTCATCCGAGTCTTCGTTTCGCCTTCACCGATCATCCGACTTCTTGTCTTCGATCCGTTTAGTCTTCGATCATCCGACCTTATCCGGTCATCCGACATTTTCGACTGACCTATACATATTGAGTTCCCCCTCAATATGACCTATCTTTACATCACTTATCTATACATTTCACCGGTCATCTTAATCGATTATAATTCATCACTACCTAACAGATCCGACCGGGTCCTATTACAACATGTTTTGAACTTCCATCAAAAAACTAAATACATATTTCCCAACAATTTCCCCTTTTGATGGAACCAAAACACTTAATCGTAAAAAATAGATACCATGAATAGAAATGTAGATAATGTAAACAAAGACATACTTCGTAAGACAATGAGATGTTGTCTTAGAATCGGAGAGATGGAATATTTCATTCAGATAGGTGTGTGCATACGTAATACATGAAAAACGCATCTATCATCCGATTCCAAGTTGTCTTCCTCGTGTACTTGAACATTTGAAGTTCTTTGGGGATACCAAACATCTTGTACATCCTTTGCATTAGCTTGTCCAAATCTTCTCTTCTATGGATCCCTCCTTTGTCAGCAAATGCATAGTAGGCATTCTTGAATTTGACAGCATCTAACTTGTTGTCTGGACGCAAAGGTGGAAGGAAATGTTCAAAGGGAGGAGCTTCGTGTATTAGTGACATGATCTTCCTTCCTTCATCACCGCCCCGTAGAAATCGATACTTCGTTTCTAACCAGCTCCAAATTCATCATCATTTTCTATTTGGTTTTGATGAATCGGAATCATCTCCAGGATGTACACGTCACACAACCATTCTCCTCTGATCTGATCCCATCCAGGAAGCAGATCTAGCCGGGTACAGAGGATGTCTTTAACGGGTGCCGGAAGGGCATTCTTTTCCGAAGCAATCTCCTCTGCTGCAGCTTCATTCTTCCTCTTCCTTTGGATGTATGCGATGTTTAGTCCCTTAGCCCGCTAACTTCGCTTCTTGATGGCAGCCTCTTATTCTCTCGGTCTGGGTTTGCTCTTGAATTTGTTCAGAGACATCTAACTTTTGGTAGAGAATAATTGGCCTCGACTCGATCTTCGCAGACTTTTTCACCATCTTGCCTTTGCCTTTCTTTTCTTCGAGTCCGCCAGTTCATCTTGTTCATCTTCTTCAACTAATTTCTTAGCGAAGTTCAAGGCTCTTGGCCCGATCACCCGATTTCCATTCTTTTCAGATTTAACGTAAGAGAAGTCTTCAATCTTGTCGACTCGCAATAACCTCTCGATAGAGCAATCTTCCGCTTTCGTTGATCTTTACTATGTTGTTCCACGCTTTCATTCACTTCAAAGAACAAGATCAAGAGATGGAGGGTCGGCAAGTCGACATCTGGTTTCGTATAGATGCAATTGTTACCAAATCGTGGTTCTTTTTTCTTTTTTCTTTATTCTCTTGTCCTTCCCCTTTTTGGTTTCATAAAAGAGGTTGGACAACCTCGCGATTTAGAGTAATGAATCGCCAGGTGATCCCTCTCTCGAAGTTCTCAACAACAACAAGAGGAGTGATCCGAAGCGTGGGCGGAAGGTGCGGAGTTAAAAGTCGCCCGAGAGCAAATTCGATGTCCTTTCTTGCTCGCTCAGAAGCGCAAAAGTGTTTCCAACCCATATTCAAGTGGGTTGTGATTTTATCCAAGGATGCTCATACATTTTCCAAGAGTACTGTGGTCTCATTGAGCATATCCGTCGAATTTTGAGTTTGTCAAACCGAGATTGAGCTTCTCGGCAAAGAGGATTTACTAGTTAACAGATTATTTTAGAAAGGATGGCATTATGCATCCTAACCGTGTGACTTTTTTTTCACAACCGCTTTTTTTTGCTCTTCTTCAAACCACTTCATCGATTCGACGGAGAGTCTGTGAATTTGTCTTCAATAGCAGCCTTTTGATCCCATCCCGAATCTTCTCAAGATAAATATCTAGGTATCGGAGCTCAAAGATAGCAAATTGGGTCGATGTTGAAGCCTTGCCAAGTCTGGGTCTCATCTGGCAAAGACCCATTCTTAGTTCATCGGCAGCTCCCTCATGATCCAGAGGGAGGTTGAACAGTTTCTCCTCTTATCGCTAATTCTAACCTTTCATGAATCAACCATCCGATATCATATTCGGGATGCCAATTCAAAACCAGCTTTTAATCCCAAAGATTGTTCAAGCATTTCATCTCCAAGTCTACAAAGAAATCAGATCCCAGAGTTGTCATGAGGATCAAAAATTCCTCGATGCTTTTCAGTCTGATATCCCTCCAGAACACAATCTCTTCTATTTGTTGCTGGATGCCAGGATGTTGATCCAATTCAGGGCACATGTCCAGCAGATACTCCTTGATTTGATGCTTCATTACCCTTATGATCGGGCTTTCTGAATTAGGTAAAGCAAGCACGGTTCTGGTATTCAAGGGATTATGAGAGATGGACACTCGCTTGTCAGATCTCCCAGGTTCTTGTATCTTGTTTGGAGATTGGGAGTGAGATGGGGATATATGTGGTTCAGGTTCGTCTTCAGCTTGTTGAGGGGGTTCAATTTCCTGAACAGGTTCATTGGTTGGGGGAGTGGGAGATCTGGGTGATCTGATTGGTGAGGGTGAGGGTGAGAAGGTTTTGTGAGGAGAGAGTGGTGGTGATGATTTTTTAGGAGAGGGTGATGGCGATTTGGAAGTGGGCATAGGCGATCTTGCTTTCTGGAAGATCTTGGTGAGAGGCAGAGAATCAGATGGTGATTCTTCCTCGAGTGCTCCACTTCGCTCCTCCTCGACAAACTTTTTTTCCTTCTTCTTCGATCATCCGCCGTCCCTTACTTTCCGGGCAAAGTGTGCTTAGAATCCGATCGCTATCTCCTTTTTCGATTCCACTGACCGGGGATCCTCCGCTCTGCGGAACTTGCCGAGCAGTAACTCGAGCAGCCTTCGAGGAGAAGTAACTCTTCTTCGACGCTTCCGCCGAGCATCCGGGTTTCTTGGCCGATCCTTCCTCTTCAACCTTCTCTCGAAAGGCCGCTCCCTCCGCGCTTCAAGGTGCGTTGCTTTTTCTTTTCCCTTCTTTTCTCCCCTTTGGTTTGGGCACATTAAGAGTAGGATCCTTATCGATTGTCCAGCAGGGCTCATCCTTGCCCAAGATAGCCTTGTGCTTTGCTTGATATATCTTCGCCCATTCTCATTCCATTCATAATTTTTGGCGGCTTTTGTCCTGGATGTAATGATTGAGATTTTTGTATAAAAGAGCACTTGGAAGATAAGCACACTTCATTTCTCCGGGTCGGATTCAACTTCCCGAAGTCTTTCAACCGGGTTTGCCTTTACCATACCCAACCAATCCATATCCCAAACCTTTTGATGATTGCAGCCATGACATCGATCTTATATGAAGTGACAAAGATCAAGACGGTAAGTTGAGCACATAATCACCTTCTGAACGATCTCAAGGAGAAGGCGATATTTTCTCTTCAGGTAGGAGGCTTTGACATTCATCGTATTCTCCTTGTTTGCTGGTCTCAACAGTTCGGCTTCAAGAAATTCCTTCTCACCTACATTAGTCGTGTAGGTCTCTGGGTTGATGCTTCCTCGAGTTAGACCAAGATCCTCTCGAGATCATCTTTTCGACACTCGTGATTTCCGGGGATTCACCAACGGAAGAAATCAAGTCAAAGATCAATGTTTTCATCCTCTCAGTAGATTGTATAGAAACTATAGGGCTTCATGTGTGTGGACAATGTTCTGATGTCTCGAGCAATACTGTTCAAGCCCACACGCCGCAAGCACCTGCATTTTCAAATGATTCAGATCCGAGGTGATTGAAAATACTACATACTTCTCATCAATGATATCTTTATTCATCGATGCGAAGTTGTAGAAATTTTTCCCTTGGCCCGGTCGTGGAACAAGATATGCCATTTCTGTATGATATGCAAATTGATGTTAGTTTGAGGAAATTATTTCAATAAACTCACCAAATCAAAGAATCTAAGCATCAATTAAGCAAGTAAGCATTTAGATCTAATATAAATTACGTAAACATAAAGATCACGACTTGTAAACCTAGGTACCAGAGTGAATTGAAATCATGCAAAGATTTAAACGAGAAATTACCGTAAATTAATTCAGAGGATTGAGAAATCGTGAAAATAGAATCAATTGATTTTTGAAAGTTTTGATTTGATTTTAAGAGTTTTGAGAAGAAGAAGGGAAAGTAGTGGAAAGAAGATTTTTTTCGAGAAAGATTTGGATTTATAGTATCAAGTGTTGAGAAAAGTTTTAATCGTCGAGATTGAGAAAAAATTAGTCTTCTCTGAGTATTTCGATTTGGACTCTAAAATTCGCAATAAAACGATTAAATACATATTCCCTATGTCAAGATTAAATATTTTCAGCATCAAAGGCATGCGCTATAAAGTAAAAAAAGGCAAGAGTGAAAAACCAATTTATATAAATAACGCATATAAGATGTTCGTAAAGGATAAACAAGAAACATATCCGATCGATTGATATTGTAATCAACCCGCTTACCATCGCGGATCCGATCCGGTACTTGTTGACCTTTATCGATGGTAAATTTTTAGCATTTCCCAACAATATTCCACTCATCCGATCGATTCGCTTTGATCCACTTCGTTACTTATCTGATCCACTTATCTGATCCGCATATCTGATACTCTTATCTGATCCACTTCATCCTTCAATCTTCTTCTATTCAGGCTGCATTTCCTATGCACTTAAGTCTACTCCCGCCAAAACATTTACTTCGGGGAGTCAAAAAGTCGCCTCGATTCCCAAATCGGCGCGATTTGACATTCCGTAATAATGGCATAGATACGCTGTGATTACTCACACCGTCAACTCATCCAACCATTAGCCGCTTGTTCCTTATGCGTTGTCGATGCAAATTTCTCTTAAGGTCTTCTGAGAAAATAAATTTGCATTTATACCCCTAATTTCCTTCTATAAATTAACCTGGGGTGTTAGGCAAACAACACAACATAAACCATTCATCTTCTTTAGCTTATACTCCATGCTTTCCGATGAATTCCTTATTTTCGTGAAACTTCCCAAGAAAAAACCTTTAACCCTTTTCCAATGAATTCAAATTTCTCAAATCAACCCCGTGTGTTCCTTCACACTACTTTCGTCGTCATCAAAGATTACACATACGATCAATGCAAAGCTTCTTTACCACCAAGGCGGCGGATCTGCTATATAGCAAATGAGAAGGCACTTCTCCTAACCAGATGCACCTTGTGTGCCTATCGAGATTATGACCAAGCATCAACATTCTCACCAAACAAAAACATGGGTTTGGTATACGATCTTGATCGACAATACTGATCTTCAGATATCAAACTCAATTTTTCAGATGCTATTACATTAGTGGCCTTATGGTCTTTTGACCAAACCTTTGGCATCGGGTGTCCAATTTAATATTTGGAGAGCCCATTGATTTTTAGGTCTAGGGGCCTCGGCTTAGAGATCCTTCAAAGGCCGCTCTCGCTCCTCAATTCAAGCTCGAGGGTGGATCAGATTCTAGAAGCTTCTCACACCCCCTTTTTAGGTCGGGGATAATGAGAGCATCAAGCTCCAAAATCTTTTAAAGCCTCTCTCCCTTCCCTACCTTGGGTTAGGGCTTAGGTTTATTGTTTATGGTTTATGTAATGACCTCCGGGTCTTCTTGTACTTGTAGCTTGTAATGTAGATCTGACCCCCGGGTCCTTATCAATGAAAAATTCTATTATTTCATTGTTGTGTTGCCTCTTCTGACTTATGTAATTTGTATCTTTAAACTTATACGACTTGCTTGTTGACCGTAGCTTAATCGACTTATAAAGTATAACCTTCCAATCTGACCAGTTCCCCCTTAATCTGATATATCTTGAATCGACTCCTTGTTTTGTCTTTTTTTTCGACGACTTTTGTCCGATCTTCGACGACTTTTTGTCCGATCTTCGACGTCCTTGTTCGATCGTTCGATCGCTTGAGATTCCTAACTCAACTGGATTCCTCTTAACCCGGTTAGTCTTTTAACCAACTGGTTCTGGAGACCAGTCCACCAACCATTTCTGGTGCACTTTCTCCGAGATCCAGAAGCCCTAGCTCATTGCATAATTCTCTGAATCTGATCTCAGCTAGCGGCTTAGATAAAATATCCCTTTTCGCTTGTCAAGATGGATCTTTTTCCATTCGATATTCTTCTTTTCAACGTGATCTCCGATAAAATGGTGTCGACATCCACATGCTTGCATCTTGTATGTAGAATAGATTTCGGTGATTGCAATAGCACTATTATCGCACGTAATATAGGCACGTTTAGCTATTTATGTTGTAATCCCTCACCGCCGATTTAGCCAGAGCAGCTTGGGGAACAATTTTCTTCGCAGACCATATATTCTCGCTTCAAAGAGTAGATGTCGTGAACCGATGTCCGCTTCTTCAAAACCAAGAGATCGCTTTATTTCCTTTAAACCCGACATGTACCGAGGTTGCCTTTCCCATCGATTCTCGCAACCTCCGTAATTAGAATCGTATAATACCCACTAAGATCTAGATTATCATCCGATGGGTAAAATAAACCAAGGTTTATCGTCCCTTCAGATACTTAAGAATCCGCTTAGTCGCTTTCTAGATGGCTTTGCATCGATTTTTCGAATCGCACATACACCACCGTAAAAGTAATATCCGGGTCCGGCAATGGTATAGTAACGATCCAATGAGAGCCCTATATTCTTTCTAATTAGTTTTCTGACCGTCCTCATCTGGATCCATCTTGAACCCGGTCATCATGGGAATTCTAGCTTTCCTTACAGTGTTGAACTCCAAACTTGGCCAGTAGATTCCTTGTGTATTTTCGCACCGCAAATGAATATCCCTTCGTACTGCTTGACTTGTAAACCCGTAAAAGTAATTCATCTGACCCATCATGGACATCTCGAACTTCCCTTGCATCAATTTGTTGAACTTCTCACATAACTTCTTGTTGGGAGATCCGAAGATGATGTCGTCCATGTAAATCTGAACCATCAGAATATCTTCTCCATCTTCTATTCTGAATAAGGTTCTTTCCACTATTCCTTTAGTGAATCCGCTGTCTATCAAGAATTAAGAGAGTGTATCATACCAAGCTCGAGGAGCTTGTTTCAGGCCATAAAGAGCATTTCTTAAAAAGTACACTTGGTTGCCTTTTTCAAAGCCTGGAGGTTGTTCAACATAAACTTCCTCTGCTAGTACCCCATTTTAAAAATGTACTCTTTACATCCATCTGATACACAATGAACCCTCTCGTGGCAAAGATATGCCGTAAACAAACCGAATGGCTTTCTGAGCGGCGGTCGGTGCAAAGGTCTCATCATAATCAATTCCTTCTGATTGTGAATACCCCTTAGCAACAAGTCTTGCCTTATTCCTGGTTATGAGATTATTCTCATCTCTCTTGTTCTTGAATACCCACTTTGTACCAATCACGTCTTGATGAGTTGGTCTGTCCACCAGTTTCCAAACTTGATTCCTCTCAATCTGTTCCAGTTCTTCTTGCATGGCTAGAATCCAGCTTGCATCTTGTAGAGCTTCCTCTACTGTAGTTGGTTCCTTCAAAGACAGATAACAACAATACATGGCACTTTCACCAATCTGATGTCTAGTTTTGACTCTATTAGATGGATCTTCGATAATCAGATCAGTTGGATGACTAGTAATCCAGGTCCTTCTTTTCTGATTTGCGTCTATTTGTAGAACATCATCCTCTTATGATAGTAGTTCATTACTAGTGATTGGGAGTGGTGCGGAATTATGATCCACTTGATAAGAACATGTCTCACCGATGTTGGACTCCATCATGTGTCGATGTGTTCGCTCAGAGGAACTTCAGAGTTCCCCCAACCGAGATGGTTCGCTTGATACCGCCTCACCGCACCATCATCTTCATCGACAGCCAGCGCATACTTTTAGGTCCGATTGACCCGTGAATCGCCGAAGATCAAGTTCAGGATATACACTATTACGTGTTCGATTCTTTCTCCTTGATACTTAGTCGATCCATTTTTCGCAGATCGTACCGGTTGATCCGGCATCGCTTGTTTTCGAGGCAGTTTTTCTTGTTCAGAGGATGTCTCATCAAAGACCACATGGGGTGTTTATTTCACTACTAGGGTTCGTTTGTTGTAAACCCTGAAAGCCTTGCTGGATGAGGAATATCCTAAGAATATACCCTAATCCGACTTGGCCTCAAAAGTCTTCAACTGACTTTTCCCATTGTTGTGTATGAAACACTTGCACCCAAAAACATGGAAGTAAGAAACACGATGTTTTCTGCCCTTCCATAGTTCATAGGGTGTTTTGAAGTGAGTCTTAGTCAGAGAGCATCTGTTCTGAGTGTGGCATGCATTATTGATGGCTTCTGCCCAGAAACGGCTTGGTGTCGCATGTTCAGATAACATAGTGCGAGTAGCTTCCTTGAGTGTTCTGTTTCTCCGTTCTGCTACTCCATTTTGTTGTGGCGTTCTTGAAGCTGACGTCTCATGCTGTATACTAAACTCAGTGCAAAAATCAGTAATAAAAGAGTTCTGAAATTTTGTACCTTTATCTGATCTGATTTTCACTATGCTGACACCCTTTTCGTTTTGTAGTTTCTTGAGCAGCTCTGGTATATTTGTTGTTGTCTCATTCTTCTTGTGTAAGAATACAACCCAGGTAAACTTGGAATAGTCATCCACGATTACCAGAGTATATTTGCGTCCGCTAAGACTGACTGGTGTAACTGGTCCAAATAGATCCATATGAAGCAGTTGCAGTACTCTACTGGATGCTGGTCCAGGTATTCCCTTGAATGAGGCTTTAACTTGTTTTCCCTTCTGACATGCGGCACATGTCTGATCCTTTGAGAATACCTCATTCGGAAGTCCTTCAACCAAAGACACCCTAGCTATCTTGTTAAGAGTCTTAAAGTTCAGATGACTCATTCTTTTGTGCCAGAGCCAACTGCTACTTTTGGAACTCTTAACAATTAGGCATGTATTCCTTGGACAACTGTTCCAATCTGCTGTGTAGATCGTGCCTTTCCTTGAACCAGTTAGCAAGATTTGTTGAGTAGCTTGATTCCTAATCGTACACTAATCACTCGAGAACTCAACACTGAATCCGTTGTCAACAGAATTGTGATACTGATAGCAGGTTATGCTTTAATCCTTCGACATACGAGACTCCAGTTACTTGTACATCATCATTCTCTAAGGTTCTGAAACCATTGGTAAAACCAAAGTTATCATCACCGAAGAGTACACGTAGGCCTTCTTGTTCTTTGTAAGAACTAAGGAGATGTTTGTTTCCAGTCATGTGCCTTGAGCATCCACTATCGATGTACCAGATAGTTGCTTGTACACCTTCTTTTGTTGGCCCCCCCTTAAACCCGCAATCGAATCAGGTTTTAGGTACCCCTTTGGAATTGGGTCCTGGGGGGTTAGTGGTGAATTTAGGGATCCACACAAACAGGGCACTTCTATGGTAATCAGATGGATTAGAATACCTGATTTGTCTCCCATACACATCAACATAATCATACGTCTCTTTATATGTTTTCTGATTTGTATGATTATTCGTAATGAGCCTTGGGTGAATCAAGACTTGGGATTTTTTCTTTTACAGATTGTCTTCTTTTTAACCCAAATGGGGCTCAAAAAGCAGAGCCTAGGTCTCGGGTTATAAGGGTAGGTACGATCGCTACCATTAAAAGATTCATATCTTCATGGCATAGATGGTCTTTTGTAGTTTACCTATAGCTTGCTTGTTAACAGGTGACCTTGATTGAGTCTCATATTAGATTTTTTTTGCTGTGTTGTCTCTTTCGATACCTAATCACGATCAAAGTTGAGGGTCTCTTCGTAAGAACCGGGTTCTTCTTGTTGATTCCCGCTTATGCTTAATCGATTGAGGTCCATTTCTCGTTCCTTTGTGATTAGGCATTTGCCTTTACTTGCTCAAAGATGTCTCTTTTCCTTATCGATACATGTTTAGCTTTTTTGTGTATCTTTGTTAGAGACTCATTTGATTACACCATTTAAAGTGAACCAAACGGGGCTTTTGAGGATGTAGAAGGGTTTTCATACCCAATTCCCTTCTTGTTAGTCGGCGTCAAAATAGGTGTTCATATCTTGAACAATTTTTGAAGATTTTTTGAAAACCTCCATTTTCTTGCAAAAACTATCCTCATTGGATTTTAGACTCTCATGTAGCTAATTAATAGCTCATCAAACTTAGCTTGTAGAATTTTGAACTCATCACTTTTGTTGTTTGTTAATTGCTAGTCGTTTTTAATCTGCTTCTCCCGATCGAAGATTTAACTTTCGTAACTTTAAGTTCTTCAAATTTACCTTCCTCCGAAAGGCGCTTTTAGCTTGATTTCGTTCACCGCTTTTTATCGACAAAGATTTTCTAACAAGTCGATTATTTCGATCCTTAATTTATCGTTTTCGGCTTCCACTATTGTATAAGTGTTCTTTGCGTAGAGAGATCATCAAGCAATTGCTCGAGTAGAGCCAAGCAAGTCAATCTCCTCCAGTGTGCTAATAATAATAATGTGTGGAAATTGAAAAGGAAGGTTTGGAGGTTACCTCGATTGGTTCCTCCTTGGCCATCGACAAATTTCATCGCCATTCAAGAGAATATCGATCTTCATGGTCAAGAAATCATTTGCATTGCTTATCGGATGTAATCTTTATGGGATGAGTAGCCGTAATCCTCGTAAGCGCGATAGGAATCATCAATTCCCTAATGTGTCAAGAACTATGGCTTTTTGCCTCCTCAACCAAGGCACTGAACTCCTTCCTTCTTCTCTTCTTTTCTCGGGAGTCGTCTGGGCAATGAGTCAGAAGTGACTGGTTTTCGCAGCTTGAAGCATGATCCATTTATCCACTTTAACTTCCTCGCCAAAGTGAGTCACCTCCGCCTCAGTAGGATCCGTGTGTGATTTTCTTTTCGATTATAATCAACTCCTTTCCGACTGTTGTCTCTTCTATCTTCCGACCGATCATCTCTTTTTCTTATCATCTATGTGATCTTCTCGGTCATCGATCCTGGTCCTTTTTCGAGATCCGTCGGTTGGCCTCTCCTTCTTTTCTATCTTGATAATCCTTGTAGAATCTGCGATACTTACCAAGTTGAATTTTTGATCTTTCTAGTTTCCTGGTATGTAAAGCGATCTGTTTAGCTTGGCTCATTATGTTCCCAATAGGTTCAGTGGCCTTTGATTCGGGCCGGGTTGTTTTTGAATGCAACTGATTTTGATGTGGAGGTTGAGGCTTCAGCAGGTGACTCGTCTTCATCTGCTTGCCCTCTTTCGATTAGGTCGAACTCATGGGCTTTAAGACTTAGGAACAAGCTACTTGGCTTCATCTTGGCAATCCTTGATTACCATGACTTTCATGTCCCACTTCTTGGTGAGAGATCTCAAGATCTTATAATTGATGTCTTTATCTGACATCTCTCGTCCAAGTTCTCGTAGCTTGTTTACTGAAATGATGATCCTCCCATCGAGCTCATTGATGGTTTCGTTTGGCAACATCTTGAGCTTCTCGAACTTCACCAGCTCAACTTGTAATCGGCTGTCTTTGATCTGATCATTTCCTTCGCACATCTTAGCAAGAGTATCCCATATTTGTTTCGCTGTTTTGAGATACTTTATCTTCTCCTTGGTGATCTTATCCATCGTCTTCATGATTATATGCATGGCTATTGAATCTAGAGTATACAACATTCTTTCTTCTGCATCCATCAGGGCTGGACTCTTTCGAACAAGGCTTCCAGGTGCAAAATCTAGATCTCCTCCAAGATGGGTCCTCGTTCAATGACTTCCATCATTCTGCCGCTTATTGACCCTAGATGGTTGCACATGTATATTGTCCAATCTGCATACTCATCAATTGAAAACTTAGGCAAATCATTATACATACCAGAGGTGTTATCCATACTGAATGTGATTTTGAAAACGAATGAGTTTTGAAAATGGTTTTTCAAGATCTGTTTAAATGACCACAAAGATTCTTCCTCAATAATCGATGATACTCAAAGCCGGGTCAGAGAACCACCGCCTCGATACCACTTGTAGGTCCCGAACGGGTTTTGTGAGGGCAGAAGTCTAGAGGGAAGGGGTGAATAGACTTCTGAAAAACTTTTTGTGCAGATCAGGTGTGATTGCAGTTTTCCTGATCAGAGTGCTAGTGAGTCAGTTTGGACTGATGTTCAATCTTACTGAATGCTTGAGGGCGATCGCTTTTGTTATCGGTCGGTTTAAACGAGAAAAGCGGAAGCTTGTAAATACCCGTGTGAAAAACCAGTTTTATCAAATCAGATTCTCAAGTAAGTTTTCAATCGGCTGACTAAGGTGTTAACTCGACGATCGATTGCTTGGTTGGGATCGATGTTAACTTTCGTAATATGTATGCAATTTTAAGCTCAGTTGTGTGAATAGTGTAAAGCAACAAAGAGCAAGTAAATGCACACAAGATTTTATAGTGCTTCAGACGAAACCCGTCTTACGTCCACTCTTCCCTTAACACAGGGGACCAACTTAACCGACTTAACCGACTGGACTTAGTTTAATGTGTTACTCCAACACCCAACATATGTTTATCGAGTTCACACTCAACCAATCCCAGAAATCAGAAACTAGAATCCCTAGTCTGAAATCTTGCGGTAACAAACTTAACCTAACTTTGAGTTTGGGTAAAGGTTTATTGTGGTTCCAACTGGAAATCTATCCTAGTGTTTATGTAGCCAAATGCTAGAGGATAGGATTTCTTGCTAAGAACAAATGGGATGAACACTTAAGAATAATCTTCAAGTTCAGTGTTCTTCGAGCGGAAATTTCGCCATGCTTTTTTGCTTTTTTTCGCCCGATCCGGGTCGTGGTTCTTCAATTTTGAAGAGTAATCCCATTTTAGACCACAAAATCAAAGAGCCGTTGGAGAACAATTTGAATTTTGGGGCCATATTAGGTAGGTTGTAGGATATGATTGTGACGTGTTTAATATCGCCGCGCCGTAGGCATGATTAGCGTCGTTTATGTCCGCAGAAGTCGAATCCCGACATTGATTGTCGCCTCTTTTGTGCATGTGTCGCTTTCTCTTTTGTTTCGCGACTTCTTTGATTTGTCCGCTTGACGATTGATATTCCTTTTATAGAATATTCATCTTTGTGCGAGTACCATTTTGGTTGACGCCAGTGTGAGTTGGATCGGATCGTAATCGATCTACCTTTTGTAGAGTCTTCGTGCGATTGTCTTAGCACAATTTGCGCACTGGCCGATGTAGGTCTTCCGGTCTTCTCGTAGTCTTCCGATATTTAGGTGACTCGAGCCTCGGTGTCTTCATCATACCGAAGTCTTTTGGTTTGTTATGAAGTCTTCAAAGGTTTATCTCGAGTCTTCGTGTTCATCCGAAGTCTTCAGTTTATCCGAGTCTTCGTGTTTATCCGAGTCTTCGTGTTCATCTCGAGTCTTCGATGTCTTCGTCTTCACCGATCATCTCGACTTCTTGTCTTCCTCGATCCGTCTTAGTCTTCGGATAATCTAACCATATCTGGTTATCTGATACTTCGACCTGACCTATACATATTGAGTTCCCCCTCAATATGTGACCTATCTTTTACATCAACTATCTATACATTTCAGCTGGTCATCTTAATCTGATTCTAAGTCATCAGTCAGCTAACAGATCTGACTGGTCCTATTACAACCCGTTTTGGAACTTCCATCAAAACTAAATACAAATTTCCCAACATCTTGTCTCTTCGTTCTTTAGAGCTTTGTAATCACGAGCCCGGGGTTTGGCTTACTACAATTGTATCAATCACCATTTTTCTCTTCTCTGATGGTTCATTCCGTCAAAAATTTTTTTGCCTCCATCGAATCTTGGCTATATTTATCGTCTATATTCAGATTATCTTCTTTAATTTAGAGTTTGATGATGAAATCTTGAAGAGTCGTTTCCTTTTGATTGTATTTGAGATAACTTTTGAAATATTAATGATACTAATATGAATAGCTTACCGATAACAGAAATTTCAATGGCAGTAAATATCGATAGAAGAAAATCGAGGCCGAAGAAACACTAGAGGTAATCGAGGTCAAGAAAAAATCTATTATACTCAAACTGAGTGTCGTGAAAATAGTATGAATCAAACTAAGACTCTTCTACTAAAATTGAGTTCTTATATAAATTTTGAGCAAATTAATTAAAGGTGTGGATGCAATAACCATTGGTCTTGCACTATTTAAGGTGAATATCATCGTATTAGTTTGCCTGAAGCAAACCAGAACATTGAAAATGATTATTTCTTTAACGATGTATTAGTTTTTTATGAAGAAAAATTCTTCAAATAATGACATGAGCGGTCAAGTCATCCAACACAAAACATGTTATGTCAAATTATGAAAAAATTCTATGGATATCAGACTATCCATCTTAACTCATATTATCATTAATATGGCTCCCTTGCTATTATTATTTAACGTGTTTAAGATTATCTAGCCCATTAATTAATTCAAGCCACTGAAATAGCTTTACATTAATTAATATCTTTTGTCCTTGGTCAAGGAACGGTTCAACATTATTATCCATACCGAAAACTAATTCCACTTGCAAGATTTGGTATGATAAATCTTATGAACTTCCCAAGGGGGTAAATCGAACAAGCGTACTTGCACATGATTCTTCGTATTAAATCTTAGCAATTGCATGTGATCAATAATATTTCCCAAGATATACAGTATTGAATCTCATTGATTCTCTACCCATCAAAAGTCAAAGCAATAATTACTAACCACACACGATCCTATTTAAGGGACGAAGATTAAAAAATAACGAACCACTGAGGTCTAATTCTTCCTAGTTCGGTCTTTCAAGAATTTATCCTCCCAGAGGTCCTATTTCATTGCATCACCACGACTAGTGTAATCTCTTGGTCAAGAAAAGCCAATCTGAGCCTTACACTTCAACCTTTCACGATGGATTGTTCATTTCCATCTAGGTCGTGAACGGTGTACTTTTAGTTACAAGGGACTGTTAATTTCATCTTTCGTGATCTGGTATCACTAAATTAACTACAATGTAACACGTACTATTTATTGAACAGTTATGCAGTAAATATATGTAACATTCAATGATATTTAAAGCATCAGTGATAAATAATTTATTTCAGTAAATAAGACAGAAATTCAGTTTGGTTATACAAAGTAAAAGCATACTTTCCAGTATAACCCTAACACTAAACACTCTGCCACAAAATGAGTGGCCGATTTTGTCATTCCCGGCCAGTATAGGTTGGATGCTAAACAACAATAAGTCTTAAATTCCCCAGCATGGCCACTAGAAAGAGTTGCATGAAATTCAGAAAGAAACTGAGGAATCCACTTTGATTGAGATGGAATGGTCACCCAGTCTTTGAAGTACAACACACTGTTGGCAAGTGTAAAAGGCCGAGAGATAGGTTGCACATTTTCTAAATCTTATATAATGGGCCCATAGATAAGATCAACCTGTACCTCCTGTCGTAATATTTTCCATTTAACCCAACAAGGCACCGAAATAACACCACACTCAGAATCCATGTCACGATGAGAGAGAGCATCCACTGCCATATTTGTAATACCCAACTTGTACTCGATCACAAAATTGAACCCAATCAATTTGGCTACCTAGTACTGTTGTGCCAGAGACAAAATAGATTGTTTTAAAAGGCGCTTCAAACTGTGATTGTCGGTGCGAATAGTAAACTGTTGCCCTGTCAAATAAAGGCGCCAATGGAGAACAATAAGCATCAACACCATTAGCTCCTTCTCATAAGTTGATTTTAAGACATTGCGACCGGACAAGACCTTGCTGAAATAAGCTACTTGTTGATGATTTTGCATCAAGATTGCCCCCAAACCACGACCCGAGGCATCACACTCAATGCAAAATGTGTTGAGGAATTATCTAAACATGTCAGGGATCTATTCGGGACGTAAATTAAATACGAATAACTATAAATCTAATCCTATGATTTAAAGCAATTAAATCATGCAATTCACATAATTGAATAAAGGGTAAAACAGTAAATCCCTAAAACATGCGGAACTAAGGGATTAAGCGTTTACCTCTGATCGGAGAGACATCGTTGAGAAGAGGTAGAAACTTACTTCAACTAAAAAAACCTTCTCAAGTATTCCCGAACTCCAAGCTTGATGATCCGATGAATGATCCTTCAAACTTTCTAACACTCAAGGAAAAATTAATTTCTTGTTGCACACACACTATAATTTCGAAAATGATAGATCTCATGGAGTAATGGGGCTGAAAAAATCAGCCCCTTATTTATAAGATTTTTTTTTATCAGACAATGAGACTATCATTGCTATGGGAATAAGAAATACCCTCACACATTACAGAAAAAAAATCTAGTGTCCCCAACTAAATCACAGAAATAAGAAAGGAAGAGAGGGGGCACATGGGTTACAATATTGATTACACAAGGAAAGGTTTCGCGTTTGTAGACCACTCCAAGTATAAACCTCCATATCTCCACACTTTTGTTGCTATTAATCAGCTCCAAAGGCATTGCTTCAGTTCCTGTTGGGAGATGAATTTAATAAAGAAGATTTTGATTAGATCCCAAAATCCCTGAGTATGACATGTTCAGGATAATCTTGATAGTTGAGTCAGGATTTAGTTTTAGAGTATTCAGGATGTTATCTGCACAATGTATAGTCAGCAGATATAGATCAGGTTAGATTCTGAAGATTTTGAAGACTCAGTAAGTTTCTGAAGAAACTGAAGTTTCAGTATGAAACTGAAGTTTCTGAAGTTTCAGTGTGTAACTGAGAAACTGAAGACTCAGTGAGAAACTGAGAAACTGAAGACTCAGTGTGAAACTGAGAAACTGAAGACTCAGTATGAAGACTCAGTATATCAGTCAGTATATCTGTGAAGACTCAGAAGACACTGAAGACTCAGAAGACACTGAAGACTCAGAAGACTCTGAAGACACAGAAGACTGAAGACTGAAGACAAAGGATACTGAAGGCACAAGTAATTACTGAAGACTCAGTAATGTACTGAATGCTCAGTATAAACCTGAATGTTCCAAGGCACTGAAAATATCTATCTGAAGGATACAATACTGAGAAAAACGCGATTACTTAGAAAAATAGATATTGCCCAAGACATTCAAATGCAGACAAAAGGAACTAAAACTAAGTGTCGTTAAGGTTATATCACTCAGAGATATTGACCTAAAAGAGCCGTTATGTTTGTCTACACTTTGCTGAAGACAACAGCCAATCAGAAGAAGACAGCACTGTACTTTACATACACTGAAAGCGATAGGTCACTGAAGCATGTCAGTAGTACTATGTTCCAGACTGCAAAAAGTGGTGACTGGATGCATAAAGGCACTTTGCCTAAAACATGCTAGGGAGTGTCAAACCCTAAATATAGCCGTTCATCACACACCATAAGAGGAAACTCACGAAGCTATCTCTTCCAACGGATAGTTTTTCAAGAGTGACCTTGGTGTATGCCTATAAATACTTGTGACCATCTACATTGAAGGTTACGGGAAATTTGTAAGCAACTCAAGAGCTCAAACTTATTATTGCAAGTTGAAGCACTCGAAAACCCAAGAATTTCCCAAGTGCTTTATATCGAAGAGAGCTCATTCACTAAGCCTAGTTTTGATAAGATATATCCAAAGCTTAGTAGAGATATCCTAGCCTTTGCATTGTACTTAATTGTAAAGGATATCACATCCTAGTTGGAAACCAACCAAGAAACCCCAAACCCTTTGTAAGGTAGTTTGAGTGTGATTAGTGAACTACAGAGGTAGTCAGAAAACCTTAGGAAGTGATTAGTGAATTTCTCCAAAGAGTCAGAGAGAGTGGACGTAGGAGCTTGAGTCTCTGAACCACTATAACTTGCTGTGTTATTTGCTTTCTGTTTTGCTTTGATTAACTGTTGCATATCTTTAACTGAAAGCATATTTTCACTGATACTCAGTTGGAATCAATCCACTGAAGTTGCATCTAACTGAATCACAGCCTAATCACTTTTTCATTAAAAGGAAGGTTTTCAGCAAAGCATAAAACGAGTATAAACTTAGGGCCAACCATTCCGCACATCTGAGTAGCTATTCAAGCAACTCAGTAACTCTGAAAGTACTCAGGCTCAGTTGGGATTATCTGAGGTTTCTGAAAGCAGCTCAGGATCACTGTCTCAGGTAGACTTTGACTTAGGGCGATCTGTGCTTCTCAGGGCCAAATCATCGTGACATTTGACCCATTCCCTGCATTAACGTGTATGACTCGTTTGCACCGGGACCAACAAGTGGTATCAGAGCAGTGGTTCAACTTGACCACCTGCTTTGTTGACCATAGTCTTATTTGCTAAAGATTCTTGTGGTCTATCTTAACAGATCTTATTCGCTGAAATCTTAAAAGACTCAGACATAATGTCTTCTAAGAAACTTCCCATGTTCTCAGTAGAGAACTATGATTTGTGGAGATTGAGAATGCAGGCGCACCTGTATTCTAAGCATGAACGTATGTGGAGAGTGGTCTCGAAGGACCATTCCAATTCACTTGCGGGTGAATCCTGAGTTTCGTAAAAATGAGAGAAATGATCCCAGGACTGAATTTCCTAAGTCTGATGATCAACTTACTCCTGAGGGGAGGAAGTTAGTCAATCTAGACTATATTGCCAAAGACACACTATATAGCACTATTGATGATGGTGTGATGGGAATGATTTCTCATTGTAATACTGCCAAAGAAATATGGGATACACTAGCTGTAATGTGCCAAGTCACAAATCATATCAAGGAAAACAAACTTTCAGTTGCCATTGGAAAGTTTGACAGTTTTGAAATGGAAGATGGTGAATCTATTGACAAATTGGAAGTCAGATTCACTAGTATAATGAATAATCTGAATGCACTTGGAAAGAGATATCGACAAAGAGAAGTTGCATTGAAAATTCTTAGAGGTCTATCTAAGAAATGGGATATTCATGCAGTGGTGATTGAAAACACCAAGAACATTGATTCAATGCCGTACCAACAAGTCTTCTCTGAGCTGAAAGCTTATGAGTTTGTTATTGATAAGAAATCAAAGAAAGCTGACAGCAAAGATGATTCTTCATCTAGTAAAAATGTGGCTTTCAAAGCCAAGGAAAAATCCTGTAAAACTAGAGAGTCTGAGAACTCCCTTGCTAAAAATCAGGATGAGCTAGAGGATAATCTAGCACTGATGGCAAGGAGGTTTGAAAGGCTTAATAGTAGATATGGAAAATATAAAAACTATTACAGGAATCACAGTTACCAGAGAGATTCAAAGGCTGAGGACAGATCCACTGAGAAGAGAAAAAACCTGAAAGCTGAAGGATCTTCATCCAAAAAGAAGAACTCCAAGACAAAGGAGGAAAGTGATCAGGATGATGATGCCAACAGATGCTATAACTGCCAAAAGAAAGGTCATTTTCAGTATGACTGTCCAGACCTAAGTGCTAAGGAGAGAAAAGAAAGGCAAGCAAAAAGAGACAAGAAGTTCTCCAGCAAGAAAGTCATGGTTGCAGAGGAAGAACACTCTGAAGAAGGTTCCAGCTCTTCAGATGAAATGTTCTCAGATAGTGACAGTGATGACATCTGTCTAATGGCTGTGGAGGAGGTAAATTCTTCTATCTCTGTTGCTGCTCTTACACTAGCACAAGAGTTATCAAGTTCCACTAGAAACAGTCAATTTGACCTGATGGATTCTTTTGAGAGTCTGATGAAGGACTATGCTGTTTTACAAGAACTGCTGAATGAAACTCAAGAGTAGAACAAAGAACTGATTGCTGAAAATCTTAAGTGGAAAGACTCTAGTAATGTTGAGATCACTTCTCAATTAATGGGAACTACTGATGAACTGGATGTTCTGAAAGTACCACTCTCAGAGAAAGAGAAGTTGATAGAGACCCTAAATGGAAAACTAGAGAAATCCACTGAGGAGATTCAGCTGATCAGAACTAAGTTCAATGACCTCTCTGAGAAGCATGAAACTCTACAAAAATGTGAGGATAGTGCGCAGAAGAAGCTAGCTCTATTGAATACTGCATTTAAAGTAATAGATGAAATTCAGAGTTATCAGAGACCTGCCACTATAAAATCTGGATTGGGATACATTCCAGGGGGAACCTCACAAGGTCATCTGAATGTTGTATCAAGTAGCACTAAGAAAATCTTTGTTAAACAAGTGACACCTATCCTTCGAACTGAAGATTTGCCCAAAGTTTTAGACAAGGGAAAAGGATCTATGGTTCCAGAAAAACTGAATGTTCAGGTAAGAAAGCCCAAACCTCAGGTGAAGGCTAGAAAACCTGACCACTCAGTAGGAAAATTTCAGGCAAGTACTTCTAAGCCTCAGGCTAAGAATGCAAACCTGAAAGGATCTGCACTGAACCAGCAGAGGAATTTTCAGAAGAGAAACACTCAGCAGAGACATTCTCAACTGAAAAGACCAAGTCCTCAGAATACTGAAAGACCCCAATTTCAGTACAGGCAACCTAAACCCCACTTGCCTAAGGGTAAAGGTTACCTGAACCCGAGTCAACAAAGATTCAGACCAGCTGCACAAATGCCAAAGCAATGGAACAAAAGGCATGTACCCAAGAAAAATTCTAAGGCTCATGTTCATGCCAAGGCTAGCACTCATACACAGGACACTGCTAAGGCACCCAGAGTGGTAAATGTGTATGTAGATGTTTATGGAAGACAGATCAGCCACTCTAAAGTGATTAGAGTTGTCAGGCAGATTTGGATTCCGAAAGGTACAGCTAACCTGGTAGGACCCTACACCAATTGGGTACCTAAGAATTGATCTGTTTTTCAGGAGAAAAACAAGGGCACTGAGCTGATTGAAGATCACATAGCACTGATGAGTGGAGAAGAAATGGCCCCTGCTGTATGGTATCTTGACAGTGGATGTTTAAGACATATGACAGGATTCAAGCAAATACTCAGTCACTATGTTGAACAAAGAGGCCCACATATCACTTTTGGAGATAACTCCAAGGGACAGACTGAAGGATATTGAACTTTGGAAATCGACTCAGTTCATATCCATGGTGTTTCATATGTATCTGGATTGAAGCATAATTTGCTTTCAATAAGCCAATTCTGTGATAAGGGTTTTAATGTTGAGTTCTCTAAGAACTTATGTTTTGTGAAAGATGATATCTCACAGAAAGTATTACTAACTGGTACAAGAAAAGGAAATGTGTATCTTGCTGATTGGAGTTCAACTCCTAAAGATACATGTTTGGTTGCTAAAAGTTCCACAGATACCAGTTGATTATGGCATAAAAGAATGAATCACCTGAATTTCAAAACCCTAAATAAGCTTGCAAGATTAGCTCTTGTAAGAGGGTTGCCTAATGAAGTGTTCAGTAAGGAACATATTTGTGATGCGTGTCAAAAAGGAAAACAAATTAGAGCATCATTTAAAAGCAAAGTAGATGTTTCTACCGATGTAATACTTCGCTTCATCGCGATATGGATCTTTTTGGTCCTATAACACCAAAGTGAGCACTAATGGCGTGAAATACACATTGGTAGTAGTTGTGTTCGATTGAGCATCTCTCGTCTCAATCGTGAGTTTGTCGATCGAGTTTGAGCTTCTCGCCAAAGAGGATTTACTAGTTGCATTACTTGCAAGGATGGCATTGTGCATCCCAATTGTGTGACTTCGTTCCTTGTCAACTAGTTTTTTTTGCTCATATTCAAATCGCTTCATCGATTCATAGAGTGGCCGCGAATTTGTCTTCAAATGTTGCCTTGATCCCATCCCCGAATCTTCTCAAGATAATGATCTAGGGTGTCGAGCTCATCGTAGCGATGCCGTCGATCTTGAAGCCTTACCAAGTCGGGTCTCATCTGCAAAGACCCATTCTTGGTTCATCGGCAGCTCCCACACGATCCAGAGGAGGTTGAACTGTTTTCCTCCTTGTTATCAAGAATCCCAAACTTTTCGTGAATTAACCATATGATATTATGTTCGCCGGATGCCAATTCAACAAAGACTTTCAATCCCAAAGAAGGTGTTCAAGCCTTCAACTCCAAGTCTACAAAGAAATCTGATCCCAGAGTTGTCATGAGAATCAGAAATTCTTCAATGTTTTTTAGTCTGATATCCCTCCAGAACACAATCTCTTCTATCTGTTGCTGGATGCCAGGATGTTGATCCAATTCAGGGCATAGATCCAGCAGATACTCCTTGATATGTTGCTTCATTATCCTTATGATGGTGCTTTCTGAAGCAGGTGAAGCAAGCACGGTTCTGGTATTGAAGGGATTATGAGAGACGGACACTCGCTTGTCTGATCTCTCAGGCTCCTGTGACTTGATTGGAGATTGGGATATTTGTGGGGATAAGTTTGGTTCGTTTTCAGCGTTTTGAGGGTGTTCAGTTTCCTAAACGGGTTGATTGATTGGTGGTGTGGGAGATCTTGGTGATCTGATAGGCGAGGGTGAGGGTGAGAAGGTTTTGTGGGGAGGTGGTGATGATTTTTGAGGAGAGGGTGATGGTGATTTGGAAGTGGGCGTTGGCGATCTTGCTCTCAGGAAGATCTTGGTGAGAGGCAGAGAATTAGATGGTGATTCTTCCTCAGATTGCTCCACTTCTGTCCTTCTGACAGATTTCTCTCCTTCTGCTGCGATCATCTGCTCTTCCCTTACTTCTCTGATAGTTGGCTCAGAGCGGACTGCTATCTCTTTGTCTGATCTTACTTGCATCTGATCCTTCGTTCTGCTAGCTGGTTTGGCAGAACTTGGAGCAGTCTTCAGAGGACATGTGACTCTCTTTTGACGTTTCCGCTGAGCATCTGGTTTCTTGGCCAGATCCTTCCTCTTCATCCTCTTCTCTGGAATGGCCTTTTCTTGCACTTCAGAAGATGCAGTTGCCTCATCTTTGCCCAATATGGCCTTGTGCTTTGCTTGGTATATCTTCGCTCCATTCTCGTTCCATTTATAATTCTATGGCAGCTTATCTGACAGAATGATAGAGATTTTGTGTATGAATGAGCACTTGGAAGATAAGCACACTTCATTTCTCTGGGTCAGTTCAAACTTCCCGGGGTCTTTTCTCAGTCTTGCTTTGACCATACCCAACTAATCGATATCTTAAGCCTTCTTGATTATTGCAGCCATGACACTTATCTTGTACGAAGTGACTGCATCAAGACTGTAGGTTGAGCACATGATCACCTTCTAAATAATTTCAAGAAGAAGGCGATATTTCCTCTTCAGATAGGAGGCTTTGACGTTCGTCGTGTTCTCCTTGTTTGCAGGTCTCAACAACTCGGCTTCAAGAAATCCATTTTCTCCTACATCAGTCGTGTAGGTCTCTAGATTGATGCTTCCTCGAGTTAGGCTGAATATCCTCTGGAGATCGTCATTCAACACTCGCACTTCCAGTCCTCCAACGGAAGAAATCAGGTCAGCATCAATGTCTTCATCCCTCTGTAGATTGTATAGAAACTCCAGAGCTTCATGTGCGTGGACGATGTTCTGATGTGTAGAGCAATATCGTTCCAGTCCACATGCTCGCAAGCACTCTAGAATTTCCAGCGATTCAGGGTCTGAGATGATGGTGAAGACTACGTACTTTTCATCAATGATGTCTTTCTTCATCGATGAAAAATTGCAGAACTTTTTCCCTTGGCCTGGTCGTGGAACAAGATATGCCATTTTTGTACGATATGCAAATTGATGTTTAGTCTGAGTAAGATATTTCAATAAATTCAGTCAAACTAGTAATTTTAGCATCAATTTAGCAAATAAGAGTTTAGATCTAATAAAAATTACAGAAATATATCATCACGATTTGTAAACCTAGGTACCAGAGAGAAATTGAGATCATGCAATTAATTAAACAAGAAATTACCAGAAATTGATTCGAAAGATTTAGAAATTGGAAGAGTAGAATCAATTGATCTCGAAAGTAATTATCTGAAGGTTTTTTTTTTGAAAGAATTTGATCTTTTAAGAACTTTGAGAAGACGAAGTAGTGGAAAGAGATTTTCTAAAAAGATTTGGATTTTATAGAATACGAGGGAAAACCTTTTTGCACAACTTTCCAAAGTACACAAGTATCCGTGTTTTGAAATCAGTGGCTAAGATTAGTCGGCCAAAAAGTATTTTGATCGCACGGTTGAGTAAAGTAGTCTTCTCGTATTTTGGACTCGAAAATTCGCAATAAAACGCATTAAAAACACATTTCCAAGTCCGCATTAAAAGTTTTGCAGAGCATGCGTCATCAATAGAGTAAAACATTCTATTTAAATAACGCATGTAAGGTATTCAGAAAGGGATAAATAAGAGAACGTATCTGACTGATTGATATTGTAATCAACCAGTTACCACCTGTGATCTGATCTGGTACTTGTTGACTTTACTGATGGTATCCTTAAGCATTTCCCAACAATATCTCACTCATCTGATCATATTCTTGCTTGAAACACTTCGTTACTTATCTGAGCCACTTATCTGATACTCTTTATCCTTCAGTCTTCTTCTAATCAGCCCGTATTTACTGAAGTCAACTCCCGCCAAAACTTTTACTTCGGGGAGTCCAAAAGTCGCCTCGATTCCCAAATCGGAGCGATTTGACATTCCGTAATAATGGCATAGATATGCTGTGATTAATCACACCGTTAACTCATCCAACCATTAGCCACGTGTTCCTTACGCGTTGTCGATGCAAATTTCTCTTAAGGTCTTCTTAGAAAATAAATTTGCATTTATGCCCCTAATTTCCTTCTATAAATTAGCCTGGGGTGTTTAGGCAAACAACACAACATAAACCATTCATCTTTTTTAGCATATACTTCATGCTTTTCCGATGAGTTCCTTATTACCAGTGAAACTTCCTGTGGGAACCTTTAACCCTTTTCCAATGAATTCAGCTTCTCAAATCAACCCTGTGTGTTCCTTCACACTGCTTTCGTCGTCATCTAAGATTTCACATACGATCAAGGCTAAGCTTCTTTACCACCATGGAAGCGGATCTGCTAAGGTAAATGAGAAGGCACTTCTCCTAATCGTATGCACCTTGTGCGCCTATCGAGATGACGGAATTAGCATCAACAGACTTAGTCTGAAATAAAACATGAGTTTGGTATATGGTCTGCATCAGTCAACAGCTGATCTCCATATATCAAGGTCAATTTTTGCATGCGACACTAGTGTCCGTTTGATCCTTGTGACCAAACCTGTGGCACTGTACCCCATTTAACAGCTGGAGAGCCCGTTGATTTCACGTCCGAGGGCTCCTAGCTTGGACATCCTTCAAAGCCTCTCACGCTCCTCACTCTGAAGCTTTTGAGATTGGCTCAGGATTCTCGAGGCCTCTCTGACGCCCCTTCTTAGGATCGAGGGAAAATGAGAGCATCATACCTTGAACTCTCTCTCTTCTTCCCTACCTAGGGTTGGCTTAGGGCTTATGGTTTATGTAGCGACCTCCGGGTCTTCTTGTACTTGTAATACCACTTGAAGATAGCTTGTAGCACTTGTAGCTTGTGATATCACTTGTAACTTGTAAATCTGACCTCCGGGTCCTTATCAATGAAAAATTATGTTATTTCATTATTGTGTTGCTTCTTCTGACTTATGCGATCTGTAGCTTTAATTTGACTTGCTTGTTTACTGCAGCTTTAATCGACTTATAAAGTAATCTTCCAATCTGATCAGTTCCCCCTTAATCTGATATTTCTTGAATTGATCTGCTCCTTGTCTGAACTTCAGATCGGCTACTTATCTGACTTTCTGATCTGCTCCTTATCTGAACTTCAGATCGGCTCCTCGTCTGGTCGTCTGATCAGTTGAGATTCCTAACTCAATTGATTCCACTTAACTTGGTTAGTCTTTTAACCAACTGGTTCTGGAGATCAGTCCTTCAACCATATCTGGTGCATTTTCTCCAAGATCCAGAAGCCCTAGCTCGTTGCATAACTCTCTGAATCTGATCTCAGCTAGCGGCTTAGTTAAGATATCAGCTTTCTGCTTGTCAATATGGATCTTTTCCATCCTGATATTCTTCTTTTCAACGTGATCTCTGATAAAATGGTGTCTGACATCCACATGCTTTCATCTTGTATGTAGAACAGATTTCGAAAGTGATTGCAATAACACTATTATCGCCATGTAATATATGTACGTTCTTAGCTACGATGTTGTAATCCCTCACCATCGACTTTAGCCGGAGATTTGGGAACAACAACTTCTCGCAGCCCATATATTCTCCGCTCAAAGGTAGTAGATGTCTGGAATCGATGTCTTTTTCGAAAACCAAGAGATCGGTTTATTTTAAACCCGACATGATCCCGAGGTTGACTTCCGTCGATTCGAACCTCCGAATCAATCGAATACCCACTAAGCTTCTAGATTATCATCGATGGGTAAAATAAACCAAGGTTTACAGTCCCCTTCAGATACTTGAGAATCCTCTTAGCTGCTTCTAGGTGGCTTTGCATTGGATTTGCTTGAAATCTCGCACATACACCTCGCAAAAAGTAATGTCCGGTCTCGGCCGGGCGGTCAAAGTTCTAGTAGTGATCCAAACAGAGCTCTATATTCTTTCTGATTAACTTTCTGACCATCTTCATCTGGATCCATCTTGAACCCGGTCATCATTGGAATTCTGGCTTCCTTACAATGTTGAACTCCAAACTTTGCCAGTAGATTCCTTGTGTACTTCGCCTGGCAGATGAATATCCCTTCTGTACTCTGCTTGACTTGTAAACCCAGAAAGTAATTCATCTGACCCATCGTGGACATCTCGAACTTCCTTTGCATCAATTTGCTGAATTTCTCACATAGCTTCTTGTTGGGAGATCCGAAGACGATGTCGTCCACGTAAATCTGAACAATCGGAATATCTTCTCCATCTTCTATTCTGAATAAGGTTCTGTCCACTATTCCTTTAGTGAACCCGCTGTCTATCAAGAACTGAGAGAGTGTATCATACCAAGCTCGAGGAGCTTGTTTCAGGCCGTAAAGAGTTTTCCTTAAACGGTACACTTGGTTGCCTTTTTCAAAGCCGGAGGTTGTTCGACATAAACTTCCTCTGCTAGTACCCCATTTAAGAATGCACACTTTACATCTATCTGATACACAGTGAACCCTCTGTGGGCAGCATATGCCAGAAACAGCCGAATGGCTTCTAGGCGAGCGACTGGTGCAAAGGTCTCATCATAATCAATTCCTTATGATTGTGAATACCCTTTAGCAACAAGTCTTGCCTTATTCCTGGTTATGACATTATTCTCATCTCTCTTGTTCTTGAATACCCACTACGTGTCAATCACGTCTTGATGAGTTGGTTTGTCCACCAGTTTCCAAACTTGATTTCTCTCAAACTGTTCCAGTTCCTCTTCCATGGCTAGAATCCAGCTTGCGTCTTGTAGAGCTTCCTCTACTATAGTTGGTTCCTTCAAAGACAGTTAACAACAGTACATGGCACTTTCACCAATCTGATGTCTAGTTTTGACTCTATGAGATGGGTCTCCGATAATCAGATCAGTTGGATGACTGGTAATCCAGGTCCTTCTGTTCTGATGTGCGTCTGTTTGGAGAACATCATCCATATCTGATAGTAGTTCATTACTAGTGATTGGGAGTGGTGCGGAATTATGATCCACTTGATAAGAACATGTCTCAGCTGATGTTGGACTCATCATGTGCTGATGTCTGTTCGTAGGAACTTCAGAGTTCCCTCGAACCGGATGGTTCGATTGATCTTGATCTCGGTTATAGCGGCTTCTTCAGCGTGCGGTTGTATGTACCTTAGGTCCGATTGACTGTTGAATCGACAAGATGATTTCAGGATGTACACTTTTACGTGTTAAATTTTTTTTCTCCTTGATGATTAGTCGATCCATTTTCTGCGTGTCGGTAAGTAGTGGTTGATCCGGTACGGCTTGTTCGAGTGACTTTCTCTTGTTCGAAGATGTCTCATCAAAGACCACATGTGGTGTTTCTTCCACAACTAGGGTTCGTTTTGTTGTAAACTCGAAAGTCTTCTTTGGAAGAGGAATATCCTAAGAATATGCCCTCATCGACTTGGCCTCAAAAGTCTTCAACCCGACTTTTTCCCATTGTTGTGTATGAAACATTTGCACCCAAAAACATGGAAGTATGAAACACGAGGTTTTCTGCCCTTCCATAGTTCATAAGGTGTTTTGAAGTGAGTCTTAGTCGAGAGCATCCGTTTCCGAGTATGGCATGCAAAGTGTTGATTATCGCCTTAAACGGCTTGGTGTGGCATGTTCATTTAACATAGTGCGAAAGCCGCTTCTTCGAGAGTTCTGTTTCTCCGCTCGCTACTCCATTTTGTTGTGGCGTTCTTGCGGTGACGTTTCATCAGAAAATCAGTAATAAAGGAATTCAGGAACTCTGTACCTTTATCTGATCTGATTTTTACTATGCTGACACCCTTCTCGTTTTGTAGCTTCTTGAGTAGCTCGGGTATCTTTGTCGTTGTCTCGTTCTTCTTGTATAAGAATACAACCAGAGTAAACTTGGAATAATCATCCACAATTACTAGAGTATATTTCGCCCCATCGAGATCGACCGGTGTAATCGGGTCCGAATAGATCCATATGGAGCGATTGCGGTAATCTCTTGGATCGATGCCGGTCCCGTATTCCTTGAATGAGGCTTTAACTTGTTTTCCCTTCTGACATGCGGCACATGTCTGATCTTTGGAGAATATCTCATTCGGAAGTCTCTCAACCAAAGACATCCTAGCTATCTTGTTAAGTGTCTTGAAGTTCAGATGACTCAATCTTTTTTGCCAGAGCCAACTGCTACTTTTGGAACTCTTAACAATTAAGCATGTATTCCTCGGACAACTGTTCTAATCTGCTGTGTAGATCGTCCCTTTCCTTGAACCAGTTAGCATGGTTTGTTGAGTGACTCAATACCTAATCGTACACTTGTCGCTCGAGAGCTCAACACTGAATCCGTTGTCGCAGAATTGTGAAACTGATAGCAGATTGTGCTTTAATCCTTCGACATACGAGACTCCAGTTACTTGTACATCATCATTCTCTAAGGTTCTGAATCCTTTGGTAAAACCAAAGTTATCATCACCGAAGAGTACACGTGGGCCTTCTTGTTCTTTGTAAGAGCTAAGGAGATGTTTGCTTCCAGTCATGTGCCTTGAACATCCACTATCGATGTACCAGATAGTTGCTTGTACACCTCCTTTGTTGGCCAGTCCCACGCGAACCTGCAATCAAATCAGGCTTTAGGTACCCCTTTGGAATTGGGTCCTGGGGGGTTAGTGGTGGATTTAGGGATCCACACAAACAGAGCACTTCTATGGTAATCAGATAGATTAGAAGGTCTGATTTGTCTCCCATACAAATCAACATAATCATATGTCTCTTTATATGCTTTCTAATTAGTATGATTATTAGTGTGAGCCTTGGGTGACTTAGAAGACTTGGGATTTTTCTTTATATTTTGTCTTCTTTTAATCCAGTGTGGCTCAGGTGCAGTAGCCCTAGATCTTTGGTTATAAGGGTAGGTACGACTGCTACCATCAAAAGATTCATATCTCTTTGGCATAGATGGTCTTTGCAGTTTACCTATAGCTTGCTTATTAGGCAGCTGACCTTGATTGGGTCTCAGATTAGATTTCCTTCTCACAGGTTGTCTCTTCTGATACCTAATCTGCTGATCAGGTTGAGGTTTCTTCAGAAGAACTGGGTTCTTTTATTGATTCCTCGGCTGATGCTTAATCAGTTGGGGTCCATTTCTGTTCCCTTTCTGATTAGGCACTTGCCTTACTTGCTCAGCAGGTCTTTTTCCCTTATCAGATACATGTTTAGCTTTTTGTGTATCTTTGTCAGAGACTCATTTGATTACACCCTTCTGAAGTGAATCAAACGGGGCTTTTGAGGATGTAGAAGGGTTCTCATACCCAATTCCCTTCTTGTTAGTCGGCGTTCGAAAATAGTTGTTCATATCTTGAACAGTTTTTGATGACTTCGTGAAAACCTCTATTTTCTTGCGCAAACTATCCTCAGTAGATTTTAGACTCTCATGTAGTCGGAATAGCTCGTCAAATTTAGCTTGAAGGATTTTAAAATCATCAGCTTGCTATTTGTTGATTGCTAGCTGATCTTTGATCTGCTTCTCCTGATCAGAAGATTTAACTTTCAGAATGATAAGTTCCTCAGTTACCTTCTGAGCAGTTTCAACGAATTTCAGTTCAGTAGCTTTACTGACAGCGTTCTCTTTAACAAGCTGATTATTTCTGATCCTTAGCTTGTCATTTTCAGCTTCCACTATTGTATAAGTGTCTACTGCATCAGAGAGATCATCAAGCAATTGCTCAGAGTAGAGCTGCAAGTCAATCTCTCCAGCAGGTGTGCTAATAATAGCAGGTGTGGAAATTAAAAAGCAGAAGGTTTGGAGGTTACCTCAGATTGGTCTTCCTTCTTGGCCATCAGGAAAATTTCATCGTTATCTGAAGAGAATATCAGATCTTCATGTTTGTGGAAGTCAACAGCACTGCTTATAAGACAGAAGTCTTCTACAGATGAGTAGCAAGAATCCTCTGAAGGCAGATAGGAATCATCAATTCCAGATGTGTCAGCGACCATGGCTTTTCTATCTCTGAGGCGTTGCTCTTTTCTGTTCTGTTTATCTTCCCTTTCTCAGGGAGTCAGGTCAGGGCAGTCGGTGCTGTAGTGACCTGGTTTCTCACAGTTGAAGCATGATCCTCGATCTACGGAACTTCCTCTGCCAAGTGAGTCACTCCGTATGTAGGATCTGTCAGGTGACTTCCCTTTCTGATGGTAATCTGAACTCCTTCTGTCATATTTGTTATCTCTTCTCTCATTTGACAGATCATCTCTTTTATTTTCTTCTCTGTGATCTCTTCGATCATCAGATCTGGTTCTTTCTAGTGATCTGTCAGTTGGCCTCCTATTTCTTCTGTTGTCTTGATAGTCTCTGTAGAATCTCTGATACTTACCAAGTTGAGTATTTGATCTGTTCTGCTTGACTCATAGGTTCAGTGGCCTTTGATCTGTTGTTGGTTGCTTTAAACAAACTGATTTAGACGTTGAGGCTTCAGCAGGCGTCTCGTCTTCATCTGCTTGTCCTCTTTCGATTAAATCGAACTCGTGGGCTTTAAGGCTTAGGAACAAGCTATTCGGCTTCATCTTTGAAATGTCTTGGCAATCCTTGATTACCGTGACTTTCATGTCCCATTTCTTGGTGAGAGATCTTAGGATCTTGTAGTTGATATCTTTGTCTGACATCTCTCTTCCAAGTTCTCGTAGTTTATTTACTGACATGGTGATCCTCCCATCGAGCTCGTTGATGGTCTCATTTGGCAACATCTTTAGCTTTTTGAACTTCACCAGTTCAGCTTGTAGTCGGCTATCTTTGATCTGATCATTACCTTCGCACATCTCAGCAAGAGTATCCCACATTTGTTTCGCATTTTTGAGATACTTTATCTTCTCCTTTGTGACTTTATCCATCGTCTTCATGATTATATGCCTGGCGATTGTATCTAGAGTATACAACTTTCTTTCTTCTGCATCCATCAGGGCTGGGCTTTTTCGTACAAGACTTCCCGGTGCAATGTCTGGATCTCCTCCAACTGCGGGGTTGTCGTGATATATGATGATGGGTCCTCGTTCAATGACTTCCATCATTCTGCCGCTTATCGATCCTAGATGGTTGCACATATATATGGCCCAATCTGCATACTCATCAATTGAAAACTTAGGCAAATCATGATACATACCAGAGGTATTATCCATGCTGAGTGATTTTGAAAACGAATGAGTTTTGAAAAATAGTTTTTCAAGATCTGTTCAAATGACCACAAAGATTCTTCCTCAAGAATCGATGATACTCAAAGCCAGTGGTCTGTAGAACCACTGCTCTGATACCACTTGTAGGTCCCGAACGGGTTTTGTGAGGGTGGAAGTCTAGAGGGGAGGGGTGAATAGACTTCTAAAACTTTTCATGCGGATCAGGTGTGATTGCAGATTACCTGATCAGAGTGCTAGTGTATCAGTTTAGACTGATGTTCAATCTTACTGAGTGCCTGAGGGCAGATCAGCTTGATATCTGTCAGTTTAACTGAGAGTGCGGAAGCTTGTTTTAACCCGTGTGAAAAACCAGTTTTATCAATTCAGATTCTTAAGTCAATTTTCAACCAGCTGACTAAGGTGTCAACCTGATCAGATCAGTTGCTTGGTCCAGACTGAGCTTAACTTAGAATATGTATGCGCTTTTAAACTCAGTTGTGTGAATAGTGAAGCAATAAGAAAGCAAGTAAATGCACACAAGACTTTTTATAGTGGTTCAGACGAAACCCGTCTTACGTCCACTCTTCCCTTAACACAGAGGAACCTTAACTGAACTTAACATGAGGGACTTATATCCCTCACGGGATGGCTGAGATGTTTATTGAGTTCACACTCTACAGATGTTTATCGAGTTCACACTCTACAGATGTTTATCGCCGTTTTTGTCCGCAGCGTCATATCCCGCATTGTTAGCTCTTTTTGTGCACGTGTCGCTTTCTCCTTGGCTCTGCGAGGCGGCACTTCAGTAATTTGTCCGTTAGACAATTTATATTCCTTTTGTAGAAGATTCGTCTTGTCTGGTGTATATTTTTTATTGTCACCAGGTGTGAGCTGACTTGATCAGGTAACTGATCAGTCTACCTTGTTGAGTCTTCTATTGCAGATTGTCTTAGCTCAATATGCAGACTCGACTGATTATAGGTCTTCAGGTCTTTTGATCATCAGGTGTCTCTGAGCCTCAGTGTATTCAGTCATACTGAGTCTTCAGGTTTGTTACTGAGTCTTCAGGTTTATCTGAGTCTTCAGGTTCATCTGAGTCTTAAGTGTCTATCTGAGTCTTCAGGTTCATCTGTCTTCACCTGATCTTCTGACTTCTTGTCTTCTGATTTGTTCTTAGTCTTCTGATTATCTGACCTTATCTGGGTCATCGGATACTTCGACCTGACCTATACATATTGAGTTCCCCCTCAATATGTGACCTATCTTTTACATCAGCTATCTATACATTTCAGCTGGTCATCTTAATCTGATTCTAAGTCATCAGTTAGCTAACAGGTCTGACTGGTCCTATTACAACCTATTTTGGAACTTCCATCAAAACTAAAATACAGATTTCCCAACAGATCCTAATCCTGAAGGCAAATCAGTAAGTCACACTGATTATAGAGGGATCATTGGATCATTGCTCTATCTCACAGCAAGTAGGTCGGATATAACATTTGCTGTTGGGATATGTGCAAGATACCAAGTTAATCCTAAGGCTAGTCACATGGAGGCTGCCAAAAATATACTGAAGTATCGTAAGGGCAAAGTGAATAGAGGATTATGGTATCCAGCTGATGATAACCTTGAATTAACTGGTTATTCAGATGCTGACTATGTAGGGTGTAGAATTGACAGGAAGTCCACTACAGAAACTTGTCAATTTCTTGGAAGTAAGCTGATATCCTGGTTTTCAAAGAAACAGACCTCAGTAGCAACCAGTACTACTGAAGCTGAATACATGGCTGCAGGAAGTTGTTGTGCACAGATTCTTTGGCTCAGACAACAATTAAGGGATTATAAGATTGTAGCTAATGAAGTACCAATATTTTGTGACAATAATAGTGCTATTGCTATTTCACAAAATCTGGTATTGCACACCAGATGCAAGCATGTGAATATCAGACATCACTTCATCAGAGATCATGTCGAGAAGAAGGACATCAGGATGGAGAAGATTAATACTGATAAGCAGAGAGCTGATATCTTGACTAAACCTTTGGCTGAATCTAGATTTCAGGAACTATCAGTTGAATTAGGGATGTTGGATCCAGGTGTATAGAGTAAATCTGAAAAAAAATTGAAGGTTTTCAGATGCATGAAGTTTTCTCAGGATTCTACTGAGAAATTCAGGATAAAATTAGAAGTACTGAAATCTGAGTCTTGAAAAACTCAGATATGCTGAAGGTCAGTGCTCAGTATTATACTGATCTGGCACAGTACTCAGTATTATACTGAACCCGTTCAGTACTCAGTATCATACTGACATTTTATCAAGGTCAATACTCAGTAAGACTGATAGGAAAATTAGTCTGAAGAAGTAAAGACTCATGCAACTCATTTATTACTTAAGTGAATCTCAGTAATCATTTGCAATAAATACTAAAACACCTGAAGAGAATGTTTTGGGCGGGATCTTTGAAATGCCGAAGAAGGTTAACAGTTATTAATTGCTCTGATTCAATTAATCACCAATAAGGTTAAAATGGCGGCGTATTTTTCGTGAGATCGTCCTTTCGCATACCCGATTAATCTGTGATTAATCTTAACCGTTGATTTTCATCAATCGATACGATTTCCCACGAATCGATCTATATATGCATTTGAAAAGCCATTCAAGCCTATTTTCATAAACATTCGTCTCCAAAACACTCTGCAAACTCAAAACCCCTTTTTGCCCAGAAAATCTTCATCGTCCCAAACCCTACCTTCAAATATTCTCAAAATGACTTACACAATATACGACAAATTGGCTGTTTCCAACAAGCCATGTATGAATATGTGGTATCGCTCGAAAGTTCGTCCAACGCGCCCCATGAAGAAGAAGCGCTACACATGATCAGAATCGCAAAACTCACAAATCTCGTCGCAAGTCAACCGGAGGCCAAATACTCTAAAGAGGTAATAGAGTTCGTCTCAAATCTGAAAATAGATGAGGAAGATCGTATCGAGTCTGAAATTTCTGTTTCCTATCTAGAATATACCTCAAAGTATGTAAATTTTGTACGGGAGCTGTATATAGTCCCTAGAAATTTGAACGATGTTTTTGAGCTGTGTGATAGAGGAGAGGATCCCACAACTTATATGTTGGGTCGGGAGCAGGAATACCTTGATAGGATAACAGAGCATCCTATTAAGTTCGAGGCTACATTGCATAAATGGCATTTGAAGCCAAAATACAGAGTCTTGCTAGATATTGTTAGCAAGTGTATAATGAGTAGATCAGGGAGTTTTGAGCAGATAAGTACTCCCAAGCTCAGATTGATGGCTGCTATCGAAGATTCACCCACCAAAGATTTCAACTGGTTGAAATATCTAATCTGAGTGGTGAGTGACCAGGCCAAGCTAATCAAAAAGGAGGATGATTCTATTACGATCAAAGGCAAGATTCTCCATGCAACCAAAATATCTTTTATTTTGGAGATGTGCCGAGAAGAGGAGGATATTTTTACCGACACCACTCCTTTCCCAAAGTCAAGTTTTGTTCAAGCCAACAGCTACCAAAAAGACTTTGAAAGGGAAGAAAGATAAGAAAGTGGAATCACCTGCTGCTGCTGAAGAAGCCCATAAAGCCAGGGGGAAGGCTTTGATGGAGGTCAAGAGGGAGAAGGGGGAAGCAATGAAGAAGAAGACCCTTGCTCCAAAGCGCAGAAGGATGTTGATTGCCACTAAGGAGGAAGAGAGTGAGCCTGAGGAGATACAACCTGAGGGCCAAAAGGCTCAGAAATCGCCTTTACAAGTATTGGCTCAGGTTATATCCACGGCACAGGAGCAAACTGAGGAGCAAGTCTTCTCTGAGGTTCTTGAGACGTCACTGAGCTCAGACAAGTTCTCTCAAGAAATTTTTAAATGACCTCAGACCTCAGAGACAGCTCAGATTCCTACTGAGGAAGTGTCTGCTCAATCCTCAGAGCCAGTTCAGATTCAGACTGAGGAGGTGCCTGTCTAATCCTCAGATTTTGCTGAGCCTCAGGAGCTGCTGAACCTTGATGAGCTCCTGAGTGATCCATTCCTTGATCCTTCAGTAGATTTTCCCACTGAACCTGAGAGCCCGAAGTTGAAGAAGGGAGAAGCTGAAGAGACTGAGTGGCGAAGCAAGGGGGAATGGTTCATTCTAGATCGGTACCCTGAGCTAAGCACATTCCCTGACCTCCAGGATTTATTTTTCAGACTGAGGTCAACAGTATACATTCTCAACCAGACCCTGCCTGAGATGCTCAACATTGCTTCATTCAGAGGTGAAGACTGGTGGAATGAGGAGACATCTGTTTTGACTCAGTTCTCAGGGTTCAAAAAAACCAAGCTCAGGATGAAAGTGTCAGATTTTGATGAGCTGGTTAAGAGGAAGCTTGCTGAGAAGGAAAATGCTGAGGTTGGTGCCCTGAGCTCCAAAGACAAAAACCAAGATGGGGACCAACAAGGGAATGATGAGAGTCAATCTCAGATGGAGAAAGACAGTACTGATGCTGGAGAGCCTGCTGTCAAACATCCTTAGACTGAAGTTAGTCTTCAGGTAACTTTTGGCACTATTAACAATTATGCCAAGATTACTTAAGTTTCTATCTTTAATTCTGAAATGTCTGATATGCAGACTGAGGCTCAGGTGGACACCCAAGCTCAGGTGGAAACCCAGACTCAGACTGAGACTGAGACTCAGATTCAGACTGAGACTCAGGCTGAACAACCAGCTTAGGAAAAACAGCAGATCACATATGCTCATGAGATTGATCTCACCCCAATTATGGAGAAGCTGGAGAAGGTTGGGCCAATCATGGACAAAGTTGCTCAGATTGAAGAGGTATTGGCCAACCAGAATCAGAAGATGGAAAGTCTGAGTTCTTCTTCAGAACTGGTGCAAGTTCAGAACACTCTTACTAAGAAATTGACTGCCATGGAAGGAAAGATGGATGGAGTCAAAGATGAAATAAGTGCAGAGCTGAAGCAGAAGCATCAGGAAAGGACTGAATATCTTGAAGCCAAATTGGTGGAGAAGAATGAGATGCTAGTAAAGAATGCTGTTGAGGAAATGAGTTCTATGCTCATGGCCAAGATGACAGACATGTTCAAAGAAGCTCTCTCCAATTAATTTGTCCAAATGTCTGAAGAGTTCTCAATGGCGAAGAACCACCTGAGGAGATTAGAAGAGGAGCAAGATCAGTTGGCGGGAGAAGTGCGTAGTGTCAGCAAGGAACAGTATCATATGGACACTGCACTATCCAAACTTCTGCCGAGGTATGGTTCCAAGAAGGGGGAAAGACCCGGAGCTGATCTGAGAAAATTATTGAAACATACCTTGGAAAGAAAGGCAGACAAAGAAGCTGAGAAGAAAAGCATTGCTGAAGCCTTGCAAGAAGTTGAAGCCACTGAGAAGCTGAAATTCAGGGAGGTGGAGAAGACTGTCTACACTCAAGTTTCTGAGGAAACCATGCAAGAAGTAGTTGCTAAGAAGCTGAGTGCTAGAAGAAGAGTTGGAACAAGCCAAGCCGGAGCTGAATTACCTATCAAAAGAAAGGCTGTGGCATTTGTTGAGCCTGAAGGGAAAAGAGCTAAGGCTTCTAAGCCAACTCAGAGGAAGCTGATGATGGAATTGGAAGAGTCTGAGGAAGAGCCACAAAAGAAAGTCTTCAACACAAGAAGTGCTCTGAGATCACTCCAAGTTGTGCAAGCCAAGAAAACTGCTGCTTCGGTTTCTGGAGCTCCATTGATCAAGAAAAAGAAGGAAGAAGAGCAGAGGAGAAGGAGTGGTTTCAAGAAGTTTGCAAGCAAGAGGAGAGGGACTGCAATAGCACAGAAATGGCCGCACGTTGACAAGTGGATGCCAATCCAGTTCAACGATGCATGGGAAGAGATTAAACGAACCTTTTGGTTTTATTACGATGTGCTAAGAGAATGGAGAGGGGAGAGCTCAGATTCTAATGAGGCTTTCATCGACTATCTACTGACCTTCTATCCGAAGTATCTTCAAAGCTGGATCAATCTTGCGGATGAATGAAAGGTTGAGATAACAGCCCCTGGTCCATATACTTACCCTCCTCCTAGGCTGGAGAATGGCTTGGTGAATGAAACAGCCATTTCTCAGGAGATTGCTCAGTACGCCATTCAGTTAGGCCTGACAGGGAACAATCCTGATATCATCAAGGAGAGAGATGCGTTGAAGAAGAGATATTATGGAATGTTCAACCTTGAAGTGCCTGCTGATGAGGTGGAAGAAGAGAACTGAAGAGCTAGAGCTGAAGAGCAAGAAGACTGAAGAATCAAGACTCAAATGACTCTTGTAATTTTCTTTATCTTTTTGTTTTTACATTCAGATAAGTTCATTGTAAGTTGTAACTGTCTACCATTCATCAATGAAACTTTATCATTTTTGCTCAAAGATAATACCTCATTATCTTACTTTACATGTCTTTGCTTTTGATATGCCTTAATGTTGTTTGGTGATGAAATTGTTGGGAGATTCATTGCTGAAGAAATTGTTAGGAGATATACCAATCTTGTAATAGGAAAAACTGAAACCTGAGTATAGGTTAAGTGTTTTGTAACAAGATGGTTTTGGCATCATCAAAAAGGGGGAAATTGTTGGGAGATGAATTTAATAAAGAAGATTTTGATTAAATCCCAAAACCCCTGAGTATGACATGTTCAGGATAATCTTGATAGTTGAGTCAGGATTCAGTTTTAGAGTGTTCAGGATGTTATCTGCACAATGTATAGTCAGAAGATATAGATCAGGTTAGATTCTGAAGACTCAGTAAGTTTCTGAAGAAACTGAAGTTTCAGTATGAAACTGAAGTTTCTGAAGTTTCAGTGTGAAACTGAGAAACTGAAGACTCAGTGAGAAACTGAGAAACTGAAGACTCAGTGTGAAACTGAGAAACTGAAGACTCAGTATGAAGACTCAGTATATCAGTCAGTATATCTATGAAGACTCAGAAGACACTGAAGACTCAGAATACTCTGAAGACACAGAAGACAGAAGACTGAAGACTGAAGACAAAGGATACTGAAGGTACAAGTAATTACTAAAGACTCAGTAATGTACTGAATGCTCAGTATAAACCTGAATGTTCCGAGGCACTGAAAATATCTATCTGAAGGATACAATACTGAGAAAAACGCGATTACTTAGAAAAATAGATATTGCCCAAGACATTCAAATGCAGACAAAAGGAACTAAAACTAAGTGTTGTTAAGGTTATATCACTCAGAGATATTGACCTAAAAGAGCCGTTATGTTTGTCTACACTTTGCTGAAGACAACAGCCAATCAGAAGAAGACAGCACTGTACTTTACTGACACTGAAAGCGACAGGTCACTGAAGCATGTCAGCAGTACTATGTTCCAGACTGTAAAAAGTGGTGACTGGCTGCATGAAAGCATATTGCCTAAAATATGCTAGGGAGTATTCAAACCCTAAAAATAGCCGTTCATCACACACCATAAGAGGAAACTCATGAAGCTATCTCTTCCAACTGATAGTTTTTCAAGAGTGACCTTGGTGTTTGCCTATAAATACTTGTGACCCTCTACATTGAAGGTTACGAGAAATTTGTAAGCAACTCAAGAGCTCAAACTTATTATTGCAAGTTGAAGCACTCAAAAACCCAAGAATTTCCCAAGTGCTTTATATCGAAGAGAGCTCATTCACTAAGCCTAGCTTGATAAGATATATCCAAAGCTTAGTAGAGATATCCTAGCCTTTGCATTGTACTTAATTGTAAAGGATATCTCATCCTAGTTGGAAACCAACCAAGAAACCCCAAACCCTTTGTAAGGTAGTTTGAGTGTGATTGTTGGTGAGTTGGAGTTGTAAAGCGTTAGTAAACTACATTGAGGTAGTCAGGAAGCTCTAGAGAAGAAGTGAGTAAACTATCTTGGATAGTCAGAAAGTTTGTGTGTGTTTTGAGTAAGTAAACTACAGAGGTAGTCAGAAAGCTCAAAATGGAAAGGTTTGTAAACTACAGAGGTAGTCAGAAAACCTTAGGAAGTGATTAGTGAATTTCTCTGAAGAGTCAGAGAGAGTGGACGTAGGAGCCTGAGTCTCTGAACCACTATAACTTGCTGTGTTATTTGCTTTCTGTTTTGCTTTGATTAATTGTTTCATATCTTTAACTGAAAGCATATTTTCACTGATACTCAGTTGGAATCAATCCACTGAAGTTGCATCTAACTGAATCACAGCCTAATCATTATTTCATTAAAAGGTAGGTTTTCAGCAAAGCATAAAATGAGTATAAACTTAGGGCCAACCATTCCTCACATCTGAGTAGCTATTCAAGCAACTCAGTAACTCTGAAAGTACTCAGGCTCAGTTGGGATTATCTGAGGTTTCTGAAAGTAGCTCAGGATCACTGTCTCAGGTAGACTTTGACTTAGGGCGATCTGTGCTTCTCAGGGCCAAATCATCGTGATGACTGACCCATCGACGAAAGTGAAGAAAAAAAGTTTTAAAAATCGAACACGTGTATTCCCCCCCCCATACACGTGTAAGACTCGTTTGCACCGGGACCAACCGTTCCAATTTAGTTCTTCCAGCCCCTTATTTATAAGATAGGGGTGGCCGAAATTTTAAGAGAAAAAATATGGATGTGGAAAGATTTTATTCTCCAAGAGATAATCACCAAATACATTAATATGTATCTTCTTTCCACATATCTTCTCCATATATATCTTTTCCCACAAATTTCTCTTTCCTATTTTTCTTGAAAATTTAGAAAATTACTTAAAGAAGACCAAGTCAAAGATCTGAATTATGAGAAGATCTTACCTCCAAGAAATCTTATCTTCCTTCCATAATTTCCACAAGATCTTTCTTTCTTCTTTTTATTCAATTTTTTTCGAAAATATTGAAATTATATTTTTCAAAATTATATTTCCCATTATTTTCTCTCTCCTTTATTTCTCGAACAATTACTTCTTTTATTTTTATCACCTTTTGTTAATGGACTTATATTGGACTACTTCAGTAGCCTTTAAGAGAATTAAGATTGGACCTCCCAATGGGCCCATAAATCAAAATTGAGCCCCAATATTTTATAAACCCATTAGTGTTAATTCATTCCACTTTAGAATTAATATTGAACTATCCATCCTAACCCATATTACAAAATATGGCTCCCGGTTATTATTTCTCGTGTTTAAGATGTTAGTGTTAGTGTCCTAGAGACAATCTATTGTAAGGACATAATACTCAGATAATATTTAGTGTTGGTTTAATAATATTATTTATTTAATATTAAATGTATGGCATCACACTCATTAGAATATTATGTTTTATTGTTTGCATTTGTTCTTATCTGTCTTCCCTTGAATCACTGTTGTCATTGAGTGAAATGAGAACTCAGATGACTTAAGCATGATTCTCAAGTAGCCCCGATCGAGGATCATCAAGAATGGGATATTGATGATGCAATGGAGAATGGTGTGCGATCTGCATCATACTCTTAGAGAGTGTAGTAAGATCTCACTTACTACGAAATACTAGGTATCTCATGATGGATGCACAAATACCTTAGAGGGTATTGGTATACCCATCCGAGAAACCGTTTGATGTAGTTCCACTATATGTGTCCACGGGTGTCTCGGTCAGTGGGAGCGATGTGATACTCCTTTGACTTGAGGTCAATACGCACGACATGTGTGGAGTGATGAACTTTGACCATGACCGACGCTTGCACCCGTCCATGGGTAGATATGGCTTGGATTGGGTTCATCACGAAGTGTATGTGCGTGGTGGTTGAGCCAAGAAAAGGATTCATTCCTCAAAGTGTATTTAGAGAGAATACTTATCTTCTCATCATAATTGGATCAAAGTCATTGGCCAATGCACGTCAACTTGGACTTTGTGGCCAAGTGTGACATAAGTGATCAATTAGTGATTGGAGATAAATTGATTAAGTTATTTGAATAGACACTTCATCATGTTTAAGACTAATCGAGTATTCCTGAATGAAAGGAGGAAATTGCAATGGCCCATGTTACACTTACAGGTAGTTGCACGTTTCTCGCAACGTACCTCATATATTGAGAATGTCTGATTTATTGTCTAGAGTTCAATTAAGATCGTTAGTTTGACTAATCACTCGATATATGAGGGCCTATGGGTCACACAACAAGTAACTCCCGTGTACGGATTATTGTTGGTTGATTAAGTATTAAAATTGATTTAATATTTATTTTATGGAGAATTAATAATATATTAATTTAGAATTAGTTATTATTACTATTTAATTAAATTAGATTTAATTAAATAGGAATCCAAAATAATATTATGGAATATTATTGTAGGAAAATATCTGTAGGGAAAAACATATCTTTGAGATTTGTTTTTTGCAAGATTATGAATTATCTTCCTGTTGGTCCCGATGCAAACGAGTCTTACACGTGTATGGGGGGGAAATACACGTGTTCAGTGATTTTAAAACTTTTCTTCACTGAGGTCAGATGGGTCAGGTTGTCCTGATGATTTGGCCCTGAGAAGCACAAATCGCCCTGAGTCAAAGTCTACCTGAGACAGTGATCCTGAGCTGCTTTCCGAAACCTCGAGATAATCCCAACCGAGCTCGAAGTTTTTTCAGAGATCCCGAGTCGCTTGGATAGCTACTCGGACAAAGCGGAATGGTTGGCCCTTATACTCATTTTAAGCTTTGCTGAAAACCTTCCTTTTAATGAAACAATGATTAAGGCTGTGATTCAGTTAGATGCAACTTCAGTGGATTGGTTCCAACTGAATATCAGTGAAAATATGCTTTCAGTTAAAGATATGCAACAGATAATCAATGCAAAGATGTAAAGCAAATAACACAAAGAAGTTATAGTAGTTCGAGACTCAAGCTCCTACGTCCACTCTCTCTGACCTTCAGAGAAATTCCTTAACCACGTCCTAAGGTTTTCTGACTACATCAATGTAGTTTACTAACCTTTCTATTTTGAGCTTTCTGACTACCTCTGTAGTTTACTTACTAAAAACACACACAAGCTTTCTGACTATCCAAGATAGTTTACTCATTTCTTCTCAAGTGTTTTCTGACTACCTCAATGTAGTTTACTAACTCTTTACAACTCCAACTCACCAACAATCACACTCAAACTACCTTACAAAGGGTTTGGGGTTTCTTGGTTGGTTTCCAACTAGGATGAGATATCCTTTACGTTTAAGTACAATGCAAAGGCTAGGATATCTCTACTAAGCTTTGGATATATCTTATCAAAACTAGGCTTAGTGAATGAGCTCTCTTCAATGTAAAGCACTTGGGAAATTCTTGGGTTTTTGAGTGCTTCAACTTGCAATAATAAGTTTGAGCTCTTGAGTTGCTTACAAATTTCTCGTAACCTTCAATGTAGAGGGTCACAAGTATTTATAGGCAAACACCAAGGTCACTCTTGAAAAACTATCCGTTGGAAGAGATAGCTTCATGAGTTTCCTCTTATGGTGTGTGATGAACGGCTATTTTTAGGGTTTGAATACTCCCTAGCATATTTTAGGCAATATGCTTTCATGCGACCGATACCACTTTTTTTTTTACACGGAACATAGATCACGACATGCTTCACTTGACTGTCGCTTTCAAAGGTCGAAGAAAGCATGATCTTTGTCTTCTTCTGATTGGCTCTTGTCTTCAGTAAATGTAGACGAACATAACGGCTCTTTTTGGTCAATATATCTGAGTGATATAACCTTAACAACACTTAGTTTTTGTTCCTTTTGTCTGCATGTGAATGTCTTAGGCAATATCTAATTTTCTAGGTATTCGCATTTTTCTCAATTTTGTATCCTTCAGATAGATATTATTTAGGTTATCTCGAGCATTCATGAAGATTTGAGTCTTCAAGAATCATTGTGTCTTGATATCTTCTTTGTCTTCAGTATCTTGATCTTGATCTTCGAGTCTTACGAGTCTTGATGTCTTCGAGTCTTGAGATATCTTGATTGATATCTTCGAGTCTTCATCTTTGAGTCTTGAGTTTTCGATTTCATCTTGAGTCTTGATTTCTCGATTTCATCTTGAGTCTTGATTTCTCGATCTCATCATCGAAACTTGATGTCTCGATCTCATCTGAAACTTACTGAGTCTTCAGAATCTAACCTGATCTATATCTACTGACTATACATGGTGCAGATAACATCCTGAACACTCTAAAACTGAATCCTGACTCATCTATCAAGATTAACCTGAACATGTTATACTCAGGGGTTTTGGGATCTAATTAAAATCTTCTTTATTAAATTCATCCCCCAACAATTTCCCCCTTTTTGATGATGCCAAAACCATCTTGTTACAAAAACACTTAACCTATACTCAGGTTTCAGTTTTTCCTATTACAATACAAGAATGGCAAATCTCCCAACAATTTCACACTAATTCTCCCAACAATTTCACAACACATCATAAGGCATATCAAAATATAAAGACATGTAACAAGATAATGAGATATTATCTTTGAGAATAAAGATAAAGTTTCATTGATTATATGATAACAGTTACAGATTACAATGAACTTATCAAAAGTAAAGACAAAAACAAAAGAATTACAAGGGTCTTCAGTCTTCTTCAATCTTCAGCTTCAGCTCTTCACTCTTCTTCAACTTCATCCTGAGGCACCTCCAGGTTGAACATCCCATAATATCTATTCTTCAATGCATCTCTCTCCTTGATGATATCTGGGTTGTTTCCTGTCAGTCCTAACTGGATGGCATAATGAGCAATTTCCTGAGAAATGGCTGTTTCATTTACCAGGCCATTCTCTAGTCTAGGAGCAGGGTATGTATATGGACCAGGGGCAACAATCTGAGTTTTACCTTCATCCGCAAGATTTATCCAACTCTGCAAGTATTTTGGATAAAAGGTTAATAGATAATCATTGAAGGCTTCATTTGGATCTGAGCTTTTCCCCCTCCATTCCCTCAGAACTTCATAATAAAACCAGAAGGTTCTTCTAATTTCTTCCCAGGCATCATTGAATTGGATAGGCATCCACTTATCAATGTGCGGCCACTTCTGAGTTTTAGCAGTACCCCTCCTTTTGCTCAGGAACTTCTTGAAACCACTTCTGCGCTTCTGCTCTTCTTCTTTCTTCTTCCTTATCAAAGGAACTCCTAAAACTGAAGCAACACTTTTCTTGGTTTGTTCGACCTAAAGTGATCTCAAAGCTCTCCTGGTGTTGAAGACTTCTTTCTGTGCTTCCTCTTCAGACTCTTCCAGATCCATTATCAGCTTTCTCTGAGTTGGCTTAGAAACCTTAGCTCTCTTCCTCTCAGGTTCAACAAATGCCACAGCCTTCCTCTTGATAGGTTGTTCAGCACCGGCTTGGCTTGTCTCTACCTTTCTTCTAGCACTCAGTTTTTCAGCAATGACTTCTTGCATTGTTTCCTCAGAAACATGAGTGTAGATAGGCTTCTCCACTTTCTTGGATTTGAGCTTTTCAGTGGCTTCAACTTCCTTTAAGGCTTCAGCAATATTCTTATTTTCAGCCTCTTTATCTGCCTTTCTCTCCAAGGTGTGTGCCAATAACTCCTTTAACTCGGCACCTGGCCTTTCCCCCTTCTTGGCACCATACCTTGGTAGAAGTTGAGACAGTGCAGTGTCCATGTGATATTGTTCTTTGTTGACACTTCGCACCTCTCCAGCCAACTGGTCTTGCTCTTCCTCCAGCCTCATCAAGTGGTTTTTAGCCATAGAGAACTCTTCAGACAATGGTGCAAACTGGTTAGAGAAGACATCTTTCAGCATCTCTGTCATCTTGGTCATGAGCAGGGAGCCCATTTCCTCAACAGCACTTTTGATCAGTTGATCATTCTTCTCCACCAGCTTGGCTTCTAGAAATGAAGTCCTCTCCTGATACAATTACTTCATCTTTGTGCTTAGTTCAGCCTTGACTCCATCTACCTTCCCTTCAATGGTAGTCATCTTGTCGTTCAGAGATGTCTGAAGCTGCATCAGGTCTAAAGTAGAACTCAGACTTTTCATCTTCTGGGACTGGTTGGTCAATGCTTCTTCAATCTGAGCCACTTTTTCCACGATTGGCACAACCTTGTCCAGCTTGTCCACAATGGGAGTGAGATCAATCTCTGGAGCATATGAGATTTGCTGCTTTTCCTGAGCTGGTTGCTCTGCCTGAGCCTCTGTCTCTATCTCGAGCCGGTCTCCACCGAGCAAAAGATCCACCGAGCCGGTCTCAACCTGAGCCTCTGTCTACATATCAGACATTACAGAATTAAAGATAAAAACTTCAGTAGCCTTGGCATAATTTTTAGTATTGCCAAAAGTTACCTGAAGAGTACTAACTTTAGTCTGAGGATGTGTGACATCAGGCTGTCCAGCATCAGTACTTTCCTCCAATTGAGATTGTTTCTCAGCATTCCCTTGTTGGTCCCCATCTTGATTTTTGTCTTTGGAGCTCAGGGCACCAACATCAGCTTATGTCCTCTCAGCAAGCTTCTTCTTAACCAGCTCATTAAAATCTGACACTTTCATCCCGAGCTTGGTCTTTCTGAACCCGGAGAACTCGGTTAAGATCGATCTCTTCATTCCATTCCCAGTCTTCTCCTCTGAATGAGGCAATGATGAGCATTTTTGGGCAATGTCCGGTTGAATGTAGGCTTTTTTACGAATCAAGAGGAGATCACGAAGGTCGGGGATATGAGCTCACCAGGTACTGTTCAATATGAACCATTCCTTGCTTCGCCACCCTCTTCCTCTCCGCCGCCCTTGACCGGGGCTCGTGTTCGTTGAGGAATTTCTTACGGTCTTTGAGGATCAAAGAATGGATCACTCAGGAGCTCATCAAGATTCAACAGCTCCTGAGGCTCAGCTTAATCTGAGGATTGAGCAGGCAACTCCTCAGTAGGAACCTGAGCTTGTTCTGAGGTCTGAGGTCCTTTGAAGATTTCTTGAGAAAATTTATCTGTGCTCAGTGATGTCTCAAGAACCTCAGAGAAAACTTGCTCCTCAGTTTGCTCTTATGCCGTAGATACAACCTGAGCCAATACTTGTAATGGCGATTTATGAGCTTTCTGACCCTCAGGTTGCACCTCCTCAGGTTCGCTCACCTCCTCCTCAGTTGAAATTAGCATTCTTCTGCGCATGGGCCAGAGTTTTCTTCTTCATGGTTTCTCCCTTCTCCCTCTTCACCTCCATCAAAGCCTTCCCCCTGGCTTGATGGGCTTCTTCAGCAGCTCCCTCTGCAGCGCTTTCCACTTTCTTCTCTTTCTTACCCTTCAAAGTCTTTCTTGTAGTTGTAGGCTTGAACATGATTTTAGACTTTGGAAAGGGCGAGGAGTTGGCAAAAATGACCTCTTCTTCACGGCACATCTCCAAAATAAACGCTATTTTGGTTGCATGAAGAATTTTGCCTTTTATTGCCACCGATCCATCCTCCTTCTTGGTCTGCTTGGCCTGGTCACTCACCACTCTAATTAGATATCTCAACCAATTGAAATCAGTGGTGGGTGAGTCCTCTATAGCAGCCATCAATCTAAGCTTCGGCGTGCTGATCTGCTCAAAACTGCCGAATCGACTCATAATGCATTTACTAACAATATCCAGCAAAACACTGTATTTCAGCTTCAAATGCCTTTTATTTAATGTAGCCTCAAACTTAATAGGATGCTCTGTTATCCTATCAAGATATTCCTGTTCCCTACCCAACATATATGTCTTAGGGATCTTCTCCTCTATTACACAACTCAAATACATCATTTAAATTCTTAGGGATTATATACAACTCCCGTACAAAATCTACGTATTTAGAGCTATGTTCTAGATGGGAAACAGTAATCTGGGATTCGATACAATCCTCTTCATCTAATTTCAAGTTCGAAATAAACTCTATTACCTCCTTAGAGTATTCTGCTTCCGGTTAGCTCGCAACAAGATTTGTAAGCTTCGCGATTCGTATCATATACAATGCCTCTTCTTCGTGGGTAGCATTTGTTGAACTTTCGAACGATACCACATACTCGTACTAGGGCTTGTTGGAAATGGCGAGTTTATCATATATGGAGAAAGTCATTTTGGAGAATTTTGAGTGTAGGGTTTGAGAACGATGAATGTTTCTCTGGGCAAAAGATAGGTTTTTAGTTGCAGAGTGTTTTGGAGACGAAGGTTTATGAAATGGGGCTTTTGAAAGAATTCTCAATGAATATATAGAATTGATTCGTGGGAAATCGTATAGATTGAATAAATCAACGGTTGAGATTAAACACCGACTAATCGGGTATATGAAAAGACGATTTCACGAATAATACGCCGTCATTTTAACCTTATTGGTGATTAATTGAATCAGAGCAATTAATGACTGTTGACCTTCTTCGGCATTTCAAAGGTCCCGCCCAAAATATTCCCTTCAGGTGCTTTGGTATTTATTGCCAATGATTACTGAGCTTCAGTTAGTCAATAAGTGCATTGCATGAGTCATTACTTCTTCAGACTAATTTCCCTCTATCAGTCTTACTGAGTATTGACCTTGATAAAATGTCAGTATAATACTGAGTACTGAACGGGTCAGTATGATACTGAGTACTGAGCCAGATCAGTATAATACTGAGTACTGATCTTCAGGATATCTGAGTTTCCCAAGACTCGGACTTCAGTACTTTAAATTTTATCCTGAGTTTCTCCGTAGAATCCTGAGAAAACTTCATGCATCTGAAAACCTTCAATTTTTCAGATTTGCTCTATACACCTGGATCCAACATCCCTAATTCAACTAATAGGTCCTGAAATCTTGATTCAGCCAAAGGTTTAGTCAAGATATCAGCTCTCTGTTTATCAGTATGAATCTTCTCCATCCTGATGTCCTTCTTCTCAACATGATCTCTGATGAAGATTCCTTCCTTAGCATGTTTCACTTGAAGTCCAAGAAGGAAATTCATCTCACCCAACAATGACATCTCAGATCTTCTTTCATCAGGGCTATGATGTCTTCAATCAGCTCAGTGACATTTTCTGTTTACCTGAAAAATAGATTAGTTCTGTGGTACCCATTTGGTGTAGGGTCCTACCAGGTTAGCTGTACCTTTTGGAATCCAAATCTGCCTAAAACCTCTAATCACTTTAGAGTGGCTGATTTGTCTTCCATAAACATCTACATACACATTCACCACTCTAGGTTCCTTAGCAGTATCCTGTGTATGAGTGTCAGGCTTAGCATGAATATGAGCCTTAGAGTTTTTCTTGGGTACAGGCCTTTTGTTCCAATGTTTTGGCTTTTGTGCAGCTGGTCTTTGTCTATGTTGACTTGGGTTCAGAAAACCTTTACCCTTAGGCAAGTGGGGTTTGGGTTGCCTGTACTGAAATTGGGGTCTTTTAGTAATCTGGGGACTTGGTCTTTTCAGTTGAGAATGTCTCTGCGGAGTGTTTCTCTTCTGAAAATTCCTCTGCTGGTTCAGTGCAGATCTTTTCAGGTTTGCATTCTCAGCCTGAGGCTTTGAAGTACTAGCCTGAAAATTTCCTACTGAGTGGTCAGGTTTTCTAGCCTTTTCCTGAGGTTTGGGCTTTCTTACCTGAATATTCAGTTTTTCTAGAACCATAGGTCCTTTACCCTTGTCTAAAACTTTGGGCAATTCTTCAGTCCCAAGATTGAGTGCCACTTGTTTAACAAAGACAGTCTTAGTTCTAGTAGAAGCAGCATTCAGATGACCTTGTGAGGTTCCCCCTGGGATGTATCCCAATCCAGCTTATATAGTGGCAGGTCTCTGATAAATCTGAATTTCATCTATTACTTTAGATGCAGAATTCAATAGAGCTAGCTTTCTCTACGCACTATCCTCACATTTTTGTAGAGTTTCATGCTTCTCAAAGAGGTCATTGAACTCAGTTCTGATAAGTTGAATCTCCTCAGTGGATTTCTCTAATTTTCCATTTAGGGTCTCTATCAACTTCTCTTTCTCTGAGAGTTGTACTTTCAGAACATCTAGTTCATCAGTAGTTCCCATCAATTGAGAAGTGATCTCAGCATTATTAGAGTCTCTCCACTTCAGATTCTCAGCAGTCAGTTATTTGTTCTGCTCTTGACTTTCATTTAGCAGTTCTTGTAAAACAGCATAGTCCTTCATAAGACTCTCAAAAGAATCCATCGGGTCAAATTGACTGTTTACAATAGAACTTGACAACTCATGTGCTTGTGTAGGAACAACAACAGAGATAGAAGAATTTACCTCTCCTACAGCCATGAGACAAATGTCATCACTGTCACTTTCTGAGCACATCTCATCTGAGGAGCTGGAACTTTCTTCAGACTCCTTTTCTTTCTCAGCAATCTCAGCAAGTGTATCCCATATTTCCTTTGTAGTTTCACAATGAGAGATCATCCCCATAACACCATCATCAATAGTGTTATATAATGTATCTTTGGCAATATAGTCAAGATTGACTAACTTTCTCTCATCAGGAGTAAGTTGATCATCTGACTTTGGAAATTCAGTCCTGGGATCATTTCTCTCATTTTCAGTAACTCTAGGATTCACAACAGTGAATTGGAATGGTCCTTCAGAAACCACTCTCCACATTCTTTCATGCTTAGAATACAGGTGAGCCTGCATTCTTAATCTCCACAAATCATATCTCTCAACTGAGAACATTGGAAGTTCCTAAGAAGGCATTATGTCTGAGCCTTGTAAGATTTCAACAAACAGATCTGTTCAGTAGACCACAAGAATCTTTTAGCAAATTAGATTCTGGTCAACAAAGCTAGTGGTTAAGTTGAACCACTGCAGAGACGGGTTTTTTTTTAAATGGATCAGTCCAGGTGATCACTTTTCAAATCAGTGATCTTTTCAACTCCCGCTCTGATACCACTTGTTGGTCCCGGTGCAAACGAGTCTTACATGTGTATGGGGGGAAATACACGTGTTCAGTGATTTTAAAACTTTTCTTCACTGAGGTCAGATGGGTCAGGTTGTCCTGATGATTTGGCCCTGAGAAGCACAGATCGCCCTGAGTCAAAGTCTACCTGAGACAGTGATCCTGAGCTGCTTTCAGAAGCCTCTGATAATCCCAACTGAGCCTGAGTTTTTCAGAGATCCTGAGCTGCTTGGATAGCTACTCAAATGTGCGGAACGGTTGGCCCTAAGTTTATACTCGTTTTAAGCTTTGCTGAAAACCTTCCTTTTAATGAAACAGTGATTAAGGTTGTGATTCAGTTAGATGCAACTTCAGTGGATTGGTTCCAACTGAATATCAGTGAAAATATGCTTTCAGTTAAAGATATGCAACAGATAATCAATGCAGTACAGAAAGCAAATAACACAGCAAGTTATAGTGGTTCAGAGACTCAAGCTCCTACGTCCACTCTCTCTGACCTTCAGAGAAATTCCTTAACCACTTCCTAAGGTTTTCTGACTACCTCAATGTAGTTTACTAACCTTTCTATTTTGAGCTTTCTGACTACCTCTGTAGTTTACTTACTCAAAACACACACAAGCTTTCTGACTATCCAAGATAGTTTACTCACTTCTTATCTAGAGTTTTCTGACTACCTCAATGTAGTTTACTAACTCTTTACAACTCCAACTCACCAACAATCACACTCAAACTACCTTACAAAGGGTTTGGGGTTTCTTGGTTGGTTTCCAACTAGGATGAGATATCCTTTACAATTAAGTACAATGCAAAGGCTAGGATATCTCTACTAAGCTTTGGATATATCTTATCAAAACTAGGCTTAGTGAATGAGCTCTCTTCAATGTAAAGCACTTGGGAAATTCTTGGGTTTTCGAGTGCTTCAACTTGCAATAATAAGTTTGAGCTCTTGAGTTGCTTACAAATTTCTCGTAACCTTCAATGTAGAGGGTCACAAGTATTTATAGGCAAACACCAAGGTCACTCTTGAAAAACTATCCTTTGGAAGAGATAGCTTCATGAGTTTCCTCTTATGGTGTGTGATGAACGGCTATTTTTAGGGGTTTGAATACTCCCTAGCATATTTTAGGCAATATGCTTTCATGCGACCGATCCACCACTTTTTTTGCGATCGGAACATAGTACTTCTTGACATGCTTGGTGACTGCTTAAGCTTCAAAGGTCGATAAAATCTGATCTTTGTCTTCTTCCGATTGGCTCTTGTCTTGATAAATGTGCATTTAACATAACGGCTCTTTTTGGTCAATATCTCTGAGTGATATAACCTTAACAACACTTAGTTTTAGTTCCTTTTGTCTGCATGTGAATGTCTTGGACAATATCTGTTTTTCTAGGTATTCACGTTTTTCTCAATTTTGTATCCTTCAGATAGATATTATTCAGTGCCTCGGAACATTCAGGTTATCTTGAGCATTGATGAGATTCTTTGAGTCTTGATAACTCTTTGTGTCTTGATATCTTCTTTGTCTTCAGTATCTTCAGTTTTCAGTCTTCAGAGTCTTGAGTCTTTTGTGTCTTCTAGGTCTTCAGAGATATACTGATTGATATCTTTGAGTCTTCATCTTTGAGTCTTGATTTCTCGATTTCATCTTGAGTCTTGATTTCTCGATCTCATCTTGAGTCTTGATTTCTCGATCTCATCTTGAGTCTTGATTTCTGAGTCTCATTTGAAACTTAAACTTCTCGATCTCATCTTTGAAACTTGGTTTCTCGATCTCATCTTTGAAACTTGAAACTTATTGAGTCTTCAGAATCTTCAGAATCTAACCTGATCTATATCTGCTGACTATACATGGTGCATATAACATCCTGAACACTCTAAAACTGAATCCTGACTCATCTATCAAGATTATCCTGAACATGTCATACTCAGGGGTTTTGGGATCTAATCAAAATCTTCTTATATTAAATTCATCTCCCAACACTTCCTAATAAAGATAACTTAAGATTTAAGCCAGTCTCTCCCTATATATATGACTTCTCGGGATTCATTATTTACTACAATAAGAAAACCTAGTTTCTCCATAAAATCTAGAATAGGAATTTTCCTATCAAATTCCGTCTCAAATTCAACGCTGGTAAATTTGTGCAGATCTTTTCACAGGGATTATGTGGATACCATAGTTGAGAAATCTGTTATCGAATTACTGTAAGGTTTCTCGTTATGATTATTGTAATCGTTTATTCAATTATATGTTTGTTGTTGGTAAACTATTTATTTCCGCTGCGCATGTATTACGTGTTTACGTGCCTCTAAATTTCAACATTGGTATCAGAGCTTCAGGCTCTTTGTTATAATTTTTTTGGTTTTTTAAAATTAAATTTTTATTTTTTTAGTAACCAAGGGGCACGGTTCTTTTGAAGAAGCCGCACCCTATATTTTCTTATTTTGCTCTCGGTTTTGGGACTTGTTGCCTTCGTCCCCAACAAAAATTAGGGTTTACCCCACGATTGGGGTTTCCGTCGCTGCTCACTCTCCATCTCATGATCAGAGGAGCTACGCCGCGTCGCTGTAGGCCGGTGCTCCGTCACGATTTGGCTCGTGGTGCTCCGTTGTGATTCGCGGTCTCCGTCGACTTCTGCAATTCTCATCGCGATTCGCTCTCCCTAGTGTCATATTTATTCACGGCAGTTCGCGTGAGTGCTTTCGAGACCTGGACGGTGTGTTTGTCTCGATGGGCTTCAAAGAGGCGCACCACCCAAATCGAGACGACTCAGTGGCGGCGCTTTGCCGCTTCATTCAGTCTTTGACCAAGGGGCCGCGGCTCCGCGCGCGCGCCCTTTCTACTTCGTTCGCGACCGCGAGTCACCCGCACGCTTTGTGTGTCATCGGCGACTCGGGTCGGCTCGATTGCCATGACCGCCACGTTGCGATTTGCTGGTTTTCGTCGCCCCTATTTTTTCAAACATTGAATCTGGACAGTTTTTTATGGTTCTTAGTTCGATTTGATGGATTAATTAATTGGACTAATTGTGATGAAACCAAAATTCTAGAATTTGGCCGATTTGGGTGTTTAAATTTTTCGGATTGGATTCGATTTGGAAAGGGTGATGATGTAGGATAGCTTTTTTGCAAATTCGATTTGAGACATACTTTCCCGTGCAAATTTTGGAAATTTCACCTGTGCCCCCAGAAATAAAATAATAAATTAATTAAATTTGAATTTTTAAATTAAGTTAAAAATTCTGAAAATAAATTGGTTAGACCAAAAACAATTAAGTTGATTAATTGTGTTTTAATAATCTTAAAATTGGAACTTTAGTTGGACTTAAAGTTTATTTTTCAAAGAAGATTTATTAAAACCCACTGTTAACTTGTTTGCTCGTTTAAATTAGTTAACTCATTTTATGATCCGCATTATAACTGTTTGGGTAGGCGGCGCCCAATATTTTTCGGACCGTGTTAAATGCTTGGGTAGACGGTGCCCAAATATTTGTTAGTCCATATGTATCATGTTTGGGTAGACGGCACCCGTAATTGCTCAAATGTGACTTAGATATCATGATGGATCTCGATTAAGCAATTAATACCCCGTCTTTAAAAATGTTCCACACTAAAATATGGTTTTCTCATTAATTTGATAAGATATCTTCCATCAAAATTAAAAGTAAACTGGAGATTTCGTTCCAATGAGTACTTAAAGACCCTCGTCTTTTGCTCGGATCTACATCTAACGGGACTTTTATAGGGACATGTAATGTCGCCGCTTGATGGTTGTAAACCAACTTAACTTTGTTTCTCTAGCTCTCGCGGGGAACAAAGGGTAAGGGACATCAGTCGAACTAGGTTCGACAAACTAGGAATTGCAATTTTGCAATTGGTTTTGAGAACTACCAGTTATGCTATTATAATGATCAGCCCTTGCTGGGATTGTGATAGTAGTAATGTAGATCCTAGTCCATTATGATTTATATTAGATATAAAATCGTACTTTTCCAATGAGGTCGTTAAGTATGTGAGAATAATGGAAACAAAATAAATTTAAAGTCCATATTTATTTTGATTACTGAATATTGATCATAGGAATTATGTGTTTTAATTCCCGTTTTATTTTATTTCTCCAGGATTTTTGAAATGAATAACTTGTCATTGAGAAGCGTTTTGGAAATGAACAAGTTGGTTGGGCCAAACTTTCTCGACTGGCACCAAAACGTTCGTTTGGTGCTCAGGAAAGAAAAGATTGAGTACGTGTTGGACACGCCAATCCCTGCTACCCCGGAGGCTGGTACTGAAGAAGCTGAGGCGTTTGACGCCGAGGCTCAGAAGAAGCATCAAGAGGATGACTCCCGAGTTGCAAAGGCAGCATGAGATGATGCTTCCCTTCGAGATGATCAAGCATCTGAAGGATCTCTTTGATTCTGAATCTCGTTCCGAGATTTATGAGGTGATGAGAGATCTGTTTAGATGTCGGATGTCTGAGGGAGGGAAGGTTTATCATCATGTGTTGAAGATGATTGGGCTGATCGAGAAACTTGGTCGTTTGGGCATTGAGCTCAACAGCAATGTTAAAAGATGTGTTTGAAGACTATGCCCGAGCTGCATAACATGCTAAAAACTTTTGAGTCTTCCACTGCTAAGGAAAAGCCCGTGCTCATGGTGAGTGCCTCTACTTCCTCTGCTCCGAAAGGAAAGAAGAAGCGAAGGGGCAAGGCAAAGAAAGGCTCCAAGCCTAGCTTCCTTAAGCCCAAAGGTGGGATTCAAAAGAAGGAGAGGGTGGACAAGGATTCATGCCTCCACTGCAAGCAGAAGGGGCATTAGAAGAAGGACTATAAGGTTCTAGCAGCTGAAAAGAAGACACAAGGTGTCTCAGCCTCTGGAACAGGTATGTTTGTTATTGAGATAAACATGTCCACAAATGATACGAACTGCTGGGTGTTAGATACCGATTGTGGCTCACACATTTGTACTAATGTGCAGGGTCTCAAGCATAGCATGGCAGTTAGGCCGGGTGAAGTCACCCTACACGTTGGGAATGGAGCAAGAGTTGCTGCTGAACATGTTGGCATTTATATTTTAGATTTACCCTCTGGTTTTAGACTTGAACTGAATAATTGTTATTTTGTTCCCTCTATTACTCGCAACATTATTTCTATTCCTATGTTAGACATTAAAGGTTTTTCCTTGCATTTTGCAAATAATAATTGTTATTTTTCGCTTAATGGTGATTTGTATGAGAATGCTCCTTTATTGAATGGTTTATACTTGTTGCATTGTGGACATAATATTCTTAATATACAAAACAAACGACTCAAACTTAGTAATCATGAAAACCCGACTTACTTGTGGCATTGTAGACTTGGTCATGCAAATAAGAAAAGGATTGCAAGGTTAAGAAAGTTAGACTACTTAACCCCATTCGACTTTGAGTCTTATGGTAATTGCGAATCTTGTCTCAAGGGCAAAATGATCAATAAACCCTTTTCTGGGAAAGGGGTTTGTGCCAAAGAGGTTCTAGAGTTGATCCACAGTGACGTTTGTGGACCATTGCCCACTCTAGCTAGGGGTCACTTCTGCTACTTCATAACTTTTACTGATGATTTCTCTAGGTTCGGGTATGTGTATCTAATGAAACACAAATCCGAATCTTTTGAGAAATTCAAGGAGTATAAAGCTGAAGTAGAGAAACATCATGGTAAGAGTATTAAGACTCTTCGATCGGATCGAGGAGGAGAATATCTCAGCCATGAATTCACTCATTATCTGAAGTTGAATATATCCAATCACAATGGATTCCTCTGGCACACCCCAAATGAATGGAGTATCCGAGAGGAGAAACCGAACCTTGTTAGACATGGTAAGGTCCATGATGAGCTTTTCCTCTCTTCCAACATTCTTATGGGGATACACGCTCCAAACCTCAATCTACATTCTGAATATGATTCCATCTAAATCAGTTGAGCACACGCCGTACGAGCTATGGCATGGTAAGAGGCCAAATTTCTCTCACTTGAGAACGTGGGGTTGCCCCGTGTTTGTGAAGAAAATGCTCACTGATAAATTGGAATTAAAAGGTGAAAAGGGTTACTTTGTGGGATATCCTAAGGAAACTAGAGGATATTATTTCTATCTACCCGAGAAACAAACAGTGGTTGTTTCTAGGCAGGCCAAATTCCTTGAAGAAGACTATGTCTTCAAGGAACAAGGCCGTAAGACGATAGAACTTGAAGAAATTCAAGAACCACAAATTAACAAAGAGACTGATATCTTGTCAGAACAACATTACAAAGAATCAGTGGGAGCATTCAGTATCTCACATGGTGGAAGTCTATCACATAGTGATCCTCTTTCAGCCAGTGGAAGCGTAATTGAAGTTGCATTGCCTGAGTACCAAACTCCAAGTAGGCTGAATGAGAATAGCATAGTTCAAACTCCTGCTCAAGAGGCATCCGGAAGTGCTCAAGGAGCATCCGGAAGTGTCGCTCTTGAAGCCTCCCCGGTCAAAGATGAAATCGCTGCACCATAAAATTTTCACAATCAGAATATGCAGCCTGAACAACCACAACTCCGTAAGTCCACTAAAGTTCATAATACGATCACCAGATATTATGGTTTCCTCGTAGAGGAACATGATGATGTGGAGATCCAGGATAAAGACAAACCTAGAACTTACACTGAGGCAACATTAGATGTTGACTCAAAGAAGTGGCATGAAGCCATGAAATCCGAGATGGACTCGATGTACGTCAATCAAGTTTGGGACTTAGTTGAATAGCCAAAAGGGGTTAGACCCATAGGTTGCAAATGGGTCTTCAAACGTAAGACTAATGCAAATGGCAAAGTACAGACCTACAAAGCTAGGTTGGTGGCGAAAGGTTATAGTCAACGTGAAGGCATTGACTATGACGAGACTTTCTCACCAGTTGCAAAGATCAAGTCCATCCGAATTTTAATTGTGGTAGCAGCACATCTAGATTATGAGATTTGACAGATGGACGTCAAAACAGCTTTCCTCAATGGCAACAATGATAAGGAAGTGCTTATGACTCAACCTGAAGGTTTTATATCAAAGCCAAAGTCTAATCTTGTATGCAAGCTTAAACGATCCATTTATGGATTGAAGCAAGCTTCTAGGAGTTGGAATATCTGTTTTGATTAGGCTATCAAATCATTTGACTTCATCAGAAATTCAGAAGATCCGTGCGTCTATCGGAAATGCAGTGGGAAGAACATTATTTTAATAGTTGTGTATGTCGATGACATACTCATTATGGGAAACAATATCCCACTCATGCAGTCTGTGAAAGAATGGTTGTCAAAGACCTTCATGATGAAGGATCTTGGTGAAGTCTGCTACATCTTAGGGATCAAGATCTATAGGGATAGATCCAAGAAGATGTTAGGGCTGTCACAGTCAACCTACGTAGACAAGGTGTTGAAGCGATTTGTGATGGAGAACTCTAAGAGAGGTTCTCTGCCAACATGTTATGAGATAAAGCTATCTAAGAAGGATTGTCCTTCCACAGACACTGATATCCAGCGCATGAAGGATATACCATATGCATCTGCAATTGGATCCATCATGTACGCCATGACTTGCACTAGGCCAGATGTGGCCATCGCTGTCAGCACCACTGGTAGATACCAGCAGAATCTGGGTGAACCTCATTGTATTGCTATCAAGAACATTCTTAAGTACCTTAGACGTGCCAAAGATTGTTTCTTGGTCTATGGAGGACAGTCAGAACTAGTGGCAACTGGCTATGCTGACGTAAGTTTCCAATCAGACTGTGATGATTATAAGTTGCAGTCGGGCTATGTCTTCGTTCTCAATGGTGGACGGTTAGTTGGAATAGTTCCAAACAAGAAACTACCGCAGATTCAACAACCGAGGCTTAGTACATTGCTGCGGCAGAAGCTGCCAAAGAAGATATCTGGATAAAATAGTCCTTAAGTGAACTAGGGGTAGTTCCAAGTGCCAGTAGTCCAATAAAGTTGTATAGTGACAACACTGGTGCGGTTACACAAGCTAAGGAACCGAGATCCAACAACAGAAACAATCATGTACCGAGGCGTTATCACTTGATAAGAGAGATAATCGCTAGAGGAGAGATAGAGTTAGAACGTGTACCCACGGAGGATAATCTCGCTGACCCGTTCACCAAGGCTTTGAGTGTTCATGTACACACTAGACATTTTGATGGTCTAGGGGTAAGACATGTAGGTGATTGACTCTAGTACAAGTGGGAGATTGTTAGTGTTAGTGTTCTAGAGACAATCCATTGTAAGGACATAATACTCAAATAGTATTCAGTGTTGGTTTAATATTATTGTTTATTTAATATTAACTGTACGACATCACACTCATTAGAATATTATGTTTGATTGTTTGCATTTGTTCTTATCTGTGTTCCCTTGAATCACTGTTGTCATTGAGTGAAGTGAGAACTTAGATGACTTAAGCATGATTCTCAAATAGCCCCGATCGAGGATCATCAAGAATGGGATATTGATGATGCAATGGAGATTGGTGTGCGATCTGCATGATACTCTTAGAGAGTGTAGTAAGATCTCACTTACTACGAGATACTAGGTATCTCATGATGGATGCACAAATACCTTAGAGGGTTTTGGTATACCCATCCGAGCAACCGTTTGATGTAGTTTCACTATATGTGTCTACGGGTGTTTCGTTTAGTGGGAGCGATGCGATACTCCTTTGACTTGAGGTCAATACGCACGACATGTGTGGAATGATGAACTTTTACCATGACTGACGCTAGCCCCCGCCTATGGGTAGATATGGCTTGAATTTGGTTCTTCACGAAATGCATGTGCGTGGTAGTTGAGCCAAGAAAAAGATTCATTCCTCAAAGTGGATTTAGAGAGAATACTCATCTTCTCATCATAATTGAATCAAAGTCATTGGCCAATGCACGTCAACTTGGACTTTGTGGCCAAGTGTGACATAAGTGATCAATTAGTGATTGGAGATAAATTGATTAAGTTATTTGAATAGACACTTCATCATGTTCAAGACTAATCGAGTATTTGTGAATGAAATGAGGAAATTTATATAGCCCATATTACATTTACAGGTAGTTGCACGTTTCTAGCAATGTACCTCATATATTGAGAATGTCTGATTTATTGTCCAGGGTTCAATTAAGACCGTTAGTTTGACTAATCGCTCGATATATGAGGGTATATGGGTCACACAACAAGTAACTCCCGTGTACGGATTATAGTTGGTTGATTAAGTATTAAATTAGATTTAATATTTAATTTATGGAGAATTAATAATATATTAATTTAGAATTAATTATTATTACTATTTAATTAAATTAGATTTAATTAAATATGAATCCTAAATAATATTATTGAATATTATTGTAGGAAAATATCCGTAGGGAAAAACATATCTTTGAGATTTGTTTTGCAAGATTAGGAATTATCTTCCTAATAAAGATAACTTAAGATTTAAGTCAGTCTCTCCCTATATATATGACTTCCCGTGATTCATTATTTACTACAACAAGAAAACCTAGTTTCTCCATAAAATCTAGAATAGGAACCTAGCAAATTTCGTCTCAGATTCAACGCTGGCAAATCTGTGCAAATCTGTTCACGGGGATTGCATGGATACCATAGTTGAGAAATCTGTTATCGAATTACTGTAAGGTTTCTCGTTATGATTATTGTAATCATTTATGCAAATATATGTTCGTTGTTGGTGAACTGTTTATTTCCGCTGCGCATGTATTACGTGTTTACGTGCCTCTAAATTCCAACATAAGACTCATTGTCCATTAATTAATTTAAGATACTGAATGCTTTAATTAATTAACATAAATTTCCTTGGAGTAGGGACAACTCAACCATTATTATCATACCGGAACTTAATCCACCGTACATGTTTGATATGATAAACCTTCTGAGCCCACCAAGGGGACAAAATCAAACAAGACTCTCCAAGTACACGATTCTCTGTATTAAATCTTTGCGATACGTCATATAATTAATAATATTGTCAAAAATACAAAGTATTGAATCTCTTTGACTCGCTACCCATAATAAATAAAAGCAATATTTATTAACTACATACAATCCCATTTAAGTGACAGAGATTAAGAAATCAACAACAACTGAGTCTAATTCTTCTTTCTTTAGTCAGTCTAGAAGAATTTCCTCTCTATAGGTCCAATTCAGCACATCATTATGTACTAGTTTAACCTATTGGTTAAGACAAACCAATCAAAGCATTACAGATCAACTTTTACCAATGGATTGTTCAATTCCATCTATGTTGTGAATCATTTGTACTTATATACAAGGAGATAATGTGATCTTCTGTGATCTTCGACACACCACATTATCTACAATGTAAAGTACAAACTGATTATGCAATAAATATTTAACAATAATTATATTTAAAGCGACAATGATAAAAAGATTATTCTCATAAATAAGACAAGAATCAGTTTGTATACATAAGTAGCATTCAAAGCATACTTGCCATTATAACCCTAATAATCTCACATTTATACTCAAAGTATGTATTTTAAGTATACTACAACACGTCAATGTCGTACATGTCCTAATAATTCTCCCACTTATACTCAAAGCAGTTTGGCCACACACTTGACTCTCATTCCTTCCATTGTCTCTCGAATGTAATTTGAGGCAGACTCTTTGTGAAAGGATCTGCTAGGTTGTCCGCGGATGCGATCTTAGTCACCACTATATCTCTTCTCTTAACGATTTCTCGTATAAGATGGTACTTCCTGTCAATGTGTTTGCTTGCCTTATGAGCTCTTTGTTCCCTTGAATTTGCAACTGCTCCAGCATTGTCACAATACACAGTAATACTGCTGGGCAAATTTGGAATTACATCCAAGTCCACTAAGAAGTTCTTGAGCCACACCGGTTCTTTCGTTGCTTCACAAGCAGCTACATATTCGGCTTCCATGGTAGAATCAGTGTTGCATTTCCGCTTCACACTTCTCCATGTTATGGCTCTACCTCCCAAGCAAAACACACTACCCAAGGTAGATTTTCTGGAATCTATATCTAATTGAAAATCCGAGTCCATATAGTCCAAAGGGAATAAACTTTCTGACTGATAAATCAACATTCTAACTCGAGTTCTCTGCAGATACTTCAGAATGTTTTTAACATCAGTCCAATGTTCCTTCACTGGGTTACTCTGATATCTTGCTATCATGCCCACGATAAAGTAAATATTCAGTCTCGCACACAACATTCCATACACGAGACTTCCGACTGCTGATGCATATGGAATACGCCTCATCTCATTTATCTCCTTTTGTGTCTTCGGATACATCTCCTTCTATAGATGAATTCCATGTCTGAACGTTACAAAACTTTTCTTGGAATCTTGCATGCTGAACTGTTTCAAAACTGTATCTATGTATGAAGCTTGGGATAAGCATATCATCCTTTTCTGGCGATCTCGAGTAATCTTGATCCCAAGGATATGAGCAGCTTCTCCTAAGTCCTTCATATCAAATTGTTTTGATAATCATACCCACATGTCTGACAACACCTTTCTATTGTCTTCAATAAGCAGAATATCTTCTACGTATAATACTAAGAATACCAAGACAGTTTCGACACACTTCTTATTAACACAACTCTCAAACTCGTTTTGCTCAAATCCATAAGATTCTATCACCTAATCAAAACAGCTGGTTCCAAGCTCGCAATGCTTGCTTAAGTCCGTATAGAGATTTTTAAGCTTGCATACAAGGTTCTCTTGGCATTTTTCAATGAAGCCCTCGGGCTAGAGCATATAGATTTCTTCCTCAAGACTTTCATTAAGAAAAATTGTCTTGACATCCATTTGCCAGATCTCAAAATCTAGAAGAGCAGTTATTGCCATGAGAATACGGATAGACTTAAGCAGAGCTACATGAGAAAAAGTGTCCTCATAATCGATTCCCTCGTTTTGAGTATATCCTTTTGCCAATAGCCTAGCTTTGAAGGTTTCAACCTTCCTATCTGATCCTCTCTTTCTTTTGTAGACCTCATTTATAAGGTAGGGGTGGCCGAAATTTTAAGAAAAAAAATATGGATGTGGAAAGATTTTATTCTCCAAGAGATATCACCAAATACATTAATATATATCTTCTTTCCACATATCTTTTCCCACAAATTTCTCTTTTCTATTTTTCTTGAAAATTTTGAAAATTACTTAAAGAAGACCAAGTCAAAGATTTGAATTATGGGAAGATCTTATTCTCCATGAAATCTTATCTTCATTCCATAATTTTCATAAGATCTTTCTTTCTTCTTTTTATTGATAATTTTCGAAAATATTGAAATTATAATTTCCAAAATTATATTTCCCAATATTTTCTCTCTCCTTTATTTCTTGCAATAATTAATTCTTTTATTTTAGTCACCTTTTGTTAATGGACTTATATTGGGCTACTTGAGGGGTTTTTAGGAGAATTGAGGTTGGACCTCCCAATGGGGCCAGAAATTAATATTGAGCCCCAATATTTTTCCAACCCATTAATATTAATTCATTCCACTATAGAATTAATATTGCACTATCTATCCTAACCCATTTTACAAAATATGGTTCTGGGTTATTATTTTCCATGTTTAAAACTCATTGTCCATTAATCAATTTAAGCTACTAAATGCTTTAATTAACTAACATATATTTCCTTGAAGTAAGGACATCTCAACCATTATTATCATACCAGAACTTAATCCATTTTACATGTTTGATATGATAAACCTTCTGAGCCTACAAATGGGACAAAATCAAACAAGACTCTCCAAGTACACAATTCTCTGTATTAAATCTTGGCGATATGTCATATAATTAATAATATTGCCCAAAATACAAAGTATCGAATCTCTTTGACTCGTTACCCATAATAAATAAAAGCAATAGTTATTAACTACATATAATCCCATTTGAGTGACAAACCAATCCAAGCATTACACATCAACTTTTACCAATGGATTGTTCAATTCCATCTAAGTTATGAATCATTTGTACTTATATACAAGGAACTAATTATGTGATTTTCTGTGATGTTCTACACACCGCATTATCTAAAATGTAGAGTACTGAATAGTTATGCAACAAATATTTAACTTTCATTATATTTGAAACAAGAATGATAAAAATATTATTCTTATAAATAAGTCCAAGAATCAGTTTGTATACATAAGTAGCATTCAAAGCATACTTGCTAGTATAACCCTAACAAAAAGATGTTGAAAAATCTGGAACTGCAAACACTGAGGCTGACGTGATGGCTCATTGAAGGGTTTCGAAGGCTGCATGTACCTTGGATGTTCATGAAAAATAACCATCCACCTCTTTATGAAGCATAGAAGTAAGGGGAAAGACAATTTTCATGTAGTCACGAATGAAACATCTGTAATATCCCATAAGCCAAAGGAATCGGCGAACACCTTTCAATGAACGAGGAGTTGGCCATTGAAGAGCAACACTAACCTTAGACAGATCCATATGGACCCCATCAGCCGAGATGACGTAACCTAAATAATCAATAGAAGGTCGTGCCTAGAATATTTCTTAAGATTCACCACAAGGGAATTAACGGCCAAAATAATCAATACCTCAAGTATGTAGGATGTGAGAATTCCGATCGAGGCTATAAATAAGGATTTCGTTGAAGAAAACCAGAATGAACCGATGTAGAAAGGGACGAAAGAGATCGTTCATGATAGCTTGAAATGTGGATGCTGCATTTCTGAAGCCAAAAGGCATCACTAGGAACTCGTAATGCCCGAAATGTGTCCAAAATCCAGATTTTGGAATGTCTGACGGTGCCACTCGTATCTGATGATACCAGGCTCGTAGATCCAGTCTGGTTAGCTCGTCCAAAAGTTCCTGGATGATAGGAATATGATACTTGTCTGGAACCATGATTTTATTCAACTCCCGGTAGTCGACACAAAATCTCCTACTACCATCCTTTTTGTGAATCAACAAGATCGAGCTCGAGTAGGGACCCGTGCTTGGTTGGATCAGCCCTGTAGCAAGCATATTCGTGTTGGGGAATTAATTGCCCGGATCTATTCGGGATGAATTTTTAAATACAAATTTAATTCTAACAATTATTACTAGCATGAATTAACCCATATTAATTCAAATAATAATTCAACAACAAATCATGCATATAAACAGTTCACGTAAATCCTACGCATGCGGAAATACTACGAGTTTACGTGAACTTACCTCTTGGAATAGCAATGGACTCGTCAATGAAAACACACCAAAAAAGCATTCCCAAGTATTCTCTAGTCCTTGTTCGACAATCCGGTGGAAGGAAGCTCGCGAACAATTAACAAAAGGAAAAATAAAATTTGTTGCACCACTTTTGGGGATTTACTAATTTTTCCAGCACATGGAATGTACTTGGGAATGAAAGAATCATCCCCTATTTATGGATGGGGTGGTGGTCGAAATTTTGAGGAAAAACCAATGTGGGAAAATCTTTTCTTGATCTCCAAGAAATCTTGAATATATCTCCTATATTCTTTTCTCCATAATTAAAATATTCCACAAAAATCCCACCTCATCTTGCTATGGCAAATTTTAGAAAATTAAGAGACAAGATTCCAAGATTTGGATCTTCTTGAATTTATGAGATATACTTGTATTTCAAGAAATACATATCTTCCATAATATCTTTTCAAGAAAATCAAGAAAATCTTTCTTTCTCTTATATTTCAAAAATTTCGAAAACTTCAATATGAATAACCAAGTGGGAGATTTCTTGAATTTAATGAGATAATCTTGTATTCCAAGAATACATATCTTCATTCCATAACAAAATTCAAAGAAAATCTTTCTCCCCTTTTATCCATAATTTTCGAAAAAACAAGGAAAAATAGGCAACAAATTTATTTTATTTTTAAACACCTTTTTCAGTTATTGGACTTTATCTTGGGCTAATTGGGGGGCCTTTAGGAGAATTAAGATTGGACCTTCCAATGGATCTTGAATTATCAATATTGAGCCACAATATTATTCAAGCCCATAAATATTAATTAATCCCATACATAATTAATATTGCACTATTCATCTTAACCCATATTACAGTTAATATGGCTCCCGGTTATTATTTCCCGTGTTTAAGATTATCTAGCCCATTAATTAATTCAAGCCACTGAAATAGTTTTCCATTAATTAATATCTTTTATCCTTGGTAAAGGAACGGTTCAACATTATTATCCATACCGGAAACTAGTTCCACTTGCAAGATTTGATATGATAAAACTTATGAACCTCCCAAGGGGGCAAATCGAACAAGCGTACTTGCACACGATTCTCCGTATTAAATCTTAGCAATCGCATATGATCAATAATATTGCCCAAGATATAAAAAATTGAATCTCCACTGAGGTCTAATTCTTCCTAGTTCAGTTCTGGAGAATTTATCCTCCAGTAGGTCCTCTTCCATGAGCCTTACACTACAACCTTTCACGATGGATTGTTCATTTCCATCTAAGTCGTGAATGGTGTACTTTTAGTTACAAGGAACTGTTAATTTAATCTTCTGTGATCTGGTATCACTAAATTAAATACAATGTAACACGTACTATTTATTGAACAGTTATGCAGTATATATATGTAACATTCGATGATATTTAAAGCATCAGTGATAAACAATTTATTTTAGCAAATAAGTCTGAAATTCAGTCAGTCTGATTATACAAAGTAAAAGCATACTTTCCAGTATAATCCCAACAATCTCCCACTTATACTCAAAGTCTGCTTTTAAGTATACTACAGCATGTCTCGTGTAGTACGTGACAACTAATGCCACCTACACGAAACTAATAATGTCTCCCACTTATACTCAAAGCAGATTGGCAACGGTCTTGACACCCATTCCTTTCACATGTCTCTCGAATGTATTCTGAGGCAGAGACTTTGTGAATGGATCAGCTAGGTTGTCTTCTGACGCGATCTTTGCCACCTCTATATCTCCTCTCTTAACGATATCTCGTATAAGATTGTATTTCCTTTCAATGTGTTTGTTGGCCTTGTGGGCTCTTGGTTCCCTTGAATTTGCAACTGCTCCGGCATTGTCACAATAAACAGTGATTTTGCTGGGCAAATTCGGAACCACATCCAAGTCCACTAGGAAGTTCTTGAGCCAAACCGCTTCTTTCGCTGCCTCGCAAGCAGCTACATATTCGGCTTCCATGGTAGAATCTGCGATGCATTTCTGCTTAACGCTTCTCCACGTCATGGCTCCTCCCCCCATGCAAAACACACTACCGGAGGTAGATTTTTTGGAATCTAAGTCTGATTAGAAATCTGAGTCCGTGTAGCCGATGGGGATTAGACTATCTGACTGATAAACCAACATTCTATCTCGAGTTCTTTTCAGATACTTCAGAATGTTTTTAACTGTCGTCCAATGTTCCTTCCCTGGGTTACTTTGATATCTTGCCACCATGCCAACGGCAAAGCAGATATCCGGTCTAGTACACAATATTGCATACATAAGGCTTCTGACAGCCGAAGCATAAGGAATGTCTTTCATGTTTGGATAGATGGATTCCATGCCTGAAAAGTACAAAGCCTTTCTTGGAATCCTGCATGCTGAATCGTTTCAAGACAGTGTCTATGTATGAAGCTTGCGATAAGCCTATCATCCTTTTCTTGCGATCTCGAGTGATCTTGATCCCAAGGATGTGCCCGGCTTCCCCTAAGTCCTTCATATCAAACTGTTTTTAAAGTCATGCCCTTACGTCTGATAACACCTTTACATCGTTCCCGATGACCAGAATGTCGTCTACGTATAGTACTAAGAATACCAATGCAGTTCCGACACGTTTTTTATACACACAACTTTCGAACTCGTTTTGATCAAACCCGTAAGACTTTATAACATGATCAAAACATTGGTTCCAAGCTCTGGATGCCTGTTTGAGTCCGTAAATGGACTTCATGAGCTTACAAAGTAGGTGTTCTTTGCCCTTTTCAATGAAGCCTTGGGGTTGTTGCATATAGATTTCCTCATCAAGACTTCCGTTGAGGAAAGCTGTCTTGACATCCATTTGCCAGATTTCAAAATCGAGATGCGCAGCTATTGACAAGAGAATCCGAATGGACTTGAGCATTGCTACAGGTGAAAAAGATTTCCTCATAGTCGATCCCTTCTTTCTGAGTATAACCTTTCGCCACAAGCCTTGCCTTGAAGGTTTCCACCTTCCCTTCCGGTCCCCTCTTTCTCTTGTATACCCACTTGAAACCAATAGGTTTGACCCCATTAAGTGGTTCGACTAGGTCCCACACTCTATTATGATCCATAGACCCCATTTCTGTTTTCATTGCCTTTTGCCAAGAAACCGCATCCTTATCTTGGATTGCCTCATCGTATGTCCATGGGTCTGATTCATCTTGTCCGGTAATCAAGTCCGAGGACTCTCCTATCCCCAAGAATCTCTCGGGCTTTCTCACAACCCTCCCACTACGACGAGGCTCCGGTTGTGAAAGTGTGTCGTTTGGTATATCATCTTGTACAGTTGGCAATGATGTTAGCCCCCTTAGCTCACTTAAGGTAATCTCACTTCTAGGTCTTCTTTCGTTCATATAGTCTTCCTCCAAAAGTCTAAAGTGGGTGCTTATTACCACCTTTTGATCTTTGGGACCATAGAACATACACCCTTTTGTTCCCTCGGAGTATCCTATAAACAGCCTTAATTCTGATCGAGGATCCAATTTCCCGGCTTCCTTGTCCAACACGTCATGTGTCTCAAACTAGGCTTGCGCCCGGTCCACAATTCTTTGGGAGTTTCGGGAACCGATTTGGATGGCACCAAGTTCAGAATGTAAGCCGTTGTTTCCAAGGCATGACCCCAGAACGACTTGGGAAGATCCGCATAACACATCATTGATCTAACCATTTCCAAGAGAGTTCTATTTCTTCGCTCTGCAACCCCGTTTTGTTGAGGGGTTCCGGGTGCAGTCAGCTGGGATGCAATCCCTTTATCTGACAGGTAGTTCAAAAACTCATCGCTGAGGTACTCGCCTCTACGATTGGATCGTAGAGACTTGATACGTTTTACCCTATGATTCTCTGCTTGAGCCTTAAATTCTTTGAATTTCTCAAATGTTCTCAGATTTATGCTTCATAAGGAAAATATAACCGTACCTCGAGTAGTCATCAATAAAAGTGATGAAATACTCGTAACCTCCTCTTGCCATGGTTGACATTGGACCACATACGTCTGTGTGAACGATTTCTAACACTTCTTTGGCTCTATTCCCCTTGGCTCCAAATGCTCTCTTGGTCATTTTACCCTCCAAACATGATTCGCAGGTTGGAATTGGTTCAACTTGGAGAGACTCTAGTGAACCGTCTTTCACCAACCTTTGGATCCTCTTTGGATTAATATGTCCCAATCTTAGATGCCATAGAAGTGTTTCGTTCACGTCTGATGAATGTTTTCTTTTACCGGAAACAGTTGATGTGTTATAGGATGCATTTCGTGAGTGGTGTGCACAGTTAATTGTATAGAGATTACTTGACAACGTTCCATGACAGATAAATTTATCATAAAGAGAAATGGTAACAACTTTATCAAAAGTAACTGAATATCCATCAAGGTAAAGTTTAGAAACTGAAATCAAGTTCTTTCTAAAATTCGAAACGTAAAGTACATCTCTTAAAATTAAAACTGTCTTCAAAAGACAGGTGCACTTCTCCCACTGCTTCAGCTGCCACTCTCGTGGCATCGCCTAGTGTGATGAGGATCTCACTCCCACTAAGTTGTCGAGTCCGCTTGAACCCCTGTAAAGTGAAACATACATGACCAGTGGATCCCGTATCCACCACCCATAAATGGGAGGCATACGCCGCTAAGCAAGTTTCAACAACTAGTGCGTGAGAATTACCTTTCCATTCCTTTTGGGATTGGAACAGGCTGACCTCCAATGTCCTCTTTCACCGCACTTGAAGCACCTCCCCTTAGCTGCCTTGCTCACTCCTCCACCTCCCCTCACCTTTTCTTTGCCTTTGGCAATACTTGAGTTCACTTGCTTGTGGCTCTTGTCCTTTTTCTTGTTCTTACCACCCCTTGGCCTAGAAGAAGAAGAAGGTCCATTTGCCACCAAGACTTGGCTCTTTTGCCCCAATATCGCCTCTGCCGAGACCAAAGCTTGCAATAGATCAGGCATCGAGAACTTCTGATTATTCATCTGATAGTTCAACCTGAACTGTTCAAAACTTTTCGGCAGAGAATGGAGCACGAAATTGATTTGGGTCTCGATGTCGTATTCGGCGCCAGTACCTCAAGTTTGTTAAGGTGAGCCATCATCTGGAGAACGAGCTCCCTTACGGGCGTTCCCTCCACCATTTTCATAGAGAGAAAGTCCCTCATGGTGATCTGACGAGCCACACGGTTCTGATGTTGAAACATCGCTTTAAGACTAGTCATGATGTCTGCAGCGGTCTCAACGTTTTGGTGTTGGTGTTGCAACACATCTAACATTGAAGCCAAGATGGTACACTTTGCCATTTCGTTGGAACGCTCCCAGTCAGCATACTCTTTCTTAACCGATTTAGTTGACTCGTCATTTGGCTTTTCTGGTTTAGGTGTAGTGAGAACCCAATTATGGCTTTGTGCAGTGAGGACAATAGTAAGTTTACGACTCCAATCAACAAAGTTTTCACCAGTAAGCAAATTATCTTTAAGTATATTGAACAGTGGATTAAAAGGTTGCGACATGCTGAACTGAAATAAATAATAATATGCCTAAGCACAAATATATCAAAAAATTCGATCACATGTTTCATATTAAAATCTCAAAAAAAATATGAACATGCATCACCCAACATCTCAAAACAGTTTAAATAAGACACGTGGGGTGGGTCATTATTTAAACACATTCAAGCAGGTTACAAACAAGAACAGTTACAAACCTTTAATACCCAGATTAATAGTTGGCTCCCACTTGACCAATATAAAATTGATAGGGACTTCGGGGAAGTATATGCATATCAATTTTATACCTAAGTAATAACCATGATTAAATGCAGAATTATTATTTCGCTTTGAACGAGCCTCGTGGGGAGGGTCATCGTCGCCACTAGTAATAATCCACAATCATCCGTTTGGAATTTATTCATGTGAAAGCTATCTTTTGACCGTCCCGTGGGGGGAATTTCTCCAAAAGAATTCACAAATAAATAAATCATGGAGGTCAATAATTAATTCAATTCTATTATCCGGAATAAAATTGTCAATTAATTGTTTAAACATACTTAGTAATTTTCGAAAGTGAGATTTTTCAAAACATTTTCTCATGCATCGCAAATTTAAACACAATTTAAATAAGCATAAAATAATGCATGAACATCAAGACAAAAAATTAAACATATTGGGCACATTTATCTAATTGTCATGGTTAATTTTTGTCATGTCTTGATCTTGAGAAATCGTCTTCATAGTCGTTCGTCTCGAAAAGCTCCCACTTGACCGTCTTAAAAAAACGCCTTGTCAAGCCACGTCATTGACCAGCTCGCGGATCGGAGTGCCTGCCTAGCACTCCCCCGGTAGTGTCGAGTGGCGTGCGTCTTGTATGCCGCCAAAGCGCGCCATGTTATTTGCGTCGCCGCGCCGTCTCGGCGGCGTCGCCATGTGTAGCGCCCTCGCCCTCGCCAGCGCCTCGGCGGCGTTACCCGCGTCGCCCGCCGTGCACCGCATTGCCCATCCCGCACACCTCGGCGGCGTTGCCGCGTCGCCAGCGCGTGCCTCGGCAACATCGCCGCCGCCGCCCCTAAGCGACTATCCCCGTGTCGCCGCGTCGCCCGGCGAATCCGCCAGCGTGCTCGCCCTCTGCACCTCGCCCCATACCCATCGCGCCCTTGGCGTCCGCATCAGCGCCGCGTGCCTCCTTTGGCACGTCTCACGCGACGCACGCTGCCTACGCCCGGTTCCGGATCCCGTCTTTTAATTCTTCGTTTCCGCCTCCATTTTCCGATCCGGTTACAATTTATTTAAAAAATAAATAAACCTAGATCTAGACTAGTCTATTACATTGATCAAATCAAACAAATTCTAATCTACTCGTGAATTTTCTCACGAGGCAAACGAATCCGAACGAATCGAATTAAAAAACCACAATTTATACGCATGCATAAATAAACACATTAAATTCCATGACAATTTGATACCTGCAAAAAAGATCTAGCAATTCTACTATCCAATTTCAAAATTTAATGACAGTGAATTTAATTACAATTTAAATTTAGAGCCCGAAACCGAGGCTTTGATACGAGTTGTTGGGGAATTAATTGCCCGGATCTATTCGGGATGAATATTTAAATATAAATTTAATTCTAACAATTATTACTAGCATGAATTAACCCATATTAATTCAAATAATAATTCAACAACAAATCATGCATATAAACAGTTCACGTAAATCCTACGCATGCGGAAATACTACGAGTTTACGTGAACTTACCTCTTGGAATGGCAATGGACTCATCGATGAAAACACACCAAAAAGCCTTTCCAAGTATTCCCTAGTCCTTGTTCGACAATCCGGTGGAAGGAAGCTTGCGAACAATTAACAAAAGGAAAAATAAAACTTGTTGCACCACTTTTGTGGATTTACTAATTTTTTCAGCACATGGAATTGTACTTGGGAATGAAAGAATCATCCCCTATTTATAGATGGGGTGGTGGTCGAAATTTTGAGGAAAAACCAATGTGGGAAAATCTTTTCTTGATCTCCAAGAAATCTTGAATATATCTCTTATATTCTTTTCTCCATAATTAAAATATTCCACAAAAATCCCACCTCATCTTGTTATGGCAAATTTTCGAAAATTAAGAGACAAGATTCCAAGATTTGGATCTTCTTGAATTTATGAGATATACTTGTATTTCAAGAAATACATATCTTCCATAATATCTTTTCAAGAAAATCAAGAAAATCTTTCTTTTTCTTATATTTCAAAAATTTCGAAAACTTCAATATGAATAACCAAGTGGAAGATTTCTTGAATTTAATGAGATAATCTTGTATTCCAGGAATACATATCTTCATTCCATAACAAAATTCAAAGAAAATATTTCTCCCCTTTTATCCATAATTTTCGAAAAAACAAGGAAAAATAGGCAACAAAATTATTTTATTTTTAAACACCTTTTTCAGTTATTGGACTTTATCTTGGGATACTTGGGGGGCCTTTAGGAGAATTAAGATTGGACCTTCCAATGGATCTTGAATTATCAATATTGAGCCACAATATTATTCAAGCCCATAAATATTAATTAATCCCACTACATAATTAATATTGCACTATCCATCTTAACCCATATTACAGTTAATATGGCTCCCGGTTATTATTTCCCGTGTTTAAGATTATCTAGCCCATTAATTAATTCAAGCCACTTAAATAGCTTTCCATTAATTAATATATTTTATCCTTGGTAAAGGAACGGTTCAACATTATTATCCATACCGGAAACTGTTGGGATATGTTAGTTTTGATGAATTATGCCAAAACATTATTAACTTGTGTTATTCAAGCTATTTTACAGATAACAAGTTAAGAGGGAATGAAAGAACAAATTGAGGGGGAACTCACGAAATCAGAAGAAGATGATCTCGATCAGACGAGGCTGCAAATGAGACTGATCGAGATCAGATGAGTTAGATGAGTTCCGGAGTCAACTGATGAGCTGTGCAAAATCAGAAGTGAAGAAAAGCTAAAGCCAGCAAATCAGAAGAGAAGGTTGCAGATCAGAAGATGAGCAGATAAGACTGATCAAGATCAGACGTGATCGAGATCAGATATGAAGATGAGCATATGAGGCTGATCGAGATCAGACGTTATCGAGATCAGATATGATAACCTGATATGCTAATCTGATGTACTAACCTGATGCTATCCTGATATGATGATCTGAAGAAGTGTTGATCTGATCAGTCGAGCTGATCAGATCAGGCAAGAAGAAATCAGATAGCCTGAGTCAAAGTGACCTGAGGGTCAGGATGTCTGAATTCAGAAGAGCTGAACTCAGTAAGCCTGAGTGTCAGTATGCCTGATCAGACAAGGTCCGCTGAAGAAAAGTCTGCTGAATCAAGAAACCTGAGACTCAGATAGAACTGAAGAAACTGAAGACTCAGTATGTCACTGAAGACACTGAGGCTCAGATAACCTGAAGGTTCAGATAACCTAAATGCTCAGATAACCTGAAGGCTCAGATAGCTCAGATAACCTGAAGGCTCAGATAAACTGAAGGCTCAGATAGAATTGAAGATTCTGAGACTCAGAAGAAACTGAAGAATATAGCCGTTAGATTCAGCTGACGTGGACCTATGAGAGGAAGACGACAAGACTGGAAAAGCTGCAAAAAGCTACAATGTAGTATGGATTTGAATGTGATTCTCTCCAACGGTAACATTCAAATCCACACTATAAATACAAGTTCTTCCTTCATTATCAAGTGTGGAAGTGTGGAGAATGTGGCAAACAATGCTACAGAGCTAAGAAGCCAAATCAACTAGCATTCCCACCATAGAACACAGAGCAAGAAATACACGCATATATTCAAAGAGTGTTCTACCCTAGATCTAAGCACAAATGTTATATCCTAAGCTTAGAGAGATTTTCCCATCCTTAGCATTGAGGCTAAACAAATGTAAGGGAAAATCTCAACCTAGATGGAAACCAAACAAACCTTACCCAAATCAGTTTGATAGGATAAGTTTGTAGGTGAGTGTGAACTCGGTAAACATCTAGCAATCCCGCAAGGGAGGGTAGGCAATCCCGTGAGGGTGATAAGTCCCGTTTGAGTGTGAACTCGGTAAACATCTGTTGGGTGTTGGACTAACACGTTAAACTAAGTTCAGTCGGTTAAGTCGGTTAAGTTGGTACCCCAAAAGGGAAGAGTGGATGTAGGGCGGGTTTCGTCCGAACCACTATAAAATCGTGTGTTCTTTACTGCTTTATGTTTATACTTGTCATATGCATTTGATTATAAGCAAAACAACACACATTGGTTTAAAACTCAAAAAATTAGTATTGACCATTCCCTCACCCCTGTTTTTATATGCATCACATGACACGAAGTCTTCCGTACGCGCAAAATGGGTTTTTCTCCTCTTAAAATCAGGACCATCAGAAACTAGTTCCACTTGCAAGATTTGGTATGATAAAACTTATGAACCTCCCAAGGGGGCAAATCGAACAAGCGTACTTGCACACGATTCTCCGTATTAAATCTTAGCAATCGCATATGACCAATAATATTGCCCAAGATATAAAGTATTGAATCTCCTTGATTCTCTACCCATAATAAGTCAAAGCAATAGTTACTAGCCACACGCAATCCTATTTAAGGGACGAAGATTAAGAAATAACTAACCACTGAGGTCTAATTCTTCCTATTTCAGTTCTGAAGAATTTATCCTCCTGTAGGTCCTCTTCAATGCATCAGTCATGCACTAGTGTAATCTCTTGGTCAAGACAAACCAATCTGAGCCTTACACTACAACCTTTCACGATGGATTGTTCATTTCCATCTAGGTCGTGAATGGTGTACTTTTAGTTACAAGGAACTGTTAATTTAATCTTCTGTGATCTGGTATCACTAAATTAACTACAATGTAACACGTACTATTTATTGAACAGTTATGCAGTAAATATATGTAACATTCGATGATATTTAAAGCATTAATGATAAACAATTTATTTCAGCAAATAAGTCCAAAATTCATTCAGTCTGATTATACAAAGTAAAAGCATACTTTCCAGTATAATCCCAACAATCCGCCACTAGTCGCTCAATTTCAGTCTTTTGCGCAGTACTGTACTAATAGGGTCGAACTGACACAGGGGGAGCTCCGGGCAGCAAGGGAATGCGGTGATCGCAAGTTCGAGATGGGGGCAGCCCCGACAAAGGTCACATAACCATAGGAAATGCATCTAGGAGGCGCTGAATTTTGGGGGAAAGAGATGGACTAGAGTCCACTTCGGTTGAATGTAGCTTGGTGGGCCAAAGTAGCCAATACGAATTAATTTCCATCATCTTCAAAGTTGTTGATGCTGAAATCTTCTTACAAGTCAAACTCAGGACACTCTTCAAACATACCTATTGTCCTCCCCATGTAAATGACATTTTCATAGCGCCACAGTTGACCCAAACCTCACCTAGTGTCGCCAACCAAGAAACCCCAAGAATAATATCGACCCCACTCATGAGAAAGAGGAAAGTCGTAGCATGAAAGCTACTAGATCTAAAGTTGATCGTACGGAAGTGATAACCCCGAATGTAGTCGAATCCTTGCCATCTCCCAAACGAACTGGTATTTCAACAGACGGATCGATAGGTGAGAGAAAACAATGCGTAGCTTCGCTATCAATCATCACCACCACCTGGGTCCCATTCATGGACCCTAATAACTTCATTGTGTGTGGTCCATCGCACACACAAGCCGCAACCGATGAGAGGTGTAAGGATTGGGGAGGAGCATCCTCCGTCTCCTGGGAAGCCTGCATATCAGGCAAGTCTCCCAAATCGGGGATGTCCTCATCATCCATGACAACCATAACCTGTTAGTGTTAGTGTCCTAGAGACAATCCTTTGTAAGGACATAATACTCAGATAATATTCAGTATTGGTTTAATACTATTATTTGTTTAATATTAAATGTATGGCGTTGCACTAGTTAGAATATTATGTTTGATTGTTTGCATTTATTCTTATATGTGTTCCCTTGAGTCACTGCTGTCATTGAGTGAGTGAGAACTCGGATGACTTAAGCATAATTCTTAAATAGCCCCAATTGAGGATCATCAAGAAAGGGATATTGATGACGAAATGGAGATTGGTGTGCGATCTGCATCATACTCTTAGAGAGTGTAGTAAGATCTCACTTACTACGAGATACTAGGTATCTCATGATGGATGCACAAATACCTTAGAGGGTATTGGTATACCCATCCGAGAAACTGTTTGATGTAGTTCCACTATATGTATCTACCGGTGTCTCGGTTAGTGGGAGCGATGCGATACTCCTTTGACTTGAGGTCAATACGCACGATATATGTGGAGTGGTGAACTTTGACCATGACCGAAGCTTGCACCCATCTATGGGTAGATATGGATTGAATTGGGTTCATCACGAAGTGCATGTGCGTGGTAGTTGAGCCAATAAAAGGATTCATTCCTCAAAGTGGATTTAGAGAGAATACTCATCTTCTCATCATAATTGGATCTAAGTCATTGGCCAATGCACGTCAACTTAGACTTTGTGACTAAGTGTGACACTAATGATCAATTAGTGATTTGAGATAAATTGATTAAGTTATTTGAATAGACACTTCATCATGTTCAAGACTAATCGAGTATTCGTGAATGAAAGGAGGAAATCGCAATTGCCCATGTTTCAGTTACAGGTAGTTGCATGTTTCTCGCAACATACCTCATATATTGAGAATGTCTTATTTATTGACTATGGTTCAATTAAGACCGTTAGTTTGACTAATCGCTCAGAATATGAGGGCCTATGGGTCACACAACAAGTAGTTCCCTTTTACGGATTATAGTTGGTTGATTAAATGTTAAATTGAATTTAATATTTAATTTATGGAGAAGTAATTAATAATATATTAATTTGGAATTAATTATTATTAATATTTAATTAAATTTAATTTAATTAAATAAGAATTCCCAATAATTATATTTGGAATATAATTGTAGGATTTAATGTATATGAAAATAAATCGTAGAGATTTTCATATAAGGCATTTAAATCCGTAGAGATTTATATTTAAGGAATTAAATTAAAAGGAATTAATTTAATTCAAGATTAGGGATTTTATTTTCCTAATTGGGCTAGCTTGGGAAATAAGTTAAGCCTATCTATATATACAAGCTGTTGGGATTCACAAACAGTATCACTTCATATTTTTCTCCATAAGATCTAGAGTTTGGATTTTCCTAGCAAATCTGTCTCGGGATTCAACGCTAGCAAATCCGTGCAAGTCCGTAATTGGGGATTACGTGGATACCATAGTAGAGAAATATGCTCTCGAGTTACTGTAAGATTTCTCATTATGATTATTGTAATTTGTATGTAATTAATTGTTCATTGTTGGTGAACTTTAATTTCCACTGCGCATGTGATTACGTGTTTTACGTACCTCTATATTCCAACAGTGGTATCAGAGCTCAGGCTCTCGTTTTAATTGCATAATTAAATTGTATTGAAATAAGAATTATTTTTTTTTCGAAAGGGGGTGCGGCTATTCTGTTTTTGATAAAAAGCGCACCCATAAGTTTTTTTTTGTCTCGGTTCCCATATGAATTATCTTCTTTGCTCATACCCAATTAGGGCTTCCTGTAAAACCATTTTCGCCTCCTGGTTCACTGCCGCCACCTCGTCGCCGTTCGGTCTCATCCTCGTCCTTGCGAGTATCCGTAACATCTCACGAGTCAGGGGCGAAGCCCCATGAACCGCTTTGCTTTCAGGACATCGTGTCGGACCAATTTTGAGCGAAGAACCGTGGTGGCAAAATCAGACTCTCGCTCGCTAGGGGGCGCCCGTTCATTGACCGGCAAAATCGACGACGTTGCTCTCGTTTTTGTTCGACGAATTCGATGAGGCAAGCCCCAATTTCATGACACCCACGATGGTGCACCACTGCGAGGGTCCAATGCTGTATCGTGCAAGTCTCAATCGGTGTGCGCGTCGATCGCAACTCGATCGTCGTTTTTGCATTGCTCCTTTGCTGCTTTCGATTCCTCAATTCGAAATCAATCACCCTGATGGGTGATTCGAGGGGTAACGTATGGCAGCAGCGGCGAATCGCCCGCGCGTGCCTAGCGGCTGCGGTGACTCGCTCGCACGCGCCGTCGCTTACCATCCTCTTCGCTGCTCTATTTCTTGCATTACCGACAGTTGCACCTTTTTGTTCTATGTAGTTGCATGTCTAAGCAGTGTGGGTTGTATCTTTCAGTTTTGGTTGGACTGATCCAAATGATTGAGCAAATTAGGTACCAAAATTGACTGTTCGGATGATTGATTGGATTAATTCTAATGAACTAGTATTAAATTGTTGGTTTCGGTTGTCCCGATTGTGAGACGAACTTTGGGCTATGATGAGGGAGGGGTTGTTGGCAAACAAGCCCCTCCGTGCAATTTTTAAAATTGCACTTGAGCCTTTATGAAAACTTAATTAAAAAGTTCTTTAAGATTAATTGGATTAATTTTAAAATTAAAATTAAAAGTTTGACTTTAAAGTTATGATTAATTAGATTAATCATATTGATAAACTAATTGGATTAATTATTTTAATAATTTAAAATCGAATTTAAATTGGATTTTGAAATTCGGTTAAAAAGAAATTATTAAATCCCACTGTTTAACTATTTTTAAAATTTAATTAGTTAAACACTTTACAGTCCGCATTATAACTGTTTGGGTAGGCGGCACCCAATAACTGTCGGACCGTATTTATTGTTTGGGTAGACGGCGCCCATATAAGTGTTAGTCCGTGTAAAATCATGTTTGGGTAGGCGGCGCCCAATAATTGCTTAGATGTGATATAGATTAACATGTTGGATCTCGATTAAGCAATTAATACCCCTCATTTGAAAATGTTCCTCAATAAAATATGATTTTCATTAACTTGAACGATTCCTCCCATCAAAATTAAAAGTAAACCGAAGATTTCGTTCCAATGGGTATTTAAGGCCCAAGTCTTTTGCTTGGATCTACATCTAACGGGACTTTTATAGGGACACGTAGTGTCGTCGCTTGATGGTTGTAAATCAACTTGACTTTGTTTCACCAGCCCAAGCGGGGAAACGAAAGTCAAGGGGCATCCCATTAAACTAGGTTCAATCAACTAGGAGTTGTAAATTTTGCAATTAGTTTGGAGACCTACCAGTTATGCTGTCATAGTAATCAGCCCAAGCAGATATTATGATAGTAGGAATGTGGATCCTAGTCCATTAAATTCATATAAATTATAGCAGATATTATGATAGTAGGAATGTGGATCCGATGAGGTCGTTGAATATGTGAAAAATAATAGAGACAAAATCAATTTGAAAGGCCATATTTATTTTGATTGCCGAATATTGATCATAGGAATTATGTGTTTTAATTCCCGTTTTATTTTATTTCTCTAGGATTGTTGAAATGAATAACTTATCACTGAGAAGCGTTTTGGAAACGAACAAATTGGCTGGGCCAAATTTTCTCGACTGGCACCGAAACGTGCATTTGATGCTTAGGCAAGAAAAGATTGAGTACGTCTTGGACACGTCAATCCCTGCTACCCCGGAGGCTGGTACTAAAGGAGCCGAGGCATTTGACGCCGAAGCTTCAGAAGAAGCATCAAGATGATGCTTCCCAGGCTCAATGTGTTATGCTCCTCGGGATGACTCCCGAGTTGCAAAGGAAGCATGAGAGAATGCTTCCCTTCGAGATGATCAAGCATCTGAAGGATCTCTTTGATTCTGAATCTCGTTCCGAGATTTATGAAGTGATGAGAGATCTATTTAGATGACGGATGTCTGAAGGAGGGAAGGTTTCTCCTCATGTGTTGACGATGATAGGGCTAATCGAGAAACTTGGTCGGTTGGGCATTGAGCTCAAAACCAACGTTGCTGTTTATGCCATTCTTCAGCCACTTTCCGATTCATATTCGAGTTTCGTTGTAAACTTTAATATGAATAAGACGGAATCGACTATGCCCTAGCTACATAACAAGCTAAAGACTTTTGAGTCTTCCACTGCTAAGGAAAAGCTTGTGCTCATGGTGAGTGCCTCTACTTCTTCTGCTCCGAAAGGAAAGAAGAAGTGAATGGGCAAGGCAAATAAAGGCTCTAAGCCGAACTTCCTTAAGCCCAAAGGTGGAATTCAAAAGAAGGAGAGGGTGGACAAGGATGTATGCCTCCACTGCAAGCAGAAGGGGCATTGGAAGAAGGACTGTAAAGTTCTAGCAGCTGAAAAGAAGGCACAAGGTGTCTCAGCCACTAGAACAGGTATGTTTGTTATTGAGATAAACATGTCCACAAATGATACTAACTGCTGGGTATTGGATACCGGCTATGGCTCACACATTTTTACTAATGTGCAGGGTCTAAAACATAGCAGAGCAGTTAGGCCGGGTGAAGTCGCCCTACACGTTGGGAATGGAGCAAGAGTTGCTGCTGAACGTGTTGGCGTTTATGTTTTAGACTTACCCTCTGGTTTTAGACTTGAACTAAATAATTATTATTTTGTTCCTTCTACTACTCGCAAAATTTTTATATTCCTATGTTAGACATTGAAGGGTTTTCCTTCCATTTTTCAAATAATAATTGTTATTTTTCGCTTAATGGTGATGTTTATGGAAATTCTCCTTTATCGAATGGTTTATATTTGTTGCATTGTGGACATGATATTCTTAATATACAAAAAAAATGACTCAAACTTAGTAATCATGAAAACCCGACTTACTTGTGGCATTGTAGGCTTGGTCATGCAAATGAGAATAGGATTGAAAGGTTAAGAAAGTTAGACTACTTAACCCCATTCGACTTTGAGTCTTATGGAAATTGTGAATCCTGTCTCAAGGGCAAGATGACCAAAAAACCCTTTTCTGGGAAAGGGATTCGTGCCAAAGAAGTTCTAGAGTTGATCCACAGTGATGTCTGTGGACCATTTCCCACTCTAGCTAGGGGTCACTTCGCGTACTTCATCACCTAAACTGACGATTCTCAAGATATGGATACGTGTATCTTATGAAACACAAATCTGAATCTTTTGAGAAATTCAAGGAGTTCAAAGATGAAGTAGAGAAGCAACTTGGTAAGAGTATAAAGACTCTTTGATTGGATCGAGGAGGTGAATACCTTAGCCACGAGTTCATGGATTACTTGAAGTTACATGGAATCCAATCTCAATGGACTCCTCCCGGAACACCGCAAATGAACGGAGTGTCCGAGAGGAGAAACCGAACCTTGTTAGATATGGTAAGGTCCATGATGAGTTTTTCTTCTCTCCCTACATTCTTATGGGGATACGCATTACAAACCTCAATTTACATTCTGAATAGGATTCCATCCAAATCAGTTGAGCATACGCCATATAAACTATGGTGTGGCAAGAAGCCAACTTTTTCACAAATCAGAATGTGGGGTTGCCCCGCGATTGTGAAAAAGATGATCACTGATAAGTTGGAATCCAAAGGTGGATATCCTAAGGAAACGAGAGGATATTATTTTTATCTACCTGAGAAATAAACGATAATTGTTTCTAGGCAGGCCAGGTTCCTCGAAGAAGACTATGTCTTCAAGGACAAAGGTTGTAAGATGATAGAACTTGATGAAATTCAAGAACCGCAAGATAATCAACAGACTGATATCTTGTCAAAGAAACATGACAAGGAATCAGTGGGAGCATTCAACAGCTCACATGGTGGAAGTTTATCACTTAGTGATCCTCTTTCAGCCAGTGGGAGCGTAATTGGAGTTGCATTGCCTTCGCAATAAACTCCAAGTGGGCTGAATGAGAACAACATAGTTCAAACTCCCGCCCAAGAGGCATCAGAAAGTGTTGCTCTTGAGGACTCTTCGGACATTGATGAAATCGACGCACCGCAAAATTTTCACGATCAGAATGTACAGCCTGCACAAACACAACTTTGTAAGTCTACTAGGATTCGTAATCCGCCCACTAGATATTATGGTTTCCTCGTAGAGGAACATGATGATGTGGAGATTCCAGATAAAGACAATCCCAGAACTTACACTGAGGCAACATTAGACGTTGACTCAAAGAAGTGGCAAGAAGCCATGAAATCCGAGATGGACTCGATGTACACCAATCAAGTTTGGGACTTGGTTGAGTTGCCGAAAGGGGTAAAACCCATAGGTTGCAAATGGGTCTACAAGCGTAAGACTGATGCAAACGACCTACAAGGCTAGGTTAGTGGCAAAAGGTTAAAGTAACGCGAAGGCATTGACTATGATGAGACCTTCTCACCTGTTGCCAAGATCAAGTCCATTCGAATTTTACTTGTTGTAGCAGCACATTTAGATTATGAGATTTGACAGACGGATGTCAAAACAGCCTTCCTCAATGGGAACATTGATAAGGAGGTGTTTATGACTCAACCGGAAGGTTTTGTATCTAAGCCAAAGTCTAATCTTGTGTGCAAGCTCAAACGGTCCATTTTCGGACTAAAGCAAGCTTCTAGGAGTTGGAATATCCGATTTGATGAAGCTGTCAAATCATTTGACTTCATCAGAAATTCGAAAGATCCATGCGTTTATCATAAACGTAGTGGGAGAAATATTGTTTTCATAGTTGTGTATGTCGATGACATATTAATTATGGAAAATAATATCCCTCTCATGCAGTCGGTTAAAGATTGGCTATCATGGACCTTCATGATGAAGGATCTTGGTGAGGCATGCTACATCTTAGGGATCAAGATCCATAGGGATAGATCCAAGAAGACGTTGGGACTGTCACAGTCAACCTACGTAGATAAGGTGTTAAAGCGATTTGCGATGAAGAACTCTAAGAGAGGTTCTCTACCGGCATGTCATGGGATAAAGTTGTCTAAGAAGGATTGTCCTTCCATGGACGCTGACATCTGGCACATGAAGGATATACCATATGCATCCGCAATTGGCTCCATCATGTACGCCATGACTTGCACAAGGCCAGATGTTGCCTTCGCTGTTAGCACTACTGACAGATACCAGCAGAATCCAGGTGAACCTCACTGGATTTCTTTCTTAAGTACCTTAGACGTACTAAAGACTGTTTCTTGGTCTACGGAGGACAGTCAGAGCTAGTTGATGGCTATGCTGATTACAAATCACAGTCGGACTGTGTTTTCTTTCTCAATGGTAGGGCGGTTAGTTGGAATAGTTCCAAACAAGAGACTACCGCGGACTCAACAACCGAAGCTGAGTACATTGCTGCGACAGAAGCTGCCAAAGAGGCTGTCTAGATAAAACAGTTCTTAAATGAACTAGGGGTAGTTCCGAGTGCCAGTAGTCCAATAAAGTTGTATTGTGACAATACTGGTGCGGTTGCGTAAGCTAAGGAACCGAGATCCAATAACAGAAACAAGCATGTACCGAGGCTTTATCACTTGATAAGAGAGATAATCGCTAGAGGAGCGATAGAGTTAGAACGTGTCCCCACAGAGGATAACCTGGCTGATCCTTTCACCAAGGCTTTGAGTGTTCATGTTCACACTAGACATTTTGATGGTCTAGGGGTTAGACATGTAGGTGATTGGCTCTAGTTCAAGTGGGAGATTGTTAGTGTTAGTGTCCTAGAGACAATCCTTTGTAAGGACATAATACTCAGATAATATTCGGTATTGGTTTAATATTATTATTTGTTTAATATTAAATTCTTAATGATGCAATGGAGATTGGTGTGGGATCTGCATCATACTCTTAGAGAGTGTAGTAAGATCTCACTGTTGGGGTTATACTGAAAAGTATGCTTTTACTTTGTATAACCAAACTGAGTTTTCTTATTTATTTACTGAAATAAATTATTAATCACTGTTGCATTTAAATATGAATGAATGATATATATATTTATTGCAAACCCGTTCAATAAAGTCAGTAAGTATTACGTTGTAGTTAGTTTGGTTATACCAGATCACAGAAGATCAAATTAACAGCTCCTCGTAATTAAGTACAAATTCACAACCTAGATGAAAATGAACAAACCATCATGAAAGGTTGATGTATAAGACTCAGATTGGCTTGTCTTGACCAAGAGATTATACTAGTGCATTTGGATGCGCTGAATAGGACCTACATGAGGATAAATTCTTCGGTACTGAATATACAAGAATTAGACCTCAGTGGTGTGTTGTTTCTTAATCTCTGTCCCTTAAATAGGATCGTGTGAAATTAATAACTATTGCTTTGACTTATGATAGGAAGAGAGTCATTGTGATTCGATACCTTATATCTTGGGCAATATTATTAATTACATGACGATTGCTGACATTTAATATGGAGAATCGTGTGCAAGTACGTCTTGTTTGATTTGTCCCCTTGGTGGGCTCAGAACCTTTATCATACCAAATCTTGCAAGTGGAAATGTATTTCCGGTATGGATAATAATGTTGAGTTGTCTTTAGTCCAAGGATAAAGATATTAATTAATATAAAGCTTGTTCAGTGGCTTGATTAATTAATGGACTAAAATAATCTTAGACACGAGAAATAATGACCGGGAGCCATATTAGAGTAAAGTCGTAATATGGGTTAAGATGGATAGTTCAATATTAATTTTATGGTGGAATAAATTAATATTAATGGACTTTGAATAATATTTGGCCCAATATTATAGCTTCATAGTCCATTGGAGGTCCAATCTTAATTCTCCTAAAGGTCCCATCAAATAGCCCAAAATAAAGTCCAATTAATGAAAGAGAGAAGAAAATAATTTGCCAAATATTTCTATGAATATTTTCGAAAAATATGTAGGAAAAATGAAGAAAAGATTGTCTTGATTTTCTTGTAGATATTTTATGAAAAGGGATAAGTATTGTAGGAATACATAATTATCCCATAAATTCAAGAAGTCAAATCTTGATTCTTTTTGCTTTGTTATTTTTGAAAATTAGGGATAAATAGGGGAAGAGATTTTTATGGAAAATTTAATTAAGGAGAAAAGAATATAGGAGATATATTCAAGATTTCTTGGAGACCAAGAAAAGATTTTCTTCCTCAATTTCTTGACCTAAAAATCGGCCCCCCTCCTCCCTATAAATAGGGGGTGAATTTTTCATTCCCAACTACAATTCCATGTGTTGGAAATATTAGAAATCCATAAAGGTGGTGGCAAAATATTTTTGGTTTTCCCTCTTATTAAAATCGTTCGTATGAATCCTCCCACCGGTTTGCGTTCGTGGACTTGGGACATATTTGGGTAGGCTCTTTGGGTTGATTCATCGTCTCATCAGTCGTCTCTACAAGAGGTTAGTAATCTAGTAACTCCTAGATTCCGCATGCTTAGGGTTTACGTGGATTATGTGTACGCGTGTTGTTTATTTGCTTATTAATTATTATGTTGAATTGATTTAGGATTAATTCATGTTAGTAATTAATTGATTAATTTAAATATGTATTTAAAATCATCTCGAATAGATCCGGGCACCCATAATTTCCCAACAACTGGTATCAGAGCTTTGGTTTCGAGCTATGAATTTTAAACTGTTATTTAAATTATGTTGGACATTAAATTGAAAATTGGATTGTAGAATTGTTAGATCTGTTTTGCAGGTATCCAATTGTCATGGTATTTAATGTGTTTAATTTTCATGCGTATGAATGAATGATTTTTAATTCGACTCGTTCGGATTTGTTTTACTCGTGAGAAAATTCACGAGTAGATGAGGTTATTTAATTTGTTCAAGTGTAATAGACTAGTTTAGATTTAAGGTGTATTTATTTTTTGTTAAATAAATTGTAACATGATCGAAGACGAAGATGGAGACGAGAAGTTAAAATGGATTCGAAACCGTACGTGGGCGACGTGCGTCCCGCGAAACATGCTAAGGGAGGCATGAGCGCGATGCGGACGTCGCTAGTCGAACGGCCCTAGGCGCATAGCGCCAGGCGGGATCGGCCCTTGACGCGGGAGATATGGGTGATCGCGACGGGCGCGCCAAGGCACGCTGAAGTGAAGAACAGCTCCCGCCGATGCCCGAGGCCGCCGAGGGCGTGAGGGGCGAAAAGGCCTAAAGCCTAAGCTGGCGCAAGTTCGCTTCGGCAAGTGGGCGGGCCGATGCGGAGTGCATTCCGCCATGAGCCGCCTTGGCGTGGCGTTCAAAGACAGAATTTTTTTTCGAGACGAACAAGTGGGAGAAATTCAAGACGGTGTTTCTTCAAGATCAAGCCGAGGAAAATCAAACCATGACAGTTTGATAATACGTGCCCACTGTGTTTATTTTCTGCTTTGCTTGATTTATTGTTTTTTTTTTCTTATGCTTTATTTAATTTGTTTAAATGTGTGCATGAGAATTGCTCAACGAAAAATCTCAAACTCAAAAATTACTAAGTATATTTTAATAATTAATTTGGTTTTGAATCGAATTAATTTTGACCTCCATGATTTATTTATTTATGAACTCTTTTGGAGAAATTCCCCTACGGGACGGTGAAAAGATAGCTTTCACGTGAATAAATTCTCAAAATGATGATTGTGAATTATTATTAGTGGCGACGATGACCCCCACGAGGCTCATTCAAAACGAAGTAGTAATTCTGTATTTAATCATGGTTATTACTTAGGTATAAAATTGATATGCATATACTTCACCGAAGTCCCTGTCAATTTTATATTGGTCAAGTGGGAGCCGACTATTAATTTTTGAAATTAAAGGTTTGTAACTGTTATTGTTTGTAACCTGCTTGAATGTGATTTAAATGATGGCCCACCCACGAGGCTCATTTAAATCTGTTTTGAGATGCTGGCTGATACATGTTCATATTTTTTTTTTAGATTTCAATATGAATCATGTGATCAAATTATGTGATTTTCTTTGTGTTGATCCGGATATTGACACAAGATATATGTTTATTTTCAGTTTCATCATGTCGTAATCTTTTAATCCACTGAAATATATGCTCAAAGAACACCAACTCACTGGTGAAAACTATGTCATTTGGAAACGTAATATGTCTTTTGTACTCACTGCACAAAAACATCATTGGGTTCTTGGTGGGTAAAAACTTGAAAAACCAACTGAAAGGTCATTAAGTGCAGAAAGATGTATGTACAAAATTTGGGAGCAAGCAAACGAATCAATGAAACTCATAATCTTGACTTCATTATCTGATGATTTGAGACTCATTCATGAGGGGGTTGATTCGGCTGCGGAAATTGTACAAAGTCCTTGAGAAAATATTTTCCTCAAAGAGCAATATGGCCAAAGAGTTTCATCAAAATGGTGTGGAAAAGCTGAAAATGATCGAAGGAACGCCCATAAGGGATCACATGCTCAAGATCAGACGCCATTTTGAAAAACTTGTTTACCTCGGTACTGTGATGAGGCTCTGATCGAATTCTTGTTCCTAACTCTTCCAAGGTGCTTTAATGAGTTCTACTGTGGTTTTATGATGAGTGATCACATGTTTACCATGGATACTCTGCAAGAAATCTTTGAGACGATAGAGAAACACTTGGGACAAGAAGACAAAGCTTTGGTGACTAAGAAACTTCTCTCGAGATCTAGGCCAATGGTGGGTAAGATCGTTGAGAGGATGAATGGTCCGATCCAAAGCAAGGCCACTAAGAAAAAGGGTGAGAAGGCCAGTTAGCTAAAGGTCCAAAAGAAACCAAAGGGAAAATGTTTCAAGTGCGGTGAAGAAGGACATTGGAGGTCAGCCTGTCCCAATCCCAAAAGGAATGGAAAGAAAGGTAATTCTCACTCACTAGTTGTTGAAACTTGTTTGGCGGAGTATGCTACCCATTCGTGGGTAGTCGATACGGGATCCACTGATCATGTTTGTTTCACGTTACAGGGGATCAAGCGGACCCGGCAACTTAGTGGAAGTGATGTTGGGGAATGAGTTAGCACAGATCTATTCGGGTGAATATTTAAATACAAATTTAATTCATTAACTATTACTAGCATGAATTAATCCTATATTAATTCAAATAATAATTGCAACAACATATCATGCATATAAAAAGCCACGTAAAACCTACGCATGCTGAATCTACGGGTTTACGTGAACGTACCTCTCGGGATGGCAGTGGCTTCGGTCGGACGGACTAAACAAAAGGACTTCCCAAGTATTCCCTTAGCCCTTGCTCGACAATCCAGTGGAAGGATACTCGCGAACAATTAACAAAAGGAAAAAATAAACTTTGTTGCACCACTTATGTGGATTTGCTAATATTTCCAGCACATGGAATTGCACTTGGGAATGAACTAATCATCCCCTATTTATAGGAGGGGGGTGAACGAAATTTTTGTGTTTTTCCAATGTGGGAAAAGACTTTTCTTGGTCACCAAGAAATCTTGAATATATCCCATATATTCTTTTTCCCATAATTAAAATATTCCACAAAAAATCCACCTCCTCAAGTTTATGGAATTTTCGAAAATTATAAGGTGCAAGAATCCAAGATTTGGATCTTCTTGAATTTATGAGATATTCTTGTATTTCAAGAAATACATATCTTCCATAATATCTTTTCAAGAAAATCAAGAAAATCTTTCTTGTCCACTATATTTCCAAAAATTTCAAAATTTCTTAATGAATAACCAAGTGGGAGATTTCTTGAATTTAATGAGATAATCTTGTATTCCAAGAATACATATCTTCATTCCATAACAAAATTCAAAGAAAATCTCTCCCTCTTTTATCCATAATTTTGAAAATAATTAGAGAAAATATTAAGCAACAATATTTATTTTATTTTAATCACCTTTTCAGTTATTGGACTATATGTTGGGCTACTCAGGGGGCCTTTAGGAGAATTAAGATTGGACCTTCTAATGGATCTTGAATATCTAATATTGAGCCACAATATAATTCAAGCCCATAAATATTAATTAATCCCACTACATAATTAATATTGCACCATCCATCTTAACCCATATTACAGTCAATATGGCTCCCGGTCATTATTTCCCGTGTTTAAGATTATCTAGCCCATTAATTAATTCAAGCCCTTTGAAATAGCTTTCCGTTAATTAATATCTTTTGTCCTTGGTTAGGAACGGTTCAACATTATTATCCATACCGGAAACTAATTCCACTTGCAAGATTTGGTATGATAAAACTTATGAACCTCCCAATGGGGCAAATCAAGCAAGCGTACTTGCACACGATTCTTCGTATTAAATCTTAGCAATCACATGTGACCAATAATATTGCCCAAGATAAAAAGTATTGAATCTCTCTCTGATTCGCTACCCATGATAAGTCAAAGCAATAGTTACCAATCCCACGTGATCCTATTTAAGGGGACGAAGGTTAAGAAACAACGAACCACCGAGGTCTAATTCTTCCTTGTTCGGATTCAAGAATTTATCCTCCCAGAGGTCCTATTCAACAAGATCATGCACTAGTGTAATCTCTTGGTCAAGACAAACCAATCGAGCCTTACACCTCAACCTTTCGCGATGGTTGTTCATTTCCATCTAGGTCGTGAATTGCGTACTTTTTTAGTTACAAGGGATTAATTTAATCTTACGTGATCGGTATCACTAAATTAACTCTGATGTAACACGACGATTTATTGAGCAGTTATGCAAGTAAATATATATAACATTCAATCATATTTAAAGCATCAGTGTTAAACAATTTATTTCAGTAAATAAGTCTGGAAATTCAGTTTCGATTATACAAAGTAAAAGCATACTTTTCAGTATAATCCCAACAATCTCCCACTTATACTCAAAGTCTGCTTTTAAGTATACTACAACACGTCTCGAGTAGTCCGTGACATCTAATGTCACCTACACGAACCTAATAATTTCTCCCACTTATACTCAAAGCAGATTAGCGGTCTTGACACCCATTCCACTCACATGTCTCTCGAATGTATTCAGAGAGGAGACGCGCTTTGTGAATGGATGCGCTAGAAAGTTGTCCTTAGATGCTAACTTTGCCACATCTATATCTTCTCTCTTAACGATTTCTCGTATAAGATGTTTTTCCTTTAATGTGTTTGTTTGACTCGTGGACTCTTGGTTCTCTTGAATTTGCAACTGCCCTTAGCAGATATTGCTAGACAAATTCAGAACACCATCCAAGTCCACTAAGAAGATCTAGAGCCTAATCGGTTCTTTCCTTTGCTTCACAAGCGACTACTTACCCGAGTCCCATGGTTGAGTCAGTGATGCATTTCTACTTCACACTCGTCCATTTGATGGCTACACTTCCCAAATGGAAACACATTAACTGAGGCAGATAATTTCTGGAATCTAAATCTGATTGGAAATCCGAGTCCGTGTAGCCGATGGGGATTTGAGTATCGATCGATAAATCAACATTCTATCCCGAGTTCTTTTCGTAAACTTGTAATGTTTTTAGCGTCATTCAATTCGCTTTCCCTGGGTTACTCTGATATCTTGCTACCATGCCTACGGCAAAGCATATATCCGGTCTCATACACAGCATTGCATACATAAGGTTTCCTACAGCCTTTCATGTCATCTATCTCCTTTTTCGTCTTAGGGGACATTTTCTTGGATAGATGGATTCCAAGTCTGAAAGGTACGAATCCTTTCTTGGAATCTTGCATGCTGAATCGTTTTAAAACCAGTGTCAACGTATGAAACTTGCGATAACCCGATCATCCTTTTCTGGCGATCTCGAGTAATCTTGATCCCAAGGATGTGTCCGGCTTTCCCTAAGTCTTTCATATCAAACTGTTTTGAAATGCCATGCCCTTACGTCTGACCACACCTTCACATCGTTCCCGATGATCACAATGTCATCTACGTATAGTACTAAGAATACCAATGCAGTTCCGATACGCTTTTTATACACACAACTTTCAAACTCGTTTTGATCAAACCCATAAGACTTTATTACATGATCAAAACTTTGGTTCCAAGCTCTGGATGCCTATTTGAGTCCGTAAATGGACCTTTTGAGCTTTACAAACTAGGTGTTCTTGGCCTGTTTCAATGAAAACATGGGGTTGTTGCATATAGATCTTCTTATCAAGACTTCCGTTAAGGAAAGCTGTCTTGACATCTATTTGCCAGATTTCAAAGTCGAAATGCGCAGCAATCGATAAGAGAATACGGATGGACTTAAGCATGGCTACGGGCGAAAAAATTTCCTCATAATCGATCCCTTTCTTTCTGAGTATAACCTTTCGCCATTAGTCTTGCTTTAAAAGGTTTCAACCTTCCCGTCCGATCCTCTTTTCCTCTTATATACCCACTTTCATACAATGGGTTTGACCCCATTAAGTGGTTCGACTAGCTCCCACACTCTATTATGAAACATAGAACCCACTTCGGCTTTCATTGCTGTTTGCCAAGAATCTGCATCCTTATCTTGGAGTGCCTCGTCATATGTCCATGGGTCCGATTAGGGAATCAAGTCCGAGGACTCTCCTATTCCCATGAATCTCTCGGTCGTCTAACAACCCTCCCACTATAACGAGGCTCGGGTGCCAGAAAACGTATCGTTTGGTATATCATATATAATACGATCTAAGACCGAGGTTTGCCCTCTAAGCTCATTTAAGGTAATCTCACTTCTGGGTTTTCTTTGGTTCTATAGTTTTCTTCCAAAATCTAAAGTGGGTGCGGATGTCCAACTTTTGATCTTCGGAACTATAGAACATTCACCCTTTTGTTCCCTCGGGGTATCCTACAAAACAGCCTTAATTCTGATCGAGGATCCAATTTACCGGTTTCCTTGTCCAACACGTAGGCCGGACACCCCAAAGTTCTCATGTGTCTCATACTAGACTTGAGCCCGGTCCACAATTCTTTGGGGTTCGGGAACCCGATTTGGATAGCACCAAGTTCGAGAATGTAAGTCATTGTTTTTTTCAAGGCATGACCCCGTAGCGACTCGGGAAGATCCGTATAACTCATCATTGATCTAACCATTTCCAAAAAGAATTATGTAAACTTCTCTCGCAAAACCCCGTTTTGTTGAGGGGTTAAAGATGCAAATGGTGGGATACAATCCCTTCATCAGATAAGTAGTACAAAAACTCATCGCTGAGGTATTCGCTTCCACGATCAGATCGTAGAGACTTGATTCATTTTTCCATATGATTCTCTGCTTGAGCCTTAAATTCTTTAGAATTTCTCAAAGGTCTCAGATTCATGCTTCATAAGGAAAATGTACCTTGAGTAATCATCAATAAAATTACTCATAACCTCCACTTCCTTTGGTTGACATTTGACTACATACATCTATGTGAACGATCTCTAACACTTCTTTAGCCCCATTCCCCTTGGCTCCAAATGCCATCTTGGTCATATTACCCTCCAAACATGATTCGCATGTTGGAATCGATTCAACTTGGAGACGCTCCAGTGAACCATCTTTCACCAACCTTTGGATCCTCTTTGGATTTATATGACCTAATCTTAGATGCCAAAGAAGTGTCTCGTTCACGCCGTCGATGAACGTTTTTCTTTTCTAAAAAGCTTGATTGATGTGTTATAGGATACATTTCGTGAGTGGTGTGCACAGTTAATTGTATAGAGATTTTCCATCAATGTCCCGTAACAGATACACTCATCATTTCAAAAATGATGTCATTCTTATTAGAAGAAATTTAGTGTCCTAATCGAATTTTAGAAACTGAAAGTGAATTCTTTCTAAAACTGGGAACACAAAGATAATCTCAAAAAACTTTATCTTCAAAAGATAGGTGCACTTCTCCCACTGCTTTAACTGCTACTCATGTAGCATTGCAATGTCTGCTACTTGCGTAGTATTGCAATAATCGTTACTACCGTAGCATTGCAATATCCGCACTTTACGTAGCATTGCAATGTCTTCTACTTTAAATAACGTTGCCCGGTGTGATGAGGATCTCACTCCCACTACGTTCTTGGGATCATTTAGAACCCGTGAAGCCAACATGATTAGTGGATCTCGTATCAACCACTCACGAATGAGAAGTATACGCCGCTAAACAAGTTTGAACAACTAGTGTGTGAGAATTACCTTTCTTTCCGTCCCTTTAGGGGTTGGAACAGGCAAAACCTCCATTGTCCTCTCTCTCACCGCACTTAAGCACTTCCTCTTTGGATTTTCCTTGACTCAACAAGCATTCCTCATCTTACCATTGCCCTTGGCAACTTGATTGAGTTTTATTGCTTATGGCCTTTGGTCCTCTTCTTTATCTTGCCTACCCTTGGCTTAGAAGATGAAGACGGACCACTTAAAATCAAAGCTTGAGTTTGGTGCCTTATCATCATTTCTGCCGGTCCAAAAGTTTGCAACAAATTAAAGAAGCGAGGCCAAAATGCTCAAAAACCTTTTCAGGCGAAGAGAATGAAGTACCAAATTCATCCGAGTCTCCGGATCATAATCTGACTCGAGAATCTCAAGTTTGTTGGGATGGGCCATCTATTTTGAGGACGTAATCCCTTATGGGTTTTTCCTCCACCATTTTAAATGACGACATCTCTCGCAAGGTGATCTGACGAGTCACGCATGTTTTGACTCGTCAGTTGGCTCATCTGATTTTTGTGTGTCAAAATCCACTTGTGCTTTTGTGCAGTTAGGACAATTATAATTTTCCAATAAATATAGTTTCCATACAAATTGTATTGACATTAAGTATAATAACAAATGGATTAAAAAAGGTAATGACATCTTTGAATCGAAATAAACAACTATATGCAAAAGCACAAGTATATCACAAGATTCGATCACATGCATCATATTTAAAATCTCAAAAAAAAATATGAACAATGCATCAGCCAACATCTCAAAACAGTTTAAATAAGCCACGTTGGGTGGGTCATTATTTAAACACATTCAAAGAAAGTTACAAACAAGAACAATTACAAACCTTTAATATCCAGATTAATAGTTGGCTCCCACTTGACCAATATAAAATTGACAGGGACTTCGGAGAAGTATATGCATATCAATTTTATACCTAAGTAATAACCATGATTAAATACAGGATTACTATTTCGCTTTGATCGAGCCTCGTTGGGAGGGTCATCGTCGCCACTAGTAATAACCCACAATCATCCGTTTGGAATTCATTCATGTGAAACCTATCTTTTGACCGTCCCGTTGGGGAATTTCTCCAAAAGAATTCACAAATAAATAAATCATGGAGGTCAAAAATTAATTCAATTTTATTATCCGGAATAAAATTGTCAATTAATTATTTAAAACATACTTAGTAATTTTGAAGTTGAGATTTTTCAATTTGGCAACCCTCATGCAAACACATTTAAACAAATTAAATAAAAGCATAGATAGCCTGAAAATAAATCAAGCAAAAAATGTAAAAAATAAACATATTGGGCTAAAATTATCCAATTGCCATGGTTTGATTTTTCTTGACTTGATCTTGAAGAAACACGTCTCGAATTTCTCCCACTTGTTCGTCTCGAAAAAAATGCCGTCTCGAACCACTTGTTGCAGCTCCGGCAGGATGAATGCGCCCATCCGGCCCGGCAGCAACTGGGGCATTTAGGCGACCTCGGCGCCCTGGCGGAACCGCTTTGCAGCGCCTCAGCTTCGCCTCGGGAAGCGAGCGATCCTCGGCGGCGGCGGCAGCAGCGCATCGCCCTTCGCCCGCCTCCGCCCTCGCCCGCGACCCGGCGGGCTTCGCGTCTTGCGACGGCGCCCGTCTGAGCGTCGCGTCGCGGCCCCCGTCACTTCGGCACAATTCTTGCCTTCGGCTACCGGCCCACTGCCCCCATGCGTGCCCCGGCAGCGCCAGCGCCGCCCACGCTTTGGTTCTCGATTTCGTCCTTTAATTCTTCATCTCTTCGTTCCCGATCCGGTTACAATTTATTTACAAAAAATAAATAAACCTAGATCTAGACTAGTCTATTACATTGATCAAATCAAACAAATCTAGTCTACTCGTGGATTTTCTCACGTGGCAAAATAAATCGAAGCTAATCGAATTAAAAAACCACGGTTTATATGTGGATACCGCAAAAGCAGATCTAACAGTTCTACTATCCAATTTCAAATTTAATGTCCACGAATTAAATTACAATTTTAAAAATTGAGGCAAAAAAGTGGCTCGATGCGCTTGTTGGGGAATGAAGAAGACAGATCTATTCGGGTGAATATTTAAATAAAAATTTAATTCATTAATTATTACTAGCATGAATTAATCCTATATTAATTCAAATAATAATTGCAACAACATATCATGCATATAAAAAGCCACGTAAAACCCGCGTCACGGAATCTACGGGTTTACGTGAACGCATTCTCTCTGGACGGGATGGTTTTGGCCCGGTCGGACGGACTAACCAAAAGGACTTCCCAAGTATTCCCTTAGCCCTTGCTCGACAATCAATCCGGTGGAAGGATACTTTCATGAACAATTAACAAAAAGGAAAAATAAACTTTGTTGCACCACTTATGTGGATTTGCTAATATTTCCAGCACATGGAATTGTACTTGGGAATGAACTAATCATCCCCTATTTATAGGAGGGGGGTGAACGAAATTTTTGTGTTTTTCCAATGTGGGAAAAGACTTTTCTTGGTCACCAAGAAATCTTGAATATATCCCATATATTCTTTTTCCCATAATTAAAATATTCCACAAAAAATCCACCTCCTCAAGTTTATGGAATTTTCGAAAATTATAATGTGCAAGAATCCAAGATTTGGATCTTCTTGAATTTATGAGATATTCTTGTATTTCAAGAAATACATATCTTCCATAATATCTTTTCAAGAAAATCAAGAAAATCTTTCTTGTCCACTATATTTCCAAAAATTTCGAAATTTCTTAATGAATAACCTAGTGGGAGATTTCTTGAATTTAATGAGATAATCTTGTATTCCAAGAATACATATCTTCATTCCATAACAAAATTCAAAGAAAATCTTTCTCCCTCTTTTATCCATAATTTCGAAAATAATTAGAGAAAATATTAAGCAACAATATTTATTTTATTTTAATCACCTTTTCAGTTATTGGACTATATGTTGGGCTACTCAGGGGGCCTTTAGGAGAATTAAGATTGGACCTTCTAATGGATCTTGAATATCTAATATTGAGCCACAATATAATTCAAGCCCATAAATATTAATTAATCCCACTACATAATTAATATTGCACCATCCATCTTAACCCATATTACAGTCAATATGGCTCCCGGTCATTATTTCCCGTGTTTAAGATTATCTAGCCCATTAATTAATTCAAGCCACTGAAATAGCTTTCCGTTAATTAATATCTTTTGTCCTTGGTCGAGGAACGGTTCAACATTATTATCCATACCGGAAACTAATTCCACTTGCAAGATTTGGTATGATAAAACTTATGAACCTCCCAATGGGGCAAATCAAGCAAGCGTACTTGCACACGATTCTTCGTATTAAATCTTAGCAATCACATGTGACCAATAATATTGCCCAAGATAAAAAGTATTGAATCTCTCTCTGATTCGCTACCCATGATAAGTCAAAGCAATAGTTACCAATCCCACGTGATCCTATTTAAGGGACGAAGGTTAAGAAACAACGAACCACTGAGGTCTAATTCTTCCTTGTTCAGTTCTGAAGAATTTATCCTCCTGTAGGTCCTATTCAGCGCATCACTCATGCACTAGTATAATCTCTTGGTCAAGACAAACCAATCTGAGCCTTACACCTCAACCTTTCGCGATGGTTGTTCATTTCCATCTAGGTCGTGAATTGCGTACTTTTAGTTACAAGGGACTATTAATTTAATCTTTTGTGATCTGGTATCACTAAATTAACTACAGTGTAACACGTACGATTTATTGAACAGTTATGCAGTAAATATATATAACATTCAATCATATTTAAAGCATCAGTGATAAACAATTTATTTCAGTAAATAAGTCTGGAAATTCAGTTTCGATTACACAAAGTAAAAGCATACTTTTCAGTATAATCCCAACAAGTGAGATCCTCATCACGCTAGGCGATGCTACGAGAGTGGCAGCTGAAGTAGTGGGAGACGTGCACTTGTCTATTGAAGATCAGTTTTTAATTTTAAGAGATGTTCTTTATGTTCCTGTTTTTCGGAAAAACCTTATTTCAGTTTCTAAACTATTTGTCGATGGATATTCTGTTCGTTTTAATAAACATGTTACTATTTTTCGTAACGATGTGATTATCTGTCATGGAATTTTACGGAACAATCTCTATATTATTAACTATGCACACCACTCACAAAATGCATCGTATAACTCATTTACTATTTCATGTAAAAGAAAGCATTCGGCTAACGTGAACGAAACACTTCTTTGGCACCTAAGATTAGGTCATATTAACCCAAAAAAGGATTCAAAGGTTGGGGTCTCTCCAGGTTGAACCATTTCCAACTTGCGAATCGTGCTTGAAGGGTAAAATGACCAAGAGGGCATTTGGAGCCAAGGGGCTTAGAGCTAAGGAAGTATTAGAAATCGTTCACACCGATGTGTGTGGTCCAATGCAAATCAAAGCTAGAGGTGGCTACGAGTATTTCGTTATGTTTATCGATGATTACTCACGCTACGGATACATTTTCCTAATGAAGCATAAATCTGAGACCTTCGATAAATTCAAAGAATTTAAGGCTCAAGCAGAGAATCATAAGAAAAAAAACTATCAAGTTTCTACGATCTGATCGTGGAGGCGAATACCTCAGTGATGAATTCTTGAACTACCTGTCGGGAGAGGGGATTGCATCCCAGTTGACTGCACCAGGTACCCCTTAACAAAATGGGGTTGCAGAACGAAGAAATAAAGCTTCTAGAAATGGTAAGATCAATGATGAGTTATGCAGATTTACCAAAATCGTTTTGTGGTTACGCTTTGGAAACAACAGCCTATATTCTAAACTTAGTTCCTAAAACCCCGAGAGAGTTGTGGACAGGGCGCAAGCCCAGTTATGGACACATCAGGATCTGGGGTGTCTGGCATACGTGTTGGACAAGGAAGCTGGTAAGTTGGATGCACGTTCAGAATTAAGGTTGTTCATTGGGTACCCCGAAGGGACGAAAGGATGCATGTTCTATGGTCCCGAAGATCAAAAGGTCATAATCAGTACGCGCTTTAGATTTTTGGAAGAAGACTATATGAACGATAAAAAGCCTAGAAGTGAAATTACCTTGGAAGAACTTAAGGGGCCAACTCCATTGCCAACTGTACAAAATGATATATCAAACGTCACGCCTTCACAACTGGAACCTCATCATAGTGGGAGGGTTGTCCGACAACCCGAGCAATTCTTAGGGATTGGAGAGTCTTCGGACTTGATCTCAGGCGAAGAATCAGATCCCTGGTCCTACAATGAGGCGATCCAAGAAAAAGATGCAACTTCTTGGCAAACAACAATGGAAGCCGAAATGGGTTCAATGGATCACAACAAAGTGTGAGAACTAGTCGAACCACTTAATGGGGTAAAACCCATTGAATGCAAGTGGGTATACAAGAGAAAAGGGGGACCGGACGGAAAGGTTGAAACTTTTAAGGCAAAACTAGTGGCGAAAGGGTATACTCAGAAAGAATGGATCGACTATGAGGAAACCTTTTCGCCAGTAGCCATGCTCAAGTCCATCCGCATTCTCTTGTCGATTGCTGCGCACTTAAACTTTGAAATCTAGCAAATGGATGTCAAGACAGCTTTCCTCAATGGAAGTCTTGACAAAGAAATCTATATGCAACAATCCGAAGGCTTCATTGAAAAAGGTCAAGAGCATCTGGTTTGCAAGCTTAAGAAGTCCATTTATGGGCTGAAGCAAGCATCCCGTGCTTGGAATCAGTGTTTTGATCAAGTTATAAAATCCTACGGTTTTGATCAAAATAACTTTGAAAGTTGTGTTTACAAAAGGCGTGACGGAACTGCATTGGTATTTTTGGTACTATACATTGACGACATACTGCTCATCGGAAATGATGTAAAGGTGTTATCGGACGTAAGGGCATGGCTGTCAAAACAGTTTGATATGAAGGATTTAGGTGAAGCCGGTCACATCCTAGGGATCAAGATCACTCGAGATCGCAAGAAAAGGATGATCGAGCTTTCACAAGCCTCATATATAGATACTATTTTGAAACGCTTCAGCATGCAAGATTCCAAGAAAGGCTTTGTGCCCTATAGACATGGAATCCATCTATCCAAGGAAATGTGTCCCAAAACACAGAATGAGATAGATGACATGAAAGGCATCCCTTATGCTTCGGTTGTAGGAAGCCTCATGTACGCAATGCTGTGCACGAGACCGGATATCTGATTTGCCTTAGGCATGGTAGCTAGATATCAAAGCAACCCAGAGAAAGCGTATTAGACTACGGTAAAGAACATTCTGAAGTATTTGAAGAGGACGCGGGACAGAATGTTAGTTTACCAGTCAGACAGTCTAATCCCCATCGGTTACACGGACTCGGATTTCTAATCAGATATTGACTCCAGGAATTCTACCTCGGGTAGTATGTTTTGTATGGGGGGAGGAGCCATGACATGGAGAAGCGCAAAGCAAAAATATATCGTCAATTCTACCATGGAAGCCGAATACGTAGCTGCTTGTGAAGCAGTGAAGGAAGCGGTTTGGCTCAAGAACTTCCTAGTTGACTTGGACGTTGTCCCGGATTTGCCCAGCACAATCACGGTCTATTGTGATAATGCCAGAGCAGTTGCAAATTCGAGGGAACCAAGAGCACACAAGGCCAGCAAACACATTGAAAGAAAATACCATCTTATACGAGAAATCGTTAAGAGAGAAGACATTGAGGTGGCAAAGATTGCATCGGAAGACAACCTAGCAGATCCATTCACAAAGGGACAGCCTCAGAGTACATTCGAGAGACATGTGGAAGGAATGGGTGTCAAGAACGTTGTCAATCTGCTTTGAGTATAAGTGGGAGAAATTATTAGGTTCGTGTAGGGTGACATTAGATGTCACATAGAACACGAGACATGTTGCAGTATACTTAAAGGCAGACTTTGAGTATAAGTGGGAGATTGTTGGGGTTATACTGAAAAGTATGTTTTTACTTTGTATAACCAAACTGAGTTTTCTTATTTATTTACTGAAATAAATTATTAATCACTGTTGCATTTAAATATGAATTAATGTTATATATATTTATTGCAAACTCGTTCAATAAAGTCAGTACGTATTACGTTGTAGTTAATTTGGCGATATCAGATCACAGAAGATCAAATTAACAACTCCTCGTAATTAAGTACAAATTCATAATCTAGATGGAAATGAACAAACCATCATGAAAGGTTGATGTATAAGACTCGGATTGGCTTGTCTTGACCAAGAGATTATACTAGTGCATTTGGATGCGCTAAATACGACCTACAGGAGGATAAATTCTTCGATACTGAATATAGAAGAATTAGACCTCAGTAATGTGTTTTTTCTTAATCTCCGTCCCTTAAATAGGATCGTGTGAAATTAATAACTATTGCTTTGACTTATGATAGGAAGAGAGTCATTGCGATTCGATACCTTATATCTTGGGCAATATTATTAATTACATGACGATTGCTGACATTTAATATGGAGAATCGTGTGCAAGTACGTCTTGTTTGATTTGTCCCCTTGGTGGGCTCAGAACCTTTATCATACCAAATCTTGCAAGTGGAAATTTATTTCCGGTATGGATAATAATGTTGAGTTGTCTTTACTCCAAGGATAAATATATTAATTAATATAAAGTTTATTCAGTGGCTTAATTAATTAATGGACTAAAATAATCTTAGACACGGGAAATAATGACCGGGGGCCATATTATAGTAAAGTCGTAATATGGGTTAAGATGGATAGTTCAATATTAATTTTATAGTGGAATAAATTAATATTAATGGACTTTGAATAATATTTTGCCAAATATTATAGCTTCATAGTCCATTGGAGGTCCAATCTTAATTCTCCTAAAGGCCTCTCAAATAGCCCAAAATAAAGTCCAATTAATGAAAGAGAGAGGAAAATAATTTGCCTAATATTTCTATGAATATTTTCAAAAAATATGTAGGAAAAAGGAAGAAAAGATTGTCTTGATTTTCTTGTAGATATTTTATGGAAATAGATAAGTATTGTAGGAATACATAATTATCCCATAAATTCAAAAAGTCAAATCTTGATTCTTTTTGCCTAGTTATATTCAAAAATTAGGGATAAATAGGGGAAGAGATTTTTATGGAAAAATTAATTAAGGAGAAAAGAATATAGGAGATATATTCAAGATTTCTTGGAGACCAAGAAAAGATTTTCTCCCTCAATTTCTTGACCTAAAAATCGGCCCCCCTCCTCCCTATAAATAGGGGATGAGTTTTTCATTCCCAACTGCAATTCCATGTGTTGGAAATATTAGAAATCCACAAAGGTGGTGGCAAAATATTTATGGTTTTCCCTCTTATTAAAATCGTTCGTGTGAATCCTCCCACAGGATTGCGTTCGTGGACTTGGAACATATTTGGGAAGGCTCTTTGGGTTGATCCATCGTCTCATCAGTCGTCTCTACAAGAGGTTAGTAATCTCGTAACTCCTAGATTCCGCATGCTTAGGATTTACGTGGATAATGTGTACGCATGTTGTTTATTTGCTTATTAATTATTATGTTGAATTGATTTAGGATTAATTCATGTTAGTGAGGTTGTGTTTTATGAATTGTGTGGCTTGTGTTTTATGGATGGCGGTGAGATTAATTTTTATTTGTTTTTGTTGTTGGAAAAGGGGGAGAGTCTGAGTCAGAGAATTATATTTTTCAATACATTTGAAGCAATTGGCTAGAAAATGATTTGAAAAGGGTGTGATAGAATAGATTTGTAAATATGTATTGTGTGATATATATGGTAGGTGTTTTAATTATTTTCAGATTTGTAGCCTTTGAATTAGGCGTGTATAGTTGTATATCTTTGACCTCATTTGAGGATTTCAAGCAAGGAATTATCTTCCAACATGGTATCAAGAGACTTGGGGACAAATTGATCTTCTCTTCCGCTGCACCCTTCTTCCTCTTCTTCTCAATTTTCTTCGCCGTTGGCCACCATGTCTGGCTCTAAATCCTCATTCCACCAGGCACTTGCCGTCACCAATATCAAGAATCATATTTCTATTGTTCTTGAGATGGAGAATTTCCATTACGCGACATGGGCGGAACTCTTTAAGATTCATGCCCGATCTCACAGGGTCATTAATCATATTATTCCTCCCACGGAGCCGGATACACGCTCTCTTACCGCTGATGAGAAGGAGTTGTGGTCCACTCTTGAGGCAAAAGTCCTTCAATGGATATATGCAACTATTTCTACCGATTTACTTCATACGATTCTCGAACCAGACTCAACTGCAATGGAGGCATGGAATCGGTTGCGTGATATTTTTTAGGACAACAAGGGTTCTCGTGCAGTTACGCTTGAACAGGAATTTTCTCACACACACATGGAGGATTTTCCGAACGCGTCTGCGTACTGTCAGAAATTGAAAATCCTGGCCGATCAATTGAAGAATGTAGGGGCTCCGATTTCTAATGACCGCTTGGTTCTCCAACTCGTGGCAGGACTCACAGATTCCTACAACGGCGTTAGCACACTTCTCCGACAGAGTACTCCTCTTCCCCCTTTTTATCAAGCTCGTTCAATGCTTGTTCTTGAGGAAGCGGGTTTTGCAAAGAAGGCTGCAACGAGTTCAGCATTGATGGCTGCTACAGATTCTTCGTCCTCCGATCAAGTCAACAAACAAAGTTCTGGGGGTAAAAAGAGTTTGAAGAAAATCAGTGGCAAAGGAAATAAGAATGGCAAGGGCGGTGGGCACCAACCTGGTGCTTGTGACGGTGGTTCACGTTTGGGTCCGCAACAGCCGTGGCAGTAGGCTTGGCCAACTACGACATCACAGTGGCCGTGGCAATGGTCGTGGCCTGTACCTCCGTGCCCCTATCCTACAGCCCCTTGGGCTCGGCAGCCTGCCTCTTTTCCTCGCCCATCGTCCCCACAATCTGGGCTACTTGGGCCGCGACCTCAGGCGTATACGGCTACAACTCCACCATCTGCAACAGATATTGAGGTGGCCATGTACACGCTTGGGCTGACTCCTCTGGATACTAATTGATATATGGATACGGGAGCCACGTCTCATATGACTTCTTCTCCAGGTACTCTTGCGCCTTATTTCAATTTGAGCAATACACGTGGTATACTTGTCGGAAATGGTAATTCAATTCCTGTTAGTGGTTATGGGCATACACAATTATCTCACCCACATCTACCCTTGGCCTTAAAAAATGTCCTTCATGCACCACAGATTATCAAAAATTTAGTTTATGTTCGGAAATTTACAACTGATAATTATGTTTCTGTGGAATTTGATCTGTTTGGTTTTTCTGTTAAGGATCTCCAGACGGGGATGGTTCTGCTTAGATGTAAATGTCGGGGCGATCTTTATCCACCTACTCCAGCCATAGATGTTATTCCGGCCCATTCCCCTCCTTCCATGTTTGCTGCGATTTCTCAATCAATGTGGCATGACAGATTGGGACATCCAGGGCCTTCTATTATTGATTCCCTCATGAAAAATAAATTCATTACGTGTACACGAACTCGTAATTCTAGTGTGTGTCAGTCTTGTTCTCTTGGAAGACATGTTAAGTTGCCTTTTGTTGCTTCTAAGACTGATACTATGATGCCTTTTGATATTATTCATTGTGATTTGTGGACATCTCCTATTTTAAGTTATATGGGTCATCGTTATTATATGTTGTTGTTGGATCATTACTCGAATTTTTTATGGACTTTTCCGTTGTCTAATAAATCTCAAGTATATTCTACATTTTTATCCTTTCGAGCTTCTATTCATACTCAATTTGAATGGGATATAAAAATATTTCAATGTGATAATGGAAAGGAATTTGATAATGGGTCATTTTGGGATTTTTGTAAGACTAATGGGGTGTCTTTTCGTCTCTCATGTCCTCATACTTCGTCCCAAAATGGAAAGGCTGAGAGAAAAATTTGTACGATTAATAACGTTATTCGTACATTGCTTACTCATGCTTATCTTCCTTTGTCTTTTTGGCATCATTCTCTCCAGATGACAACATACTTACTTAATATTCGTCCTCATAGGAGTTGGCTGATTCTCCCCTCAAAATCCTCTACCACAAGGAACCTTCATATTCTCATCTTCGGGTATTTGGATGCTTGTGTTATCCTCTTATTCCTTCCACCACTATACACAAACTCCAACCTCATTCCACTCCGTGTGTGTTTCTCGGTTATCCTGCTAATCATCGTGGCTATAAATGTTATGATTTATCATCTCATAAAATCATAATAAGTCGTCATGTGATTTTTGCTGAAAATACATTTCCTTTTTCCAATATTCGGGATAAATCACCTATCCCGTATGAGGTTTTGGATAATGATCCTTCTCCCTATGTGATGAATCATCTCTCGAATTCATCAGGTGCTAGCACACCCGATCCTTCTACACCTCTTCTTAATGATTCAGGGCCGTATATTCCTACTATTAATATGGTCCCACAAATCCCTCCAAATCCACAACGTCCTATCACCCGTAGCCAACGTGGAATTTTTAAACCAAAACAATTGTTTAATCTTTACACGTCGGTCCACAAGTCCCCACTCCCTCGTAATCCTGGTCTGCCCTCCGTGACTCTAATTGGAAAATGGCTATGGATGACGAATATAAAGCTCTTATTGATAATAAGACGTGGGAGTTGGTACCCCATCCATCTGGTGTTAATGTGATACGGTCTATGTGGATATTTACTCATAAAGAACGTTCTGATGGCTCATTTGAGAGGCATAAAGCCCGTCTTGTAGGTGATGGAAAAACTCAGCAGGTTGGCGTGGATTGTGGCGAAACATTTAGCCCGGTTGTCAAACCTGCTACTATTCGCACAGTGCTTAGTTTGGCTCTATCTAAAGCTTGGCCTATACACCAACTTGACGTGAAAAATGCTTTTTTGCACGGCACACTAAGTGATATGGTCTACATGCATCAACCTCTTAGTTTTCGTGATCCGCAGTACCCACAACATGTTTGTCTGTTGAAGAAGTCATTGTATGGACTAAAGCAGGCTCCGCGGGCGTGGAATAAGCGGTTTACCGATTTTATTGCTTCTATTGGCTTTATTCGTAGTAAATCTGATAATTCCCTATTTGTGCTCCGTCGCGACACACACATGGCATATATGTTGTTATATGTCGAAGACATTGTGTTGACTGCTTCTTCGGATGACCTCCGTAAGTCCATTATCTCTTCACTAAGTTCAGAATTTGCAATGAAGGATTTGGGGTTGTTGCACTATTTTTTAGGGATTGCTGTCATCCGTCATGATGGAGGATTATGTTTGTCCCAATAAAAATTTGCTACTGAGATCATTGACCGTGCTGGTATGTCCTCGTGTAAGCCTTCCTCTACTCCGGTTGACACAAAGCCCAAATTGAGTGCCCATTCAAATGTTCCTTGTACGGATCCAACGCAATATAGGAGACTTGTCGGAGCTCTTCAATATCTCACGTTTACTCATCCGGACATTACTTATGCGGTTCAACAGGTGTGCTTGTTCATGCATAATCCGAAGGAAATCCACATGAATGCGTTGAAACGTATATTACATTATATCCAAGGAACTATATCGCATAGGTTGCATCTTCAACCATCTTCTACGAGTTCCCTTTGCTCGTATACGGATGCTGATTGGGGCGGATGTCCGAACACTCGTTGCTCGACCTCGGGATACTGCGTGTTTCTTGGTGATAATTTGATTTCCTGGTAAGCGAAACTTCAAACGACGATGTCTCGTTCAAGCGCTGAGGCTGAGTACCGAGGAGTTGTTAATGTCGTCTCCGAATCTTGTTGGCTTTGGAATTTACTTTTGGAACTACATTGTCCTATTTCGAAAGATACTTTGGTCTACTGTGATAATATAAGTGCCATCTACCTTTTGGGAAATCCTGTCCAACATCAACGTACGAAGCATATCGAAATGGATATTCATTTTGTTCGGGAAAAGGTTGCTAAAGGACAGATTCGAGTTCTACATGTGCCTTCCAGGTATCAAGTGGCCGATATTTTCACCAAAGGTCTCCCACTTGTGTTGTTCGAAGATTTTCGAGACAGTCTCAACATCCGTTTACCTCCCGTTTCAACTGAGGGGGTATGATAGAATAGATTTGTAAATATGTATTGTGTGATGTATATGGTAGGTGTTTTAATTATTTTCAGATTTGTAGCCTTTGAATTAGGCGTGTATAGTTGTATATCTTTGACCTCAATTGAGGATTTCAAGCAAGGAATTATCTTCCAACAGGGAGCATTTTCCTTTAATGTTTTTGTCCCTCTGTAATCTTCATTGTACTCTCCACTCCTTTGATGTTGAGCATTCCTTCCAATTTTGTGGTGAATAAGTGAGATAATAGTCGCACATAAGGTGTTTGTGAAAATACCCCCAAAGAGATTTTGAAGGAATACGTGCAATTATCTATGTGCATTCTTGTCATGTGTATGCAATTATTTGAAAAGTATATATAATTTTTTATACGTGTGTTTGTTGGAATATTTTAGTTTTGATAATTTGTGTCAAAACATCATGTAATTGCCAGCTTTTATTATTTATGTGTCAAGTCTATATAGGTAACAAGCTGAGGGGGAACTCATACAAATTAGTTAAGAGATCAGTCATGAAGATATAAAAAAATTAGTTGGTGAAGACACATCAAGAAACTTCGGACAAGTCACCTGAGGAAAAGACGGACAAGTCACTTGAGGAAAAGAAGTCTGAGGACAAGAAGCCTCAGACAAGGACCTTGAGGACAAGAATCATGAGGACAAGTCACCTGAGAGCCAATGTTTTTAAACCCGGACCAGCCACCGAACCGGAGAACTAATTGGGTCACTAGGTTACTGGTTCAACCGGTTGAACCTTTACATAAAAATTGGATGTATATATATATAAAAGATTACATAAGATTATAAAATAGATTCATGTCCCTTTAATAAAAATTTTTGTTGAATAGTAATTGTACTAATTTTATATTTTAATTTTACTATAGTTGAATTAAATTCTAAGACTTATTTCTATGATATCTATAAAATTTAAATAAAATACAAATGAATTCATTTCAAGTAAAGTATATGTCAAAAAGAGAGAAATTAACATATACAATTTAAATATTAAAACTATATGTATTCATATATCGTGGTTCTTTGTATCAAAAGTAACTTGTAGCCCAGCGGTAATCTAATGATGTAGCACCCCTGTGGTCCAGTGTTCGATTCATGGTGGGAACATTTTACTAGTTGTAAGTCTTTTGAAAAAAAATACATAAAATTGGGTTAAACGGAACCCGGTTTAAAGCCGGTTCTCAGCGGTTTAATATAAACCTGGTGTACCTCAAGAACTGGACCGGTTCCCAGTTAAACTAGTCGAACCGGTCGGTCCGGTTTTAAAAACACTGCTGAGGACAAAAAGCCTCGATCAGTTCACCTCGGTACAAGTCACCTGAATTAAAGAGCCATTAGAATCAGCTGATGTGGACCAATCAAAAGATGACAACAAGCCTGACAAAGGCTGAAGAAGTCCAAATTTAGTATAGATTTGAATGTGACTTTCTCCAACGGTAACATTCAAATACACACTATAAATACAAACTCTTCATTCATTACAAGGTGTGGAAAAATGCTACCAAGTCGGAGAGCCAAGTCTTCAAGAATTTTCATCGAAGAACACTAACCATGAGCTATCCAAATACATCCACGAGTGTTCTAGTTTGTATATAATTAAAAGCCGACATATTCTAAGATTAGAGAGATTTTTCCAACCTTAACTTAAAGGCTAAAACATTGTAAGGGAAAATCTCACCTATTTGGAAGCAACATCAAACCCATACCCCTTTCTTGAGAGTTAGTGGTTAAGTGAGGTAGTTGAGAGACGATCCCGATTGAGGGAGATAAGTCTGGATGAGAGGCGGTCTGATTGAGGGTGATAAATCCAGTTGAGAGGCAATCTCGTGGAGGGAGATAAGTCCAGTTGAGTACTGTTACGAGTCGTTTTTTATGGAGAATATTATGTGGCTAATCTAATAACAACTCACAAACAAAATAAGTACGTGTATAATAAACGGTAAATAACAGGAAATTGTTGACCCAGTTCGTCAGTAAATGACTACTCTGGGGGCATTCCAAGCCAGGGATGTTGTATTGCGAGTTTTACATATACAATACACGATACTTCTCATGAGAAGAACTTCTATGAAAGAAGATGATTTGGAGAGTAAGTGTGTCAATACACGATACTTCTCACGAGAAGAACTTCTATGAAAGAAGATGATTTGGAGAGTAAGTGTGTGAGTGCTAGGGATTTTTCTCAACGTATGAGAGTACTTGGGTATTTTTTCTGAGCTAAACCACTCTGGGAAATTTTGTGAACTCCGGAATTTTTCTCCACCCTTCTCTTGTTCTTTTTTCTTCTATTTATAGTACTTTGACAAGCATGAGCTGGTTTGGCAAGCATGAGCTGGAGACTTCGTGTCTTGCAAGAAATCATGTAATGCTGCCACGTTTCCAATTTCGTCTTCCTGGTTGACCTTTGCATTTGCTTGTTCATAAGGCACTCTTTTGGTCGTCCAAATCAACTTTTGCTCGACTGATCGCCTTGTTCGCCCCTTCGGACATATCAATTTTATCTGAAAAACGTCCCTTATCGAGCATATCGAGCCTTGAGGTTATCACGAGTCTTGAGTTACTGAGCCTTGAGTTGTCGAGTCTTGAGTTACTGAGCCTTCAGGTTGTCTGAGTCTTCAGGTTACCTGAGCCTTTAGGTTTGTCTGAGTCTTCAGGTTATATGAGTCTTCAGGTTGCCTAAGCCTTCAGGTTGTCTGAGCCTTCAGGTTATCTGAGTCTTCAGGTTATCTGAGCCTTCAGGTTATCTGAGCCTTCAGGTTATCTGATCCTTCAGGTTCTCTGATCCTTCAGGTTCTCTGAGCCTTCAGGTTTCTCAGGCTTACTGAGTTCAGCTCTTCTGAGTTCAGACATCCTGACCCTCAGGTCACTTGACTCATGCTATCTGATTTCTTCTAGCCTGATCTGATCAGTTCGACGGATCAGATCAACATCTTTTAAGGATCATCTCAAGATAGCATCAGGTCATCATGCCAGATTTGGCGAGTTGGCGAACATACTCGTTTGTTCGGTGAGTGGCGAGTCGGCGAGCAAGTTTGCTTAGTCGGCAAATGGCGAGCTGGCGAGCAAATATGTTTGGTCGGCAAGCAGCGAGCACACTTGTCCATCGAGCACAATTATCTTAACAGTTGATTAATACACGTGTCCCTCCAACGTGTTCGATTAAATTGAGTAATTGTATCGAACACAACAATACCCCCCGGCCGGGTCGCTTTGTATTCATCATGGGGGCCTGGCTGTTGAATATATTGAGTGGGACCTCGTGAGTGTCATTCATCTTTTGTGCCAAATTTTCAAAAATTTTTAAACCCGGTATCTATAAATACCTATTTTGCCGCCTCAGTGCCTTTTCTTTCTTTTCATCTTCTTCTTTTTCTCTTTAGCTTCCTTTCCGTCTGAAATTTCCGACAAGGGCTCTCTTATTTCGGCGAAGGATTTTATTCAGGTAAATATTTCATACCCTTTTTAATTCCAATTATGGCTTCTCTTTCAAATTCTTCTGCTTCAATAGAATCGGACCACCATAGTTCCTCCTCCTCCTCTTTCCGTATAATCTCCCGTAGCGATGCTAATACGTCGGAGATGAATGCCTCGGGTTCAAGATCTCGTTGGCAAGTTCGGCAGCCGTTTGCCATTCTTTCATCGGATTTCGATGATGCCCTAAATGAATTAGATAGGGATTTGGCCCGTACTGATTTTTTGAATGATTCGGGTGAAGATTTTTTGTCCCAACCCCAAATGAGGTCTAGGGTTGTACATAGTCACAATGTAAATAGGGATGATGATTATACGAGGGGAGAGATTTTGGTAGATGAGAACGTTACTGAGTCGAACAAAGGATTCGACGGCGAGCAGAACACGGAGCTCGACATCCCTGTTGGTCTTCCCCATAGTCCAACATATGTCGAGTACAGCGCTCGTTATGATTTTGATTGGCCTGAACAACCTCATAGGACTAGGGGTTGAGAATGAATACCCGGCGAGCAAAATTGCGAGCGTGATTGATGTTGATATGCTCGGCCAATTGTTTAGAAATTATGATACCCCGAAAGATGTGTTTTTTCTGGGCACCTGGTCCCGATGAGCGAGCAGATCAGCCTCCTGAGGGTTGTGTTGCTGTGAATTTAGACACAATGGAAGCGGGTCTTCGATTTCCACTTCATTCGGCTATTACTCGCCTGCTCGTTGAATGGAATATCACCATTACACAGCTGAAGCCGAATGGGTGGCACATGATTATGAGTTTCTTAACTTTGTTCGGCAAAATGAAGCCCGTGTATTATCCTACAGCAGCAGAACTCTCACGACTAGTGCATTTGACTCGTCCCAAGGGCGAACATGGATGGTTGTTCATGCAGGTAAATGCCAAATGCAAGGTCATTGAGGATGTGCTGGACAAGATTACTGATTGGAAAGAGAAGTTCTGGTTCATCGGGGGCGATTGGAAAAGCCCGGCTTCTGGATGTGAACCAGATGCTCGCTTAGATATCCCCACAGATTTTAGGATTTGCCGAAGTAAGTATTTTTGTGTTTTTGCTCTTCATCTGGAACTGATTTTAACTTATTCTCAATTTCAAGAATTCAAGCGGCGACGGACAAAGAGACCAACGACGGTTATTTTAGCAGCATCTGGCAAATCGATCTCGAGCCTTACTCAGAACAATCTATGAAGACTTTGAATACCGCTGATCAAAGGAAGAAAGGAGGCTTGTACGTGCCCCCTCATCATTTAGTTGTTGTTAATCCAGCTGGTAAGGATTGTTTTTTGTATTTGCAAATGTGTTGTACCGTTTATTCACGATTTCTCTTTATACATGAATTCTTTTGTTTACAGCTTTTCCTGCCGTCACTGTTGCTGTGAGCACCTCCGAGCATACTGAAATGGCGCGAACTAAAAGACCTCAAGAGCTTGCTCGAATTCAAGCCGGGCGGGATGCTCAGCTAGCAAATCGAGGGAAGGCGAGCAGAGTGAGAAGGGCGAGCAAACCAGCCGCGGCCGGACCGGGCGAGTCGGCCAAAGAGGACAACTCGTTTGGTCGAGCAGGGGGCGAGCGACCAAGCTCCCTCGCCAAAGAGACCAAGGAGGGTACCTGACGAGCAAGATCTGATAGCTCAGACGAGCATCAATGTCATTGAGGAGACCCCCACTACTGAAGCGATCAGAATGGCCGCCTCTGTGGTCGGTCCAGTTGCACAAATCGTTAAAATGGAGGTTGGTACATCTTCTCCACCTCCTGCAGGACCTAGAACTTGGACTCCTATGAACCCTCAGCTCCGGTCTCCCGAGGACAAATCATTTTTGGGATGGGACCTTTCGAAACAGACAGTGCGTTTGTTAAGCCTTTCGAGTACTTTTTTTTTTTTTTTCATTGATTTTGGTCGCTTTATCACTCTTGTTTGCTCGGGTGGACATGCAGGTTGAGAAGATTGGCGCCTCTGATGCCAGAATTGAAAGATTATTACTGATCTCCAAGTGTTCGCAATGTTCCTGGCCTTCCCGAGCATGTCCAGAAGGCGTGCGAGACCCCCATCCGAGCATGGACTAGTGAGCTTGAAGAGGCCACTAAGGGTCCAACCCCTTTGGAAACCATGAGACTTGGCCTAGTGCACCATGGTCAATCTTTGGTCCTCCTTGAGAAAGCTTACGCTGAGTCCGCCAATCTTCATGCCAACTACTTGGCTCTTATTAGAAACTTTGAAGAGGAGGTGAACGAGCTGAGCAAAACTCAAGATGAAATGAAGTTGGCTCAGGGACAAGTATCCTCGGCCCAAGCAGAGGTTCGCAAGGCTCAAGAGGATGCTCGTCAAGCTCGGGAAGATGCTCGCCAGGCAAAGGAGGAGCTAGGCCTTGCTCAGGAGGAGGTGATCGGCATTAGGAGAGTTCAAGATGAGATGAATGTCGAGCTTCGTAAACTCAAAATAGAGATCGAGGCTGCTGAATGCGAGAAAACTGTGCTCGGCCAACAACTCCTCACTGCTGAAGAGACCAACACTCGTTTAGGTCTTGAAAATTCGAAATTGCACACTGAGGAGTATGTTGATTCCATGTCGAATTTCTCTTATATATGTGCCTTTGTCGATGCCATCCATTCTGCTAGACACACGCTCGCTGCCGAACAGATTGCCCCACTCGTATCCCATTTTGAGAAGTACCTGATTGACAACCCTCCAGATCGCAACCTTCCAATATCTGATTTGAGTGATCTGTGCGATTTCTCTAATCTTCCTGATGGGATCGAGATTGATGATGCTATTTTGGATGAGGAAGATGGTTCGGATGCGGACATTGATGATACTGCCGACCAAACTCACCGAGCCGAGCATGGGTTCGATCAGGTGCATAACGAACAAAGGGGGCCTCCCGAAGTCGAGCAGAATGTGTTATCTGGAGAGCAAACTAGGCCCGACAATGCTGGAGGAGTTGTTCCTGAAGGGGCCGAGCAGATGGGGCAGGATTTGTTCGATACATCGCTTCCGCCCACCCCCAATAACGAATTTGTTCCTTAGTTTTATTTTTGCTTTGCTGAACAATTTCTTTTGAACTTGTTGTGTAATTTTTGTCTTCTTCTTTCTTGTTCGAACAATTTTGCTGTTGAATGATTAAATTTGCTTGTTGAACAATTTCTTCTAACCTGATCGGTCGAGGATAAATTTTATTGCTGATGAATGGTTGATGTTTGTCTTGTGTCCTAGTTTTTGCCTCTTTTCTTCTGAATGAATTCGAACATGATCTCTATCTATGTTCCACCCTGACTTCATTGGTTTTTGGATTGTCTTATTGAGATGCAATCAGGTTGATCGTCTTATTTAGCTGCGACCAGATGGGTTAACTTATATGCAACCCCCCCTTTCTTGCTTCGTGATCGTCTTATTTAGGCGCGATCACTTCGTACTCGGGTCGCCTTATTTAGCTGCGACCCCGTACTCATCACTCGCTTTTGCTGCGGGTATCTGTAAGTACGAGTCGTCTTTTGCAACTGCGTACCCATCACTCACTTTTGCTATGGGTATCTGAGTACGAACTGGTTCGTCAGGTGAACATAAACTTCAGCTCGTTCATCTTTGTTCGGGTCGTCCGGCTTAGGTGCGATCTCTGATAGGCTTCAACTAGAAAAACTTAATAAACAAAAATGTTTTTGCAACACGTTGTATTCTATTACGACCTTTACATTTGAAGAAGACTATCTATTACACATAACTATAGACATCAGACTATGGTTTTGAATTTAGCAAAAACCTTGTCTTGAAATAGACATGAGCTGGCCTCATCTCGTCCGCGGAATTGATGTTGACAAGCATGAGGCGGACCAGCCTGTCTACTCCTCTTTAAGTAACATGCTCAAGCAGCAGCAGCATAAGTGTTTGTCCCTCCTGGACAGGTTGTGATTATGCGGGCTGCCGCGGATATGAGCATGTGGCGAGCACGCCTGCTCGCCTATATCAGGCGCGAGCAAGAGTCTCTGCTCGCACCTTTTTGTCCCCTTCTGTAGATGCCTTAGCATCACCATCCGCGCGTTGTTTCGTGCGGATACCACGACATACCATCCCCTCAGAGGAGATTTTAAGGATGCGTAGGGGACTAATGATTTACCACTGCATAAGCAGTGAGCAACGTGGAGTGACAACCACGACTCTGCCGAGCATCTTATGTCTGTAACGAGCACCAACCTTTACTCGGAGTGTCGTATGGGGTATAAAGCTCGTACTAGAGTGAGTGCCAGGACAGATGATCGATTCAGTAAAATGATAGCTGAATCGAGTGCTGGATACTTCGTCTGGAGGCATACCAAACCAACTTTCACTTGATAACTGAATTTTCTTCTACTATCTTTGCAGTATTTTTTCTTTTTTCTCTGTTTTCTTCAGCTATCAATATGCCTATTTATAGTACTATCCCAAACATGTGCTGGCATAACTAGTTGGTGTTGGCCTTCTTGCTTTAAATCCTCATTTTGACATATGTCCTTGTTTTTGCCAATTCATATTCAAGGATTGACACATACCTCTTTTGGTTGCCACCACTTCTCAACTTGTTTCGACACGTATCTTCTATCTTTTGATAGAGCTGGCCAAAATTTCTTCTAGAAGATCCAGAAATTTGTAGAAGATTCAGAAATTTGTGTCGAACACGGTGTGTTCTTCCTTCATGATTGTCCTGCTCATCTTAGTAAAATAGGTAATTATGCTCGGCCAGTTATGCTCGTCGAGCTGAATGGCTGATTGTGCTCGGCCAATTGTGCTTGTCGTTACTGATAATACTTTTTCAGATTTGACGCATTCCACGAGTAGGACAATGGGACTCCATTCAGGTCTTCCAAATCATAAGCCCCGTTTAACAAACGTTCTGTGACTCTGAATGGGCCTTCCCATGCTCGACCAAACACACCACTTGGCACCCCAGTAACTCGTCTTAGAACCAGCTCGCCTACGTTGAACCTGCGTGTTCGGACTTTGGAGTTATAGAACTTTTTTTATCTTTTTTTTATACATGGCGTTCTTGAAATCAGCCTCCATCCTTCTTTCTTCCAACAGGTCTGTACTTAGGGCGAGTGCCTGGTCATTGATGTGCTCTCCAAAAGTCATTGTCCGATAGGTCGGAATCTTTATTTCTGCGGGTATAATAGCTTCCGCACCAAAGCTAGGGCAAAAGGGGTTTCCGCAGTTGATGTTCTGAAAATAGTTCGATAGGCCCATAATATTTCGGGCAACTCTTCAGCCCATCCCCCCCCCTTGGAATTATCAAGTCTGGCCTTAAGAGTATGCTTGATAATTTTATTGACAGCTTCTACTTGTCTGTTTGATTGGGGGTAATTCGGAGTAGAGTAATGCTTTTTTATGCCCCAGCGAGAACAATTTTGTCGGAATTCACTTCCATCGAACTGTTTGCCATTATCTGTTACCAATGATTGGGGAAGCCCAAAACGACAAATGATATTTTTCCAAACAAAGTTCCACATTCTTTGTTCGGTAGCTTTAACAATGGCCTCAGCTTCCGCCCATTTAGTGTAGTAATCAACGGCAACCACAGCATATTTTACTCCCGATGTGCCGGTAGAAAATGGGCCGATCAAATCGATTCCCCATTTAGCAAATGGCCACGGGCTGTAAACCGACACCAGTTCTTCAGGTGGACTATGGATAAGTGGGGCGTGTACCTGACACTTATGACATGCGTGGGCATACGCGAGCGAATCTTTCTTGAGGGTCGGCCAGTAATAACCTTGTCTGATGATTTTATATGCCAGGACAAGCCCACCTGTATGGTTTCCGTATACTCCATCATGAATCTGTTCCAGAATCACATGACCCTCTTCTGGAGTAATACATTTTAATAATCGAAGTGAGAAACTTCTTTTGTATAGATGCCCGTCTAGGATAGTATAACGAGCAGCTTGTAATCTGAGGCGAGTAGCTTGTGCTTTATTTTCAGGGAGAAGTCCTTTTTGTAAGTAATTTAAAATTGGAGTCATCCAGGTTTCTTGTTCGCCCGCCACATGGGCGACCACAACTCTGGGGATTGATGGTGAACAAGTTGTGACAACCACAATGTCCGTCGTGCTCGTCACTCCTTCTGCTGTTGCCAAACGTGCCAAGGTATCAGCGAACAAATTATTCAATCGTGGTAATTGTTCTATGTAAACTTGTTCAAATTGTTCAAGCAACTCCTTTGCTAGTTGCTGATATTGTGCCATCTGTTAGCCTCGGGCCTCGTACTCGCCTAATACTTGATATATGATTATTTGAGAATCACTATAAATCATCAGCCTCTGAATTCCCATTGTCATAGCCATGTGTAGTCCAGCGATTAAAGCTTCGTACTCGGCCTCATTATTTGTGGCTGGGAAATCAAAACGGATGGCCGTTGTAAAAGTTTGTCGAGTTGGGCTGATGAGAACCACGCCCGCTCCGGCTCTTGAACTTGTTGATGAGCCATCCACATACATGTGCCATGGTTGGTCGACACCTCTTTCGGGCATTTGTGGATATGTCAACTCGACCATGAAATCGGCCATAGCCTGGCCCTTCATTGTTGTTCGTGGGGCGAACGTAATGCCAAATTGGCCTAACTCCACCTCCCACTTGAGTAATCTGCCCGCAGTGTCTGGTCGGTGGAGAACTTGTCGCAATAGGAATGTGGTTAATACCTCGACTGAGTGATCAAAAAAGTATGGTCACAGTTTTTGAACACTCATAACGAGAGCATATGCAAGTTTTTCCAGTGGAGGGTATCGGAGCTCGGCTTCTTTGAGAACCTTACTTACATAATAAATAGGCAAGTGTGACGCTCCCTCTGCCCAAACGAGCACAGCGCTAATCGCATGCTCGGATGCAGCAAGATACAGATAAAGTTGTTCGCCTGGAACAGGCTTAGATAATGTTTGAGTATCTGCAAGGTACTGCTTTAATGACTCGAATGCGTTTTGGCAATACTCTGTCCACTGGAATTTTCCTTTCTTTAATGCATCAAAGAAAGGTTTGCATTTGTCCCCAGTTCGTGATATAAACCGGCTTATAGAAGCCAAACGTCCAGTTAATTTTTGGACCTCTTTCACACTCCTGGGGGCCTGCATGTCGAGCATGGCTTGAATCTTTGATGGGGTCGCTTCAATCCCCCGTTGACTGACCATATGTCCTAGGAATTTTCCCGAGTGAACCCCAAAGCTGCATTTCTTAGGATTTAACTTCATGTTATACCTCCTGAGAATATCAAACGTTTGTGTGAGGTGGGTGATGTGGTCTTCCTTGTGTTCGCTTTTTACCACAATGTCATCAATGTACACCTCAACTGTTCGAACCTATGTGCTCGTCAAACATTTTGTTCACCAAATGTTGATACGTTGCTCTGGCATTCTTTAATCTGAATGGCATGCGTCTCCAACAATACATATTCTTTTCGCTGCAGAAAGTTGTACTCTTTTGATCGTCCGGATGCATGGGTATTTGGTGATACCCAGCAAATGCGTCCATGAAGGTCATGAGCTCATGTCCTGTTGTGTTATCGACCAAGTAATCGATATGTGGCATCGGGAAATTATCTTTCGGGCATGCCTTATTTAAATTAGTGAAATCTATGCATAATCTCCAAGTTCTGTTAGACTTGCGGACGAGCACAGGGTTTGTAAGCCATCTTGAGCAGTTTACTTCTCGAATCAGTTTATTATCGAGCAATTTCTTGATCTCACTATCCATAGCTGCATACTTCTCCGGACTGAACTTTCTGCGCTTCTGGATTACTGGAGTTTGTGTTGGATCAAGGTTAAGAGAGTGACATGCATGTTTAGGATCAATGCCAAGCATGTCCTCGTGTGACCAAGCGAACACATCCAAGTTTGCTCGAAAATATGCGATCATTTCTGTTCGGAATGGTTAAGTAATTCCGAACCAATGAATACTTCTATTTCCGGTCTGTTTGGGTCGATATTAACAGACTCCAGTTGTTCAACAGGCGTTGCTCGCTTCCTTTTTTGCTTCAACCGAGGATCTTTGATCGACCCCCGGTGTTCATCATCTACCTCCATAGGTTCAAAACCTACTCGAGGTTCTAGGTCCGGTAGCTCATTTGGCGGATCAATGTTCATTAAATCTGGAACATGTGCTATCATCCCAGGTTCTATGTCCGCTTGTGGAGGCGTGCTCGTCATAGGAGGTATAAGCGTCCTCGGCAATATGTTCGCTTGTTGGCTTGATTCTCCGAGCTCCCATGTTTGCTCCATCATGTTAATGGTATTTTGCTTTTCTGGCGCGCATGACAGCAAACAATCTCGAGCTTTTTTCTGGTCGCCTTTTACGCTACTCGTTCCCTCTTGAGTTGGAAATTTAACACAATAGTAATAAGTTGAACAGGCAGCTTTAAATTCCTGAATAAACGGGCAACCTAGAAACCCGTTATAAGTAGATGGAGCATCGACAATTACAAAGTCTAGCATTCTAGTTCGTCGGATCTCCAGATTTAAAGTTGACTCTAGCTCGACTCCTAACCTGATCATACCATAGGGTCGGGTTACAGATTCCCCGAAACCCATGATGGTGTGATCACATGGTTCTATATAACTACTCAGGTCCTCAACTTGCTTCTCCATTTGGTGCAGAGTGTTGACGAACAAAATGTTCGCGTATGCTCCGGTATCGACCAGGAGGCGATGCACCTTCAAACCGAGAAGACGAGCACTGATGGTTAGAGAGTCATTGTGGAGGGTGATTATACCGTCGAGATCATCTTCCGAGAACATGATTTGGTGAGAGGGTGGTGTGCTAGCTGATGTGCTCGCCACCTTCACCTGATGGATGCTTTGCATGGCACGCATCTCCATCTTCTTTCGTATGTTTGATAATGTCGGTGCCTGATAGCATCCACCTACTGGACCATAATCAGGACGAATCATGTGGATTTCTTGACTCTCCCGACCTCTAATCATGGTAGGTGCCCCTCTTTTGGATAATTTCGACCTCTTACGGGATTCCTCAGGATCACTGTCAGATGTTTCTTCGGCCTTACGCTTACCCCTACGATCGCCTATTTTTTCTGTTCGGAAGTCTCTTCTTGCCGGCTTTTTGAGGAACTGCGTAAGACGATTCTCTTCATATAACTTCCAAAGTTGGCGAAGTAAATCACGACATTCTTCGGTATTATGTCCGATGTACTCATGATAACTGCAAAACTTGGAAGCGTTAAGCCGATTTTTATCCATTATGATTCTTTGTGGCTTATCCAACATATCTCGATCTTTAATTTAATTGAATATTGTTTCCGTTGAAAAGCCCAGAAGACTTCGTAGGGTATTTGCTTCTGCTCTTTCTTCGAATGGTTTAAAAGACCCTGGGGGTTTATACCCCCCCTCATTCATTACTTTTTTACCAAAAACTCTTTTTGTTGTTGCTTCCTGACCTAATCGTGATTGGGCGAGCAGATCCTGCATGGCTATAATCTTGGCTGCTCGCTCTCGGAATTCGGCATATGTGTTCGGCCAATCCTGATGCATGGCTTTCCACATATCCGTATTCAGGGTCAGGCCTCCGACCACCGTGAGGATCTTGGCATCCTCTTCAACTGGGGCTCCATCGTACAAACATTTGTCAAATCTTTCGATGTATGCTCGATCTGACTCACCCTTTAGCTGGGAAAAATGTGCCAGTCTTTGTTTTGGTGCTGGGCGAGCACACATGGATGAGAAATGGAACAGGAATTTATGTCCCAACTGGGTGAAAGACGTGATGGATGCAGCGGGCAGAGTAGAAAACCATCTGTGGGCGAGGTCGACCAACATCATGGGGAATGATCGGCACTGCGTCGCGTCGGTGGCGCCCATGGCGATCATAAAATCTGAATATTTGCTGAGGTGAACATGTGGGTCAGACTCAGCATCGAACATAGGAATTGGTGGTCGGATCTTTGCCACTTTCTCTTATATTTCGGCTGCCATGATCGCCGGTGTTAGTGGCGAGCAGGGCATTGTGCTCGCCCGAGGGAGTCCTTTCGTTGCGGCCAGGTCGGCCTGTAAACCTTCGATTGCTTTTTGCATTTCTGCAAATTTTGTGGAACTGACAGACTTGGATCGGGGCTGTGTCCCATCATGAGGACCCAAAGGGTCATGCTCGTGATGGGGCAGTCCCCCTTTCCAAATTCGTCCTTGACTACCCAATCGATGATGGATAGACAATTTAGTTCCAGCCGATTTTTGTTCGGGGTGCGGGCGATCATGAGGATCTGAAGGAGCCAGCATGTTCGTCGGTTGTTCCCTCCCGGGATCCTGTCGCCTATGATTGTCGATTCTATCTTTTACGAAGAGCCTCAAACGTCCAAACGCTGATGGTATGGACCCTTGAGGCTGCTCGTCATCCGACATATCATCAGCCTATTTGTTGGCCCGCTTCCGTGCAGCTTTCAATTTAACTTGTTCGCTATCAGGTGTTTGCGATCATCTTGAACTTTCAACTTGGCCAACTCTTTTTCGGCCCTCTCTTTCTGTGCTCGCAACAAGAAAGTGATGGCCTTTGTTGTGGCCGCCAGATCGTTGGCGATATCTTCAAGATTGATGGTTTCCACGGTCTGATTTTTGTGGGGCTGATGTTGAGCCTCTTTCTGAGTGTGAGGTCGGCTCTGTCTCGACCTCTCCGTCTGAGTATTCCTAGATTGAGGCATTATATTTCTTTTTTTCTGCCTCGGCTATCTACGGGATAGTGTATGGGTTGGTTTTTTGTACCCTCCTTCTAGCGCCAGTTGTTGCGAGTCATTTTTTATGGAGAATATTATGTGGCTAATCTGATAACAACTCACAAACAAAATAAGTACGTGTATAATATACGGTAAATAACAGGAAATTGTTGACCCAGTTCGTCAGTAAATGACTACTCTGGGGGCATTCCAAGCCAGGGATGTTGTATAGCGAGTTTTACATATACAATACACGATACTTCTCATGAGAAGAACTTCTATGAAAGAAGATGATTTGGAGAGTAAGTGTGTCAATACACGATACTTCTCACGAGAAGAACTTCTATGAAAGAAGATGATTTGGAGAGTAAGTGTGTGAGAGCTAGGGATTTTTCTCAACGTATGAGAGTACTTGGGTATTTTTTCTGAGCTAAACCACTCTGGGAAATTTTGTGAACTCCGGAATTTTTCTCCACCCTTCTCTTGTTCTTTTTTCTTCTATTTATAGTACTTTGACAAGCATGAGCTGGTTTGGCAAGCATGAGCTAGAGACTTCGTGTCTTGCAAGAACTCATGTAATGCTGCCACGTTTCCAATTTCGTCTTCCTGGTTGACCTTTGCATTTGCTTGTTCATAAGGCACTCTTTTGGTCGTCCAAATCATCTTTTGCTCGACTGATCGTCTTGTTCGTCCCTTCGGACATATCAATTTTACACAGGAAAACTGTCCTTATCGAGCATATCTGAGCCTTCAGGTTATCTGAGTCTTCAGGTTGCCTAAGCCTTCAGGTTGTCTGAGTCTTCAGGTTGCCTGAGCCTTCAGGTTGTCTGAGTCTTCAGGTTGCCTGAGCCTTCAGGTTTGTCTGAGTCTTCAGGTTATATGAGTCTTCAGGTTGTCTGAGCCTTCAGGTTGTCTGAGCCTTCAGGTTATCTGAGTCTTCAGGTTATCTGAGCCTTCAGGTTATTTGAGCCTTCAGGTTATCTGATCCTTCAGGTTCTCTGATCCTTCAGGTTCTCTGAGCCTTCAGGTTACTCAGTCTTACTGAGTTCAGCTCTTCTGAGTTCAGACATCCTGACCCTCAGGTCACTTGACTCATGCTATCTGATTTCTTCTAGCCTGATCTGATCAGTTCGACGGATCAGATCAACATCTCTTCAGGATCATCTTAAGATAGCATCAGGTCATCATGCCAGATTTTGGCGAGTTGGCGAACATACTCGTTTGTTCGGCGAGTGGCGAGCCGGCGAGCAAATTTGCTTAGTCGGCGAATGGCGAGCTGGCGAGCAAATATGTTTGGTCGGCAAGCAGCGAGCACACTTGTCCATCGAGCACGATTATCTTAACAGTTGATTAATACACGTGTCCCTCCAACATGTTCGATTAAATTGAGTAATTGTATCGAACACAACAAGTACTAGGACTCATTCTTCATAGGGATCAAATTACCTTAGAGAGGTTAATTTGATCAGTGCACCTTGACACTTTAAATCAAGAAACTCCAGAGTTGAAGGAATTCTCCTGTTCAATCAGAAAAGTGGATGTAGGAGCTTGAGTTTATACTTTGTTGTGTTCTTTATTGATTTACTTTCTTACTTGTCATATTCAAATGTTTACAAGCAAAACACATCTTTCTTTTCTAAAAAAAAAAATCACTATTCCCTCACCCTTTTTTATGTATTACGTTGTTTTCGGAACCAACAACATGTGTTCAATTATTTTCAAGGATGTGCATTTTTTATCGTGGGTATACATATATATAAAATTAAAAAATATAAGGGTCCGAAAAAAACTGGCATCATCCCAGACACGGCGCGGATAAATTTAAATAAGGGTCCAAAAATATAGAGTTGAAGAAAAATCCAAAATTAATGGCCCGAAAAAGGTCAAAAATAGCCGAAAAAGCCAAAAAATACAGGCCAAAAAAATAGATCGGCCCTAAAATAGGGCCCAAAATGAGGATGTCTTGAAAATGGGGGGGTGTTCCAAAGTAGTGTGCAGTTTTTGAGTGTGCAAAAGTACCATTAAAGATAGTATGGACGATTTAAACTGATTTTTCTAGTTATTAATAATTAAAAAAAGTTTTTGTATTTTTAAGCAAGTGGTCAGACAATTTGTGGTTTATAGTTAGCGTCTCAAATATTTATGGCAAAGTATTATGTGCATTATGTTCACTATACACCGTTATTATTATTGTTTGTAATAGTAATAGTGGTGTATGGTGAACATGGTATTCTCAATATTTATATACTGGATGCATGGAATGAATAAGTGGATTTGGAAGTGTGTTTAAATTCTAGTAGCTTTATTCAAATTTAATTGTGGTATGTAATAATTAATCTTATTAAATTAATATTTGATGGCACACTATAATATAATTAACTTATGTGATACTTTATTATAAAACTTTTAGCATATGCAAAACATTATGTTAAATATTATTGAAATTTTATATTATGTAGCACTTAAATAACCCTCTTATATGAGTAATGTTTTATAGGTAACAAATTTATATAAGTAACATTTTATAGGAAACATCTACACAATATTTACACATTTGATTGCACGCTACAATGTCGTTAAATACTCTAAGCACGGTTTCAATCACCTAGCAACAATTCCTAACTCCTTTGTAGGATGTATATTGATATACCTTTAGGGTTGAGAAAGACGGGAGATTTATTGATAAGTAGATTTTAGGGTTATAGTTTACTAATAAATATAAAATAATTAAACATATATATATATATATATATATATATATATATATATTTGTATTTTTATATGCAACTTTAATTATATATGCAATTCATTTTGTACTAAGTTAATTTTAAATTTTGCACCTATTAATAATTTTCTCAATAAAGACTGATCGAGAGATCTTCACAAAGACCAAGACTTCCTAAAAATTAGTCTGATTTGGAGATGAGCATATAAATAAATCTTCAAAATACCAACATATAATGTGATAGAGCTATATCAAATTAATCAAAAAAAGAACTATCCAGAACTTTATGAAATAACCTCCTCACCACCCCGCTTAATAAACCAAGTAAAGAACTCTTTGATTGGTTTTTTAGAATGATAAAGTCTTATATGAAAATTTTCAACATGTGAAAAAATCTTTATTTGAATTGATAAAATAAATTCGCCCAAAAATTTGTTGCTAACGGATCTCAAACCTGAGCCAACAGGTGATGTACTGATACCGCTTACCATTAGACTACAACAATATAGTGTGATATTTTTTGCAATGGTCTGCATATAACCGTTAAAAGTTTAGTGAATGCTTTATTTTTTATAAACTTATCGCTCATCTTTTTTCTTTTTTTTTATTGCCTCTTCTCCTCTTGTGTTGTCACTGAGGTTCTTCGGGTAATATTTTTCAATTTCTCAAATTTTCATGTGAGATTCTTCAATTCCTAATTCATCAATTCGATAATTTATCATTGTATGATGATTTTATTGAATTTATGCATGTGCATACCATATATATCACAAAATTAGATGTGTATATATTTAATTATCTATAGATTAAAATTCACACAATCGATTGATGAATGAAAAACAAAGCTAATTCTAGTTATCTAGTCGATTCAAATGCATAAAGAAACATCTTTATTAGTACTTTTATTTTCAAATTGTACGTATAATACATTCAACATCGTGTGTGTTTTTATTGTTATGTTGTGTAGATTTTTGTTTTTGGTATGCTTAATTTTTACGGTTTTGTTTGAATAGGGTTATCGACATTCCCTCGTATATAAAAATTCTATTTTGATTTAATATCCTTTAAAATTTACCTATTTTTTGAATATAAACTGTTATAATTTGTTTTCATTTTGATTTAATATCCTTTAAAATATACTTTTTTCTTATATTTTTAATGTAATACTGTTATGTTTTTACATGTAATACTATTATATTTTGTTTGTAATATTGCTTCTTTTTTTATTTAATACCCTTCAGAATTCACATTTTTTTTATATTTTGAATGTAATACTGTTACTGTTTTTGTATGTAATACTATTGTCTTTTGCATATAATACTATTATATTTTGTCTGTAACACTGCTTTCGTTTTGATTTAATACCCTTTAAAATTTATCTTTTTTCTTATGATTTTAATGTAATACTGCTATGTTTTGTTTGCTTCAGAATTAAAAATAGAAAGAGTAAATAAAAAAAGAGTTTGACGAAAATATTTTTTTTTAAATTTAGATATTTTACTTTAATTTTATAAAGATGAAAAAGTGGGGAGAAAATTAGATATAAAGACATATGTAATTAGTGCGATTTAATTTGATTCGACGGCCAAGATTTTCCACTCGAACATTGGACCAGGTTTTGAGAGCCGTAGCAATTTGTTGAAGTCTAGTATAAAAGGAGCTTTCATTATTCGAGGAAACCCAAGACCTTTTCAACAAATCTTTATAATCCTCCTCAAGAAGCCACTTGTGTTCAAACTTGAAATACTTTGGTTTAGAAGAAACTGAGAAGTTGGTGTCATTATCCAGTGAAAGAAGAATTGGACGATGATCCGAGCCGTAGTAATCGAGGTTTTTGACGGTGGCATTCGGAAAATTAGACAACCATGCATTATTGGCCACGAAACGGTCAAGACGATTCATGTCCTGATTAGTTCCTTCTATCATATTATTCCAAGTGAACTTAGGGCCAGAGGCCCCTATATCATGAAGATCGACATAGTCTAAACCTTTTCGGAAGTCGTCCATGAGCTTGAAAGATCTAGGATGGCCTCCTTATTTTTCACTGTCGTAAAGAATCTCATTGAAGTCACCTCCTACAATCCAATCATAATGAATATCAGTGTGAGTATTGGCGATACAATTTAATAAGGCCCAAGAGAGATGTCTAAGATTTTGATTTGGGTTACTGTTGGGAGATGAATTTAATAAAAGATATATGATTTTGATTTGATCCCAAACCCCTGAGTATGACATGTTCATAATGATCTTGATAGTTGAGTCAGGATTCAGTTTTAGAATATTCAGGATGTTATCTGCAGAATGTATAGTCAGCAGATATAGTTCAGGATAGGTTCTGAAGACTCAGTGTGAAACTGAGATACTGAAGACTCAGTAGGATACTGAGGAACTGAAGACTCAGCACGAAGATTCAGTGTATCAGTCAGTAGACTCAGAAGACTCTGAAGACTCAGAAGACCCTGAAGACTCAGAAGACTCTGAAGACGCAAGACTGAAGACTGAAGATTGAAGATCAAGAATACTGAAGGCACAGTAATTACTGAAGACTCAGTAAGGTACTGAATGCTCAGTATGAACCTGAATGTTCCGAGGCACTGAATATATCTATCTGAAGGATGCAATACTGAGAAGATCGCGATTCCTTAGAAAATAGATATTTGCCAAGACATTCAAATGCAGACAAAAGGAACTAAGTCAGAAGTGTTGTTAAGGTTATATCAAACTCAGAGTTTGTAACCAAAAAGAGCCGTTGAAGGTGTCTACCTTTAACTGGAGACAAAAGTCAAAAAGAGGAAGACGACACTGTACCATACTGACACTGACAGTGACAGGTCGCTGAAAAAGATGTCAGAAGTACAAAAGTTCCAGACTGCAAAAAGTGAAGACCGGCTACATAAAAGGCTATTGCCTAAAACGTGTTAGGGAGTTTCAAACCCTAAATATAGCCGTTCCTCACACACCATAAGAGGGAACTCACGAAGCTATCTCTCCAACGGATAGTTTTCAAAAGTGACCTTGGTGTATGCCTATAAATACTGGTGACCCTCTACATTGTAAGGTTACGGGAAATTTATACGCAACTCAAGAGCTCAAATTTATTCTTGCAAAAGTTAAAGCACTCAAAAAACCTAGAATTTCCAGGAAATCCAGGTTTCTAATGGTTGGAATCACGATATCCAGCTCGTCTTTCAAGACCGGCGTTGACGATTTCGATTCCCCCATTGTTACAGATTTCTTTGCTTTTTCTTGGTTTTATTTAATTTCTTGAGGTTTTTCTCAAGAAATTGAGATGTTATGCAGGTGAATTTGTAGTGAGGTGGACTGGTGAATTGGTGATGACTCCAATGTGAAACGTCTTTGTGAAATCAGTATTTTTATTATTCAATTGATTAATTAAAATTGGCAAAATCCATTTTTAGGTAAACTATTATTTTTTATTTTAAAATTTCTTAAACTATGAATGGGTCTCTTGTGCAGCCAAGTGCACCATACATTCATACAATATAATGATTCATTAAAAAAAAAAATTTGACCCATGAAATATATTAGACATGTTCTGTGGATAGATGAGTAGGGTTGGGGCGAGTGCACGGATCTTAAATCCGTGCACCAGTTGCACGTGAGACTTTGTCTTAAACTATTTATTTGTTCTAAGAAGTCTCTGAATTATTAATTTTTGTTTCGAAAGGACCTTAAACTAATTTTTTATTTAATAAAGTCCCTAAATTATTGATTTTTATTTCACGCAGTCCTTCTTCACTATTTTTTAATCAGCTAACAGAACCATTAAGTAAATACGCACATCATCATTATCAAAATTGTCAATATTGACCATTGTTTTACTTAATGGTTGCATTAGATTATTTAGAAAATTCCGTCAAGAAGGACTGTTTGAAACAAAAATCAATAGTTTAGGGACTTCATTAAACAAAAAAATAGTTTATGGACATTTCGAAACTAAATTTAATAGTTCAATTTTTTTTTTAAATAAAAAAATAGTTTAGGGACAGTTCCAAACAAAACGTAATAGTTTAGAAACCTGAAAATGCATTTTGCCATTAAAATATCCATACCTTTAAAAAGTTTATAAAGTGGGTGTCATGTACATCCAGTTGTATTGTGCACTCATAATACATTTAAAAAATATGCAATTTATTATATTAAAATATATACAATCGTGCAACTATTTTTTCATATTAATAATTGCACTGTTCAATGTAAACAAGTTGCATCTTATAATATAACAAATTGCATATATCTAAAATACATTATGAGTGCACGGTGCACCTAGATGTATACAAGACTTAGTAAAATTAATAATTGGGATAACAATTATATACCGTTTAATAGAAATAAGTAATACTGATCAGGTAAAAATCATTAATACTGACCAAATAACATTGTTAGTTAAAACAAGAAATGTTATTCATTAAAAAAATAAAAAAATAATATTGTTAAAAACTAACTCATGTATACAAGAATTTCCTCAATTAATTGAGGTTTAACAAATCTATTTCATGAGCTGGGTTTATGATGATTATTATTGTGACATAAACACTTGAATATGATGTGTTACTATATTCATAATTGCACATATTCACTCAATATATTTAGAAATGTCATTATTGGGACCTCCATCATTATCGGTACTTCGTATGCTGAAATCCATTTGACCATGAATGTAAACGAATGAGTTCAGGGAGGAGAAAAGGTTTAGAATAAAGAAGTGAACTGAACTGAACTATTGTTATTTGACGTGAATGATACTTCTGTAATTTTCAATTTAAGACTGCAAAGGCTTCAAATAAATACCCCTTATTTTGTTCTTAAAATTATCCAGTCTTTTTTTTTTTTTGGAACAACTTCATATATCGGTATTTGCATGAAAGTTTGATCATTCAAGTGCAATAAGTGACAAATTTAAGTCATGTTTTTACAATTTATCCTAAATAAATTTTAGATTTTGAGTAGATAATATTTTAAATATCTCGTGCATATGATATTATTTAGAAAACACTTTGTATGTTATTTGGCTTGTTTTAAAAATATTTTTCAAAAATACACAAAGGTATTTTATGTGATTAAGTTTAATTATATGTCTAGATCACTTAAATGAATTTTTAAGGGTACGTCTCTCGTGAACCTTGTTCACCATGAAATTGGTTCAATGTTTAAAAATTTAAACTTTCAATTCTCAAGATTAATATCATTTTGTAATGTAAGTCATATTCAAAAGTTTTCACAACTAATACTCATATTGTAATATGAATCATACCATTCACCATTCCAAGTAATACTTTCTGCAATAATAATCATATTCTTTAATTATCACTTATCACGATTAATACTCTTTAGTTATATAAATAAATACTCTTTAATTAATTTTACGGATTACTTGTGTGAAACTTGCCACACTATATTTTGACCTTTTAATTTGTTAAAAGTATATTTTGTAACTCAACCAAATTTTTAGGTTCACGCAAGAAACAAAGATAATCGATTTATTTTTTGCTTCGAATCAAATTTAAATTAGTAAAAAATAAAATTGTATTGGTTGGAAACGAGTGTGGGTTTAAGTTGGTAGAATAATAACAAGGATTAGATTTATTAGAAGAGCGGCAGAATTGGGGCTTATTAGTTTGGGAGACGATGAAGATTTCAAAAGTCAGCCGTCCGTCCAATCAAGTTAACCTTTTCTGCATCGTCGGTTACTCTTCAATCGCTATTCCTTGTCCCTATGCAATACCTCAAATTTATTTATCTTGTTCATGATCTTATTTATTCCCTCGATCCTACTATAAAGTTTTTTTTTTTTTTTTTCATTCGTCCCACAATAATTTTTCTATTTTTATAATTAGAAAAAATAATTTCACTGTTCATAATTTTTATCATTGCTTTTAACACAATATTATAAATAATGTCATTCACTACTCCACTCATTTCACTGAATATTTTTTTCCTCTCTCCCAATATTCACAATTACCTTTCATTTTTATTATTTTATTATTATTTCTTAAACAAAATAATAAAAAGAAATAAAAAACTTGTACCAGGACGGAGGGAGTATATTAAAATTTCGGCCAAGACCACCTTAGTTTTGAAATTTGGGAATTGATACACTATATCGAAAAAGTGATATTCTTGGTCTCATTTTTTTTTTTGTCTTGGAAGTTTTGTTTTAAAACAATTGTTATTTTTTACTAATCTTAAAAAATTAAATGTCATGTATAAATTTTATCTTTATAAGTAACCTTTTAATAATGAGAATGTCTTATGTGAAATATTGCACCATAATATTATGTGCAATATCACGCAAATAAGAAGAAAATGACTGAAAATTTGCGGGTTGGCTGGGGCGGGTCGGGCACGGGTCTGGCGGACCAATATATATATTTATTGAAGGATATATTTATCAAATATATGTTGTAGTCTAGTGGTTCAGGTATATTGTTAAGGTATTTGGTCATAGGTTTAATTCTTATTGAGTACATAGTTTTAAATTTTTTTTCTCAGATTTTTGTGTGTTACTGCATCTATGTTTGGGTGTTACTACATTGTTATATTGAAATAACTTCATAAACTTCATATTATACATTAAACAGATTAATCCTAATAAATCCAGATCATCAACAAACACAGATCATCACAAAAAACACAAATTATACATTAAACAAATTCATCCTAATTTACACATATCGTCGCGAAAAATCCAAAAATCAAACAAAAACAAAAAAATCAATCACAGCAAAAAACCATCAAACCAGAATTTACACAGATTAAACACATATCGTAACAAAAAAAAATCAAATACAACAAAAACCCCAACAAACATTAAATACAAACCCTCATAAATTGATAAATGCTCCCACATTCAGCCAAAAAAAGAAAATTTACATGAACTTAACTAAAAAAGCAAACATGATCATAATAATGTATAGAGTTGAAAAAGAGGATTGAGTATATACCTTCTCGGCAGCCATTTTTGGAGAATAAAATGTCAACTCGCTCCAAACTCGTGCGACTAAGTTGACTCGGTCAAGCGGACTCAGTGAGTCGCAGATCTGGGAACTCGGACGCTCCTCCGTCGGAAAACAATGTGATAATGGCGTCTTCATCCATCTCTCCTCCGGCGATGGCGGCGACTTCAGATTCTCACCGGCTCTAACAATGGCGACACCCCTCAAGATATAGATCGCAACCAGCCAAAACAGAACACTTTCACTTTGTTTTCACTGGCGGCTCTGCCGCCACCATTTTCATCTACGCCGCCGAAACTAGATCTGCCGTCATCCCCATTCGTCGCCCCCCGATTCATCGCTCTCTCACTGATTCCGGTGAAAAATAGATCAGTGGCGGGATTAATTTTGGAAGCGGCAGCCGATAATCGAAGGATTTTTGAAAGAGACAGGAGTGAGAGAGAGAAGATAACCGAGAGGAGTGAGAGAGAAGATAAGTGAAACAATAATTATAGGGGGAGAGGGCGGCTGATACTTTGAGGGAGAGAGAGTGGAGAGTGTGGGGGTAATATGGGCTTTTCAAATACACTTTTGGACCCAAGAGTCTTTTAAAAAATATATTGGACCTAATAGTATTTCTATGGGTTTTCTTGGAGCTAGTAGTCTTTGATTCTTAATAATATGCATTAAATGGTTATATAGGTAAGCACAAGGGTAAAAATGACACGTTACACATATATTAATTATTATTTGATGATTTTTTTTTATTTGTATGAAACACTCTATAACGACAAACAAAATGGGATGGAGGGAGTATTTATTAGAAGTTTTTAAAAAAAAAAATGATACTATAACCTTTCTTTTTCAAATTATAATATTTGTGTCAAAAATGGTATTTCACTCTATGGCAAGTAAAATCTTGAAAACCAACATTTGGATCACCATAATTTTGAAGGTTGTGTGTCAAAAACTTATGAGGTAGAATAAATTTTGGAACATGAAAATTAACACAGATGGTGTACACCCATTAAAATTTAGTAGGATAAGTGAGAGTTGATCCCATATAGAATAGTGAAATTAAATTGAATAAGTTCTGCACGAAAGCAATTAAAAAAGGGGGGATTGGATAGTGATTTAATAATACTAGCAAGCATGCAAAATGAATAATTAATAGCAAGCATGTAAATAAATATGAATAATCAATAAATAAAACAGTTTAGTTCTTGGATAACTTCCCCTTGAACGATTCTTCCAATTTAATTAGTGATTCTGGTTATCTCAACACTCTATCTCAATTATTGCCCCAAAACTAGTGGTAAGACCAAACTAGTCTGATTTTTTTTAATATTTAACTAATTAGAAAGTATGACCCCTAATTAATCTATTCCAATGTACACCCTTAAAACCTGTATTTAAAATTTAATCCACATAATGCATTAACGACCCAAAATAATAACGCAAATTAAACTATGGAAGCGAAACGTTCTGACCATATAATTTAGACTTCATTATCCTTAAGGTGATTTGCCTTAGCTGCTACAATAATCACATAAATATAAGAATTATGGATTATATTATGTGAATTATCTAGAATTGATAAACAAACTAGATGGTCTCATGTGCACCCAGGTGCACCATGCACTCATAGTAAAAAATGAGAGTGGGGATGAAAGCAGGAGAGAGATAGAACAATTATGATTTTCGTTTATAAAAGTGAGAGATTATTTTAGACAATTCACAGGAAGTGTACTAATCATAGATTTGCTAGGAAAATTATAACTCTAGATTTTATAGAGAAAATATAAATTAACGTTGTTTGTGAATTCCCAAGAGCTCATATATATAGGGAAGACCCAGCTTAAATCTTAAGCTAGACTGATTGGAAAATAAAATCCATAATCTTTATTTAAATAAATCTCTTAGATTTATTTCTCACATATAAAATCTCTACGGATTTAATTCCCATATATGTCAAATCTCTACGATTTGATTCCATATATATTAAATCCTATAATAATATTCCATATATTATTATTGGGAATTCCTATTTAATTAAATCTAATTTAATTAAACACTAATAATAATTAATTCCAAATGAATCTATTATTAATTAACTCTCCATAAATTAAATATTAAATCCAATTTAACATTTAAACAACCAACTATAATCCGTAAAAGGGAACTACTTGTTGTGTGACCCATAGGCCCTCATATATCGAGCGATTAGTCAAACTAACAGTCTTAATTGAACCCTAGACAATAAATCAGACATTCTCAATACATGAGGTACGTTGCGAGAAACGTGCAACTACCTGAAACATGGACTATTACGATTTCCTCCTTTCATTCACGAATACTCGATTAGTCTTGAACATGATGAAGTGTATATTCAAATAACTTAATCAATTTATGTTCAATCAATAATTGATCACTCATGTCAAACTTGGCCACAAAGTCCAAGTTGAGGTGCATTGGTCAATGACTTTGATCTAATTATGATGAGAAGATGAGTATTCTCTCTAAATCCACTTTGAAAAATGAATCTTTTTCTTGGCTCAACTACCACGCACATGCATTTCGTGATGAACTCAATCCAAGCCATATCTACCCATGGAAGGGTGCAAGCGTCGACCGCGATCAAAGTTCATCACTCCACACATGTCGTGCGTATTAACCTCAAGTCTAAGGAGTATCGCATCGCTGCCACTAATCGAGACACCCATAGACACATATAGTGGAACTATATCAAACGGTTCCTCGGATGGGTATACCAATACCCTCTAAGGTATTTGTGCATCCATCATGAGATACCCAGTATCTCGTAGTAAGTGAGGTCTTACCACACTCTCTAAGAGTATGATGCAGATCGCACACTAATCTCCATTGCATCATCAATATCCCATTCTTGATGATCCTTTTTTTTCGTGATGATCCTAGATTGGTGCTATTTGAGAATCATGCTTAAGTCATCTAAGTTCTCACACACTCAATGACAGCAATGACACAAGGGAACACATATAAGAACAAATGCAAACAATCAAACATAATATTCTAATAAGTGTAACGCCATACATTTAATATTAAAATAAACAATAATATTAAACCAACACCAAATATTATCTTAGCATTATGTCCTTACAATAGATGTCTCAAGGACACTAACTCTAACAATCTCCCACTTGTACTAGAGTCAATCACCTACATGTCTAACCCCTAGACCATCAAAATGTCTAGTGTGTACATGAACACTCAAACCCTTGGTGAAAGGATCAGCCAGATTATCCTCCGTGGGGACACGTTCTAACTCTATCTCTCCTCTAGCGATTATCTCTCTTATCAAGTGATAACACCTTGGTACATGCCTGTTTCTGTTATTGGATCCCGGTTCCTTAGCTTGCGCAACCGCACCAGTGTTGTCACAATAAAACTTTATTGGACTGCTGGCACTCGAAACTACCCCTAGTTCATTTAAGAACTGCTTTATCCAGACAACTTTTTTGGCAGCTTCTACCGCAGCAATGTACTCAGCTTTGGTTGTTGAATCCCCGATAGTCTCTTGTTTGGAACTATTCCAACTAACCGCCCCACCATTGAAAACGAAAATATAGCCCGACTGTGATTTATAATCATCACAGTCAGATTGGAAACTTGCTTCAGCATAGCCAGCTGCAACTAGCTCCGACTATCCTCGGTAGATAAGATAGCAATCTTTGGTACGTATGAGGTACTTAAGAATGTTCTTGACAACAATCTAGTGAGATTCACTTGTATTCTGTTGGTATCTACCAGTGGTGCTGACAGCGAAGGCTACATCTGGCCTAGTGCAAGTCATGGCGTACATGATGGAGCCAATTGCAAAAGCATATGGTATATCCTTCATGCGCTGGATATCAGCGTCTGTGGAAGGACAATCCTTCTTAGATAGCTTTATCTCATGACATGCCGGTAGAGAACCTCTCTTAGAGTTCTCCATCGCAAATCGCTTCAACACCTTATCTACGTAGGTGGACTGTGACAGCCCCAATATCCTCTTGGATCTATCCCTATGGATCTTGATCCCTAAGATGTAGCAAGCCTCACCAAGATCCTTCATCATGAAGGTCCTTGATAGCCAATCTTTTACTGACTGCATAAGAGGGATATTGTTTCCCATAATTAATATGTCATCGACATACACAACTATGAAAATAATATTTCTCCCACTGCATTTACGATAAACGCATGAATCTTTTGAATTTCTAATGAAGTCAAACGATTTGATAGTTTCATCAAATCGGATATTCCAACTCCTAGAAGCTTGCTCCAGTCCATAAATGGACCGTTTAAGTTTGCACACAAGATTAAATTTTGGCTTAGATACAAAACCTTCTGGTTGAGTCATAAACACCTCCTTATAAATATTGTCATTGTGGAAGGTTATTTAGTCGTTCATCTGCCAAATTTCGTAATCTAGGTGTTCTGCTACCGCAAGTAAAATTCGAATGGACTTGATTTTGGCAACATGTGAGAAAGTCTCATCATAGTCAATGCCTTCGCGTTGACTATAACTCTTTTCCACCAACCTAGCCTTGTAGGTTTGTATCTTTCCGTTTGCATCAGTCTTACGCTTGTAAACGCATTTGCAACCTATGGGTTTGACCTCTTTCGGCAACTCAACCAAGTCCCAGACTTGATTTGTGTACATCGAGTCCATCTCGGATTTCATGGCTTCATGCCACTTCTCTGAGTCAATATCTAATGTTGCCTCAGTGTAAGTTCTGGGATCGTCTTTATCCGGGATCTCCACATCATCATGTTCCTCTACTAGGAAGCCATAATATCTAGTGGGTGGATTACGAATCCTAGTAGACTTACGGAGCTGTGGTTGTGCAGGTTGTATATTCTGATCGTGAAAATTTTGTGGTGCATCGATTTCATCAATGTCCAGAGAGTTCTCAAGAGAAACACTTTCAAATGCCTCTCGGGAGGGAGTTTGAACTATGTTGTTCTCATTCAGCCCACTTGGAGTTTGCTGCGAAGGCAGTGCAACTCCAATTACGCTCCCACTGGCTAAAAGAGGATCACTAAGTGATAAACTTCCACCATGAGAGCAGATGAATGCTCCCACTGATTCCTTGTCACGTTTATTTGACAAGATATCAGTCTCTTGGTTATCCTGTGGTTCTTGAATTTCTTCAAGTTCTATCATCTTAGGACCTTGTTCCTTGAAGTCATAGTCTTCTTCGAGGAACCTAGCCTGCCTAGAAACAATTATTGTTTGTTTCTCAGGTAGATAGAAGTAATATCCTCTAGTTTCTTTAGGATATCCCACAATGTAATCTTTTTCACCTTTGGATTCCAACTTATCAGTAAGCATCTTTTTCACAATTGCGGGGCAACCCCACGTTTTAATATGTGAAAAAGTTGGCTTCTTGCCACACCATAGCTCATATGGTATATGCTCAACCGATTTAGATGGAATCCTATTCAGAATGTACCTATTTAGAATGTCGGAAGGGAGGAAAAGCTCATCATGGACCTCACCATGTCTAACAAGGTTCGGTTTCTCCTCTCGGACACTCCGTTCATTTGCGGTGTTCCAGGAGGAGTCCACTGTGATTGGATTCCATGTAACTTTAAGTAATAAGTGAATTCATGGCTAAGGTATTCACCTCCTCGATCTGATCGAAGAGTCTTGATACTCTTACCAAGTTGTTTTTCTACTTCAGCTTTAAACTCCTTGAATTTTTCAAATGATTCGGATTTGTATTTCATAAGATACACGTATCCGTACCTCGAGAAATCATCAGCGAAAGTGATGAAGTAGCCGAAGTGACCCCTAGCTAGAGTGGGCAATGGTCCACAACATCAGTGTGGATCAATTTTAGAACTTCTTTGGCACAAACCCCTTTCCCAGAAAAGGGTTTGTTGGTCATTTTGCCCTTGAGATAGGATTCACAATTTCCATAAGACTCAAAGTTGAATGGGGTTAAGGAGTCTAACTTTCTTAACCTTGTTATTCTATTCTCATTTGCATGACCAAGCCTACAATGCCACAAGTAAGTCAGGTTTTCATGATTGCTAATTTTGAGTCGTTTGTTTTGTATATTAAGAATATTATGTCCACAATGCAACAAGTATAAACTATTCCATAAAGGAGCATTCCCATACACATCACCATTAAGCGAAAAATAACAATTATTATTTGCAAAATGGAAGGAAAACCCTTCAATGTCTAACATAGGAATAGAAATAATGTTGTGAGTAATAGAGGGAACGAAATAACAATTATTCAGTTCAAGTCTAAAACCAGAGGGTAAATCTAAAACGTAAACGCCAATATGTTCAGCAGCAACTCTTGCTCCATTCCCAATGTTTAGGGAGACTTCACCCGGCCTAACTGCCCTGCTATGCTTGAGACCCTGCACATTAGTACAAATGTGTGAGCCACAACCGGTATCCAATACCCAGCAGTTACTATCATTTGTGGACATGTTTATCTCAATAACAAACATACCTGTTCCAGAGGGTGTTCCAGAGGCTGAGACATCTTGTGTCTTCTTTTCAGCTGCTAGAACCTTGCAGTCCAGTGCCACTTCTGCTTGCAGTAGAGGCATACATCCTTATCCACCCTCTCCTTCTTTTGAATTCCACCTTTGGGCTTAAGGAAGCTAGGCTTGAAGCTTTTCTTTGCCTTGCCCTTTCGCTTCTTCTTTCCTTTCGGAGCAGAAGAAGTACAGGCACTCACCATGAGCATGGATTTTCCTTAGTAGTGGAAGACTCAAAGGTCTTTAGCATGTTATGCAACTCGGGCATAGTCAATTCCATCTTATTCATATTAAAGTTTACCATGAAACTCAAATAAGAATCGGGAAGTGACTAAAGAATGGCATAAACAACAACATTGGTCTTGAGCTCAATGCCCAAACGACCAAGTTTCTCGATTAGCCCAATCATCCTTAACACATGAGGAGAAACCTTCCCTCCCTCAGACAGTCGGCATCTAAACAGATCTCTCATCACTTCATAAATCTCGGAACTAGATTCAGAATCAAAGAGATCCTTCAGATGCTTGATCACCTCGAAGGGAAGCATCTTCTCATGCTACCTTTGCAACTCGGGAGTCATCCCGAGTAGCATCACACACTGAGCCTGGGAAGCATCCTCTTGATGCTTCTTCTAAGCTGCAGCGTCAAACGCTTCAGCTTCTTTAGTACCAGCCTCCGGGGTAGCAGGGATTGGCGCGTCCAACACGTACTCAATCTTTTCTTGCCTAAGCACCAAACACATGTTTCGGTGCCGGTCGAGAAAATTTGGCCCAGCCAATTTGTTCGTTTCCAAAAGGCTTCTCAGTGATAAGTTATTCATTTCAACAAGACTAGAGAAATAAAATAAAATGAGAATTGAAACACAGAATTCCTATGATCAATATTCAGCAATCAAAATAAACATGGCCTTTTAAGTTTATTTTGTCTCCATTATTTTCACATATTCAACGACCTCATCGGAAGAATACGAATTTTTATCTAATATAAATCATAATGGACTAGGATCCACATTCCTACTATTATAATATCTGCTTGGGCTGATTACTATAATAGCAGAACTGGTAGGTCTTCAAACCAATTGCAAAACTTGCAACTCCTAGTTGATTGAACCTAGTTCAATCGGATGCCCCTTGACTTTTGTTTCCCTTCTTGGGCTGGTGAAACAAAGTCAAGTTGATTTACAACCATCAAGCGGCGACACTACGTGTCCCTATAAAAGTCTCGTTAGATGTAGATTCGAGCAAAAGACTTGGGCCTTAAATACTCATGGAACGAAATCTCTGATTTACTTTTAATTTTGATGGAAGGCATCGTTCAATTCAATGAAAATCATATTTTAGTGAGGAACGTTTTAAAGCCGGGGTATTAATTGCTTAATCGAGATCCAACATATTACTACATCACATTTGAGCATCTATTGGGCGCCGCCTACCCAAACATGACATTATACGGACTAACACTTATATGGGTGTCGTCTACCCAAACAATTAATACGGTCCGACAATTATGGGGCGCCACCTACCCAAATAATTATAATGCAGATGTAAAGGACGTTAACAAATTTAAATAAACAAGTTAATGGGTGGGATCTTAATAAACCTTTCAAAACAAATTTCAAAAATTCAATTTCAATTTTATTTTAAGTTTATTAAAAATTTAATTAATCTAATTAATTATTTTGGTCCAACCAAAGTTCGATTTCAAATCAATACTCTATTAATTATAAAACCAGAATTTAATGTTTATTTTATTTGTCAAGAGCTCATGTGCAATTTCAAAATCGCACGTAAGGGCATGTCCTAAATTCAATTTCGGCACAGTCCTTCCCCTCATCATCACCCGGTTTTCAAAATAGTTTCCGATCGGGTCATCCAAACCAACCAAACGCACAACAATTTATCACAGTTCATCAAAATTATTCAAAAAAATTCCTAAAAATTGTTTAAATTATTACGGGTTCATTCAGATTTCTAAATTCATCAGTTCCGAACCCAGAATATCGATCGAACAATTATCAGTACGCAACAATTAATCGAAACAACCCCAAACAAGAAACCGACAAGCATCAAAGATAAAACAAGCAGAATCAGTCGACGAATAGGCGCGAGTCACTGCCGCCACTCATCGCGTGCAAGCGACTCGCCATCGTGAATGAAGCAACCGGGTGGGGCGCATGCGAGGGTCGCGGCCCCCTTTTCTCAAACTGGTTTGAAACCAGAAAAGGCAAACCGTCAAATCGGCAGCGTGCTGCCACTGGTTCGTCTCGATTTCAGTGGCGCGCCGCCTAGAATTGAATCGAGACGAACACAAAGGTCAAGCCTTGAAGGGACTCATGCAACATCGACTCAAATTGAGATGAATCGGTGGCGCACTACCACGAGTCGAGACGATTTGAGGGCGCACCGCTATGAAAAGAGACGAGACCAGAGGAATCGCTCTTCAATCGAGACGAAGAAGACGAAAATGGGCAACGAGAGATGTGGGCACGCGCGACTGACGCGAGTTGCGGCGCGAGGCCGCCGACTCGAGCATCGTCGCCACTACCTACAAGACCAGAAGTCATAACAGCGGCAACGTAAGGGGGTTTTCCCAGAAAACCTTAGTTTTTTTTTTCTTTTTTTTTGGGAAGCAACGAAGAAGACGATGGGCGAGCGAGCACAAATAAACAAAACAAAAGGGGTGTGGTCCTTTTGTTCAACAAAACCAACCGTGCCCCACGGTTTAACAAAAAAAATTATAAAACCAATTTTAATTCATGCAATTAAAACAAAGAGCCTCTGTTGGAATATAGAGGCATGTAAACACGTAATACATGCGCAGCGGAAATTAATAGTTCACTAACAACGAACATATAATTGCATAAAGGATTACAATAATCATAACGAGAAATCTTGCAGTAACTAGAGAGCAGATTTCTCAATTATGGTATCCATGTAATCCCCATTCACGGACTTGCACGGATTTGCCAGCGTCGAATCACGAGATGAATTTACTACGAAAATTTTAAATTTAGATCTTATGGAGAAAATATGAATTAACGTTGTTTGTGAATTCCCAAGAGCTCATATATATAGGGAAGGCCCAGCTTAAATCTTAAGCTAGCCTGATTGAGAAATAAAATCCCTAATCTTTATTTAAATAAATATCTTAAATTTATTTCTCACATATAAAATCTCTACGGATTTAATTCACATATATGACAAATCTCTACGATTTGATTCCATATATATTAAATCATATAATAATATTTCATATATTATTATTGAGAATTCCTATTTAATTAAACACTAATAATAATTAATTCCAAATTAATCTATTATTAATTAATTATATATATATTAAATACTAAATCCAATTTAACATTTAATCAACCAACTATAATCCATAAAAGGGAACTACTTGTTGTGTGACCCATAGGCCCTCACATATCGAGCGATTAGTCAAACTATCGGTCTTAATTGAACCCTATACAATAAATCAGACATTCTCAATATATGAGGTACGTTGCGAGAAACGTGCAACTACCTGTAACTTAAATATGGGCTATTACGATTTCCTCCTTTCATTCACGAATACTCGATTAGTCTTGAACATGATGAAGTGTCTATTCAAATAACTTAATCAATTTATCTCCAATCAATAATTGATAACTCATTTCACACTTGGCCACAAAGTCCAAGTTGACGTGCATTGACCAATGACTTTGATCCAATTATGATGAGAAGATGAGTATTCGTTCTAAATCCACTTTGAGGAATGAATCATTTTCTTGGCTCAACTACCACGCATATGCATTTCGTGATGAACCCAATCCAATCCATATCTACCCATGGAAGGGTGCAAGCATTGAACATAGTCAAAGTTCATCACTCCACACATGTCGTGCGTATTGACCTCAAGACTAAGGAGTATCGCATCGCTCTCACTAACCGGGACACTCGTAGACACATATAGTGGAACTACATCAAACGGTTCCTCGGATGGGCATACAATACCCTCTAAGGTATTTGTGTATCCATCATGAGATACCCAGTATCTCGTCTTAAGTGAGATATTGCCACACTCTCTAAGGGTATGATGCAGATCGCACACTAATCTCCATTGCATCATCAATATCCCATTCTTGATGATCCTCGATTGGGGCAATTTGAGAATCATGCTTAAGTCATCTGAGTTCTCACACACTCAATGACTGCAATGACTCAAGGGAACACATATAAGAACAAATGCAAACATAATATTCTAATAAGTGTAACGCCATACATTTAATATTAAAATAAACAATAATATTAAACCAACACTGAATATTATCTTAGCATTATGTCCTTACAATAGATTGTCTCTAGGACACTAACACTAACATCTTGGCCTTCCCGCAAATATGTTGTAGTAACATTGAGGCACCCAGTATTGTGCTTTTTCTTCGTATTCGGCTTGGTTAATTTGTATCTAATTGTATCTCCATACTTGACTCGTCTCAGGCTTCATCAAAAAGTTCCAAAAATACCTGAAATTCACTATAACACAAAAACAAGGCAAATGAGTTCATTTATTTCAATCTTCTTCTCAATTTTCTAATCTCGGTTAGGTTCTACAATATCCTTCACTTGATTTTCGCTCATTTGTGCTTGTAACATTTGGCTCAATTTAACCTCCAACTTCCTTCATCCATCCTCCAATTCTTTAGATTCAGTTGGGTTGCTTGCTGAAAATTTAGCATGGATGATGCCATAAATTTCACCAAATCTTCCAATGAGGGTTCAAAATTTTGTTCAGAGATGATCTGCCCACCACCATCATCATAACTCCTCTCATAATTTTTAAATAATTAAGGTCTTTGATCATGGTATCGTTTCCAATTATTGTCGCCACAGTAAGTGCTTTGTTGGACACCATAGTGAAGATTATGTCTCTTGAATTTCTCAAAGACAATTAGAAGTTTATCCTGCGAGGACAACAGAGGATCATACATAGCTAAAAGCACTAAAGAGATAAACCTGGAGTATATCAAATTTTCTAGAACCTGAACTAAACATTGATGGGGTCAGTATTCGTGTAATCTGCCGAAAATAGAACTGAGAACTGAATAGGCGTGAAAATCCAAAAAAAAAATCAGAATTTTTTTTGACAAAAATATTTTCAACTATTCCCCGGCAAAGGTATCTAAATTTGATGTGTTGTCGCTGCACCAAAAGATAAATATAAATACCTTGATTAATCCACTAAAATATAGTAGGATAAATAAGTGTCAATCCCACAGTAAATAGTAAAATTAAATTGAATAAATATAAATACCTTGATTAATCCACTAAAATATAGTAGGATAAATAAGTGTCGATCCCACAGTAAATAGTAAAATTAAATTGAATAAGTCGTGTAAGAAAGGAATTAAAAGGGGGTAGGGGGATGTTTGAATTTATAATACTTGCAAGCATGCAAAATAAATAATAGCAAGTAAAAAAATATGAGCAATTAATAAATAAAATGATACAGTTCTTGGATACCTCCCTCTTGAACTATTCTTCCAATTTAATTAGTGATTCCAGTTATCTGAGCACTCTATCTCAAAATTTACCCCTAAATTAGTGGTAGAACAAAAATAGACTGAATTGTTTCTTATGTTTAATTAATTAGAAAGTACGATCCCTAATTAATTTATTCCAATAAACAACTCTAAAACATGTATTTAAGATTTAATCCATATAATGCATTAACGAACCAACACAATAGAGCAAATTAAATTATGAAAGTGAAGAGTTCGAACCATATAATCTAAATTTCGTTATCTCTAAGGTAACTATCCTAGTTATTACAATAATCACATAAATATAACAATTACAAATTATATTATGTGAATTAACTAAAAGTGATAAACAAATAAATTAAGGTGGTTAGTCTTAATAAATCTATTAATCAAACCACGCAAAATATATATTAAATAAAACAAAATTAATTAAAAGGTTAAATTATTCAAAATTCTTAGTCAATAAAATGATACAGTTCTTGAAAAAAAAATCTCCTACTGCTGCGCTTTTATTTGTGTCCCCAGAAAAGAAAAAAGAAAAAGAAAAAAGTGTGTTACTTCTCTCCAGAAGGAATGCTTAAATAATAGGTCAAATAATATAAACACATGGGCTTGAATAAGGCCTTTTCCTCTAATTCCGCATCCATAAAACGTGACCAACACCCTTGGTCAGCAATTATTAACTGATGGGCCAATTTCGGGGTATAAATAACCCTCTAATCCATTATATTTGTGATCATACTTTCACTTAATACTTAAAAAATATCCTCAAGCTCCATTTTTTAAAAGGTTCGTCTGATGTGGTTGTCGATATTCATCTGTCTTGTTGACGTGTAAATATTAAGATAAAAGAATAAAAAGGATCTCAACCTAATATTAAAAAATAGTGACCCATGATTTTTTTATATCCATAATTTTCTGATATTAGGTGGTGATATTTTTAATTTTAATATTTATAAGCCAACAAGATATGTTGACTCCGACGATCACATCAGATGGACCTTGCTAGAAATGGTGACTCGGGATGTTCTTAAATATTAAATGAAAGTATGTGCTTTTGTTAAAATTGATAAAAAAAACAAAAAGCATAAGCTAGATTTGATTATTTGGTCTTTATTTTTCGTTCCTATTGAACTCTTTATAATTGCAGTTTAAATCATTACACACTATATATATGAAAATTTGATGCAGTATTCACAAAGAGACACTAAAATTAAAAGAGGCACACTTGTGTGAGACCGTCTCATACGAGCTTTTGTCAAACTAAAATGAGAAAGCCATTATAAATTTCATTTGGGCTGAATTTGTTTTATCAAAAAGCTATTTTTTTTGGCCACTGGCTGACTGGGCTTGGACTTGTTTACAACATCTAATTGACATGGGCTTATTGCCTATTTTAGATCTTTAATACTTGAAGCAATTACAATTGGGTGTCATTTATAAATTGTTCTTACTCTTAAGTATAATTTTTTTTAACTTTTACTCATAGTTCCAAAAATTAGGTAGAAAAGATTTAAATGTCTTAAGTGCTTCAACAACCAAATTGGGCTCATGTGCAGATTTAAAATCTGACTTTTCTGCACACCCTATTTTAATAATATTATATTTTAAAAAAATTTAAAATTGTAGATTTTAAAGTTTGAATTTTACTGAACTTTTTTAATTTGCGTATTTCAAATTTAATTTGCATATCTGTCCTTTTATTTAATTTGCATATTTCAGAATTTAAAATTTACTAATTTTTTTCTAATTATCTATAATTTTATTTAATTAATTTTTTTAATATTAGCCAAAAAAATTCTGCACACCCCAAATTTTTTTTAATCATCTGTCATTTTATTTAAAAATTCTGCACACCCGTAAAAATTTCTGCACACCTAATTTTTTTAAAAATCATTTGTCCTTTTATTTAAATTTTTGCACACACACGCGTAAAAAGAAAAATATTGCACACCCGTAAAAAAAAATTCTGCACTCCCAACTTTTTTTAAATAATTTGTCTTTTTATTTAAAGTTATGCACACCCGTAAAAAAAAATTGCACACACTCACGGAGCAACATTAAATGCGACTGCATAATATTTTTCAATAGGCTTATGAAAATTGTATGCAATGTGTTCAATGAAATGCTTCAATTGTTGCTCGACGTGAGAAAGATGACCCAAGTTTTGAGATCTTGTGAAAATTTTATTGCTTTATTTTTTGCTGGATGTTGAATCAATTTCAAACCTTAAAAAACTCTTCTTGGAAAAATCGGAAGCTGGTTGAGAAAGTAGGCATTTATATTGAGGCTGAAAGTTCCCTGAATTTTTACCTTTTCAATTTTGAATTACTTGATTTTGGTATAATATGGATAAATCCCTAAATTTACGGCAACTAATGGTGCTATATTTCTAAATCCTTAGTTTGACCAGCCACAAACAAATATTCATAGTAAATCAAATCATGGTATTTGACCGGCCATAAACGATATATTCCTAATAGTAATTATTTTGTAAGCATAAGGGTAAATTTGACAAAAATTGTACCAGAGAATATTACTAAAAAAAACTAGCAACTTAGAATAATACTCCTTTATAAATGATACTTTTAAGCAATTTTCCCTTAATATTTGGGCAAGATCCTAATGTAATATTCTTTTGGCTTTTTGTTTCATTTTTATATTAGTTCAAGGTCATTATGCTTGTTTCAGAATTTAGATGTGTGGGGGAAGAGTGGGTCTCCTGTGCACCAAGTGCGCACCGTGCACTCGGGTATACGAGTGGTCCATTAAGAAAATGAGACCTCGCTGTAACGCCCCAAATCCGGAATGAAGCTTTTATCGCTTTAACATTCTAGATTCGAGTTGTCACTTAGTAACCAAAAAAAACCCGAATTAAAAAAAAATCTTTTTAAAGTAATACATCGAGTAAAAGATATAAGTCTGCACAGTTAATAATAATTTATAAAATGTGAAAAGGTGTGGGCCCATTTTATTTAAAATCATATTATGACATTATAGTAAAATCAATCATTAATAAGGTAGCATACATTTTAAATCATCGAGCAACTTTTAAAGAGTTTGTTGCTCGGCATATGAATAAATTCACTCAACATAAGAGCGAAGCATTTATTTTAGAGAGGTTTGATATGAGTGTAAATATATCTATAAATATGCATCAAATTTATTAAAGCTTGGGAAACTCGTGGTCATCCTTGCTCTTCGCTCGGTCCCTCAAGTTAAAAACACGAAATGGTATTAAAGGGGGGCGTGAGCTACTTCTCACGATATGGGCATCCTTTTATTTTGTTATCTGATTGACAAAGATGCCAGAAATATAATTATCTTTGTATTTTATTAAGAGATTATTCATACGCTTTTTGCGTGAGATGATTTTGGAGGGTTGCTCGAAGTCATCGTATAAACTCGTTCGTAGCTTGGTGTCTTATGGTAATCTTATTAGTAGCTTAATTTCTTAAACATCGATGATATTCATAAGATATCATCCATCATGATCATTTGATCATATAACATTTCATTTAGATAATTTGGATTCATTTTGGGACACTGGTTGCTCCGACCACATGCAATCCCCTTGTCGCTTCCAACCCACATCGCATGATAATTATCATGTGGGACACTGGTAACAGCTACTACGTGCAATCCCCTCTTACAACTTCCCACCTCCTTCGTGGAATCGCGTAAGATACATAGCATATCATTCATAAGCTTATCTGTTGGTCCCTAAAAAATAATTTAATTTTATGAAAAAAGGGGAGGGGAAATAATGTGGTTTTTAAAATTTTTCTTTCTTCTTACAAGAATTGCTTTGCTTGTTATTAAACATTTGCATATGACAAGAACATAAAGCAATAAAGAACACAACAAAGTATAGTGGTTCGGGGACTCAAGCTCCTACGTCCACTCTCCCTAATCCGTAGGGAAATTCCTTAAACTCACTCAACACAGTACAACCAGATATTTATAGAGCTCTCACTCAACGGGACTTATCTCCCTCCAAGGGATTGCCTACCCTCCCTTGCGGAATTTCTTACAGATGTTTAATGAGTTCTCACTCTCGGGACTTATCACCCTCACAGGTTCCCCTCTAAACTGGACTTATCACCCTCATGGGTTCGCCTCTAAACTGGGCTTATCACCCTAACGGGTTCGCCTCTTGACTTATCACCCTCCACGGGATTGCCTCTTCAACTACCTTACTTAACCACTACTTCTCTCTTAAGAATGGGGTTTGGGTTTGGTGTTGTCTCCAACTAGGTTGAGATTTTCCCTTACAATTTGTTTAGCCTTTATGCTAAAGTTGGGAAAATCTCTCTAAGCTTAGGATATATCATGTGTGGCTTAGATTGAGTTTAGAACACTCTTGAATATATTTTGGATATCTACAAATTTGTGTTCTATGGTGGAAATGCTTGGAGATATGACTCTTGGCTTAATAGCATTTTTTCCACACTTAATATGATGGAAGAGTTTGTATTTATAGTGTGGATTTGAATGTTACCGTTGGAGAAAGTCACATTCAAATCCATACTATTCTGTAATTTCTGCAGCTTTTTGGCAGACTTTTTGACCTCCTCTGATTGGTCCACGTCAGCATTCAGGCCTTCTGAAATCAGCATTCAGCATTCAGGAATCAGCACTTAGCACTTAGGATTCCAGCACTCAGGATCAGGATTCCAGCACTCAGGATTCCAGCATTCCAGGATTCCAGCACTCAGGATTCCAGCATTCAGGATTAGGATTACAGCACTCAGGATTTCAGCATTCAGCATCTGCATTTCAGCATTCAGGACTTTAGCATTCAGGCCATCTGACGTTCAGCGATCTTGGACTCAGCCTTCTTCCATTCATGTCACTTTTCCTCAGTCCAATTTTTCATTTAGGCCACTTATCTTCAGATCTATTTTCTCAGGAGACTTCAGATCAGTTCCTCCTCAACTTGTTCACTTCCCCCTCAACTTGTTACCTATAGAAATGAACTTAAATAATACAAGTTGATAATTACACAATGTTTTGGCATAAATAATCAAAACTAAAATATCCCAACATTATTCATTTTATTAATTATTTTCTTGTGTTCTTAGTTATAGATTGGTTTTAGTTCAATTCGAAATACACCAACAGTCCATATAACATTCAAGGCAATACAGTAATGACACCCACCTCATTAACTTTATGAAAAGTTACAAGACTTGGATGTGGTTTGGAGAGTTCGAGCGTGGTAGAAATCATCCGAGTATTTGTTTGAGCAGCACTTCACCTAGTACAATATATATTCAGGTTCACTTCATTTATTGATTGAATTAATTTTATTCGTAAGTCTAACGAGGACGTTAAGCTCTTTTCTTAGGGTTTTATCCACTCGAATATTTATTGAATTTTTTCTACAAGAAACGGCTATTTAGAGTTTATTAATTAAAGTCCTAAAATTATTTCTCGAAAAGATTTTTAAAGGACTCTAAGTTTCGTGGCACAAAGAAGAATGGAACACATAAGGTTTTGTGGAGATAAAATTTAACCAAAAATCATAATACTAAGTAACAAGCCTCATAAAAGTTTAAGTATTTAGTTTTAACATTTTTCCGGAAAGTTAGTGACTCAAAACTATGATTTTCTTCCATTTTCGCGAGTTGTTTCCCTTTGATTCGTTAGTCCGATCGAGGTGAAACTTTAGGGCTTTTAAATCTTGTAATATGAAGTTTATTGGCATGAAAAATCGTTTGGAAATAACGAGCTGAAGTCAGTTAAAAGTGTCATGAAAGTCAGGGGTTTGAAACACATTCCTTGTTCAAAGAAAACGCCCAGTTTTTATCTTACTTTTAGCACGTACATAACTTTTTACACGATTATCGAAATGACTCAAATTTTTATATTTAGAAACTACAATATGTAGAGAATATGACCCTTTTTGTTTCAGTTAAAAATAAGTTTTTATCAGAAATTTATAGACGATTGAAATTACCTCACTCACACTAAAATTTCAGAATTTTTTTCAGCATACCACACTTTTCTAAATAAATCATAACTCCGATTCTACCAAGTGAAAAAATACGAGATTTTGTACGAATACAGTAGACTCGATGAAATTTAACTTGCCGCTAGTTTCATCTTAAAATGCTTTATAGAACTCGAGATATGAATTTTCAAATTATTAATTAGTGAATTCGAGTAGCAGTTTTTCCAGACTTTCAGTTTTTGAGCTACAATGTTTAAACGTAAAAACGAGCAGCGTAACGACACCAAAATTGAGTACCGAGACCAAGATCATATATTACACATATAATAGAGCACAAGGGTGTTTTAAAACATAAAATTCCAGTATCATAAGGTACTCGAATGCGTAGCCGAAAATCACTCGGAAACAGTTTTGACGTTTCAACTTGACATATTTGAGCGTAAATTTCGGCAGCATAACGGTGCAACTTTTGAAAACCAAAAATACGAGCATGAAGTATACACTTTAAACAACATCTAAGAAGTTTATTTCTACAGATTTCACCAATATGCACCCCATAACAAAAATAGCAAAGAAATAACAACTAATACACAAAGGTCGAAATCACAACCTTTATAGTTTCCGTCTGGATTTTGGATGAAAACTCGAACGATTGTTTGTTTCCGAAAGTTCATTGAGTGATCAGGGGTAAAGAAGCTTTCGTTTGAATGTTTGAGCATAGGTCTTAAACGCCCAGGACTGATCTTTTGATGGACGAGCAACAACCCAGATGATCAGCTATGAAGTTCTATGGAGGGAGTTTTCTTGCATAATCGAGTGGATAGGGAGATATAGTTTTAGGGAGCAATTTCTGCAGAGTTTGGACTTGTATTTTGATAATCGGCCTTTTGGAAAGAAAGGAGATTCAACATATATATAGAGAGGTCATGGAGGAATGGGTAATTGGCCTTAATGGCTGAATAGGGAAGAAAGGGACAGGGAAGAAAGGGACGTGTCTTCTTATTTGACCATGTAACATATGTGGTGTAAAAAAAAATGGAAGAAGTAGATATTTTATTTACTACAACTGTTGTTACCACTCGGTATTAATCCCACCTCATATTTGTATTGTAAGCTTGTAATTTTGCTAATTAAAATTCATGGTTTCGTTAGAATTAATTGTTTAGATCTTTTAGTGATCAAATCATCACTTTCCGAGACGAAAATTATTTATTTAATTATTTACTTTAAAAATTCGATTTTTCTTAAAGTTTAACTAAAATTCTAATTTAGTTAGACGAAGTAGATTTTCCGTCGTCGTAGTTATTATTCGGTAGGTTTTCAATTTTTATATTAAAAATCTTAAATTATTAAAATATATTCTTTCCTTAGAATATTTTTATTTAATAATCTATGGTAACAACTTTGTTTAATAATTTTATTCTTAAATACTAGGAGAACTCTTGCTCAAATACTCGTTCGATTCCCTAAAATAAAATCTTAGCAAGTATACACACTCTTAAATTTATTTAGAAAAGAAAGCACACATAAATATTTATTTTAAAGAGTTCTTTTATTTAATTTTTGGACGGGGTGTTACACTCGCCATTAGTGAAAAGGAAGATCCACAATAAAATGGGTAGAGTCAAAGTGAGTGCACGGATCTAGAATCCGTGCACCAAGTGTATATGAGACCTTGTTGTGGGGGAAGTTATGAATTCGAAATTTTATGGATTTAAAAATCCTGAAAAATAGTAACAAATATGTGTTTGTTTTGAAAGTTTACTAGGATGAAATTTTTGCTATATGTATATGTAATAGATTTTTACCAATTTTTTTTTTTAATTAATTTAAAGCTTAACCCTTAATTCTATCATTTTTATTTTAAATTTAGAATTTTAAATTGTGTTGTGTTGTGTTTCTATTTTATTTATTTCAATATGAAATTTGTAAATTTATAATTTAGATTTTATAAGTGCACCTTTATTTTATTTTTTAATGTAATATAGAGAATATTTTGAAAAATTGATAGAAATCATTCTAATGGTTGAACAGTCGATCCGATCAGTCCAACCGATTGAATTGCTAAACGGTGCTTAGTCCGATTTGATCGCCAATCCGATTATGAAAACATTGATTCTACGGCTCCCTGAGCCTTTCTCCATCGAACGTGAACCAAATGGGCCTAGACAACTTTTGGAGCAAGTTGGGCTTAGTACTTTTGTTGGTCATATTTTAATTGTGTTGGGCCTGAATAATATTTTGGGGTCTTTTGATTTTGATGGGAAATTTGAGCCTGAAGAAAATTATTTTGGAAGAATTTGAGGTAGAAAATTTTATGGACAATTTTTACTATGATGCACCGCCTATTTATGATGAAAAAAAAAACAGATCGTAAGTGATGATGTGTTTCCCAATTATGACACCAAACCCAAGATGAACCGTACTAATTTTTTTATACGAAAAACGACGTTCACGATGCAATTTTTTCGGGTTTTGATACGGCGGCCAACGAGTCCTACTCCACGATAATAACAGTTTTGACACAAAAAATGACTGTTATTTTTTATATATAATTAATGACAATTATTTTATATATGAGCAGTGTTATAAGTTATCCATCGTACCGCCTCAAAGTTTTGAGCCGTGCCCAGATGGCATTTGAGATCATTATTTGGTGGAATTCTTTTATCCCTCTGAAAATGAGATTGGTTTCAATTTGAGGACAAATAGTTTTAAAGAGAGAGGGAGAGAATGATGGAGAATGAAATCGTGATGGCGATCTGATCGATTATAAATACGATTTGATTAGAAAATTAATAATTAATGTAATTAATTTAATTTATTAGTATATATTATATTTATGTAATTAGTGTTAGAGTTTTTTTATTTAAGAGTCAGTCCTGTAACATTTTCAATGAGTTGTTTATGAATTAAAATTTAAAGTTTATCAAGAGTTCCTTGTATTTTTCTCATTGCCGGTATTTCTATGGAAATAAACGAAGATTGAGAAATTTGTTTTGTATTGTTCATGTTTTTTCATGCATCGGGGTGCCAGATTGATATATTAATTTTATGTTTGTGATGTATTAACAATTTTCATCAATGGAGGCAGGATGATGATACAAGATTGACTTTATTAATTACTACTACTATTTTGGAGTCTAAAACAAATTGTATTGTAAAATGAATGGTATTTGGATTTTGTGATTTTTATGCTCTTTTGATTTTTACCTTTTGCCTTTTCAACTCTTTCATTTTTGGATTTTGTGATCATATTCATTTAAACAAAAAATTAGAAACTCAACGGAAAAGCTAAGGGAAAGGAGATGCAGAAAGAAAACGTCAATTGCATAGACGGGTATATTTTTAGATTTAAGGATTAATTTGCATTCAACATTACACTGAGGCTCCACTTAGTAGGCTTTATTATGGCCCAAATAGTTGTCTGTATTAATATAGTTATCCACTTGGTAGCCCATATTAAGTCCATAATAATTAGTACTGACCCGGCTTTTATACAGGAGATCCGGACGGTAATACCGCGAAAACACTGTTGCCTTTCACACTGTCGAAGATGACCATGGTCTTCCGTAAGTAAAGCTTCTACAGAAAGATGGTTTTGGCTTGCTTAAGATTGAGTGACTTCAATAGGTAGAGAGTGTGAAGCTTGTTGAGGTTGTCTTTTTTTCTCATCGCCTTCCCTTATCTGGCCCCATTTCCCCCTCTCCTTTACATTGTTTTAGTTTTATTAACCTCATGTACCTCATCTAGTTTCATTTCATACATGCGCAAAAGGTAATGTATTATAATGTATTAGGGGAAACAATGAGAACCACACAATATTTTTTCTGACGAGATGAATCATAATGTTTACTTGTATAGAAAGTAGAATATCCCATTGCCTTCACTAATGAAGTGGTACTACGTAGTGGGATATTTGATAATTAATGCTTGATTTTGAAATACATGTGCAGCTCTCTTGTGTAAAACATGATTTAGAAGACATAGAATTCATGATGTCCATGAGAGAAGGCAAACTCTAGTAAAACTAGTTTTAGTATGCAGAGCTTTGTTTTCTATGATAATGAAACTCTTGTATAAATGTTCTGTTTATCAACCATTAAGTAGAGAGATTTGGGGTTGTTTTGTTTTCTCTAATTTGTTAAATTTCTCTGTTGTCAGGTCTGGTGTGAGGCACACCAACATTATTTTAAGGGGAACAGTTTTGCAACCACTGTCTTTTACTTACTTCAAAGTGTCTAATTAGATGTTGATTCTGACATTCTGTGTTGCTTTGCTTGATTGGGGTGTTATACAATGAGTAGGGCGAGTGTATGAGTTGACTTGGTTTAATTGGGAGTGGTTAAAACTTGAATTTCTTCATAAATGGTTTGAATATTCAACAGGGGATGTAGTATAGCTGTCAAATATGCAACTGAACCAGAGACACTCAATGCATTGAAATTACCTGTGCAGGTGAAGGTGATCAGGAGTTTTTCTTTTGTGTTTTTTTCTTGGAATATCTGATGCAGAGTTTTCCTGGAGGACTGCTACTATCTTGAAGGTATGGAAGGGCAAAAGAGAAATCAAAAGCAAGAAAGAAGTGGAAGCGTACAACCAGAAATTGGCAGTTCAAAACAATGACGATTAGATTAATATGTTGTTTGTTTGGAGGATGTTCAACAAGGATTATGTTGAACATTTAGATTTGATCATTTGATTGAATAGTAGTGTTATTTTCTAAAATGTAGGCGAGTTTTTTGTTGGGATATTAGTTGATAGTCCTATTTTAAAGAACATCAACTTGTGTGGGGATATATATCGTTTGGAGGATGTTTAACAAAGATTATATTGATCGTTTAGATTTAATAATTTGATTGAATAATATTTTTGTTTTCTAATATGTAGGCTAGCTTTGTGTAGGGATATTAGTTGATAGTCTTTTTCATTAAATTATTTTTAATATCTCCAAAACTTAATAAACTTGAGTCAAAATTCATTCTTGAAAAGCCTAATCATCTTTCTAGTTAAAAATGAAGCAAAAAAAACAAAATTATCAAAAGAATGAGTTCTTCTTGTTCGCCCAATTCCCTCGCAAATGTGGTGCAAGAATTTTGGGAACAATATATTAAACATGGTAAAAAATATGGACATGACCATTATTAATACCACATATTAACTCACAATTAAAATGATGAGGTTTTTATGTTTGGGTACAAGGGTAAATCAGACATTTCAGTAAAATCCACAATTTATACATGTTTATTACAACCTAGCAAGTGACACTATAAATTTTATACAAGTGTATTACCTCCTACTAAGTGGAATACTAATTTTATCTTGTCATTTGTTTTATGGCGTACCAAATAGCGTAGTACTACCAACTCATATTATATTATACCAATCTCCTTTTTTTATTATCCCTACCAATCCCTACCCGATGACATAGTTGATTCTTCTTCATACGTACGTATATTTATATATCTAGTGTCGCAATGGGTAACACCTAACATAAACTTTTAATATATACCGTAGGTCTTGCCTCATCCTCAGAAAGTTTCACTAAGATATAATTTGTGAATTGCGCTTTAATATTTCAAAAAAGAAGAATATTAATTTATGCTAGAATATGATGAGATGGTCTCTAAAAATTACCTTTAATATAGGACTATTTTAGTCTAACAAATCTCAGACTCTCGTGTGAACTTGTTCATTCTATGAAATTGATACTATTATATTTATACATTAATATCATTACTCTTATAAACTAATACATATATAATTTAATACTATAATATTAATTTATAAGTATAATAATATTGATTGATAAGACAAAAATTCATATGAGATGGTCTCATGCATGGGACGGGGTACAACCTAACACAAATCACACCCACTCCTCTCAAAGTGTTAAAATGTTAATGTTCAATTTATGTCCCGTCTTATCATGAGACGACCTCGTACAATTGTATCAATTGATAAATATTATAATATTAATTTAAAAATATATAATAATATAAATTTCATACTTTTTTGTATGGGATACCCAACCAACAAATTCTTGATTTGGATTGTATTGAATGGATGAGGGAGTTATTTAGCAGTCGGTACATTAAAAAATATTGTATCTTGAAAAGAAAAGACAAGTTAGTTTACAGGTAATACAAACGGCATTGGTTGAACCACATACAACCTAGGTACAACAAGTTGCGTTATTCAATAATATATCATCACCTCATCAAACAAATATAATAATAATATCTACCATTGACAAAGCAACCAACAAATCCATACATGATCTTATCCACTCGCATCAATGCTTTTGGCCCTCCTCACTCCTCTCTCTCTATATATACACTAATGCTTCACACCTTCAAAACAGATCCCAATTCTCCCTCTTTCACACAATAAGCCAACTGTAGCTGAAATGGGGGCTGATTAAGGCCTGAAATCTGTTGGGATTGGTGGATTGGGAATCCAAAACGCCATTCCTTTTTGGTGGATTGGTGGATTTCGGGATTTTCCCCCTTTTCATCTCTATTTCTTTTTTTAATTATAATTTTATGGGTTAAATCATCTTTATTAAGCCACAGGTTTGTACCGTCTCTTTAAATTGTGTTTTTATATTATATTTAGTGAATTATATATATTTCCTTACATCTATTTATGAAACTTATCTCTTTTACGTGGTATTTCATAATTCTCACCATTCAAAATTCTATTTTTCTCATTAATTATAATTTTTTTATTTTAATTAAATGGATATTATCTTAACTACCCTAAATTTACACTTTCTCATATTTTTTAATTTTAAATTAAGATTTTCAAGCTAATATTTCCTTAATTAAGATACCCAATTTTATTTTTTTTATTTGATATTTACTCTAAAATAATAATACATAGTTTATCTTTAATGAAATATATTTTACACATACACACAAAATTGTTATTATAAATAAATTAAATAATTTGATTAGATTAAAGTTTAGAATAATTAATCTAAACTTTAATATAGTATTAAAAAATTCCGCTTGATACGGGCCATAGAGTAACACATACATATTTGCCCTCATCATATGTCATTAAATGTACTCCTATTTTATTTGAGGTATCTTGCGGAACTATTTATAAAGTACATTGGGCATTGATGAGAGCTTATTATCATGGGACTAGAGTACCTTGTACTGTATGAGTGAAATTCATTTTTACTTTAACAAAAAAAAAACTATATTTAGACTACCTGTATAGCATTCGTCAACAACCTTTCTTAATTAAAGGGCAATTAAAAAAATAATCAATATTGAGAGTAAACTCGACGAACGGTTCGGTGTAGCAAACCGAAGTTGGGCACGGTTCTTAATGCTTTTGTCCATATGCCATTTATACTTATACCATTGGTGAATTTGATTTTTATTGAATAACTTTTGAATTTTTAGTTGTAGAATATTAAGTTTATAAAAAAAATATGGAGTATATTATATCAAAATTTATTATTTATTTTTCTTTATAAATATAGATTAATATTAATATATTTTGAATCACAATTTTATATTGAGTAACACTTATGTGAATCAGTTTCACACATGAACTCTATCACTGTTATGTGTAAAAACTATCACTGTTATGCACAAAAACTTTCAATGTTTAAAAATATAAAGTATTTTCTAAACAGTGATTGTTTTTATTAATAACAGTGATAGTTTTTATACATAACAGTGAAAGTTTTTGTATGTAACAGTGATACTTAAATAACCGAGTTTATAGCATGAATCAGGTCTATACAAGTTTTTGTCTTTTATATTATATTTTTTCTCTTTTAATTTTATTATTGAGATTGTAACTTATTTTAAGTGTATGATACTTTTTCTTTATTATAATTATGAATTTTGAATATCAAATAATATAATATATCACTTTATAAATATAATAAAAGTGTTATAAATAAATGTAATTATTAAATAATAAAAAAGAAAAATTATTTTAGGTTGGGTTGGGTTGTTGATAAAGTATGAAAAATGATAAAGATGAGTTAAGTTATAGATTACATATGTGGAGAGATAAATTAATTATTTATTAAGAGATTGGATTGTGGTGGTTTGAGTTAAGTTTATGCTGATTGATTGAGGTATAATGATATGAAAGTTTAATGAATTTTATTAATTTTCCTGCGATAATGCATCTTTTACGCTATGATGAAATGGAATAACAGGGGAATTTTCAGAATTAGGAGGACAATCATAACCATACAGGAGCAAATGCAATGAGTAGAACCCGAAACAAAGATGAGATGTAATGTCGATTTGCAAACCCAATTGAAATGGTAGAAACACTTTTTTATTTATTTTTTAATTTTCGATAGCTTTAAAATTTTGTTCTTAATTTTGATTGACCAATCCCTAGTAACAACATCTTCAGAAAACACATGATAAAGAAAGGAAAAAAAAAAAGAACACAAGATAGATATCAAATAGACAAAGCGCGCGAAAGAGACATAATAAGAGCATTCAGTCATAAGGTATTTTTTCAATTACACAATTAGCATAGTGTGTGTATGTTGTATTTTGACCAATAGTGTTGAGAGACCGAAGGAAAAGAAGGTTTGGGTCACAAAAGTAGATTCCAGGATTATTTCTCAACCTGAAGTTAGTAGTACTCCTAAAACTGGTTTGAGGTGTTAAATGAAGATAAGCAGAGATCGGTAGAGATGGTTAATAATGATGATATGCTCAGTTTGATGGAATACAATAAGAAGTCGGAGGAAGCAGTAGAGTTGTCTTCTTTAGACATTGTCGGTAGTGACGCCTCTATCCCGCTAAATGATGTTGGTCCAAGCATTAAATCAATACTCAAGAAAGCTCCAGCTATGAAGAGTTCACCCCTAGGACCAATTGCCTTATGCGCTCGAATTGAAGATAGTCCGAATAGAAAGGCATCACGAAGACTTGGTAGCAACATTAATATTGTGTCAAAGGAGCACTCCCCTGCCTCTTTGGCGATGAATGTCACATCTACTAAAGAGTTTTTTAGGCTTCATTCAATGAAACCGCCTTGAGGGATAGTACGCAGTAGGTGGAGCGTAACGCCCCGAATCCAGAATGAAGCCTTTGTAACTTTAACACTCTAGATTCAAGTTGTCACTTAGTAACCAAAAAGCCGAATTTAAAAAAAAAATCTTTTTTTTAAGTAATGCATCGAGTAAAAGATATAAGTTTTCGCAGTTAATAATGATTTATAAATCACGAGTAGTGTGGGCCCCTTTATTAAAACTAGATTGTTTCGTAATATTAATAATCAGTCGATTAGAAGATAACATACATTTTAATCATCGAGCAACTTTTAAAAGAGTTTGTTGCTCGGCATAAGAATAAATTCACCAATTATAAGAGCAAAGCATTTATGTTAGATTTCTATATAAGTGTATAGATATATATGCATCAATATTATTAATGTTTGGGAAACTTCGTGTCAATCCTGCTGCTGCTCTTGCCCCTCGAAGTCGAAACCTGAAATGGTATTAAAAAGGGGGGGCGTGAGCTACTTCTCACGTATGGGCATCCTGCACGCTGCTATACAGATTGACAGTACTCCAAAATATAATTATCTTGGTATTTTATTAAAGTTTTATTCATACGCTTTTGCGTAGATGATTTTTGGAGGATTGTACGGAGTCTTTGTATAGACTTATTCGTAACTTGGTGTCTTATGGTAATCTTATTAGTAGCTTAATTTCATAAACATTAATGATATTCGTAAGATATCTCATTTGATCATGAGCATTTCATTTAGATCCTTAGATTCATTTTGGGACACTGGTTGCTCAGACCACATGCAATCCCCTTGTCGCTTCCAACCTACATCGCATGATAATTATCATATGGGACACTGGTAACAGCTACCACGTGCAATCCCCTCTTACAACTTCCCACCTCCTTCGTGAAATCGCATCTTATGTATCTCGTAAGATACATAGCATATCATTTATAAGCTTTCCTGTCTTATTAATTATTTTCTGGAGTTCTTAGTTATAGATTGGTATTTGTTTAGTTCACTTCGGAATACACCAACAGTCCGTATAACATTCAAGGCAATACAGTAATGACACCCACCTTGTTAACTTTTAAGAAAAGTTACAAACTTGAAACCGGTTTGAGAGTTTGAGTGTGGCGGTGATCGTCCAAGATTTGATTCGAGCAGCACTTCCCCTATCACAATATTTTCATGTTCTCGTCATTAATTACTCTTGATTGAAAGAAATTATTCGTAAGTTTATCGATGACGTTAAACCCCGTTCTTTAGATTTTCTTACTCGTGAGTTTTTATCGAGCTTTTACTTTAAACGGCTATTGAATTTTTATTAATGAATGTCCTAAAATGATTTCTCGAAAATAGATCTTAAAGGACTTAAAGTTTGTGACATAAAAGAAAATATAAGACACATAAGGTTTTGTGGGGATAAAATTATCCAAAACATAATACTAACTAATAGGCCTCTTAAAAGTTTAAGTATTTAGTTTTGACATTTTTCGGAAAGTTAGTGTCCCAAAACTGTGTAATTTTCTTTCATTTTTGCGAGCTGTTTCCCGTTGATTCGTTAATCCGATCGATACAAAACTTTAGGGCTTTTAAAGCTTGTTGTCTGAATTTTACTGACATGAAAAATCGTTTGGAAAGAACGAACGGAAGTTGGCTAAAAGTGTCATGAAAGTCAGGTATTTGAAACACATTCCTTGTTCAAAGAAAACACCCAGTTTTTTTCTTACTTTTAGAACGTACATAACTTTTTACATGATTAACGAAATGACTCAAATTTTTATATTTAGAAACTACAGTATGTAGAGAATATGACCCTTTTTGTTTCAGTTCAAAAGAAACTTTTTACAGAAAGTTATAGATGAGTGAATTTACCTCACTCATACTAAAATTTCAGAATTTTTCCAGCACGTCACACTTTACGAAATAAATCATAACTCCGATGCTACTCAATGAACAATTACGAGATTTTATACGAATACAGTAGACTTGATGAATTTTAACTTGCCGCTATCTTCATCTCAAAATGATTTCTAGAACCCGAGATATGAATTTTTAAAGTTATTATACTGAAATTTCGAGTAGCAGTTTTTTCTGAAATTTCTATTTTCGAGCGACCATGTTTAATCATAAAAACGAGCAGTGTAACGACACCAAAATTGAGTACCGAGACTACGATCACATATTACACATATAAGGGAGCACAAAGGTGTTTTAAAACACAAAATTCCAGTAACACAGGGTACTCGACGGCGTAGCCGAAAATCAGTCGGAAACAGTTTTGACGTTTCAACTTGACATATTTGAGCGTAAATTTCGGCAGCATAACGATACAATTTTTGAAAACAAAAAATACGAGTATGAAGTATGCACTTCAAACAACACGCACGAGTTCTAATTTAGCAATTTTCAACACATTAAAGCACTCAACAATCTCACCGAAAATCACAAGAGCACAACTCCATATCGAGTTTAGCGATTTACCTTTGTCATTCGTCCTTCTCGATTTTTGCTAGGATCTTCGAGGGCTCTGGTGTTTAGCAGCTTGAAGCTCCTTGAATACATGTTAGATGATGATTTGTTTCTTGTATTCAAGAAAAGTTGAAGAGTGAGAAAGAGAGGTCGACGAAACCGTGAGTTTCATGGATTATAAGAATTGATTACCTTGATAGATGTTACTTGACGATGGATGAAACTCCTTGCAGCTGGAAGTTAAGGAAAATCAGTTAATTCCACGGAAAGGGGAGGATCAAAAATTTGAAGGTGAAGAAGAGAAAGATGAATTCTTCTTTCTTGAAGCTATGGTGTAGATGATCTTTGTGTTGGGTGTTTGTGAAGTTGGCTTAATTTTGTGCAGCGTTTGGCCACAAAATTTGTAACCTTGCCAAGTGAAAGATGATGGAAGTGGGGATATATATATAGAGAAGGGGAAGAAGACGATGGAATATTAGGAAAAAGGGAATTTCTATTTTAATTAACTAGTCAAGTGGATGCTTAATGCTGGCTAACTTTTAGCCAAGTATTTTCTTGTGGGTAGAGGGGGTTTTAAGAAGATATTTAGTTAGTGTGATGTTTATTACTACTCGGTATTAATCTCACTCCATATCTGTATTATATGTTTGTGATTTCGCTAATTAAAATTTACGAGTTCGTTGGAATTAATTGTCTAGAACTTTTAGTGATTAAATCATCATGTTCCAAGACGAAAATTATTTAATTAAAAAATCAATATTTCTTAAATTTCTCAATAATTCTAATTTAGTTAGACGAATTAGATTTTTCATCGTCGTATTTATTATTCATCAGATTTTTGATTTTTATATCGAAAATCCTAATTCGTTGAAATATTAAATTTTCTTTCTTTAAATTGAAATTAAATATTATTATTAAATATTTTATTACTAAACCTTAATTAAATATTTTATTACAGTGCTAGGAGTGCTGTCGGTTCAAAGTGCTCGTCCGTTTCCTGAAAAATCAAAACTTTTGCAAACATAAAAAACGCTCTAAGATCATTAGAAAAATCCTTAAATTAAATATTTATTTCATTAAACTCATTTATTTTATTATTCTTATTAAAACTTGGACGTGTTACATGGAGCATGGTGTCTTTACTGGAGGGGGATGATATGGGTTAGATGGAGGTTTTTTGCAAGGACTCTCTGGAGGTGGAATCGAGAGGATCTGTGTGGTTGACGTTTTCAGATTTATAGGTCATGTTGACCGTCTCCTGCAAGCACTTTTTTTGCTCCATGGTTGTGGCCGGTTTTTCAGCTTGTTTTGTTGCTATGGGTTTTGCATTTTTGTTGGGGCCTTCTGGGCTTTCTCATTTGGTTGTGGATAGTGCTATTGAGTACGGTATTTTTGGACTTTGGACTGTTGTAGATAGTTTTGGGCTGAGTGGTGTGGGCTCTGTATTTTGGGCTTTTTTCTGGTTTATTTTTTGTTGGGCATTCATGTATTTGGGCCTGCTTGCGTTGGTTGTTTCTCTTTTTTGGGTTGTTGCCATTTTTTCCTTTGTTTGTATAGACTCGGGCTAGTCCTTGTTTGGGCTGCAGCCTATTTTGGCTTTTATCTTGGACCGGGTTGTGCTCCCTTCTTATTTTTTCTTTCTTTAATAAGATTTTGAGTTGTAGTTGTGTATGTTGTATTTTGACCAAACAATATGTTTTGATAAACAAGAAGTGAAAATCGAAATCCAGGATAAATTGATTAGTCCTTAATCCTTATATACGAGTGTAGAAATCAAATTCATAAACTAGGAAGGATGCGACTTAAAATTAAATATCATTTTGATTCTTCACTTTATTTGTGTTGGAAATTTTGGTTTGAGCGAATTTTAATTAAATATTATGTGACATTTAATAATTCATTTTGAGAAAATAAATTTAGTGGATTTAAATTCTCAAAATCAAATTTGGTTGAATGAGAAATTAATGTCACTTAATACGTGGATAAATACATTAATGAATATATTTATTATGGTAAAAATGATAAATTGTGACTTATGGACATGAAATGTCATGTCTTTTAATTAAAAAGAATTTTCAAAGGATGTGTCTTTTAGGAAAATTGACTCATTTCTTTTGGCGAATAGTTGTCTACTTCTAAAGATTGCGACTTTTAGAAAAATGAAGATTATGGTGAAGAGTCACAACTTTTGCCTATGACTTTTGGAAATTTATATAAAGACCCCACTTTGTTCATTTCATTTTATCGGTTGATTGATTTCAATAATTAATTTTAGAATTGTAGTTTTTTGCATTAAAGTTGATTTAGAAAGTTTCGGATACTTGAGTCTATTCTCCGATAGTTTTCAATTTGTAGTGCAGCGGTCGGTCGAAAGCTTTAAAGTCGTTGTATCTTGGGGACGATTGACATGATACCGTATTGCTCCCGAGTACTGGGCAATATCGTCTTATGGAAAGAGAGTCCAACTCTTGCCTCGACTTTTCAGATTGAGTCTATTTTCTACATTATCTTTGTCTACACACACAACACCATCTATACATATCTAATAACAAAATGTTGGGCCAAATATTGGACCAAAAAAATGTTATAATTTTCTAATAAAATTTTAAACATGTTAACAAATTTGATGTAGCTCAAATGGTATAACAAATATTTTTTATCTTCTTTGTATGCAAGAGGTACAAGGTTCAACAAAATAATTAGTATATATATATACTAATTATTTTTTAAAATAATTTCGAAATTATTAATATTATTTTTGAATTTTTTGAACTTGATCTATTTATACATATATAATAACAAAATATTATACCAAAAAAGAAAAAATTCAACAAAAAAATTATTACAAATTTATCATAAAATTTTAAAAGTGGCACATTAATGATTAATAATATAGAATGTTATATTTTGTAGTTGATATGGATATATTTTTTTTAAAAAATCTGTTATTTCTTCCATTTTTTTTAGATTACTCACTTGATTTTGACACGGTTTTTAATGAAGAGATTCTTTATTAATATTTGAAGGTAATAAAATAGCTTTTTTATAAGGGTATTTTGTCAATTTTAGTGAATAATATAAAAAATAAATACTTTTGTATATAATTATTAGTGACATATGATGTAATTTAGTGATGTTTGTAAGGGGTAGCAAGAACTGTATAATTACTTTATTGCTATTTTGAGTATGTGATAAAAGATGGACTTTTTGAATTTTGAGCAATCTTAAAAAGTCGAGGAGTATTATATATATATATATATATATATATATATATATATATATATATATATATATGAAAATGTATAATTTATATACTTATTTGTATGATAATATTACATGATATTGGATTTAAATTGATTAGTTAAATTACCATAGATTAGTTGCATGAGCTATTGACATTAGACTTAAATTGTTAGTTGAATGATTTTTAATAAATTATTAGTTGACGTTATTAGTTGAATTGTCAAATGATACTAGGAGTTGGTTGTGATAAAGCTCAATTTGTTTACTTATTTGTATAATTCTTTTACAAAATATAATATTTAAATTGATTAGTCCAATCATGGACGGATCCAAAAAACTTTCATGACGAGGCACAAAAATAAATAATATAAAAAGAAGATTTTCCTGTGAATACGAGTTCACGTGAATTCTATTTTTTTTAGTGTCACGATTATGCATATACACTATCAATCTTAAAAAATATTTGATTTTTTAAAATAATGATAGTGTATATACATAACAGATCTACAAATTCTTTTAAATGAAATATATGCATGATTAACTAATTATAACACTGGTAAAAACTCATTTAAGTCATTATATAATACTTAAAAAAACTTTGGGGGCATGTGATCTCGACGTAGGATATGTATGTCCATCATTGAGTCCAATTACTATGAATTAGTTGCATGCACAATTGACATTAAACCTTGAATTGTAAAAAAATATTGGGTTGGTTATGATGAAGCTCGGTACCCACATTTTTAAAAGAAAATACTAATTGAGACTAAATTAGGACAAAGAGTGTTGTGGAGATGGGCTTACTTGCCGGATTATTATAGAAGGTTTCAGTCTTGATGTGGAGATGGGCTTACTTGGGTCAGAGAAAACTACATTGGTAGAAGCCAAATTCCTGCATGTTTGCAATTATTGGCAGGACCTTTTCAAGAGAAAAGGAAATGAGTCCGCAACCGCAACACAAATATATGTCTGATCACCTATGTTGAGATTTTCATGAAAACAATTAGCGGCTCCTCTCAAGTCTCAAAAGAAGAAGGTGAGCATTTATTTTGTTCATTGAAGGCGTCAGAAGAAGGTGATCCATTACGCCACTTCCGGTTGACCGTCGTCGGAGCGGCCGCGCCTCCCCTTTTGCAGTAGAAATCGTGGCTTTCCGCCCCCTTTCTCTTTTTCCGACGGCAAATCACGCCTCCCGCTGGTAAACTCCATCACTCTCGAATTGACTACGCTCAAGGAAATTGACATTGGGCCTTTGAATAGAGCCCTACTGAGATTGCATGGCTTGTCAAAATAAATGGGCCATTATTAATTGATTAAGTTGGGCAGACGAATGATTCTGCTGTTGAACCTAATTACATTGTTTGGGCCCTATGACAGAATTCATGGTTGGGCCACATTTATGAATTAAATCATTTTGACTATATGTCGGCCTCTTGAATTGTAGCCCTCCCAAGCAGCGCCTCTAGTTATTGTCGTTGGCTCGACATTTCTTCTTCTCGTTTAGACTTTCTCCAACACAATTTCTTCAACCAAGCTCAGCCTGTGCTAGATCGTAGAATGGTTTCAACCTGTGTCCATTAACTTTAAAAATCATATCAGTTTCGAGGCTTCTTATTTCTACTGCACCATGAGGAAAGATGTTAGTAATAATAAATGGACCAAGCCATCTCGATTGAAGTTTTACAGGAAACAATTTCAATCTAGAATTAAACAACAAAACTTTTTGCCCAATGTGAAATGATTTCCTAGTTAACATCTTATCATGAAAGGTTTTAGATTTTTCTTTGTATATCCTAGCATTTCCATATGCCTCTAACCTTAGCTCCTCTAACTCTTGCAATTGCAACTTTCTTTCTTTAACAGCTTTCGTGTAGTCTAAGTTGCATTGTTTTACCGCCCCGTATGATTTGTGTTCAATTTCCACAGGTAAATGACAAGCTTTTCCATAGATTAATCTATAAGAGGACATGCCAATTGGAGTTTTAAAAGTTGTTCTATATGCCCATAGAGCATCATCTAAACTCACACTCCAATCTTTCCTATTAGGATTAACAATTTTCTCCAAAATTCTTTTGATTTCCCTGTTAGAAACCTCAACTTGACCACTAGTTTGGGGGTGTATGCGGTGAAAACTCGATGTGTGACATGATATTTTTCAAGTAAAGCACCAAACGTTTTATTGCAGAAATGGGTGCCCCGATCACTAATGATTGCTTTAGGTACACCAAACCTATTAGGGGGAGTGACTCTCCACTACAAAGTCACTAACAAAAGAACTCTAAGGTACATAACAAAAATAAAGTGACTCTAAGGTACAAAAAAGTGGTCAAAAAGTCTAAGTTGTCCTTCTGCCCAGTTTTCTGCACTTCTGACTCATTTTAACTTTTTGTATTTTAAAATTTTAAAAGTCCAATTTTTTTTAATTTACTGAATTAATTAAATTATTAATTAATACAAAATTTTGAATTTCAGCACCATAATAATTTTAGTGATTTAGTAATTTTAAATTTATGCACTTTTCGATCAATTTTATGGTGCATTTTTTTTTTAAAAAATTGTATTTTTGATCAATTTTAAAAAAATTGTATTGAAAGTCCAAAAAATATGCAATTTTCAGAAAATAATTTTTTAAAATTTATGCACTTCTGGGCTATTTAGAAAGTGCATTTTTTTGTATTTTATGTACTTATAGGCAATTTTTAGAGTGCATTTTTTTTTAAATTTATGCACTTGCGAGCCAATTTTAGAGTGCATTTTTTAAAATTTATGCACTTGTGAGCCAATTTTGGAGTGCATTTTTTTGTATTTTGTGTACTTCTAGACAATTTTTGGAGTGCATTTTTTTTTTTATATTTTTGTACTTCTAGACAATTTTTGGAGTGCATTTCTTTTCTCCCAACTCTACATATTACAAAAATAAAGCATACAATAAATAATTACAAAAACTAAATAAATATTTACTTTTCCTATAAACACCTAATCTGCAAATTACACCTAATCTACAAAATACAAAAATCTCCAAAATAAAAAATAAAAAATAAAAAATAAAAAAGAAACTCTAATCTGCATCGCCGCCGCTGCCACTCGGACGCCCCCACCGCCGCGTCGCCACCACCGTCGTCGCGCAAATCCACCACATACACAAGATATACCACTCAAATTCTCAATTTCTCAGATCTACAAAAATACAGAAAAATAAAAACACAATAAATAAAAAAACAAAAAAACGATTACCTTCTTCGCGCCGCACCGTGCCGCCCCGCACCACCGCCACCCGACTCAGACTCAGATAAAATACAGATCTAAAAAAATACAGAAAAAATAACATAAAAAAAAAAAAAACTTACCTTCCATGGCCAACAAACACCACCACGGCACTGCAAGGGAGCACCGCCCAACACCATTGCTTCGCGATTTCCGTCAGCCGCGTCGCCCCAATAACTACCAGATCTGCGGCAGTTTTGTGTAGAGAGCAGTGGCTAAACCACCGCTAACAACCATCCACCACCGCAAAACCTCGACCGCCTCCACCGCCGACACGACAAAACAATCCTACGCGGGGCCCCTATGTTAGTGTTAGTGTTAGTGTTAGTGTCCTAAAGATAATCCTTTGTATGGACATGATACTAAGATAATATTCAGTGTTGGTTTAATATTATTGTTTATTTAATATTAAATGTAAGGCATTACACTTATTAGAATATTATATTTGATTTGTGTTCCCTTGAATCACTGCTGTCATTGAGTACATGAGAACTCAGATGACTTAAGCATGATTCTCAAACAGCCCCGATCAAGGATCATCGAGAATGGGATATCGATGATGCAATGGAGATCGGTGTGCGATCTGCATCATACTCTTAGAGAGTGTAGTAAGATCTCACTTACTACGAGATACTGGGTATCTCATGATGGATGCACAAATACCTTAGAGGGTATTGGTATACCCATCCGAGCAACCGTTTGATGTAGTTCCACTATACGTGTCTACGGGAGTCTCGGTTAGTGGGAGCGATGCGATACTCCTTTGACTTGAGGTCAATACGCACGACATGTGTGGAGTGATGGACTTTGACCATGACCGACGCTTACACCCTTCCATGGGTAGATATGTCTTGGATTGGACTCATCATGAAGTGCATGTGCGTGGTAGTTGAACCAAGATAATGATTCATTCCTCAAAGTGGATTTAGAGAGAATACTCGTCTTGTCATCATAATTGGATCAAAGTCACTGGCCAATGCACGTCTCCTTGGACTTTGTGACCAAGGGTGACACGAATGATCAATTAGTGATTCGAGATAAATCGATTAAGCTATTTGAATAGACACTTCATCATGTTCAAGGTTAATCGAGTATTCGTGAATGACAGGAGGAAATCGCAATAGTCCATGTTACAGTTACAGGTAGTTGCACGTTTCTCGCAACGTACCTCATATATTGAGATTGTCTAATTTATTGTCTAGAGTTCAATTAAAACCGTTAGTTTGACTAATTACTCGATATATGAGGGTCTATGGGTCACACAACAGATAACTCCCGTGTACGGATTATAGTTGGTTGATTAAGTATTAAATTAGATTTAATATTTAATTTATGGAGAATTAATAATATATTAATTTGATTAAGTATTAAATTAGATTTAATTAAATAAGAATCCCAAAATAATATTATGGAATATTATTGTAGGAAAATATATGTAGGAAAACGCATATCTTTGAGATATGGTTTTCAAGATTATGAATTATCTTCCTAATAAAGATTTGCTTAAGATATAAGCTAATCTCTCCCTATATATATGACGTCCTGGGATTCATTATTTACTACAACAAAGAAACCCAGTTTCTCCATAAAATCTAGGATAGGAGTTTTCCTAGCAAATTCCGTCTCAGATTCAACACTGACAGATCTGTGCAAATCTGTCCACAGGGATTACGTGGATATCATAGTTGAGAAATCTGCATTTGATCTGCTGTAAGGTTTCTCTTTATGTTTATTTGTACTCAATTATGCAATTGTATGTTCGTTGTTGGTGAACTATTTATTTCCGCTGCGCATGTATTACGTGTTTACGTGTCTCTATATTCCAACAGTGGTATCAGAGCTCAAGCTTTTGATTTGATTGTATAATTGGATTTGGTTTTGTTTTTAAAAAGGAATTTTTTTTAAAAAAAATTAACTATGTGCGGCCGATTTAATAAATCAACCACACCATGGGTATTATTTTGTTTATTTGAGTTCACAAAATTGAAACCCCTATTTGTTATTCTTCATCGGTTGTCTCTCACGTTGCATCACTCTAGGGTTTGGAACCCTGCACCTATCGAACCAGCGCCACCCGCCAGCGACGGCGACCGCATCGCTACGCGTGGTGGTGGCGCACCCGTTTTTGCGGTGGTTCTTCATCGTTCTCTGGTCTTCGAGGCGGCGATGCGCGCATGCATTGACTAGTCGACGGTGTTCCGTGACTCTCCCTCTCTCTGGTTCTAACGACGATTTGACTTCTGGAACGATTCTATTGGCTGCGATTTGGACCGATTCGATCGGCTATGGTGATTTCGCACACCCGTTGACGAATCGAGACCGATTCGTTGCTTCTAAGGATCGTCGCACTGTCGATTTTGTTCTGATGGAGCGTCGGTGATGGTAAGTCGCCCGTGCGCGCCTAGCGGCTGCGGCGACTAGCCCACGCGCTTGTTGACGATGGTGACTCCGTCTGGCCTTGTCGCGGTTGTTGCTGGTTCTGGGTTGCTTCTCGATTCAGTGTTTGCCTTTGCCTCATTGTTTTGATTCGAACCCTTTTGCTTTGCTGTTTTTCTTTTTCTGTACACTGGAACCTCGATGATTTTGAAACTTTTCAATACTGGAAATCCTTGACTGACTGGGTTGAATTGTTGACGATGATGATGGTTTGGTGTTTGGGTTTTGGAAAACTTGACGTCCCGAATTACGAATTGGATCTGGAAATTTGGGCGGTGATGTGGGGAGGGACATGGTTGAAAATTCTATTTTCACTAGGCCCTCTTTGAGCAATTTTTGAAATTGCATCTGAGCCCTAAGAAAACAAATAAATAAATTTTCTAATTTAAAATTTGATTTTAAGATTAAAATTTTATTGGTTGGACCAATTGAAAATTAAGATTAATTAGATTAATTAAAATTTTAATATTAATTAATTAAATGAAATTAAAATTGGATTTTAATTTTGTTTAAGTATTTTGATAAATTATTAAAACCCACTTGGTTAACTTGTTTATTTAAATACGTTAACGCATTTACAGTCCGTTTTATAATTGTTTGGGTAGGCGACACCCAATAATTGTCGGACCGTATTAATTATTTGGGTAGATGGCGCTCATATAAATGTTAGTCCGTATTAAGTCATGTTTCGGTAGGCGGCGCCCAATAATTGCTAAAATGTGATATAGATTAACATGTTCGGATCTCAATTAAGCAATTAATACCCCGCCTTTAAAATGTTCCTCACTAAAATATGGCTTTTCATTAAATTGAAACGATGTCTTCCATCGAAATTAAAAGTAAACCGGGAATTTCGTTCCAATGGGTATTTAAGACCAAAGTCTTTTGCTCGGATCTACATTCAACGAGACTTTTATAGGGACACGTAGTGTCACCGCTTGATCGTTGTAAACTAACTTAACTTTGTTTGACCAGCCAAAGCAGGGAAACGAAAGTTAAGGGACATCCGATTGAACTAAGTTCAATCAACTAGGAGTTGCAGTTTTGCAATTGGTTTGGAGACCTACCAGTTCTGCTATTATAGTATTCAGCCAAAGCTGGGATTATGATAGTAGGAATGTAGATCCTAGCCCATTACGATTTATATTGGATATAAATTCGTATTCTTCCGATGAGGTCGTTAAATATGTGAAAATAATGGAAACTAAATAAACTTAAAAGGCCACGTTTATTTTGATTGTTGAATATTGATCATAGGAATTATGTGTTTAATTCCCGTTTTTTATTTTATTTCTCTAGGATTGTTGAAATGAATAACTTGTCATTGAGAAGCGTTTTGGAAAGGAACAATTTGGCTGGGCCAAACTTTCTCGACTGGCACTGAAACGTTCGTTTGGTGCTCAGACAAGAAAAGATTGAGTACGTGTTGGACATACCAATCCCTGCTACCCCAGAGGATGGTACTGAAGAAGCCGAGGCGTTTGACGCCGAAGCTCTGAAGAAGCATCAAGATGATGCTTCCCAGGCTCAGTGTGTTATGCTCCTCGTGATGACTCCCAAGTTGCAAAGGCAACATGAGAGGATGCTTCCCTTCGAGATGATCAAGCATCTGAAGGATCTCTTTGATTCTGAATCTCGTTCCGAGATTTATGAAGTGGTGAGAGATCTATTTAGATGCTGAATGTCTGAGGGAGGGAAGGGTTCTCCTCATGTATTAAAGATGATTGGGCTAATCGAGAAACTTGGTCGTTTGGGCATTGAGCTTAACACCAATGTTGCTGTTTATGCCATTCTTCAGTCGCTTCCCGATTCATATTCAAGTTTCGTGGTAAACTTTAATATGAATAAGACGGAATCGACTATGCCCGAGCTGCATAACATGCTAAAGACTTTTGAGTCTTCCACTGCTAAGGAAAAGCCCGTGCTCATGGTGAGTGCCTCTACTTCATCTGCTCCGAAAGGAAAGAATAAGCGATGGGGCAAGGCAAAGAAAGGCCCCAAGCCAAACTTTCTCAAGCCCAAGGGTGGAATTCAAAAGAAGGAGAGGGTGGACAAGGATGTATGCCTCCACTGCAAGCAGAAGGGGCATTGGAAGAAGGACTGTAAGGTTCTAGCAGCTGAAAAGAAGACACAGGGTGTCTCAGCCACTGGAACATGTATGTTTGTTATTGAGATAAACATGTCCACAAATGATACTAACTGCTGGGTATTGGATACCGGTTGTGGCTCACACATTTGTACTAATGTGCAGGGTCTCAAGCATAGCAGGGCAGTTAGGCCGGGTGAAGTCGCCCTTCACGTTGGGAATGGAGCAAGAGTTGCTGCTGAACGTGTTGGCGTTTATGTTTTAGATTTACCCTCTGGTTTTAGACTTGAACTGAATAATTGTTATTTTGTTCCTTCTATTACTCGCAACATTATTTCTATTCCTATGTTAGACATTGAAGGGTTTTCCTTCCATTTTGCAAATAATAATTGTTATTTTTCGCTTAATGGTGATATGTATGGGAATGCTCCTTTATCGAATGGTTTATACTTATTACATTGTGGACATAATATTCTTAATATCCAAAACAAACGACTCAAACTTAGTAATCATGAAAACCCAACTTACTTGTGGCATTGTAGACTTGGTCATGCAAATGAGAATATGATTGCAAGGTTAAGATAGTTAGACTACTTAACCCCATTCGAATTTGAGTCTTATGGTAATTGCGAATCCTGTCTCAAGGGCAAGATGACCAATAAACCCTTTTCTGGGAAAGAAGTTCGTGCCAAAGAAGTTCTAGAGTTGATCCACAGTGATGTCTGTGGACCATTGCCCACTCTAGCTAGGGGTCAGTTCGGATACTTCATCACTTTTACTGATGATTTTTCAAGATACGGGCATGTGTATCTTATGAGATACAAATCTGAATCTTTTGAGAAATTCAAAAAGTTTAAGGCTGAAGTAGAGAAGCAACTTGGTAAGAGTATCAAGACTCTTCGATCAGATCGAGGGGGTGAATACCTTAGCCATGAATTCACTGATTACTTGAAGTTACATGGAATCCAGTCATAACGGACTCCTCTCGGAACACCTCAAATGAATGGTGTGTCCGAAAGGAGAAACCGAACCCTGTTAGACATGGTGAGGTCCATGATGAGTTTTTCCTCTCTCCCGACATTCTTATGGGGATACGCATTACAAACCTCAATCTACATTCTGAATAGGATTCCATCCAAATCAGTTGAGCATACACCATATGAATTATGGTGTGGCAAGAAGCCAACTTTTTCGAATATAAAAACCTGGGGTTGCCCCGTGATTGTGAAGAAGGTTTTTGTGGGATATCCTAAGGAAACTAAAGGATATTATTTCTATCTACCGGAGAAACATTCAGTGATTGTTTCTAGGCAGGCCAGGTTCCTCGAAGAAGACTACGTGTTCAAGGAACAAGGTCGTAAGATGATAGAACTTGAAGAAATTCAAAAACCACAAATTAACAAAGAGACTGATATCTTGTCAAAGCAACATGACCAAGAATCAGTGGGAGCATTCAGTAGCTCGCATGGTGGAAGTTTATCACATAGTGATCCTCTTTCAGCCAGTGGGAGCGTAATTGGAGTTGCAATGCCTGAGCAAGGAAATTCAAGTAGGCTGAATGAGAATAACATTGTTCAAAATCCCGTTCAAGAGGCATCCGGAAGTGCTCAAGGAGCATCCGGAAGCATCAATCTTGAGGCCTCCCCGGTCAACGATGAAATCGTTGTACCACAAAATTTTCACGATCAAAATGTGCTGCCTGAACAACCACAACTCCGTAAGTCTACTAGAGTTCGTAATCCGATCACCAGATATTATGGTTTCCTCGTGGAGGAACAAGATGACGTGGAGATCCCGGATAAGGACGAACCTAAAACTTACACTGAGGCAACATTAGATGTTGACTCAAAGAAGTGGCATGAAGCCATGAAATCCGAGATGGACTCGATGTACATCAATCAAGTTTGGGACTTGGTTGAATTGCCAAAAGGGGTCAAACCCATAAGTTACAAGTGGGTCTACAAGCATAAGACCGATGCAAATGGCAAGGTACACACCTACAAGGCTAGGTTGGTGGCGAAAGGTTACAGTCAACGCTAAGGCATTGACTATGACGAGACTTTCTCACCAGTTGCTAAGATCAAGTCCATTCGAATTTTACTTGAGGGTAGCAGCACACCTCGATTACGAGATTTGGCAGATGGATGTCAAAACAACTTTCCTCAATGGAAACATTGATAAGGAAGTGTTCATGACTCAACCGGAAGGTTTTATCTCAAAGCCAAAATCTAATCTTGTGTGCAAGCTCAGACGATCCATCTTTGGGTTGAAGCAAGCTTCTAGGAGTTGGAATATCCGATTTGATGAGGCTGTCAAATCATTTGACTTCATCAGAAACTCGGAATATCCGTGCGTCTATCGGAAGTGCAATGGGAAGAATATTGTCTTCATAGTTGTGTATGTTGATGACATACTGATTATGGGGAACAATATCTCTCTCATGCAGTCCGTGAAAGAATGGTTGTCAAAGACCTTCATGATGAAGGATCTTGGTGAGGCCTGCTACATCTTGGGGATCAAGATCCATAGGGATAGATCCAAGAGGATGTTGGGGCTGTCACAGTCCACCTACGTAGCTAAGGTGTTGAAGCGATTTGCGATGGAGAACTCTAAGAGAGGTTCTCTACTGGCATGTCATGGGATAAAGCTGTCTAAGAAGGATTGTCCTTCCACAGAAGCTGATATCCGGCGCATGAAGGATATACCATATGCATCTGCAATTGGCTCCATCATGTACGTCATAACTAACACAAGGCCAGATGTGGCCTTCGCTATTAGCACCACTGGTAGATACCAGTAAAATCCTGGTGAACCTCACTGGATTGCTGTCAAGAACATTCTTAAGTACCTTCGACCTACTAAAGACTGTTTCTTGGTCTACGGAGGACAGTCAGAGCTAGTTGCAACTGGCTATGCTGATGCAAGTTTCCAATCCGATTGTGATGATTACAAATCACAGTCGGGCTATGTTTTCGTTCTTAACGGTGGGGCGGTTAGTTGGAATAGTTCCAAGCAAGAGACTACCGCAGACTCAACAACCGAAGCTGAGTACATTGCTGCGGCAGAAGCTGCTAAAGAAGCTGTCTGGATAAAACAGTTCTTAAATGAACTAGGGGTAGTTTCGAGTGTCAGTAGTCCAATAAAGTTGTATTGTGACAATACTGGTGCGGTTGCGCAAGCTAAGGAACCGAGATCCAATAACAGAAACAAGCATGTGTCGAGGCGTTATCACTTGATTAGAGAGATAATCGTTAGAGGAGAGATAGAGTTAGTACTTGTTCCCACAGAAGATAATTTAGCTGATCCTTTCACCAAGGCTTTGAGTGTTCATGTACACACTAGACATTTCAATGGTCTAGGGGTTAGGCATGTAGGTGATTGGTTCTAGTTCAAGTGGGAGATTGTTAGTGTTAGTGTCCTAGAAACAATCCTTTGTATGGACATGATACTAAGATAATATTCAGTGTTGGTTTAATATTATTGTTTATTTAATATTAAATGTATGACATTACACTTATTAGAATATTATGTTTGATTGTTTGCATTTGTTCTTATCTGTGTTCCCTTGAATCACTGCTGTCATTGAGTGCATGAGAACTCAGATGACTTAAGCATGATTCTCAAACAGCCCCGATCAAGGATCATCAAGAATGGGATATCGATGACGCAATGGAGATCGGCGTGCGATCTGCATCATACTCTTAGAGAGTGTAGTAAGATCTCACTTACTACGAGATACTGGGTATCTCATGATGGATGCACAAATACCTTAGAGGGTATTGGTATATCCATTCGAACAACCGTTTGATGTAGTTCCACTATATGTGTCTACGAGAGTCTCGGTTAGTGGGAGCGATGCGATACTCCTTTGACTTGAGGTCAATACGCACGACATGTGTGGAGTGATGGACTTTGACCATGACCGACGGTTACACCCTTCCATGGGTAAATATGTCTTGAATTGGGCTCATCACGAAGTGCATGTGCGTGGTAGTTGAACCAAGATAACGATTCATTCCTCAAAGTGGATTTAGAGAGAATACTCATCTTCTCATCATAAGTGGATCATAGTCATTGGCCAATGCGTCTACTTGGACTTTGTGACCAAGGGTGACACGAATGATCAATTAGTGATTCGAGATAAATCAATTAAGCTATTTGAATAGACACTTCATCATGTTCAAGGTTAATCGAGTATTCGTGAATGAAAGGAGGAAATCACAATAGTCCATGTTACAGTTACAGGTAGTTGCACATTTCTCGCAACGTACCTCATATATTGAGATTGTCGGATTTCTTGTCTAGGGTTCAATTAAGACCGTTAGTTTGACTAATCGCTCGATATATGAGGGCATGTGGGTCACACAACAAGTAACTCCCGTGTACGGATTATAGTTGGTTGATTAAGTATTAAATTAGATTTAATATTTAATTTATGGAGAATTAATAATATATTAATTTTGGAATTAATTATTATTATTATTTAATTAAATAAGAATCCCAAAATAATATTATGGAATATTATTGTAGGAAAATATCTGTAGGGAAAAATATATCTTTGAGATATGGTTTTCAAGATTAGGAATTATCTTCCTAATAAAGATTTGCTTAAGATATAAGCTAATCTCTCCCTATATATATGACGTCCCGGGATTCCCTATTTACTACAACAAGAAAACCTAGTTTCTCCATAAAATCTAGGATATGAGTTTTCCTTGCAAATTCCGTCTCAGATTCAACACTGGCAGATCTGTGCAAATCTGTCCACGGGGATTACGTGGATACCATAGTTGAGAAATATATCTTTTATCTGCTGTAAGGTTTCTCTTTATGTTTATTTGTACTCAATTATGCAATTGTATGTTCGTTGTTGGTGAACTATTTATTTCTGTTGCGCATGTATTACGTGTTCGTGCCTCTATATTCCAACACCCTACACCACCGGCCTTAAAATCGGCCCTACACCACCAGCCGCGCACCCACGCCGGCCTTAAAGAAAGATTAAGGTGGGGAGCGGGGGGGTTTCTGTGAGAGAGAGAGAGAGAGGCGACAGGGATGGGGGATGAGAGAGAGAGACGAGAGGGAAATTAGGGGATTAGAGACAGAAAGAGGGATGAAGAATGAAGGATGAGAGAGAGCGGGGAAGATTTGGGATTAGTTGAGGGAGAATTGTAGATTTATTCCTACCTGTTTGTGATGTGGGGGCCACCAATTATGAGAGAAAGTGCATTTTAATAACTATAATTATATAAAATATAACATGTATGCATAAAATGTAGAAAATGACAAGATTGGTATATTTTGTAGTGGATTGTCAGTACATTTTTCTTTTGTATCTTAGAGTACTTTCCATTCAAAATGTGTAGTGGAGAGTTTTTATTTCAACCTATTAAAGATGTGACTTTTAACAAATTTGACTACTGTTTTAACATCATTAAGTTTAGTTGTCTTAGCTTCTATCCATTTAGACATATAATCAACAACAAAAATGATGTAAACACAACCAAAGGATGATGGGAAAGGGCCCATGAAATCAATACCCCATATAATAAAAATTTCACAAATTAAAATACATGTTTGAGGCATCTCATTCCTTTTTGACAAATTTTCAGTCTTTTGACACTGCTCACATGATTTGCAAAATATATATGCATCTCTATGTAAAGTGGGCCAATAAAACCCGCATTCAAGAATTTTATGAGTTGTTCTTTTAGGTCCAAAATGACCTCCAACATCAAAATTATGACAGAAATTCAAGATTGACAAATATTCAGTCATCTACACATTTTCGAATTATTTGGTCAGAACATGATTTCCACAAGTAAGGATCATCCCAAAAATAATACTTAGATTCAGCTTTTATCTTATCTTTTTGAGCTTTTGATAAAACATTAGGAAAAGTCCTAGTCACAAGATAATTTACAATATCAGCATACCAAGGAGGTTCCATAATCAAAGAGTATAATTGCTCATCAGGAAAAAAATCATAAATCATTGGCCAATCATCTCTAGGCACTATTTTGCTCAAGTGATCTGCAACAAGATTTTCAGCACCTTTTTATCTCTAATTTCAAGATCAAGTTCTTGAAACAAAAACATCCATCTTAAAAGTCTAGGCTTTGATTCTTTCTTTTTCAATAGGTATTTTAGTGCAGCATGATCAGAAAATACAATCACTTTGGTTCCAAGCAAGTAAGAACTGAATTTTTCCAATGCAAATACAACATCAAACATTTCTTTTTCAGTCACGGTGTAGTTACAATGTGCAGAGTCAAGTGATCTAGATGCATAACAAATCATATAAGGTTCTTTATCTTTTCTTTGTCATAGCACAACACCTACTACTTTGTCACTCGCATCACACATAATTTCAAAAGGCAAATTCCAATCAGGTGGGCGAATAACATGAACAGTGGTCAAGTTTTTCTTTAAATCATCAAAAGCCTTTCTACATTTATCATTAAAATCAAATGAAGCATCTTTTGCAAGCAATGAACATAGGGGAGATGGAATTTTTGAAAAATCTTTAATAAAGCGTCTATAGAAACCAGCATGCCCAAGAAATGATCGAATTTCACGCACACATGTAGGATAAGGCAATGAGTTGATTACCTCAATGTTAGCTTTATCAACTTCCAACCCTCTGGAGCTGACAACATGACCAAGAACTACTCCTTGTTCAACCATAAAGTGACACTTTTCAAAGTTCAAAACAAGGTTAGTATCAATACACCTTTTCAAAACAAGAGATAAATTATGGAGGCATATATCAAATGAATCACCAAAAAAGTAAAATCATCCATAAAGATCTCTATGTTGTGCTCAATTAAATCAGAAAATATGCTCATCATAGATCGTTGAAAGGTTCCAGTGGTGTTACAAAGTCCAAAAGGCATTCTCCTAAAAGCAAATGTGCCAAATGGGCATGTGAATGTGGTTTTTTCTTGATCCTCAGGGGCTATAGCAACTTGTATGTATCCAGAATATCCATCTAAGAAACAAAAGAAAGACTGTCCTGCTAGTTTTTCTAACATTTGATCAATGAAAGGTAATGAAAAGTGGTATTTTCTTGTAGCTTGATTAAGTTTAACTATTTTCGGTCTTGGAGATTCCATAATAAACAAGATAAGTAAACGAAAAAATTCTCACCGGCAACGGTGCCAAAAATTTGATAGCGTGTCGTTACCACTACAAATTTAACCTTATCTAGCACCAAAATATTTAACAATATAGTATATGGCAAGAAAGGATCGTTCCCACGAGGAGAAATTTATTTACTTCACCTTAAAGATTTCTTCCACCGGAAATAGGTATATTAGAAAGCTAGATAAGTAAATTACACAAAACTAAACTAAATCACACAATTTCAAAGATCTTTCCAATACATTTTAGACCAATTTTAACAATAAAATTCATTTTTGACATAAGGGGTGCAAAAATCATGTTTTTCGAATGGTTTTTTCACTCTCAAATGAGGTCAAAATGAAGGTTGTGGTGTTATATGTTGGGGTTATACTGGAAAGTATGCTTTTACTTTGTATAACCAAACTGAATTTCTGTCTTATTTACTGAAATAAATTATTTATCACTGATGCTTTAAATATCATTGAATGTTACATATATTTACTGCATAACTGTTCAATAAATAGTACGTGTTACATTGTAGTTAATTTAGTGATACCAGATCACAGAAGATTAAATTAACAGTCCCTTGTAACTAAAAGTACGTTGTTCACGACCTAAATGGAAATGAACAATCCATCGTGAAAGGTTGAAGTGTAAGACTCAGATTGACTTGTCTTGACCAAGAGATTACACTAGTGCATGACTGATGCACTGAATAGGACCTACAAGAGGATAAATTCTTCAGCACTGAATTACGGAGAATCAGACCTCAGTGATTCGTTATTTCTTAATCTTCGTCCCTTAAATAGGATCGTGTGTGGTTAGTAATTATTGCTTTGACTTATGACGGGTAGAGAATCAATGAGATTCAAAACTTTATATCTAGGGCAATATTATTGGTCACATGCGATTGCTAAGATTTAATACGAATAATCGTGTGCAAGTACACTTGTTCGATTTGCCCCCTTGGGAGGTTCATAAAATTTATCATACCAAATCTTGCAAGTGGAATTAGTTTTGGTATGGATAATAATGTTGAACCGTTCCTTGACCAAGGACAAAAGATATTAATTAATGGAATGCTATGTCAGTGGCTTGAATTAATTAATGGGCTAGATAATCTTAAACACGGAAAATAATAACCGAGAGTCATATTAACAGTAATATGGGTTAAGATGGATAGTGCAATATTAATTATGTAGTGGGATTAATTAATATTTATGGACTTGAATAATATTGTGGCTCAATATTAGATATTCAAAGTCCATTAGAAGATCCAATCTTAATTCTCCTAAAGGTCCCTCAAGTAGCCCAAACATAATGTCCAATAACTGAAAAAGGTGTTTAAAAATAAAATAAATTATGGTTGCTTATTTTTTCAATTTTTTCGAAAAATACAAATAAAAGAGGAAGAAATATTTTATTTGAATTTTGTTATGGAATGAGGATATGTATTCTTGGAATACAAGATTATCTCATTAAATTCAAGAAATCTCCCACTTGGATGTTTGTTGGAAATTTTCGAAAATAATGAGAAATAAAGTGAAAGAAAGATTTTCTTGAAAATATATTATGGAAGATATGTATTCTTGGAATACAAGTATATCTCATAAATTCAAGAAGATCCAAATCTTGGAATCTTTATCCTATATTTCGAAAATACCATAACAATAAGAGAGTGGGATTTTTATGGAATATTTTAATTATGGAGAAAATAACATATTGGATATATATTCAAGATTTCTTGGAGATAAAGAAAGAGATTTTCTCTCCCTTTTTCCTAGCAAAAAATCGGCCACCACCTCTTATAAATAGGGGATGAGTTTTTCATCCCCAAGTGCAATTTCATGTGTTGGAAAAATTAGAAATCCACAAAGGTGGTGCAACATAATTTTATTTTTCCTTTTGTTAAATTGTTCGCGAGTTCCTACCACCGGATTGTTGAACAAGGATAATGGAATACTTGAGAAGGTCTTTTGGTGTGTTCGTGTGAACGAGATCCATCTTCTCAACGGTTGTCACTCCGAGAGGTTAGTTCACGTAAACCCGTAGCAATTCCGCATGCGTAGGATTTATGTGAACCGTTTATATGCATGATTTGTTGTTGAATTATTATTTGAATTAATATAGGATTAATTCATGCTAGTAATAATTGTTAGAATTAAATTTGTATTTAAATATTCATCCCGAATATATCCGGACAATTAATTCCCCAACATTATATACTTCCCTCTTGACTAAACAAGAAATTCATGACTTCTTAAGCTCAAAATATGCATGAGATCAGCTGGAAATCAGATCTAATTTCTGCTGTCAAAAGGGCAAAAATACACTAGAAATTTCAGCATTTTCCATATAAAATCAACCCCAGTAGTCTTAGCTTCAATTCTCCATTTCTTGCAAAACTGATTCTACATTAAAGACCAACAATTGAGCTTTAAACATAAGGCAAAAGACACAATCTAACACTCCAAGAAAACCAGTTTAAGACATAGAAAAATATGCACATCTATCCTCTAAATTTTCACATATAGACAAGGTTGTTGGGGGGTTCAAAGCATGGCAAACAAAAGAAAAGGAACATGAAAATAAGTCTAAATTAACAACCACACTCAAACACCTAAATATCACTCAAACACCTAAATCAAACATGATGAATGGAATCAACTTGATAGATTGATTGTGTAAACTCTAGTAGCTAAAGTTCCACTTGTTCCTCAATAGTAATTAGAATCAACTAGGCAACTCTAAAACTAATTAACTTCACCAAGTCAATCTTTATTATTCAATTAACAAGGATAAATTAGTTGCATTAAGGGGGAACATCAATTCTAGGTGAAATTGAACACTAGAATTCAACTCACCTAGTTCAAGCCATACTCTAATTTAATCAAGACCAAATGAATGTTCAAGACTAAACTAGATGCTGCTTATCTTTTTTTTTTAATTCAAACTAGGCCAAACCAAATAAATTAGAATATATTATGAACTTAATTGCACAAAGCTGATCAAGAATTGCACAATAAGTTCAGAAATTCAAATTGATAGGCACAAGCACGACTTCAAATATCAAATCAATTTCCATTCATCCAACAAAAATATCAATAGTACAACAACTAATTCTAGTTAAGATGCAAATATCAAATATGGAGGGCAAGTAAAAGCATTCATCCGGTAGAAATAAAAGAAGAGAAGAAATTAAGAAATAGTACAAGAAGACTCCCCGTTGTAAGCTCGCTTTGACACGTCTCGCAATCGGGTTGAATTCTTCTTCCGCAGATCACGAACCAGCTCGTCTCTTACGGATTTATTCTCGTCCCGGCTTCTACTGGAATTCTGCCCTCACAGCCCTCTCGACTTCTCTCTTTTTTTCTCTTCTTCCCTGCTCTGGATTTTTTGGTGTATTTCGTGTTATGGTTGTGTCCTTGTTTCTTCTCCCTTGCTTCTCTATTTATAGGTTGATTTAGTGGGGGGATTTCTTCCTTCTCAAGGCTGTATAGCGAGGTGCTGAAATCGCCGCCAATTGCTGTAAATTTCCAGCCAATAAACTCTGTTTCTTCCTCCAATTTTCTGCCCTAGACTAGTGTAGGCTTCACTTTTTGAAACTCGGCTACTTGGCCGCCTTGGGTGTTGACGTGATGGCTGAATTTCGCCCATAAGTTTCGAGAGTAGCTGCATATTTTCTTCTCTTTTCTCTCTCAAAGTGACGCTGCTGCTTCGTCGATTTCCTAGTCAATCGCCGCCCTCTTTTCTCTTCTGTTTCACGTTTTCTTTCTTTGTCAAGTTGGGGCTTGGGCTACTCTTTTTTCTAAGACAAATGGGCCAATTTAATTTATGTCATGTTGGGCTCCTACAATTTAAAATAAATAACTTGTGAGCCCATAATAAAAATACCTTGCAAGCTAAATTAATACATGAAATAATCCATATATTTTGATTAGCAAATTATATGCCCAGTTTTGGAAATTATATTAATATTGCTCCATTTTGTCCAAAAAATATACCAAGAGAAGTGAAATTAGGGAGTTAAAACAGGTAAAATTAAACACTTATCATACATATCCAACCGAAAAATCTTGTTTAAGTCGGTGGCTAGTGAGAAGCTGAACCTGTACATAGCCGCATCCGACTCAGTTATCAACGCGGTACTCGTTCGCAATCAAGGTCAGACCCAAGAACATGTCTACTATGTAAGTCAAAGTTTGAAAGATGCCAAGCCTTGGTACCCACCCATAAAAACTGACCTATACACTTCTCATGAACGTCCACAAGCTGAAACCATACTTCTTCAATTATCAGGTAGAGGTCCTAACCACTTTTCCATTAAAGTCAATTTCCTATTAGCTCGATTCAGCTGGAAGATTGTTAAAATGGTCACTAAAGCTCGCACAGTTTGGAATTACATATGCACCTCGCTCAAGGGACATATTATGTTAAAATAAAAGTACTAACTTAATTTTTCTTTGTTGCACGAGATATATTATGTTAAACGGCATTTCACCAGTCCTGATATACATGAGACGCTCTTGTGCAAGACGGTCTTATCTATGACACGGTGAGTAAATAGAATCCATCTTATGCATGAAATCGTCTCATATAAATTTTCATGACAAGAATAAAACATATATATTTACATATGAGGACTAGGGTGTTCTTCTTTTTTTTTTTCTTAAAGCAATATATTTACTTATATATAGAATCATCATCCCTTTTTTTCTAAATATTTTTATTGGAATTGTGGAAATTCTCTAAAACACAACTGATTGAGAGCACTGAGATGGAAAAATATGGATGAGGGTAATCCAGTAATGTGAAGGGAATGATGTTAAATTATTTTATTATAGGGGTGAATAAAGAATGAGATAGGGAATGAGATGTGCCCATCCAAATTTGAACGGAATGGAGGATGACCCATTCCATCTGATATGGTCATCCCTTTCAAAATGTGCCCTGAGGAAATTAAGTTAGATATTTAAAAAATATCATATTTTTAATGAAAATTTTGATAATGTTTTTTTTATTTTTTATGATGTTAGTCATAGTTATAAACTTTTTACAACACGGATTTTCTATTCCATTGTGGTGTTCCAGTTATCACATCTTTTGCCTCATGTCTCGATGCTCTTCCTATATGCTCAAATTTATGTTCATGGTTGGATGGTCCCCCGTTGTATTCACCTTTTATTAAGAACTACTAGTATTTCACCCAATGATGCTCGACAGGTCTCATTTACTATATTATGTAATAAATTATGAATGTATAGAGCTTGAACCTAATTTGAGAAGTATGACTCAAATATCAAGTAAAGGTTTGTATCACGTATGAGATAGATACAAAATTCTCTTTTAATATTTTAATCCTATACGTAATTTTTTTTATTTATGTATATTAATGTTAAATTCTCAATTCATTATATATAAGATTTGGTCTAGTGAGTTGAAATTTAAAAATTATGTGATGTTTATCAACATTAATAGTGTTGTTAGCTTAGTTTGTAGTAAGGCATTTTATGATATAAAAATATATATATATATATATATATATATATATATATATATAATTAAGTAAATTGAATATTTGAAAAAGAAAAGAAAAGTGAAGCTTAATTTAAAAAAGTATATGCCTTAAATCTACTTAAACAAAATTTATCTAATTTTTTTTTAATGAAATTGATAGCAAAATATCCATTACATTAATCAAATAACACTGTATCATGAGAACAACAATTAAAAACCAATGAAATAAAAAAAAGATGCATTATTTTAAAGTTATTAGGTTGATTACAAAATTTTGTATTAATAATTTATTATATCAGTACTGTAAAATTAGAATTTATTTATTTAATTTTATACAAAGCAATTAAATAAGGCCATTATAAGAATAATACAAAATACATTTGAATTAAATAGTGATTTAGTTAATTAATCTGTTAATGTGGAGAGAGAGATGAAGTGATGTTATAAATGAGAGGGTAATATTATTGAAAATGGAGAGAGAGAGAGTGCTAAAGAAGTGGAGTTAATATTCAATTTTTATAAATGAATAGATAAAATTATTAGAAAAAAAAAATTAAAAAATTTGAAATTGTAGAAATGACCCAACATATCCAAAATAGGTCCAAAGTTATACATCATATAATATTCAAATCACAATGAGGCCCAAAACCAAGAAGAGAGCGGAGAAAATGAGGTCCAAAACCCAAGAAGAAAGTGGAAAAATATAAGCGGGAATAATTTTTGAGGTGACTCTCCTGTTTTTATATATAATTTTTTAAGATGAATTACAACATACCCACTAATGAATTTGTGAAATAGAATGTTTGTCCTGGCCCAATAGTGAGGGAAAGGCAGAGTTTCCATGCATTTAGATAAGCCCCAACTAGAGCTTTAATCAACTAGAGTTTCCATGCATTTAGATAAGCTTGCCAAACCAAAGCTTGTCTCGCAAATATCGACCCCATAACATATATATCTAAAAAGTTGCCGTTTAACCAGTTGGCAATTGCTTGTGTCATCCTCATCAACGTACGACAAGTCATATATTTACACCCAAAAAGAAACCACACTCACTGTTACCTCCGAAAATTCCACGGTTTTTGGCATAAAATCAGGGAACTTTCCTCCATACGGCTGAATTCGAACAAACACTTAGAATCTCCTATTTCTCTGACTTCCAACTCAGAGTATATGCGACAGTTTTGGTATGAGTAGTCGTCCTACCAAACACGTATCCTTGTGTTGCCTAATCATCGTCGATCGGGTTGACCTGAATACGGGATCGATCATCTACTGCCACCGATAGCCTCTCCCAAACTTTCGTCCGCCATGGATGATGATGAAGCTATTACAGGAAGAAGATAGCTAAGACTGTTGATAAGAGAGGATTAGATCAAAAAAATACATAAGTAAAACAAATAAACAAATTTAATCGCTTATATAAAACAGATGTTTAGTGACCAAAAACGTGGCAAAACCATGCGGAAACTTAACCAGAGGATTGTCCACCGCCATATGTCCTTCTTTGTGGAGAATTTGGAGATCGAGTTAGTACTAAATCTTCACAGAAATCCCAGTGGATTTAATTCGATAAAATAATTGGTGGAACCAAATTTTGAGGCTTGGAAATGATTGAAACCACACTATCCCTTATTATTTTGCCCTTTATTTCATGATTGCAGTTCTCACCCAGGTATTTATATTCCTCATAAATTGTAATTATTTTTACCGTGCTTGCAGTTTTGTTATTCTAATTTCCAGTTTTGAGCACAAGTTAATGAAATTTATTTTTAACTTTAAAAAAATAATAACATGAGTAATGTAATAATTAATAACACGTGTTATATATTAATTAAAGATGAAATATAAAATACAACACACCTATGACTCTACTAGGGGTGCCACTCTGCCCTGAAATATATACACATGAAAATATAATAATTCTCTTTATAATTATTAGTTAACATAAAAAAAAAATGTTAGTTACTAACTATAAAATGATGTTCCCTCCGTCCTAATTTTGATTATCCGCTTTCCATAAATAGTCGTCCTAGTTTTGTTTATCCATTTCCAAATAAGGCAATAAAACAACATTCAATGCTATTTAATACTATTATTTCTTTCCACCAAACTCACTTTACACCATTTAATACTATTATTTCTCTCTACCAAACCCACTTTGCCCACTTTACACCATTTAATACTATTATCTCCTACTTTTTCTTAATCTCCATGTCTACAGTAAATGGATAATAAAAAATAGGACGGAAGGAGTACTATATATAGTAAATAGGTAATCATTTTAAAGGTGTCACAGTTACTTGTATAGTCTAAAGTTTCATAACTTATGTATCACTTTGAAAATTTGAATTTATCAGCTTAAGAGTACTCAATACGACAATACCCCTTAAATTTATCCGCTGGAAACGCTCTACGACTGCGAACTGCGAACTGCGAAGGTGTAATTTATCAATTCTATCATATAATGTTTTTATAAAAAAAATATATGTAAAAATGTCATTTCTTGATAGTTGAAACTCTTTTTTGCCCTATCCTTGATTAATTTTTTTTTTTTTTTTGCTCTTTTATGACATTTTCACATTAACTACGGTAATGTCTGTCCATCCTAGTAGGCCGTACATAGGTCGAGCAACCAATGCGCGTCCCAAGTGCGACCTACTCGTGACCCTATATGCGACTTATGCACGACTTTTTTTAATAAAGGTAAATATATCATAAAATGTCATTTTATTTATTTATTTTATCAAGTGAGTTTGAACTATGGATATAGAGCAATAAAGAGTTTGTCCCAGTGTTATATACTATCTCCTTCCCGTAGTTACTTAACATATCATTACTTTTACAAAAAAATAAACATCTACTTTAGTAACAAAATAGAAAGAACTACAATATCCTCAATCAAAAAATCACTTTATCACTTTAAATACTACTCCCTCCATCCCAATCAAAAACTTGTGCCGAAAGCAAATTGGTAAACAACTAGAGGACGGAGGGAGTATAACATAAAGAATCTATAAAATAATTTAGATATTAGTATACAAAAATGATGCAGCACCATTTGGACGCTGACTAATGATCCATAATCAATTAAGTTGAAATGTCTCATGTCTCCCTCCTCTTTTATCTTCCAATTGAAGTTTTATTCTTATAAATACACAAGATTAGACATATTAAGCACATAAATGAAATTCCAACAACCATTAGGTGTAATATCATTACGCACAACAATTTACTACACACCCACTCTCTATAACTATCCTCACACAACTTGAATTAAACAAATCGTCGAAATGCTACCTCCCACAATGAGATCATCCACCTTATGCACTGTCTTCTTGATGATCATATTTTCTCAAGCTGGTAAATAATTCTCATGTTTCCTTTGTTTTTTATAATTGATTATTTTTTTCTTGGCTAAATTTTGTATGTATCCAGATGCATCGTGTACTCATATTACATTTTAGAAACATGCAATTTGTTATACTGAAAAATACAACTTGTTACACTGAACCGTGCAACTATACGGTTCAGTGTAAACAAATTGCATCTAATTTCAATATAATAAGTTGCATGTTTTCAAAATGCACTAAAAAGTCGGGGCTCGATTTCATCGTAATCACCTTCATTAATTTTCTTGAAATTCTTAGAGTCATATGACCCGTTGGATCCATTTGGGAACATAACAATCAAGTGGGATGTAATATCCTGGACACCAGACGGATATGTGGTGAGTTTTCTTAAATTTGCATCTCTAGATAAATTTAGATAAATTATTGTGTCGGACGGATTGTGACATATGCTCGCATAAATGCACCCAAAAAAAGAAAAGTTGCTTTGTGATTTTTTAGCACGATTACGAAATTTTCGATAAAAATATAATTTCAACCTTGAACAGTTAAAATTGCCTATTATTTGCTATATATTCTTCAAATTATGTACCTATCTTCATTTCTCAAATTACCTACAAATAAATTGCATACGAAAATATAATTAATCTAGATAAAATATTTTTATTGACAATTTCGTAGGTAATTTGTTTATAGATTATTTGAAGAATAAAGATGTCTAGATAATTTATTGACGAATTTTGATATATCTAGTGTATGACGGGATCATAACTAAATTAACTATTGTCATTATTTTTTGTTTTCTTGAGAAGGCCGCTACTATAATTAATCATGTAATTTGCGCATGTAAAAATATGTTACATTTGTAGTTTAAAAATGATCTACAAACAAATTTACCTATGAATTACATTTCCGTAGACAAATTTACCTAAAAATGAAAATGTTTATATGATTGGAAGATTTTGTAGGCAAGTCGTAGACAATAAGACTATATAAGGACGGAATTATATCGTTGAAAATTTTATAGGTATGTTAAAAAATTTCATAGGCAATTCTCTATCTTCTTGCGCAATCGAAGGAAAAAAAAGGTATATTGATTTGTAACAACATGAAAGATTGGACTTTTTAACTATGATCTTAAAGATGATGATTAAATTGATATATGATCTTGATTGTGTACTTATATAGAATGAACCATTCATTTACTTATTTATAGGCTCTTGTGTCTATGTACAACTTTCAACTATACCGACACATCATGAGCCCTGGATGGACCCTAACATGGGGTTGGGCTAAAAAGGAAGTGATTTGGTCAATGGTGGGAGCACAAACCACAGAGCAAGGAGATTGTTCCAAATTCAAAGGAAATGTCCCACATTGTTGTAAGAAAAACCCCACTGTTGTTGATTTGCTCCCAGGGGTACCCTACAATCAACAGATTGCCAACTGCTGCAAAGGCGGGGTCGTCGCCTCGTGGGGCCAAGACCCCTCCTCAGCTATTTCATCGTTCCAAGTCAGTGTCGGCCTTGCTGGAACTTCCAACAAGACCGTCAAACTCCCGACCAACTTCACCCTCCTCGGCCCGGGCCCCGGATACACTTGTGGCCCTGCCAAGATCGTGCCTTCCACCGTAATCCTAACTCCCGATCGTAGGAGGAAGACTCAAGTTTTGAGTAAGTACGGAAAATTATTACTTTGTCGGAGCAATTTTTACGTGCATAAATTGAATAAAATACGGCTAAAAATAGTCACATAATATAGTTGTAAAATCTTTAAAAGTCATGTTGTAACTGAAAAATGTGAAAACGTGATTTTTAAGCCATTATTGGAGATTAATTAGTGAGTTGTATGCAGTGACGTGGAACGTGACATGTACGTACTCACAACTCCTGGTGTCGAAGCACCCGAGCTGCTGCGTTTCCTTCTCGTCTTTCTACAATGATACCATCACTCCCTGTCCAAAGTGTTCCTGTGGCTGCCATAACAAGAAGGGTTGCATCACGTGAGCAATATTCATTTCTTTCAACTTCATTTTGAGATACACTATATATAATAATACAAGGGAATAACCTTTTTGTTGTTAATTTTTTTGGGGCCCTAATAAGTTCAAATCGGGTTAAAATGTCACGTGAGTTGCATGATTGTCCTACATTTATAGATTTACGGACTTAAACTATAGGACACTATGATTTCAAATTTCGTAAATTTAGGACAATCTTGCAAGATTTCAGCCCAGTTTGGGCTTATCCGAGCTCGATTGTCATACATTTACAAATTTTAAAACATATTGCTCTATATTTCAAAATTTTAACACATATTGTCCTACATTTCAAAGCTCGTAAAGTCATTATCCTTGAAACACAACCCTCAAGTTTAAAACATATTAATGGCCTAAATGTGCTACAGAAAAGTTTATATTTTTCAGACTTAAAACATATTGTTTTTCAATTGTCACCCCTATAGTTATAATTAGGGTTCTGAAAAATTAGTCCCTATAATATAGTATAGTATTGTGATGATAACGTAAAAATTGCAGGCCCGATTCAAAGAAACTAAAAATGGTGGGAATCAACACGCCACGAAAGGACAATGCTGCACTCCTGCAATGCACAAATCATATGTGTCCAATACGAGTTCATTGGCACGTAAAAGTGAACTACAAAGAGTATTGGCGTGTTAAGGTTGCCATAACTAATTTCAATTACAAAATGAACTACACACAATGGACGCTCGTCGCTCAACATCCAAATCTCAACAATGTCACTCAAGTTTTCAGCTTCGATTACAAGCCTCTCGTCCCTTACCCCTCCATAAGTAAGTTCTTGTCTTCGATTGCTAGGAAAAATACTGTTTAGATTTTGATACGACACGAATAAATGATTCGTGAGTATAATTAAGAATCGGTTTCCAGTGAAACTTGTTCACTGTATAAAATTGGATTAAGGGATGAAAACCAAAATAGTCCAATAACTTTTCATCTTTTTAAAAATGATCCCAAAAAAGTAAGTTTGATGTACGAAATGTACCATTTTCATCCCAAATTCGTCAGAATTGACGAAACGACGTCGTTTTTGGTCATGCACCTTACATGTGAGCATTCAATTGGAGATTTCCTGCTGAAATGCATGACCAAAAACTACGTTGTTTATTCAATTCCGGCGAATTTGGGACGAAAATGGTACACTTCGAGAAAAGTTGGGACCAATTTCGTACATCAAACATTTGTAGGACTATTATGAAAAATGTGAAAAGTTATGAGACAATTTTGGATTCTACCTCCTGGATTAATCATGCTGTAATTCCGTGATATTCATTTAATAATACCATAACATTCATTCAGTAATACCATTACACTTACAAACTAATACCATAACATTTTTACATGCACAAACACACCTATATGTGTGTGAAAATGTTACGGCATTAGTTTGTAAAAGAAATGGTAATACTGAATGAACGTTATAGTATTTCTGAATGAATGTAACGGTAATACTAAATTAATCCAATTTCATACTATGAAACTTGTTCATAGAAGATGTTTGCGACAAAGAGCCAGTTTTTGGTGAAACTTGTTCACTGTTTGAAACTGAATTAATCATTCATAATATCATAACATACATTCAACAATATTTTTACACTTATATAAACTAATACCATAACATTTTTACACACACTAACACACCGAGCTGTGTGTAAAAATGTAATGGTATCAGTTCATAAGAGCAATAATATTACTGAATGGATGTAACAGTATTACTGAAAGAATCTAGTTTCATACTATGAAAGTTGTTCACATGAGAGTTTGCGACAAATTAAACTGTCGCGAGTATAATTAAAATGTCGATTTTGCAGATGACACGGGCATGTTTTTTGGGATGAAGTTCTATAATGATCTGTTGATGGAAGCAGGGCCAACTGGAAATGTTCAGACAGAGATACTATTGAAGAAGGATAAGAACACATTTACATTAAAACAAGGATGGGCATTTCCTAGGAAAATTTATTTCAATGGGGATGAATGTCAGCTTCCCTCTCCTGATGAATACCCTGTTCTGCCAAACTCTGCCCACAGCTATTTCCTCTCATTTTCCACTATTGCATCTTCTTATGTTTTCATAATTCTGGTTCTCTGGTAATTAATTGCCACTCTTCAACCATATGTTCCACATATATATAGGTTTGAAAATATTGTTGTTACAATATCTTTTTTAGTTTTTTTTTCCCACTTGCTAGCAATTTTGTATGTGATGATGCTTCTATTACGTTTCTTGAAAAGCAAATCAATCTTTTAAATATCTTATTCTTCTCTCTCTCCTTTAATTTCTCATTCTCTTTTTTCCTTCTAATACCCTGCATATTAAAAGTTAAGGTGGAAATTCAAAATAGTATTAATTGATGCAAACTCTTTTCAGTCATCATTTTTTTAGAATTTCTTTTTTACACTTAACAATGAACCCCTATTATTCAATTATTTTAAAGAAAAATAAATTCATTAAAAAAGCTGGAAACAAGCAGCAATAGTTGATGAGATTAAATCAGAAGGGACCCATGAACATTCACAACCGCTATTAATATTAAACTACTATTTCTCCAGTGTGATGTACGGATTGAATATTCTAAGTTTCAATGAGAATTGTATAGTGTAATGTGAAGTAATAAAACTTTAGATTTAAATTATTTTATTCATCTATACATTAATCTTTATTCTAATTTATTTTGCTAATAATTTTTTCTAACATGAAAAGGCTATATGGTCTATATGTAGGTATCTCACAATTAATTAATTAATTAATTATATGCAAATTTTATCATTAATACTAAAATTTATAATATAATATTAAAATTCAACAAAAAATATATAATTAAAATTAAAAATATTTAAACTGAAGTCGTATAAGTAAAATTAATTTAAAAAAACTTTAAAACTATTAAATTAATATTTTGATATGGGTTTTAGTTTTATACTTGTAATATATATGTTAAGTTAAAGATTTTTTAAAACAAATAATATGAAATATAGTGTTCTAAAGATGAATTAAAAAAATATTATATTCAAAATTATTGGTGAAAAGTAAAAAAGAAAAAAAGAGAGAAAATATTTTTTTTATTAAAACCAAGTCACTCTCTTTGGTGGAGAGTGAGATCCACCCACTATGCCAAAAACTGAATTTGACAACGGGTAATCCCCGTTGTCGTAGCTGTTTTTCCCCGTTGTGGATGCTGGGGTTGTCGTAGGTCCCAGACATATGACAACGGGTAATCCCCGTTGTCGTAGGTGTTTATCACAACGGCATTTACCCGTTGTCTTAACTCTTCGTAGCCCGTTGTCGTAGGTGTTTATCACAATGACATTTACCCGTTGTGTTAACTCTTCGTAACCCATTGTCGTAGGTGTTTATTACAACGGTTTTTACCTGTTGTGTTAACTCATAATGACCCGTTGTCGTAGGTGCTTATTACAACGGCTTTTACCCGTTGTGTTAACCCATACTAACCCGTTGTTGTAGGTGTTTATTACAACGGTTTTTACCCGTTATGTTAACTCATATTAACCCGTTGTCGTAGGTGCTTATTACAACGGTTTTTACCCGTTGTTAAATACTTATTTGACCAGTTGTTAAAGTTATCTACGACAACGGTTCTTCCCCGTTGTTAATACTATTTTTGAACCTGTTGTTTTATGTTTTCTATTGTTGCAGAATATGAATATAATACACATTTTTACTGAATGAAACAAATACTAAGAACCAATAGACTTCGTACAATTAAGTAATCAATTCATACATTGTTCAAAATAAGTAATAAAAATGTAAATCCGACTTCTAGAAAAGAACTTGTTCAAAATCACAAAAACAAACTGTTAGATATCATCTTCCGACCACCTCTACTGATCAACAATGTAATTTGATAGACATTCGGCCCACTCCTTCCGTACTTCATCAATTTCTTTTTCGGAGTAAATCTTTTGTGAGAACTGTGAAAATACAAACAAAAAACATAAATAAGACCACATCAACTAAAAATACACCACATAATTAACACAAATTATTCTTACCACAGCTTGCATCGAATCTGTGTTCACATCTCCATGAAATTCGAATATCTCTTTCATGTAGCTTAGTACATAAAAACCACATTGTTTTCCATCAGGTTGTTTAGGTGCCTAGGTTAGATTAAAAAAAAGAAATTAAAAACTAATTCATATTTATGTGAATACTCAAAATAAATGTAAATTTATATACCTTGATTATATTCCATGCAATATTTTTCTTCACTTTCTTACTCGAGACCTCCGAACTAAAGATTCTTAAAGCCCTACAACAGTAGATTAACCATATAAACAACACAATTCACAAAAAATCATCATTGAACAACTGATTGATAACTAACTTACTACATTAATATGAAAAAGAATAAACTTAAGCAAATTAAGTATCGAATCAAATAATTGAAGTTTCATATTAACAAATCAAATTATTGAATAAGTGGGTTGATTGTTTTTTATATAAATTGAAATTGTGGCACTTTATTCTCTTTGATTGTTGGTTTACAGGAGCATTGAGACCATCTCTCTAAACTTATGGAGCTGATTCCTGATAACTAGTAAAAGCAGCGAATCCTAATAGGAATTACTGTTGAGCTAGCTTCTCTACATGTGATACGGTTTTCTATCAACTTTAGTTCAAACAAAACAGCCACATAATGACTATAAAACAGTCAAATTCAAGTCCATTATCACAAGCTTCTTACTGACAGCCTTTTTAGCATCTAAAACAGCAATTATAAGTACCTCTATCACTCATAAATTTATAATTCTTGTTATCTTTGCAACCATGTTGCACAGAAACACCAACAGAATTACGCTTATTCTTATATACGCAGTTCTCGAATGGACTTTCTGTTTTCCCTGTTTAAATTCCCTGTTTTCCTATATGTTAAATTCAGTTTAAAAAAATATTAAATTAGGCCTGCCCTTATTGATCCAAGAATTCTCTTGTTTTCTGACTTTAGAATAGAACAAGCAGAAATGACAAATGACAAAACTATATTGCTACATTATGGCCAATTTTGTAGCAACATTCGTCGATGTTTTTTAGAGTAGGGACAGCTAATAAAGGAAAAATTCGTCAAAAGGTTCCGTTTTTATAACCCCAGATTACAATTTCTCAATTCTAGAACAATATAACACAAAACGGAATAACAAGATCTATCACATCAAGGGGATACTAGTTAAAACCAGCCAAGAATAAAGCAAAAACACAAGCACAAATGCACACATTAAACAGTTCAGAGAATTAGATGAAGGGTGATAAAAGAAAACTAAAAAAAATGTCACCTCTTGGCCAGCAGTGTCCCAAATCTGAGCCTTAATCACTTTGCCATCAATAGTTAAGCTTCTTGTCGCAAACTCCACACCGGACTCGAGGCTGAACTCATTCCTAGTAAAAAATACAAGTATTAATTACTTTACTAAGCAAATGCATGGAACACAAATACACAATCCAGAAGTATCAAGTTATATATGCCATATGCTACGATCTCAAATTACATATGCTATATGCTACTAATTAAATAGCTATATACTACCATCTCAATAACTGCATGAAGAAGAAGAACACCGTGAATTTAGTTCTAAAGATGTTTTCTAATGTTTTCTAAAGACGATATTGATTCATTCTCTATGAGTTCAGTTCGTGAATCAATTGATGTTTTAGACATGCGATCTATTACTGCTCGTCGTGGTACGTATACGCAGTACCTTGTTCACTGGAATGGAAAGCCAAATGAGGAAGATGCTTGGATATCAAGTGAAGATCTGAAGAGGATTGATTCATCTATGTGGTTTTATCTTAACCCGAACTCGAGGGCGAGTTCTTTTCAAGAAGGGGAGAATGATGCAGTTTCTGAGAAAAGCAGTGCACTTGGGCCAACTTCACAGAATTAACTGTGAGAAATTGGAAATGGAGGCTGAAATTTTCTAAGTATTGTATTTATACTTCAAATAAAAATTTTTAAAAAAAATTAATTACTTAAGACAACGGGTAATAAAACCCGTTGTCTTTAGTTCCAAATCCCCGCATTTCTCAATGTTTCGACAACGGGTTTAGCTATGACGGGGTGTAGACCTACGACAACGGGTTTAGTCAATACCCGTTGTCTTTTCACCGTTGTCGTAGCCAGTTTTTGGCATAGTGACCACTATACCACAAAGCAAGTGTAGTTCCACTTGCTACAATAATTATTGTTTACTATCTTCTTCTCTCTCCTTATTTCTACTTTTATATAGTTATAGATATGTTTAGCATACAAAGTAAGCTTGTCAGCTATTGAATTAACGGCATGACCGTCTCAACATAGGGAAACCTTAATATCATAAGGCAGTTAGGCAAAAATTTGTGTGAGACAGCCTCACAGTGAGATGCATAGTTCAAAAACTAGACACATTAACATCAATAATTTACAATTTACAAATTATTAAAGCGTCATTATCAAATTATGTTCTGTCTTACCATGAGTGGTCTCACGAAAACCCTTCTCTACCATCAATTTTCTTGAATAAGTCAAAATCAAAAGATCTATCAACACTTTGAATCAAAATCCATATATAGAAAAAAAAAAAAAAACAAGTGCCTATTACTAAAATTACAAAATCACACCTAAAACACCTAGAAATTCGCTAATATACAACGCATAATAGACAACGGATATTTTGAAATTCGTTGTCTATTAAGAGAAATATGTTGCCTATGTGAGTAACCGTTGTCTATTAGGGAGAAATCTCTGTAATAGGCAACAAATATAGGCCTATGTTGTTGTTTTGCGTTGTCGATTAGCGAGAATTCTCGGTAATAGACAATGAATATAAGCCTACGTTGAACACTTTTCTTTTTTTCCCGGACAAGATCTCTCTCTTTTTTTCTCCTTCTTTTCCTTTTTTTTCCTTCTTCCCGCCGGGTCTATTGAGAATGCATTTTTCGAAGAAGCTCATTTTAAAATGCACATGCAAGAACTCGGAGATAATAAATGATATGGATAAGAGACTTTAAATAAGATTAAATTTTACCGCCGCTCTTTGGGAGGGGGCCCAATTTATAACATAGTGTAGTTAAATGCACTTTAAAAATTTTATATATTTTCGAAAATTATTTGGACTAAACATCTTTATATTAATTGTCTATTTAAATACATTTATATGTATATTGAAAATGTGAATTATACATATTATTTTTTTCTATTTTGTTACCCTTTCTCACCTAAAAATCAACATTTTATTTATAGAGTGTTGATTTTTACAAGGATTAGTAATAGTGGTGTACAATGAACATGATGCACATAATACTTTGTTTAAAGGAGACAGACATTCGTATGAGATAGTTTTATACATGATATAGGGTATAATCTATAACACAAATAGTATTCATTCTTCCAAAATATTAGAGTGTTAATACACAATTTATCTTTATTTTACTATGATAATTTATTTCGTTCCAACAAGCCTATATAGGTGTGTCTTAATTATAAGTATATATATATAAGAAATTCAAGTGGGGTAAAGGGAATTTAAAAGTGTTGACCCCCGGCTCCAATGTAGGTCGTGGAAAAGTCATTTGGATATGGCGACGTTGTCGTATTTTTATGCGTTATATATTAGCATGAATACATGGTTTTAGACAACAGATATGGCGTACGTTGTCGTTTTGCATTGTCTATTAGCATGAATACATGGTTTTAGACAACGGATATGGCGTACATTGTCATTTTGCGTTGACTATTAGCGAATGCACGATAATAGACAATAAAAATGGTGTACGCTGTAATTTTGTGTTGACTATTAGCATGAATGCACGGTTATAGACAACGGATTTGGCGCACGTTGTCGTTTTGCATTGTCTAACATATCAATTATATATTTTTTATTTTAAATTAAAAGTTAATATATTTAATTAACTCACTTATAAAACGGATACAAATGTATGTTGTTTTTTCTCCGTTGTAGTATATGTATGTTTTAAGTCTAAGTTTTGTATGCACCAGGTGCACCGTGCACTTTATATATAGTGCTTTTAGAAACATACAACTTGTTGCACTAAAATGTACTACTTGTTGCACTGAAACATGCAATTTATTTACACTGAAATGATCAACTATAAATATGGAAAATAAGTTGCATATTTCAGTGCAACAAATTGTATGTTTCTATAACACACTATAGAATGCAAAGTGCACAAGGGAGCACACTCATATTATATATACGTATATATTTTTAATTTTGATAATTTACCCTTGATTATAAATTTATTATTTAATTTCCTTTATAAACATAATTAATTAACACCCATGTATTCTTACCAGTAATCCGTAATTGAAACTTAATTATCAATTATTACCTTAACAAATTAAAAGTGTATTTATTTGTTAGAAAATTTACGACACACACACGTAACTCCCACAAATTACTAAACTGATCACCGTGGTACGCAGTTCTCAACAACCACTTGTTGCCCCTGTGTTGCGCCGTCTCTCAATCACACCACTTTTCCACAGGCGCTCGTTTCCGTTCGTCGCTTCCCCTGTGTCGCGCCATTGCTCAATCGCACTGTTTCTCCACAGCCGCTAGTTTCCGTCCGTCACTACCCCTGTGTCGCGCCGTCGCTCAATAGCATCGTCTGTCTCCTTGGTAATATTTGAAACATAATTATCTTTGTTGTTTCATACTTATTTGAAGGAAGGTTAAAGGAAACAAGTTCGCCGAAGCTTCTTCAATTATCCTGTTCGCTAATCTGTCTCGAGTTTTTTTTCTGTTCTTGCTAATTTTTGTCTCGCCATGTCACTCAGTTTGAGGTCACAACTGATTAGCCACCGCAACCATCGCGCCTTGATTCCTGCTTCTTGATTTGCCGCTTGTCTCTACTTCGAAGATGCAGTTAACGCTCTTTCTATAATTATAAAGTCTTTTTCGCTTTATATCGTCCTTCTTTCGACTTGTCTTGTCGGTGAATCGGGTTCACTTGTCGTCTATTAATCGTATTTGGGCGACGAGTTTAAGACGTCGGATGGTCCTCCGGGGATGGTCCTGTTGTGCCGGGATTAATGCTCCGACCAACAAGTTTTAAATATAAAGAAAAGTGAACTGAAAAGTAAATAACACGAGGTTTGATGACCCAGTTTGCCGGAAAGGCTACGTCTGGGGGCAATACCAAGCCAAGAAATGTATAATATGTGCCTAGGATTCTAAAATGTTCAACCCTTTACAATGAAGAAGTAAACGTCTATTTATAACATTGTATTTGGTTCTTCGGAACCCTAACGGGCCTTTCAGGCTCTAATATCGCTATCGTCGCCACGTGCTCACAATTCGCCTTTGACACGCGTGATTCGCGCCGTGATCATCTCTTGGGAGCTGGCATGCCGATCTTCTGGGCGTTGGATCCGCTGAGTTTGTTACCGCTTCCGCGGGATATGCTGGGGGTGGATCACGCGCGTCTTCCGACTGCGAGCTCAGGCGACTCGCCAAGAAGGTCGGCGAGCTCGCCCGAAGAGGTCGCTACGATAATAATATTTAAAAAATTGATATTGTTTGAAAAAAATTAATAATATTTAAAAAAGAATTATAATCACTTATAATTTTTCAAAAACACATTTACGGCAAGCTCATGGGTTATCTAATTAATGAGATGACCAACCAAAATAAGGAGACCAAAGGTAAAGACGGGAGTAATAATTCCTTAATATCACGCTGAATAAGCATAGGCATAGACGGACATTCCAGTCTCCCAAAGAATGAACAATAAAGGAGCATGCATCTCCGTTAAGCAAAAACTGAGTAAGTTGACATGAAATTTACCATCAATTTAGATAAGCCAAAATGAAAAGATCCATATATCAACATATTGAATATATAGCACGGTACAATAGTTACCACGTGTTAGGAATTTAACTGCAATTGTGGAGAAATTAATAGGAACGAAAAATAAATAAGATAGATTTATTGACCCAGTTCATCGAGAATTACTACGTCTATGGCACTATCAAGCCAAGCGATTTACTAATACTTTCGATGATAATAATTGCAATGAATCAGAGAGTTACAGGTTGTAGCCCTAAAAAGTCCATCCAACTCGAATATTACTTTAAAGTTGGATCGTCGTGAAGTTGCAACGTGAAGCAATCGACCAGAGTTCATAATCCAACACCAACAAAACCGAGCCCTGAAATTCAAATAATGCAATGACAAACATAAGGAATTTCAAATCTTGTATAAAAGTAATTAAAATAGAAAAAAAAAATTGCAAGTAAAGGATAGGTTTAGTAGCTACCATCTTCATGGACGAACTTGAACATCAAGCAATATGTTTCCAAGATCCTCTTGCTCCTCTTGAATTCTTTTAACAGAATCCACTGCAGACTTGCTACAATCTTCCAACAAAATCGTCAAAAGCGTCGGAATATCTCCTAAGCTCAAAGGGATCTCTTTCAACGCGTCTAAACGCTCAAGAATAAGGTACTCGAGGCGTGGAAAGTGGGCGTCCTCTGTCTTCCAATACTCGAGATCACAATCCCGAATGAGCAAGACTTTTAGGCTGCAAAACTGGCCTTCAACTGTCTCCCAGTGGGACCCATGTATAGAGAGCTTAAGGACTTGAAGAAGTGGCAATGACCCTATCTTTGTGGGGTTCATATCCTCCCAATGAAGGACATTGGAGTTTAAACTCAACTTCTTAAGAGAATGAAGAAAGGCTAGGTTGTGCACCAAATCCCTTGGGATAATTTCTCCATCATCAAGGTGAAGGTGAAGGCACTCAAGTTTAGGTAGAAGGCTAAGATTTTTTAGACTTTCTTGGTCGAATTCGTCGTAAATTATTCTCAAATTCTTGATATTGGGAATTCTATTAACCATCTCTTCGCCAAACTTGAAATTTATTATAATCCTAAGTGTTTGTAGTTCTGCCAACACGCGAATGTGACCGTCAGGAGGATTTGGGAGACGAAGTGCAGTGCAGTCGACGTGCCTAAGTTGAGTCATGTCCCAAATTTCGGAGGGTGCCATTTGTTGGGATTGATGGAGCCTCGATCGAACATAAAGGAGTATTTACGAGATGGACAGTAACTCGAGGGCTTTCGACCCGGTGTCCGAGGTCGGTGATAAGCACTTTTAGCTTTCGATCGGCGCCCCCTTTCAGAGAAAAAAATGGCTTTTTGCATTTCCAGAGGGGCGCCGACCATGGTGCTTGATCGTGATGGATAGATATCCACTCGACGGTGACGAGGTTTGAAGCGGTTCAGAAATTTGCCAAAGGGCGGATTTTTTAGGGTTTTAGGCCCATTCTCATATTTAAACACTGTTTTGGCTCATTGTAATTGTATCATCTCAAAGATCACTCATTGGCCTAAAATTTAGTAGATCTCTCGGCTTGGTAGTACCCCTGCACGTAGTCATTCTCCGATTTAACCGGGTAACCAAATTGTTTGTTCCTTAATTCTTGCTTTCATTATTTTCTCCATAATTGCTGCTTTAATCCTAACAACTGGTATCTAGAGCATCGAGTTAAAGGGATCTGGTGGGAGCAATTATGATGGCTGAAGGGAAATCGTTTGGAGAGAAATTTGATGGAACAGTTCGGGATGATTCGAAGATTTGCAGATCGAGGATTACTTGTATGCGGTAAAGATCTGTATCAACCTTTAAGCTCTAAACCTAAAGGTATGAAGGACGACGAGTGGAAGTTACTGGACAGGAAGGCGATGAGTGTGGTTCGTCCGTCGTTATCCAGGAACGTCGCCCTACATACGGTGAAAGCAAAAACCACAGGTTTTTCAACCTGAGGATGACGGAGGATCTACAATGTGGTAGTTAATCATCTCAAGTTTTAATTCAATATGACGATAAAGCCCAATTGAGTTCGGTTGAGATTGATTTTGATAATGAGATTCAAGCCCTAATTTTGTAGTCTTCTTTTAGAGAGAGTTGGAGCATTTACTAATGAACGTATATAATATGTATATTTATATTGGGCATGAATACATTGGTTTAGTTAGTGCTTTTGATAGCATGAAAAGTGACAAAATATGTACCGCTGTCATTCATTTGGATTTAAATTTGATGAGGTGAGAGATCTAATCATGAGCGATGAGATTAGACAGAAGGAATTGGTGTGGCCAATAACGTAAGGATTAGACCTTGAATGCACGGTTATAGAAAACAATTTGGCGGGTCGCTTTTGCATTGTCTAACATATCAATTATAATCCATATATTTAATTAAGCCTTATAAAAATACAAATGTATGTTGGGTAGATCAAAGTAAAGGGCTTTAAAGATAAGCCCAAGAAGGACAAGAGTCAAGTCGGAAAATAAGTTGCATATTTAAGGCAAATAAATTGTTTCATGAACTTGGTCATTACAAGAGGGATTTTGCAAGGCACCATAATTAATTAACACCCATGTATTCTTAAGTAATCCGTAATTGTGCTAATGTACCAAAAGAAGGATGAAAACGACACAAACGTAACTCCCACAAATTACTAAACTGATCACCGTGGTACGAGGGCTCAACAATGCATTAATCTTGAGTGTTAAGCCGTCTCTCAATCACACCACTTTTCCATTAGAATCGTGGGTGTTATTGATCAATCGAGTTTTCCATCGTTTCATTAAATGCAAAGCATCGGATCTCTCTTGGTAATAGGTCTTTGTTGTTTCATACTTATTTGAAGGAAGGTTAAAGGAAACAATTTAGCTTTTCAAAATAATCGCTAAACTGTCTCGAGTTTTTTTTACATTTCTTGCCAATAATTTTGTCTAGCCATGTCACTCGGTTTGATAATTAATGGAGAAGTTAATGGAGGAAGGTTAAAGGAAACATTGCCGGGCTTTGTTCTTCTTCTTCAATTATCCGCTCGCTGTCTTGCCATTGAAACATAATTTTTTTCCGTTTGCTAAGGGAACTTTGGGAAGGTTTATCTACTTGTCTTGTCGGTGAATCGGGATGATGAGCCCCTAGAAATCAAAGGGAAGGGGGATCAAAGGGGCAATACCAAGCCAAGAAATGATCAAGACATCAAATGGAATCAGATAACATTGTATTTGGTTGAAAGCGTGAGACACATTCCCGGATTGAAGAGGGATTTACTCTCGATCATCTCTTGGGGGCATGCCGATCTTGATGACGACGAGGGATATAGTGTGATCTTCGGATGCAACACGTGGAAGATATCCAAAGGTGCCATGGTGGTGGTACGAGGTAAAAAAAGGATTGGAACATTTAAAAAACATTATAACATTTTGCAACACCAAGGGATAGCATTGCTCTAAGGAGACCAAAGGTGAGAAGGGGGAATGCAGATTTGTGGCATTGTCGACTTCCAGGCCACATGAGTGAGAAAGGGATGAAGGTTATGTGTTGAAGGGTAATCAATTTAGATAAGCCAAAATGAAAAGACCTCAAGATATTGACATCGAAGTTATGTGGAGGAATTTGTATTGTGGAGAAAAAAAACGAAAATGGTGAGTTTTTTTTGAAGAGGCGGAGAACGAGAAGAAGAAAAAGTCGGAGTTAGTCCTAACGACTTGTGGGGTCCTTTCGATGATAATAATTGCAAAGACAGGAGTTGTAGCCCTAAAAAGTCCAAATCTCTTGGTGGAGCATCATATTACATGACTTTCATTGAATTTCAAATCTTGTATAAAAACTAAAATAGAAAAAAAAAAAATTGCGAGGAAGGTTTATGGCTACCATCTTCATTTTTTGAACAAAAAATAAGTCCGATGTCTTTAATGTTTTAACAGAAGTGGAAATCCCAACAAAATGTCAAAAGAATATCTCCTAAGCTCAAAGAGAGTCTAGTCTCCAAGAATAAGGTGAAGTGTCCGAGATTGGATAATGGTGGAGAGTATGAGCTAAAAAGTGGGAGTTTAAAGGATTGAAGAAGTAAATGACCCTAACCAATGAAGGAAAGTTTTGAATGGGAAAACCGTGAAATCCCTTGGGATAACCCCCAAGGTGAAGCAAGTTTAGGTAGAAGGCTAAGATTTTTAGACTTTCTTGGTCGATGTAAATAAATTATTCTCAAATGAATTGGGAATTCTATTAACCATCGTTATGTGAACGTGTTTGTAAGCATGAGATTGAAGTGTGGGCTGCCAAAGATGTTTTTGGGATTGCGAGCGATTAATTGAAACATCACTGCGCGACCTTGATAAACAGAGGACCCTCAACTCCTTTGGAATATGGCATACGGAGAGGAGGCGATCCGTAAGGAGGTAACTTCTCTTTCCTTCAGATATTTGGATGTGTTTCATATGTTCACACGGGTAACCGATCATTTTTAGTAAGTAAGTTGGATGCTAAATCAATTAAGTGTCGTTTGTTGGATATGGAGGTGATGAATTTGGCTATCGGTTTTGGGATGAGGAAAACGGTGAAAAGATAATTAAATTAATTCAATCGATAAATTTAATTGAGTTGGTTGAAGTTAGATTTGTATTTGATAGGCCTTGGAAAACCCATTTTTTGGCGTGTGGAAGCAAAACATTTAAAAGCGATGCATATATAAAAACAGGGGTGAAGGAATGATGATTCCAGATTTTTCTCTTTTCAAGCTCATGTGTTGTGTTTTGCTTATGATCGAATGCGTATAACAAGATAAGAACGTAAAGCAGTAAAGAGCACAACAATGTATAGTGGTTCGGAGACACAAGCTCCTACATCCACTCTCCCTGTTCCTAGGGAAATTCTTCCAAACACTTCCTAAGGCTTTTTCGACTACCTCATGACGAGTTTACTAACCTTTACAACTCGAGCATTTTCGACTACCTATGTAGTTTACTAACTCAAATGTGGACTTATCACCCCTCCTGGGGGACCTCGCAGTTGACTCTAGATGTTTAACGAGTTCACACTCCAACGGGACTTATCACCCTCACTCGGGATTGCCTAACAACTACCTCACTTCACCACTAGTTATCTCTTACGAGAATGGGGTTTGGGTTTGGTGTTGTCTCCAACTATGGTGAGATTTTCCCTTACAATGGTTTAACCTCAATGCTAAGGTTGAGAAAATCTCTCTAAGCTTAAGATACATCTTGGGTTGCTTAGGTTGGATTCTAGAACACTCTTTGAATATATTTGTATATCTACAGACTTGTGTTCTAAGGTGGGAATGCTTTGACTATAACTCTCTTGGCTCTGTAGCATCTTTTGCATAATCTCCACACTTAATTTGATGGAAGATCTTGTATTTATAGTGTGGATTAACAATGTTACCGTTGGAGAGAATCTCATTCAAATCCATACTATTCTTTTGTAGGTTCTCAGTTTACTTAATTTTTTCAGTGTGGTTGTCTTCCTCTCATTTGTCCACGCCAACGGGACTTTTGGATTCCACCTCGGCTAGTTATAATCCTGTTGTCTCCAACTATGGTGAGATTTTCCTTACAATGGTTTGCCTCGGAAAACATTCAGGATATCTTGAGCATTCTTTTGAATATATATTATATCGAAGTCTTCAGGTGGGAATAATTATCTGTGCCTTTCAGGATTCTCTTAATTTGATGGAAGATCGAGTCTCATTGTCTTGAGAGAGACATACTATTCGAGCCTTGGTTTCTCGATCTCAACCATTTATAATCCTCGGCTTGAGTCTTGATTCTCGATTTTTCATCGAAGTCTTGAGAATCTAAGTCTCATTGTGTTCTATATCTGCCGACTATACACGAAGTGCGAGATATTATCCTAACACTCTAAAACGGTCTTGAGATATTATCCTGAATTACTCTAAAATCGACTAATCTATCAAGATTATCCCAACATGTCATATTCGGGGGTTTTGGGATCTAATCAAAATCCTCTTTATTAAATTCATTTCCCAATAATTTCCCCCTTTTTGATGATGCCAAAACCATCTTGTTACAACACACTTAACCTATACTCGTGTTTGTTTTTTTCCTATTACAAGAATGGTAAATCTCTTAATAATCAATTCAGTAATGAATCTCTCAACAATTTCATCACCAAACAACAATAATCAGGCATATCAAAAGTAAAGACATGTAAAAAGATAATGAGATATTATCTTTGAGCATAAAGATAAAGTTTTCATTGATGTATGATAGACTATTCGGTTTATAATGAACTTTTCAAAAGTAAAGACAAGAACATAAAGAAATTACAGGTCTTGATCTTGGTCTTGATCTTCTTGATCTTATTTCGGCTCCTCATTCCTCTTCTTCTATGGACCTTGTTCGATCGCATATCTTGACACTCATGCTTATCGAGTTGGTTTCTTCCGACTTCAGACATCCGACCCTCGAGGTTTCTTTTTACTTATCGACCCTCGGTCACTTGACCTATCTTAGTCGAGTTCACTTTACTTCTCGAGCCTCGGATCACTTTTTACTCAAAATTTATCGATTTCTTTTTATCGATCCGATCGATCGATTCGATTAGATCAACACATCTTTAGATCAACATATCAGAATAGCATCAGGTCATCATATCAGGTTAGCATATCAGGTTTATCATATCTGATCTCGATCACGTCTGATCTTGATCAGTCTCTTCTGCTCATCTTCTAATTTGCAACCTTCTCTTCTGATTTGCTGGCTTTAGCTTTTCTTCTCTTCTGAATTTTGCACAGCTCATCAGTTTAACTCCGGAACTCATCTAACTCATCTGATCTCGATCAGTCTTGTCTACAGCCGCGTCTGATCTCGATCATTTACTTTTGATTCCGTGAGTTCCCCCTCAATTTGTTCTTTCGTTCCCCCTCAACTTGTTATCTGTAAATTTTCTTGAATAACACAAGTTGACAATGTTTTGGCATAGAACTAAAATATCCCAACAATTTCTCAATTGATAAAGATGCCAAAACATCAGTATATATGCATTTTTAAAGAAACGGGTTTTTCTTTAAAAAGATCTGTTCAGGTGGTCACTCTGAAATTAGTGAACCTTTTGAACTCCCGCTTTGATACCAATTGATAGGCCCTGGTGGGAAAACCCATTTTGCGCGTGCGGAAGCAAAACATTTAAAGCGATGCATATAAAAATGGGGGTGAAGGAATGATGATTCCAGATTTTTCTCTTTTCAAGCTCATGTGTTGTGTTTTGCTTATGATCAAATGCGTATGACAAGATAAGAACGTAAAACAGTAAAGAACACAACAATGTATAGTGGTTCGGAGACTCAAGCTCCTACATCCTCTCTCCCTGTTCCTAGGGAAATTCTTCCAAACACTTCCTAAGGCTTTCTGACTACCTCTGTAGTTTACTAACCTTTACAACTCTGAGCTTTCTTACTACCTCTGTAGTTTACTAACTCAAACTGGACTTATCACCTTCTCGGGCTCGCCTCTAGATGTTTAACGAGTTCACACTCCAACGAGACTTATCACCCTCACTCGGGATTGCCTAACAACTACCTCACTTCACTACTAGTTATCTCTTACGAGAATGGGGTTTGGGTTTGGTGTTGTCTCCAACTATGGTGAGATTTTCCCTTACAATGGTTTAGCCTCAACGCTAAGGTTGGGAAAATCTCTCTAAGCTTAAGATACACCGTGAGTTGCTTAGGTTGGGTTCTAGAACACTCTTTGAATATATTTGTATATCTACATACTTGTGTTCTAAGGTGGGAATGCTTTGACTATAACGCTCTTGGCTCTGTAGCATCTTTTGCATAATCTCCACACTTAATTTGATGGAAGATCTTGTATTTATAGTGTGGATTTGAATGTTACCGTTGGAGAGAATCCCATTCAAATCCATACTATTCTTTGTAGGTTCTGCAACTTTTTCAGGCTGGTTGTCTTCCTCTCATTGGTCCACGTCAGTTGGATTCCAACGGCTATATTCCTCAGCTTCAGTGCCTCGGAACATTCAGGATATACTGAGCATTCAGTATATTACTGAGTCTTCAGTAATTACTGTGCCTTCAGGATTCTCTGAGTCTCATTGTCTTCAGAGACATACTGAGCCTTCAGGTTTCTCTGAGCCTTCAGGTTTCTCAGTCTCATACTGAGTCTTCAGATTCTCAGTTTCATACTGAGTCTTCAGAATCTAACCTATTCTATATCTGCCGACTATACACGGTGCAGATATTATCCTGAACACTCTAAAACTGAATCCTGACTCATCTATCAAGATTATCCTGAACATGTCATACTCAGGGGTTTTGGGATCTAATCAAAATCCTCTTTATTAAATTCATTTCCCAACAGTATTCAATGAGCAGGTTTTGTACAAAGACAGGTTGGGGATATCCAAAGAAGGTGGTTCTGAGACTCAGGTTGTGGAGTTAGACATTTTGAACTCAGGTGGGAGCAAGGAGGTTCTAGATGATCAGGTGATTATTGAGGAAGAACCAAGTACACCACCACCAATAATTCCGCTGCGGAGATCCATGAGAGAGCATAGATCTCCTGATAGATATTCACCTTCTCTTCATTATTTATTGTTGACTGATGGTGGTGAGCCTGAATGTTATGTAGAGGCTACACATAGTGAGCAGGTGAGCAAGTGGAAACTTGCAATGGATGATGAGATGAATTCGTTGATGACCAACGGAACCTGGGAACTAGTTGAGCTTCCTAAGGGCAAGAAGGCATTACATAATAAGTGGGTTTACAGAATCAAAGAGGAGGCTGATGGAAGCAAACGCTACAAGGCAAGACTGGTTGTGAAGGGGTTTCAACAGAAACATGGTATTGACTATACTGATGTTTTTACTCCAGTGGTGAAGCTAACTACCATTCGGTTAGTTCTGAGTCTTGTGGCTGCAGAAAACTTGGTGTTAGAACAGATGGACGTGAAAACAGCCTTTCTTCATGATGATTTAGATGAGGACATCTACATGAAGCAACCGGAAGGATACTTGTCAAAGGGGAATAGTGAGCTTGTTTGCAAATTGAAGAAGAGCTTGTATGGGTTGAAACAAGCTCCATTACAGTGGTACAAGAAGTTTGACGGGTTCATGCACGAGATTGGGATCAATAGGTGTGAAGCCGACCATTGTTGTTACTTCAAGAGGTATGATGATGATTATATCATTTTGCTATTATATGTTGATGACATGTTGATAGCAGGCTCAAGTGCTCGGGAAGTGAGAATCCTGCTGACATGTTGACTAAGGTTGTGACCTTAGAGAAGTTGAAGTTATGCATGACTTCAACGGGCCTTGGAAACTGAGATGAAGGCCTGACATTACTACTAGTGAGAAAGAAACCGTTTAAACGGAGGAGACAAGTTACAGTTGGAGTCAGTCTCCAGGTGGAAGATTGTTGGGATTGATGGAGCCTGATCGAAACCAGAGTACAGCACTCGGGAGGCGCTCGACCAGTGCCCGAGGTCGAGCACTTTTAGCTCGGTCGAGCGCCCCCCTTTCCAGTGCCCAGAGGGCGCTCGACCATGGTGCTTGATCATGCATATCCGCTCGACTAGGTGACGAGGTCGAGCGGTTCATAACTTCTGCCATGCGGGCGGATTTTAGGGTTTTAGGCCCATTCTCATATTTAAACACTGTTTTGGCTCATTGTAATTGTATCATCTCAGTATCACACGAAAATTTAGTAGATCTCCTGTCTTGGTAGTGCCCCCAGACGTAGTCATTCCTGACGAACTGGGTAACCAAATTATTTGTTCCTTAATTCTTGCTTTCATTATTTTCTCCATAATTGGTGCTTTAATCCTAACACCATTACATGATTGAATAGGGATACATCGATAATTAGTGTGTGAAGATTCCAAAGAAGAGAGACTGAAGAAGGAAATCCCGATGATGGACTCAAATCCGCCCCGATATAAATATACCGCAAGTTAAGTCGCCGAAAAATAGCTTCCAGCGAATAAAGTCCATCACTTGTTTCGGGGGATTTTACTTCATCGAGATAAATACCTCTACTAATTGTCGAATATACCCTCAACAATTTGAGGCCAGATGACGGTATAGCTTCTTGAAATTGCCATATCAAAGATCGGGCAAGGGATGCCGATTCCAAAGCATTGATAACTCGAGTAGGGTATTTCTCCGTTGGTGTGCTTTTACGAGTACAAATACGACGTCGTTTCGTATTTACGCCTAGTGGAGTTTCGGAACTTGTCTCACTTACAAAACAAAGGAACTTTTGCTTCTTTGCTTCTCTTAAGCACAAGTCCCATAGGAGATCATGGATTTTAAAAGATTTTATTTTCCCTAATAATCCAGCCATTTCAACTGAAATTAGATTCCTATCAAGAATTTCTTCTAAATACCCTTTCGCAACCTCTTCCAAGCTTTTTCCATCAATTGGTTTCAAGAATCCTTCAGCAACCCATAGTTTAGTGAGCTCCGAGACGAAAATCTCACTATTTTCCGGAAAAACTCCCATATAAAGAAAGCACGGTTTTAGATGAACAGGCAAACTATTGTAACTCAAATATAATATTTGCAGGCAATGTTCGTCGTCCTCTAAATTCACAATTGAATTTAAATTTTCCGCTACATGTTCCCAATATTGTTGTGATTGTTGGGATTTCAATAATAGTCCACCAATCACAATAATCGACAACGGGAGTCCTTTGCAAATTTTGACTATTTTCTTTCCAACTTTCTTAATATCATGGGGACAATCAGCTTCTTTCCCAAATGCATTCTCACAAAATAATTGCCAACTATCATCCTCACCTAAAAAATCCAACTCAATGCCACTACAATGAGGTATTTGAGAAGTTAGATTTGATAGCCTAGTAGTCAATACTAATTTGCTTCCATTTTTGTTATCCGGAAAAAAGAAATTTAATTGTTTCAACACCCCAACATCCCAAATATCATCTATTACAGCCAAATACCTCCTATCGAATAAATTGTGATATAATCTCTCTCATAATTTATTATCTTCCATTTGGCTCAAATCCTCCCCCTCCTCTTTAACAAGTTTCAAAAGAATTTCCCTAATCCTATACTCTTGCGAAATTCGTAACCTATGCAAAAATATCAAAATGTTGAACAATAACCGGGTCAACATAAATATTTCTAGCCAGAGTTGTCTTACCGATGTCAGCCATGCCCACTATCGAGACGATCTGGAGGTTCGGCCCCCCCTCCGGCCAATCGATCTTTCATCTTATACAAGACATCCTCGAAGCCCACCATTGTACTCTTTCGCCACGTGGAAGATCTCAATGAACCAACGGAAATTGAAGAATAATTCCATTGGACACCAATCTTCTCTTTAATTTCCACCACCTCTTTCCTAATAGACTCCATATCTTCCTCCACTTTCAACAGACATTCGTGAAAGTCAACAGAACTGATTCTTTTTCCACGACTTGTGGATCCAACAAGAATTTGATCCACTACATGGGACTCGATTATATCTTCAGCCGCGTGAGCTGCATTTGCAATCCGGCTCTCCACGCCGTCTAATTCTTTTTTGTAGCCTACAACATGGGAATAGCCTTCAAGAAATTCTTGCAAGAAAACAACCTTTTCGGTGAGAGATGCAAGTTGTTCTTTGTCACAAGTGATAGGAGGGTGGGGATGATGTTGGATTTGTTTTATGATATGCATCAAAGAAGTTACAGCTGCATAAGCTGCCATTTCCTACCTCCAGATCTAGAGAGACAGAATTAGTTTTGCAGAAAGAAAGAGCAAATAAAGTAGATGAGAAAGAGTGGCTCAAAGATGACTTGGTTAGACCATATATCATAAGAGATCATTGCCTTAATTATATACATGGTATGTCTAAACAATTAAAATTACGTGTTTTAAAAATAATATTTAAGACGAATATCTTGATTATACATTTTCCCTATCAAAAAGTCAACTCAAAGTGAAAATAAAATAGAAAGCTTGCATTAATTAGCATGGAATATGATATGAGCATTTTGGATTCCAGAACAGGTAAACAATAATCAAGACTGCTTGTTTAGCATTATTTATTAAATGATGTAGTTGTTAAGTAGCAATATTATTTAATCAAGGACTTTCTTTAAAAAAATATGTTTATGCACACTCGACTACTACTAAGATAGATATATATTTAGATATGGGATAAATAGGAATAGTTAATGGATTATTCCTACAAGAAAAGAGAACATGTGCCTTTCTTTGGGAATAATATTTCAGCGGAAGAATCAACAAAGCTGGGTTGAATTCTACGTACAAACTGTGATCCTCAGGGTCAGAAACGCTTCCAATGTCCACAATTTAAGAGCCTTGAAGTATTTTTTTGTGTTATCCCATGATAATTTCTGTAAAGGTCTAATGAGGCGTCAAAGCCAGAATTTAAAATTGAGAAGGAAAGAATTCTATTATCGTAACCGTGATACGGTTTTCTCATTTCAAAAATCAAATTCAAATCTTGGGATAGTTATCCATAACTAAAATCAACACATGTGTGTATGATTTAATTTATATTAATTAATTAATTATAATTAATACTAATTAATTATAATTAATTAATACTAATTAATTAATACTTTCAATAGTTATAAGGAACTTCAAATTAATAATATTTTTTATCCAAAATATGAAATAAACACGAATAGCATCATGGGACCGACTTTCTTTTGTTGCCCAAGGCACCGTGAAATAATGTATATAGTTTAAGAGTGTTTTAAACATAAAACGGTTAAAAGATTTTTTGAAAAAAATTGATAGTTTAGAGACCTCTTTATAAAGTATGTCTGTTTTTACCAGAAAATGATGAGATGATTTATTGTGGCTTGAATATGGCTTCTGGCTTAATAAAATATCAAGGGTGCAGAAGTAAAAAATCGGTAGTCGGTTGATTTGGACCGCCTAGCGCATAGGCCGCGTAGGCGGGAACTAGTCGGTTCGGTTTTTTGTAGTTTTTTTTCAATAAAATGAGTTTTCTTTACTACGTATCGATATCTTATAACAAAAATAAACTTCAAAATTAATAAAAAAATTTATTATACAACCGTCTAAATCAAGATAACAATTCAAACACCTTTCCTTATATCCATTATCCATTATAGAGCACAAGAAAATTAATTTAACATTAAAATAACTAAACAAAATTGTGCTTTTGAATTTTAGTGTAGTGAAAATTATCAATTTTTATCTTAGCGTTGAGCACCTAGCTCCCGACTCGGTCGTCTAGGCAGCACCTATGCATAATTAGGTCGATCGACGACCACCTAGCGCCTAGACACCGCCTAAGCGGCCGCCTAGACCGCCTTTTGCATCACTGTAAAATATAAAACAGCGTATGAAAGCTTAGAACACAGAATGATATGCATGATGTCATTTGTGCAATTAAAAAATCGACTTTTATTTCGTGGGTTTAGACCCTTATATACGATGGTGTTTACAATTATTCATGAGGCGTCATTGAAGCTCTTAAGCTCAGCCTTTGCCTTAAGTATGTGAGGTTGTGGCGTTCTGGATTGGTCGTTGCGATGACCGCGCATTAACATGCGCTCCCGTGGTTGGCTCCTTCTATCTTGATGGCGCGATATGTGTCTTACCATAATCGCAAGATCTTCTCATTTACATTGGCTCTTACTTATGTCGCTCGTCGATCCTTCGTTATTTGGCTCATTTGGGATCTCTATGGCGACTTAATCTTCTTATTAATTTGCTTGCCTTAACATTATAAGTTGTTGTGCGGTCATGAGGTCACTTTATAAGTATGAGGTTGCCATTACTTCGTCTATTCTCATTTTTAAAATTTTGAAGTCTCCCCATGATTATACTTGGGTAAATTCACGTATCGTTTCCCGTGCACACGGGTACAATGATTTCCCCCAGGTCGCCGTTCAGATAGTGTTGTTGAACTGCGAGCTGATCAATGTCGACTTTCTTTGGATAAGATGGACCTCGATATTGCGTGTGTCATTGTCCGCCACGACGCTTCGAATCCCACATTTGGCGCCTCGAAAAGGTGCGTAGATGACGTCTTTGGGTGGTTGGCAATGATGATGCATGCGATGAAATCATTGTCCCTAAAGCGTCACGACTGACATTACCCCCCGTGTGTATCCCAATTAATTTCGCTTTGACCCCGTGTCAGTTTTGAAAAAAAATCAAAAAGTGCCCTAGAGTTCCATCTATAAAATCCTGAGTCCTCCTCTATTCGTCCTTTTCTTCTCCGCGCTCGAACTTGTTCTCTTATTTGAAATATTTTCTCCGGCAATTCCTCTGCTCCGCAATTTTCGGCGATTCATAGGTAATTTCTGTAATCTTCTCTCTCTCTCTCTCTCTCTCTCACACACACACACACACACACACACATACACACACATTCTATCTAAGGCGGACAAACAACCATTTGTTTCTTCTCTCCCGTCGGGTGGTTTTTCTCTCACCGACGAGTCTCCTTCCGCTTCCTGGAAGCAATATCCAACTGGGGGTGGTGATTTTGGCGTTGGTACAAGCAGGGATGTTGTGCCCTGTGGCGGCGCCGGTGGGCAGGCAGAGGTCGGTGACGATTTCGCCGATTCCTTCGACTCCATTGTAGAGTTGGACGTTTTGGCCCCTAGCCCGATTCATATATATGTGGGTGGGAGTCACGAGGTGGTTAGGGGGTCCAGCTCTTCGTCTCAACCCCACACTGAACTAGAGGTCTCAAGTCACCCAATCGTTTCGATCTCTCGAGAGAATTCTTAAATTGTCAACCCCATAATTACAGACATAAAAAATATTTTTTCCCGTTCAACATAAAGTTTTCTCAAGAGTAAAGAGAAAAGAAAATTAAAAACACTGTTTTGATTATGATGGAAAATCATGCAAAATTATAATAATATTGTTTACAAATTTGAGATTTTAAACATTAATTTATTCCAAAATTAAATTTATTTTGTTAATATATTAATATTTTTTTATTCGCTGTCAAATAATTACATCTTTTCTTTTAAATATAATTTACATAGTAAATTAATATATTTTTTATATTTTACATATATAAAAATTAAAAAAATTAGTATTATTTAATAAACTTAATTTAAGCTAATTAAAATTTTGAAGTATTTGATTAAAGTTTAATAATATCTGCAGAATGAAGTTTCAGTCTGGAGCTAATGGAGAGTTGTTTTCTATTAATTTTCTTTATTAAATGCTCAGGACTATCAAACCACCATTTCATTTGGAAGAAAGGAGTGTCTGTATAATTTGTATAATGCTTCTTAGGAATGTTGACGAAAATTTAAGTTTGTGCAATAACACGAGGTTGATTGTCACAAAGCTGAGAAATTATAGCTTTTAAAGCACAAATAATTTCAGGAAAGAATACTTGGAATAAGGTGTTCATACCAAAAATGATATTAAGTAATTCAGACCAAACAATGCTTGTAAAGTTTAAGAGGAAGTAATTTTCAATCCTAAAAAATTGTATCAATATATTTCAACTGTAGGTTTGTATCTTCCCAAGTCGGTTTTTCACACATATAATTATAGGGGCAATTTCAATGGGGTGTTATTTATAGAGTGTTCTTACTATTAAGTACCCCTTTTTAACTATTACTCCTAGGTCCAAAAAATAGGTAGGAAATACATAAATGTCCTTAAGTGCTCTAACAACAAAATAGGTCCATGTACAGATTTAAAATTAGACTTTTCTGCACCCCCATATTTTTAATAATTTTGTATTTTAAAAAATTTAAAAATATAGATTTTAAAGTTTGAATTTTTTTTAATTTGCATATTTTAGATTTCAGATTTAATTTACATATTTTTCCTTTTATTTAATTTGCATATTTCAAAATTTAAAAGTTACTAATTTTTTTTAATTATCTGTAATTTTATTTAATTAATTTTTTTAATATTAGCCAAAAAAAATCTTCACACCCCAAATTTTTTTAATCATCTGTCATTTTATATAAAATACTGCACACCCGTAAAAAAAATTTACATACTCGTAAAAAATTCTGCACAGTCAATTTCTTTTAATCACCTATCCTTTTATTTAAAATTCTGCACACACCACAATTTTGCACACCCGTAAAAAATAATGAGATAATGCCTCTAAGGTACAAAAATAGAGGCAAGTGACTCTTAGGTACAAGAAAATTGAGAAGTGACTCTAAGGTACAAAATGAGACATTTTTACCCTTAGAGTCAAATTTTATTACAATTTTGCCATGATACAAATTGGTCCACATCTCAAAAAAAAAAAAAAAAGAATCCACCCCATCACACCCCTCAATAGTAATAATAGTTGGTTTCTCTTTCATCCCTCATTTAATTCTTACTCTCTCTAAACCCCTCCACCGCCCTCTCTATCTCTCTAAACCATCGCCACCACCACGCCGCCCTCTTCCACTCCCTCTATCTCTCTAAACCCTCGCCACCACCCATGCTGCCCACTTTGTAAACCCGTCGTGCCTCTCTCTCTGTAAACCCTCACCCACGCCGCCCACTTTGTAAACCCGTCGTGCCTCTCTCTCTGTAAACCCTCACCCACGCCGCCATCATCTTCCACCACCACGCCGCCCTCTCTCTATAAACCCTCGCCCATATTTGCCCAACGCCTTTAGCGTTATATATATTCCGAAAGAAAAAAAAAAATTAGGAAAGGGGGTTATATTCTTGTAATTTTCTTTCTGGATGGTGTATACATATCCAAGCGGCGGGCGGGCTGCGGTGCTTGCGGTGGGCGATGCTGATCTAGGTGGCGGGGGCCGCGGTGTTTTTGCGATGGGCGATGAGATCGGCGGCGTCGGATTTCAGATTTTGATTTCGCTTTATATTAGGTATTTTTTTTAAAAAAAATTTGTATTTCTGCAGATTTGTGTGGATCTTGGTGTTGTTGTTGTGTAGATTTTGAGGTGTTGGTGGTGTTGTTTGTGTAGATCTGAGTGGGCGGTGGCGACGGCGGATGGCTTGGGGGACGACTTTAATTTTCTACAGATTTGTTGAGGGGTGGTGGTGTGAATCAAATTGGTGTTTGTATTTTCCTGCAAATTTATGTTGTAATTTTCTGTTTAATTTTTTTAATTTTCTATTTAGTGTTATGACAATTGTGATTAGTATTTTTCTGTTTAATTTTGTGTTGATTTTGGGTATTTACAACCTGTTTTCTTGAAATTTAATGTATATAGTTGATAATTTTTTTAAAAAAATGCACTCTAAAATTGATCAAAATACAATTTAAAAAAATGCACTCCAAAATACAATTTTTTTAATAAAATGCACTCCAAAATTGACCAAAACACATTTTTTTTAAAAATGCACTCCAAAGTACAATTTTTTTATAAAATCTGAAATTTAAATTAAATTATATAAAAAATTGTAATTATTAAAATAGTGGAATAAAATAAAAAAGATGAAAGTGCAAAAAATTAAAAAAACTGCACTCCAAAATTGATTTAGTAGTGTAGAAAAATAAAAAAACTGCACTCTAGAATGCGTCAGAAGTGCAGAAAACGTGTTAGAAGTGCAGAAAATGGAAAGAAGGGCAACTTCGACTTTTTAACCATATTTTTGTACCTTAGAGTAAAAATAAAGTTACTTTGTACCTTAAAGTCACTTGGGGAGTGACTTTGTACCTTAGAGTCACTCCCCCAAAAATAATTATGCACACACTTGCAATAAAAAATACACATCCACAATAAATAATACACACATCTGTAATATAAATTGCAACTCCAGATAAAATATGAAAAAATTACATCAGAAAAATTCAGAAACTACAAAAAATTACAAAAATATTTAAAAAAAAACCCCACCATATTCAACAAAAATTACAACAATATTTAACAAACGGCCAGCTCCGCCAGCCCCCACGGCGCACCAACCTTTCGTTCTTTCTCTCTTTTTTGACAACAAAATAAGCTTCATAACATCAGAGAAAAGGTTCACGCCTTACATCATGATTTACATATTGATAGCAACAACATTTACATCATTCCTCCAAATCGTTTCAAAATCTAAACAGGTACCATAATGAGCGAGATAATGTGTTACGTTGTTAGCACTTCTTCCAGCAAACAAACATGCAGAGCATCTACTATGAGATGTCAAACTATGAATATCATCCACCACCATCATTGTAAGTGAATCAGCTTCGGTTTTTCCTCTTAAGGGACATCGCCAAAGTCTTTGAGTCGATTCCAAGTTCCAGGCTATGTAGGCCCTTCTCCTCAGCACTCTGTAATCCGATAAATATGAAGAAAGCCCTGATATTTTCTTCCTCATAATTGATAACATATCCTCACTAGCAACATAAATTACCATAAAATTCAATTTTTTCCCCAAAAAAAAAAACTTAGAAGTTTGCACCAAAATATGATAATAGCCTTGTTTTTACTTGCTCATTAGACATCACAGATAACATATCCTCACTAGCAACAAAATTGTTGGATTACCATAAATTTCAATTAAAAAAAAAGAAGATAAAATCCCTGATTTTTTCTTGCTAGTCCAGATGATATATCCTCACTAGAAACATAATTGTGTTGAATTGCCACAGGAAACTCAATGTACATATCAAATCACCGGATACGCCGCCACAAATAATATACTCACCAGATTTATAATTTTAAAAAAACACCAACCCATAAAAGGAAAATCTAGATTGAAAAAATGGGCAAAAGGGGTGATTCTGACCGAAACCCAAAATTACGATTCGGAGTGTGCAATTCTTACCGGAAGTGGATTGTGGTGTTCTTCGATTTTTGTGGTGTTCTTGTTGGGATTGTTGGAGCCTGATCGAAACGGGATGCAGAGCGCGGGAGGCGCTCGACCAGTGCTTGTGGTCGAGCAAATCTGCTCGATCGAGCACCCCCCTTTTCCAGCACGCACGAGGGGGCTCGACCAAGGTGAGCTCGTGCACATCAGCTCGACCAAGTGATGAGGTCGAGCGGTTCGGGATTTCTGCCAGACGGACAGTTTTAGGGTTTTGGCCCAAGTCTCATATTTAAACACTTTTGACTCACTGTATTTGTAACATCACCAAAAATATAGTAGATCTCCTGGCTTGGTAGTGTCCCCAGACGTAGTCATTCCTGACGAACTGGGTAACCAAATTTGTGTTCCTTAATTCTTGTTTCTATTATTTTCTCCATAATTGCTGCTTTAATCCTAACAACTGGTATCAGAGCTTCGGGTTCAAGGGATCTGGTGGGAGGAATTATGATGGCTGAAGGGAAATCGCCTGTTGAGAAGTTTGATGGAAAGGATTGCGGATTCTGGAAATTGCAGATCGAGGGTTACCTGTACGGTAAAGATCTGCATCAACCTTTAAGTTCAAAGCCTGAAGGTATGAAGGACGACGAGTGAAAGTTGCTGGATAGGAAGGCGATGAGTGTGGTTCGTCTGTCGCTATCCAGGAACGTCACCCTCCATACGGTGAAAGCAAAAACTACAAAGGAGATGCTGGAGATTTTGACTGAGATGTATGAAAAACCGTCTGCAGTGAACAGGGTTCATCTGATGCGGAGGTTATTCAACTTGAGGATGGCAGAGGATACTGTGGTAGCCAATCATCTCAACGAGTTCAATATGACGATAGCCCAATTGAGCTCGGTTGAGATTGATTTTGATGATGAGGTTCAAGCCCTAATTTTGTTGTCTTCTTTACCAGAAAGTTGGTGTGGGACGGTAACAGCTGTTAGTGCTTCAGCGGGTAAAAAGTGAAACTTAAATTTGATGAGGTTAGAGATCTAATCATGAGCGAAGAGATTCGCAGGAAAGAATTGGGTGTGGCCACAGGATCAGCCTTGAGTGCAGGAAACAGAGGCAGATCAAAATCCAAAGGGAAGCCAAATCAGGGTAGATCAAAGTCAAAGGGCAAAGATAAGCCCAAGAAGGACAAGAGTCAGATCGAGTGCTACAATTGTCATGAACTTGGTCATTACAAAAGGGAGTGCAAGGCACCAGCAAAGGCACAGGGGAATGCACCAAAGAAGGATGACAACTCAGCAAACGCCGCCACTGATGAGGGCTCAGATGCATTAATCTTGAGCGTAAGTAGTCCATTAGAATCGTGGGTGTTAGATTCTGGAGCATCGTTTCATTCGTTCAGCAGTGCTAACGTAATGGAGAAGTACACTTCCGGGAACTTTGGGAAGGTTTATCTAGCTGATGATGAGCCTCTGAAAATCAAAGGGAAGAGGGATGTTCAAATAAAGACACCAAATGGAACTGTTTTGCAGTTGAAAGATGTGAGACATATTCCTGGATGGAAGAGGAATCTACTCTCAGTAGGGCAGCTTGATGACGAGGGATACAATGTGATCTTTGGATACAACATGTGGAAGATATCCAAAGGTGCAATGGTAGTGGCTCGAGGCAATAAGGAGGGAACGTTGTACATGACAGGCAACACCCGGGACAGCATTGCTCTTGCAGGTGAAAAGAGAAATGTAGATTTGTGGCATTGTCGTCTTGGCCACATGAGTGAGAAAGGGATGAAAGTTATGTGTTCAAAGGGTAAACTGCCAGACCTCAAGACAGTTGACATTGGGTTATGTGAGGATCGTGTGTATTGAAAAAAGCGAGAAAAGGGTGAGTTTTTTGAAGGAGGCGTAAACTTGAAGAAGCAGAATCTGGAGTTAGTCCACAGCGACTTGTGGTGTCCAGCACCAGTGACATCTCTTGGTGGAGCGTCATATTACATGACTTTCATTGACGACTCTACGAGGAAGGTAAGAGTTTATTTTTCGAAAAAAATAAGTCGATGCCTTTCTTCGCTTTCAGAAGTGGGGGCCCTTGTAGAAACTGAGACGGGTCTCAAAGTGAAGTGTTTGAGATCTGATAATGGTGGAGAGTATAAGTTCCGTGAGTTCAAAGAATTCTGTGAGGCGAATGGAATTCGAATGGAGAAAACCGTGAGCGGAACCCCCCAGCAGAACGGTGTGGCAGAACGTATGAACAGAACGTTATGTGAACGTGCTAGAAGTATGACATTGAAGTGTGGGCTGCCAAAGATGTTTTGGGCAGAAGCAGTTAACACTGTGGCCTACTTGATAAACAGAGGACCCTCAACTCCCTTGGAAAATGGCATACCAGAGGAGGCCTGGTCTAGTAAGGAGGTAAATCTGTCTTTTCTTCGAATATTTGGGTGTGTTTCATATGTTCACATTGATGCTGCTAGTAGGAGTAAATTAGATGTTAAGTCTGTTAAGTGTATGTTAGTTGGATATGGCGGTGATGAATTTGGCTATCGATTTTGGGATGAGGAAAATCGAAAGATAATTCGTAGTCGAGATGTCATATTTAATGAGCAGGTTTTGTACAAAGACAGGTCGGGGATATCCAAAGAAGGTGGTTCTGAGACTCAGGTTGTGGAGTTAGACATTTCGAACTCAAGTGGGAGCAAGGAGGTTCTAGATGATCAGGTGATTATTGAGGAAGAACCAAGTACACCACCACCAACAATTCCGCTGCGGAGATCCATGAGAGAGCATAGATCTCCTGATAGATATTCACCTTCTCTTTATTATTTATTGTTAACTGATGGTGGTGAGCCTGAATGTTATGTAGAGGCTACACGTAGTGAGCAGGTGAGCAAGTGAAAACTTGCAATGGATGATGAGATGAATTCGTTGATGACCAACGGAACTTGGGAACTAGTTGAGCTCCCTAAGGGCAAGAAGGCACTGCATAATAAGTGGGTTTACAGAATCAAAGAGGAGGCTGATGGAAGCAAGCGTTACAAGGCAAGACTGGTTGTGAAGGGGTTTCAGCAGAAACATGGTATTGATTATACTAATGTTTTTACTCCAGTTGTGAAACTAACTACCATTCGGTTAGTTCTGAGTTTGGTGGCTGCAGAGAACTTGGTGTTAGAGCAGATGGATGTAAAAAAAGCCTTTCTTCATGGTGACTTAGATGAGGACATCTACATGAAGCAACCGGAAGGATACTTGCCAAAGGGGAATAGTGAGCTTGTTTGCAAATTGAAGAAGAGCTTGCATGGTTTGAAACAAGCTCCATTATAGTGTTACAAGAAGTTTGATGGGTTCATGCACGAGATTGAGATCAATAGGTGTGAAGCTGAGCATTGCTGTTACTTCAAGAGGTATAATGATGGTTATATCATTTTGCTATTATATGTTGATGACATGTTAATAGCAGGCTCTAGTGCTCGGGAAGTGAGCAACTTGAAGAAGAAGTTGTCTGATAGGTTTGCTATGAAGGACCTTGGAGAGGCCAAGCAAATCTTAGGTATGCGAATCGATCGTGATAGGGTGGCAGGAAAGTTGTATCTTTCACAGGCTGAATACATAAAGAAGGTCTTGAAGAGATTTAGTATGGAAGATGCAAAGCCAGTTCGTGTCCCGTTAGGAAGTCAGTTCAAGCTATTCAACAAGGACTCACCTAGCATCGATGAGGAGCGAGCCTACATGCAAAACACCCCGTATGCTTCGGCAATTGGCAGTTTGATGTATGCCATGGTGTGTACAAGACCTGATATTGCACATGCAGTGGGAGTGGTTAGCCGGTTTATGGGTAATCCGGGCAAGCAGCATCGGGAGGCAGTGAAGTGGATCCTTAAGTACTTGAGAGGTACTACTGAACAAGCTTTGTGCTTTGAGGGCAAAAGTGTTGAGTTGGCAGGATATGTTGATGCAGACTTGGCATCCAGTGATCTCAACAAAAGGAGAAGTACATCCGGGTATGTGTTTACTTTTGGTGGTACAACAATTTTTTGGGCTTCTAAGTTGCAGAAGATCGTAGCTCAGTCCACTGCAGAAGCAGAGTACGTTGCAGTTACTGAGGCTAGCAAGGAGATGGTTTGGTTGCAGAATCTCTCGTGTGAGTTGGGGAAGGAGCAAAAGGATAGTATTCAGTATAGTGACAGTCAGAGTGTTATTCACTTGGCAAAGAATCCGGCCTTTCACTCGAGGACGAAGCATATTGAGTTAAGGTATCATTACATATGTTACCTCATTGAGAACAAGATCTTACAGCTGATGAAGATCCGAGGAAGTGAGAATCCTGCTGACATGTTGACTAAGGTTGTGACCTTAGAAAAGTTGAAGTTATGCATGACTTCAACTGACCCTGAAAACTGAGATGAAGGCCTGACACTACTACCAGTGAGAGAGACCGTTGAAATGGAGGAGACAAGTTACAATTGGAGTCAGTCTCCAGGTGGGAGATTGTTGGGATTGTTGGAGCCTGATCGAAACGGGATGCAGAGCGCGGGAGGCGCTCGACCAGTGCTCGTGGTCGAGCACATCTGCTCGATCGAGCGCCCCCCTTTTCCAGTGTGCACGAGGCGCTCGACCAAGGTGAGCTCGTGCACATCCGCTCGACCAAGTGATGAGGTCGAGCGGTTTGGGATTTCTGCCAGACGGGCAGTTTTAGGGTTTTGGCCCAAGTCTCATATTTAAACACTTTTGACTCACTGTATTTGTAACATCACCAAAAATATAGTATATCTCTTGGCTTGGTAGTGCCCCCAGACGTAGTCATTCCTTACGAACTAGGTAACCAAATTTGTGTTCCTTAATTCTTATTTCTACTATTTTCTCCATAATTGATGCTTTAATCCTAACAGTTCTTTGATTTGTATGGAGAGAAATTACCATAATTCTTATCGAAACCCTGAATTTACTATTCAGAGTGTGGAAGATGGGATGTGCGCCTCAAAAAAGAAGAGAAGTGGGGGGCCGTCGTCGTCACCTGGGATGAGGGGTGGGGGAGTCGGATGTGTAGGCCACCGTGGCAGTGGGTTGGGGGGGCGGCTGCTTTCTATTTTTCAGGCGGCGTCGCCATGTGAATGGGGGAGAGGATTTGGTGTTGTGGAGGGCTGAGAGGGTTTTTGTGCGTTGGTGTTGAGGAGGGGTATAAATGACTAATTTTGCACTTAAGAGTATTATTAAAAAGTGCTAGCACCTAATAGTAATACCTCATGGAAAATAGAACCTTTTAGTAATTTTACTATCGCAAGCCAACTGATAAGAAGGGTATTGGGTTTGAAGGCCCTTCTGGATCCTCACATGTCCAATCTGGTTCACCTTCAAAAAGTGAATTGAAGAAGATTTCTGGAAAAGATTCAAATTATGCTAAATCTATATCAATTAAGGGAAAATGACCGGCTGATCAGGCAAGGCAAGTGTCTGGTAAGAAAGAGAACAGAAATGAACCCCAACTGATCAGACATCAGCCGAGGAATCAACAGAAGAGCCCAGTTCTTCTGAAGAGACCTCAGCCAATCAGTAGACTGGGTATTAGCCTGGACCATCTCGCAAGGGACAGTCCCAGCTGAAACCTAATCAGGTCAAGCTGCCTAACCAGCATGCTAAAGGTGACCTGACTAAACCATCTGTGCAAAGAAGATATGAATCTTTTGATGGAAGCAGTTGTACCTACCCTTATAACCAGAAATCCAGGACAGCTGGACCTGAGCCCCACTGGATTAAAAGAAGACAGATTAACAAGAAAAATTCCAAGTGTTCTGATTCATCCAAGGCTCACACTCATAATCATACTGATCAGAACACACATGAAGAGATGTATAATTATGTAGATGCTTTTGGGAGACAAATCAGACCTTCTGATCTTGATAATTACCATAGAAGTGCCCTGTTTGTTTGAATCCCGAAAGGTAACACTAACCCCTCAGGACCCAATCCTACTGTGGTACCTAAAGCCTGATTTGATTGCAGATTCCCGTGGGTTTCACCAATAAAGGAGTTGTACAAGAAACTATCTGGTACATCGATAGTGGATGCTCAAGGTACATGAAGGGCAACAAGCATCCCCTTAGTTCATACATAGAACAAGAAGGCCCACATGTACTCTTTGGTGACGATAACTTTGGTTTTACCAGAGGGTTCGGAACCTTAGTCAATGATGATGTACAGGATTCTGGAGTCTCGTATGTCGATGGTTTAAAGCACAACCTGTTATCTGTTTTACAGTTCTGCGACAACAGATTCAGTGTTTAGTTCTTGACTGATCAGTGCACCATAAAAAATCGAGATACTCAACAAATTTTGCTAACTGGTTCCAGAAAAGGAACGATCTACACTGCAGATTGGGACAGTTATCCAAGAAATGCATGCATGATTGTTAAGAGTTCCAAAAGTAGCAGTTGGCTCTGGCACAAGAGAATGAGTCATCTGAACTTTAAAACTCTTAACAAGATAGCAAGGATGTCCTTGGTTGAAGGTCTCCCGAATGAAGTTTTCTCTAAGGATCAGACATGTGTCGCATGTCAGAAGGGAAAGCAAGTCAAGGCTTCATTCAAAGGGATTCCTTCACCTCCATCCAGCAGAGTATTTCAACTGCTCCACATGGATCTTTTTGGACCAGTTACACCACTTAGTTTCAGCGGACACACAAGTACACTCTGGTAATTGTTGATGATTTCTCCAAGTTCACCTGGGTTGTATTTCTTTATAAGAAAAATGAAACTACAACAAAGATACATGATCTGCTCAAAAGATTACAGAATGAGAAATGTATTAGTATTGTAAAGATCAGATCAGATAAGGGAACCGAGTTCTTGAATTCTTTCATATCTGATTTTTGCAAGGAGTTTGGAATACAACATGAGACATCAGCCGCAAGAACGCCTCAACAAAATGGTGTAGCAGAAAGGAGAAACAGAACATGTTGGGAAATTTGTAGTTTTGATGAAAGTTCCAAAACAGGTTGTAATAGGACCAGTCATACCTGTTAGCTGACTGATGAATTATTAGGAATCAGGTTAGGATGACCAGCTGAGATATATAGACAGCTGATGTAATAGATAGGTCACATATTGAGGGGGAACTCAATATGTATAAGTTAAGTCTTGAAGAAGATTAGATGACCTGAAGATCAGATGATCACCAGGTGGCAAGACTCAGAAGACCAGGAGACCTACATCAGAATAAGTCAAGAAGAGTCTGCAAGTTTTGCTAAGACAACCTGCATTAGAAGACTCAATCAAGTAAACTGATCAGTCTAGACTGATCAGGTCAGCTCAAATCAGGTGACAACCAGAAGTTCACCAAGTCATACAAGTCCATCAGACACGAAGAATGTCAACCTAAGTTGGTAAATCAAACACTGAATAAGTGTACTTGATAACCGATGAGAGCAAGACATGTATGTACGGAGCTGACATTGCAGAACGAGGTGCTTCAGAGTTAAACGGCTAGAAAGGACAAGCATACATACTTTTGGCCATGCCACCTCTGTGCACATCAAATTGGGTCTGCAAACCTACCTCAAATAGACCGAAATTCGAATTGCTCTCCGACGGCTACTTCGATTTCGTGCCTATATATATGGGATCAAACCTTCATAGTAAGGTTATGGAAATTATACAAGCTCAAGCTCAAAGCAAGATTTTCGCACGAAGAACACAATTCAAGATTTATTCTAAGTGTTCATCCCGTAAAGTTCTTAGCATAGAATTCTTATCCTCTAGCTTTAGGCTACTCAAATACTAGGATAGAATTCCAAGTTGGAACATACAAATCTTATACCAAAACCCACAAAGTTAGGTTAAGTTTGTTAAGCAGGATTTCAGACTAATTTATGAATTCTGGGATTGTTGAGTGAGAACTCTTGAAACATGTGTTGTATTGTGTTGGACTAACACATTAATCTAAGTCCAGTTGGGTTAAATGAGTGCCCCTACTGATAGGGAAGAGTGGACGTAGGACGAGTTGTCCGAACCACTATAAATCTTGTGTGATTTATCTGCTTTACACACTTAGCACACTACCTGCTTTATATTACATGCATGTTCTGAGTCTGGATCAGATTTGCACCAAACAATTGATCTGATTTGTTTGACACCTTTGTCATCTGATCTAAAATAGATTACTCAGAATCTGGTTTGAGCAAACTAGTTTTTCACACGGGTTAACTTATCTTCCGTACAAACAGTTGAGCTGATAGACGCCGAACTGATCTGCTTCCAAGCTGTCAGTAAGTCGGATATCAGTCAGTACTGCCTCACACACACTCTGATCAGGCATACTTGCTTATCCACACCTGATCTCACAGAAAGTTTAAGAAGTGTATTCAGCCCTCCCCTCTAGACTTCTACCCTCACATAGCCCGTTCGGGACCTACAGAACACTCAAAGAAGCTGCTCGCACAATGTTGGTTGTGTTGGAATTTAGAGGCATGTAAACACGTAATACATGTGCAGCGAAAATAACAGTTCACCAACAACGAGCAATTAATTGCATAATTAAATACAAGTAAACGTAAACAGAATTCTTACAGCAATTCGTACACAGATTCCTCAACTATGGTATCCATGTAACAGTCGTTTACTAATTGCACAGATCTGCCAGCGTTGAATCCCCGAGATGAATTTGCTAGGAAAATTCTAACTTAGAGATTTTATGGAGAAAATATGAACTTACTCATTATGAATTCCCAAGAGCTCATATATATAGGAGAGATCCAGCTTAAATCTTAAGCTAACCTTTATTAGGAAAAATCTTAATAAAATAAATCTCTCAGATTTATTTCCCACATATAAATCTCTACGGATTTAATTCCACGTATATCAAATTTCCACGGATTTGATTCCATATATATTAAATCCTATAATAACCATATATTATTATTGGGAATTATATTTAATTAAATCTAATTTAATTAAATAGCAATTATAATTAATAATAAATATATTTATTATTATATTCTCCATAAATTAAATATTAATATCCAATATAATATTTAATCAACCAACTATAATTAGTAAACAACCGTTACTTGTTGTGTGACCCATAGGCCCTCATATATCAAGCGATTAGTCAAACTAACGGTCTTAATTTAACCTAGACAATAAAGCAGACATTCACAATATATGAGGTACGTTGCGAGGAAATGTGCAACTACCTGTAACTGAAATATGAGCTATTACAATTTCCTCCTTTCATTCACGAATACTCGATTAAGTCTTGAACATGATGAAGTGTCTATTCAAATAACTTAATCATATTATCTCTAATCACTAATTGATCGTGTATGTCACACTTAGCCACAAAGTCTAAATTGACGTGCATCGGCCGATGACTTAGATCCAATTATGACGAGAAGATGAGTATTCTCTCTAAATCCACTTTGAGGAATGAATCATATTCTTGGCTCAACTACCACGCACATGCACTTCGTGATGAACCCAATCCAAGCCATATTTACCCATAGATGGGTGCAAGCATCGGTCATGGTCAAAGTTCATCACTCCACACATGTCAAGCGTATTGACCTCAAGTCAAAGGAGTGTCGCATCACTCCCACTAACCGAGACATCCGTAGACACATATAGTGGAAATACATCAAACTGTTTCTCGGATGGGTATTACCAATACCCTCTAAGGTATCTGTGCATCCATCATGAGATACCTAGTATCTCGTAGTAAGTGAGATCTTAATACACTCTCTAAGAGTATGATGCAGATCGCACACCAAATCCCCATTGCATTATAAATATCCTATTCTTGATGATCCTTGATCGGAGCTATTTGAGAATCATGCTTAAGTCATCTGAGTTCTCACAACCTCAATGACAGTAATGACTCGTGGGAACACTTGTATGAATAAATGCAAACAATCAAACATAATATTCAAACAAGTGTATTGCCATACATTAATATTAAGTGAACTATAATATTAAATCAAACTGAATATTATCGAGTATTATGTCCTTGCAATAGATTGTCTCTACGACACCAACACTAACAATCCCCCACTTTGACTAGAGTCAATCACCTACATGTCTAACCCCTAGACCATCAAATGTCTAGTGTGTACATGAACACTCAGTTTTGGTTAAATGATCTTCCAAATTAAATATGTGGGAATACAATTTAATTTCATTTCTCATATCCTTATGATCTCTCGGATCAAATGATAAGTCTAGGTACATGCTTGTTTCTGTTTGCTGATCTCGGTTCCTTTGCTTGCGCATTCGCACCTACGTTGTCTTAATATAACTTTATTGGACAACTGGCACTCGGAACTACCCCTAGTTCTCATAAGAACTATAAAATCCAGACAACCTCTTTGAGGTTTTTGATACAGCAATATACTCTACTTCGGTTATTGAATCTGCGGTCCTTTTGCTTGGAACTATTCCAACTGACCGCCTCATTATTGAGAGTGAAGCGTAACCTGACTGTGATTTGTAATCATCACAGTCAGATTGGAAACTTGTGTCAGCTTAACCAGTGACTACTAGTTCTGACTGTCCACTATTAACAAGAAAACATTCTTTAGTTCATTTGAGATACTTCAGAATGGTCTTGACAGCAATCCAGTGAGACTCACCCGGATTCTATTGGTATCTATCAGTGATGTTGATAACGTAGGCTACATTTGGCCTAGTGCAAGTCATGGCGTACATGATTGACCCAACTGCATATGCATATGGGACATCTTTCATGTGCTTGATATCAGCTTCAACAGAAGGACAATCCTTCTTTGACAGCTTTATCACATGATTTGTCGGTAGAGACCCTCTATTAGAGTTCTCTATCGCAAAACGCTTCAACACTTTGTCTACATAGGTGGACTGTGACAGCCTCAACATCCTCTTGGATCTATCCCTGTGGATCTTGATCCCTAAGATGTAGCAGGCTTCACAAAGATCCTTCATCTTGAAGGTCGTTGACAACCAATCTTCAACGGACTGCATTAACAGGATATTGTTTTCCAAAATCAATATGTCATCGACATATACGATTATGAAAATAATATTCTTCCCTTTGCGTTTACGAAAAACGCAAGGATCTTTCGAATTTATGATGAAGTCAAAAACTTGATATCTTCATCAAATCGGATATTCCAACTCCTAGAAGCTTGCTTTAATCCATAAATGGATCTTTTTAGCTTGCATACTAGATTAGAATTTGACTTAGATGTAAAACCTTCCGGTTGAGTCATAAACACTTCCTTATCAATGTCTCCATTGAGGAAAGTTGTTTTGACATCCATCTGCCAAATCTCTTAATCAAAGTGTGCTGCTATCGCAAGTAAAATTCGAATGGACTTGATCTTTGCAACTGGTGAGAAGGTCTCGTCAGAGTCAGTGCTTTCGCATTGACTATAACCCTTCGTTACCAACCTAGTTTTGTAGGTTTGTACTTTGCCATTTGCATTGGTCTTTCTTTTGAAGACCCAATCGCAACATATGGGTCTAACCCCTTTAGGCAACTCAACCAAGTCCCAGACTTGATTGGTGTACATCGAGTCCATCTCGGATTTCATGGCTTTATTCCACTTTCGTGAATCAATATCTGATATTGCTTTAGAATAAGTATTAGGATCGTCCTTATCCGTTATGTCCATATTATTGAGTTCCTCCAAGAGGTAACCGTATCTGATGGGTGGATTACGATTCCTAATTGAGTTACGGAGCTGTGGTTGTGCAGGCTGTACATTCTGATCGTGAAATTTTTTTATGGTGCATCGATTTCATCAATGTCCGGAGAGTCCTCAAGAGCTACATTTTCAGATGGCTCTTGGGCAGGAGTTTGAACTATGTTGTTCTCATTCAGCCCACTTGGAGGTTCTTGCACTGGCAAGCATACTCCAATTATGCTCCCACTAACTGAAAGACGATCACCTAATGAAAGACTCCCACCGCGAAAGTTGTTGAATGCTCCCACTGGTTCCTTGTCATGTTTCTTTGACAAGATATCAGTCTCTAGTCTTCTTCGAGGAACTTGGTCTGCCTAGAAACAATCACTGATTATTTCTCAGGTAGATATGAGTAATATCATTTAGTTTCCTTAGGATATCCCACAAAGTAACCCTTTTCACCTTTGGATTCCAACTTGTCGGTAAGCATTCGTTTCACAATCATGGGGCAACCCCATGCTTGATATGTGTAAAAGTTGGCTTCTTGCTACACCATAGTTTATATGGTGTATGCTCAACCGACTTAGATGGAATCCTATTCAGAATGTAAATTGAGGTTTGTAACGCGTATCCCCATAAGAATGTCGGAAGAGAGGAGAAGCTCATCATGGACCTTCACCATGTCTAACAGGGTTTGGTTTCTTCTCTCGGACACACCGTTCAGCTGAGGTGTTCCGGGAGGAGTCCATTGTGACTGAATTCCATGTAACTTCAAGTAATCAATGAATTCATGGCTAGGGTATTCACCTCCTAGACCTGATCGAAGAGTCTTGATACTTTTACCAAGTTGCTTCTTTACTTCGGCTTTGTACTCTTTGAATTTCTCAAAAGATTGGGATTTGTGTTTCATAACATACACGTATCCGTATCTCTTGAAATCATCAGTAAAAGTGATGAAGTAGCCAAAGTGACCCCTAGCTAGAGTGGGCAATGGTCCACAAACATCGTTGTAGATCAACTCTAGAATGGCATGCCCCCTTTTCCCAGAAAAGAGTTCTGTTGGGATATTTTAGTTTTGATGAATTATGCCAAAACATTATCAACTTGTGTTTTTGAAGCTAATCTACAGATAACAAGTTGAGGGAGAATGAGAGAACAAATTGAGGGGGAACTCACGAAATCAGACGTAGATGATCGAGATCAGACGAGGCTGCAGACGAGACTGATAGAGATCAGATGAGTTAGATGAGTTCCGAGTTAACTTATGAGCTGTGCAAAATCAGAAGAGAAGAAAAGCTAAGCCAGCTGATCAGAAGATCAGATGACCAGAACAGACCTGATCAGATGATCAGAAGAACAGTCGAGCTGATATGGTGATCAGAAGAGCAGACAAGCTGATCAGAAAGAAACTGACCAGAAGATCAGAAGAGGAGGTTGCAGATCAGAAGAGGAGCAGATGAGACTGATCGAGATCAGACGTGATCGAGATCAGATATGAAGATGAGCAGATGATCAAGATCAGACGTGATTGAGATCAGATGTGCTAAACTGATATGCTAAACCTAATGTACTGACCTGATGCTATCCGGAGATATTGATCTGAAGAAGTGTTGATCAGATCAGTCGAGCTGATCAGATCAGGCAAAGAAGAAATCAGATAGCCTGAGTCAAAGTGACCTGAAGGTCAGGATGTCTGAATTCAGAGAACTGAACTCAGTCAGCCTGAGTGTCAGTATGCCTAATCAAGCAAGGTCCGCTGAATCAAGTATCCTGAGGCTCAGATGAGAAATCTGAGACTCAGATAAACCTGAAGACTCAGATAGAATCCTGAGACTCAGTATGTCTCTGAAGACACTGAGACTCAGAGAATCCTGAATGATTCCAAGGCGAGGAATCTGAGGAATATAGCCGTTAGAATCAGCTGACATGGACCAATGAGAGGAAGACAACCAGCCTGGAAAAGCTGCAGAACATACAAAGAATAGTATGGATTTGAATGTGATTCTCTCCAACGGTAACATTCAAATCCACACTATAAATACAAGTTCTTCCTTCATTATTCGTGTGGAGAATATGCAAAAGATGCTACAGAGCCAAGAGCCTTATAGTCAAGCATTCCCACCATAGAACACAAGTCTATAGATATACAAATATATTCAAAGAGTGTTCTAGAACCCAATCTAAGCAAACCACGATGTATCCTAAGCTTAGAGAGATTTTCCCAACCTTAGCATTGAGGCTAAACAAATGTAAGGGAAAATCTCAACCTAGTTGGAAACCAAACAAACCTTACCCAAATCAGTCGGTTAAGTTTGTAGGTGAGTGTGAACTCGGTAAACATCTAGCAATCTCGAAAGGGAGGGTAGGCAATCCCGAGTGAGGGTGATAAGTCCCGATTGGAGTGTGAACTCGTTAAACATCTAAGAGGCGAGCCCGAGAGGGTGATAAGTCCAGTTGGAAGGAATTTCCCTAGGAACAGGGAGAGTGGATGTAGGAGCTTGAGCCTCCGAACCACTATACTTTGTTGTGTTCTTTACTGCTTTACGTTCTTATCTTGTCATATGCATTCGATTATAAGCAAAACACAACACATGAGCTTAAAACGCAAAAATCTGTAATCACCATTCCTTCACCCCTGTTTTTTATATGCACCGCACGAAATGTTTGCTTCCGCACGCGCAAAATGGGTTTTCCACCGGGCCTATCAAGTTCATTGATCATCTTGCCCATGAGATAGGATTCACAATCTCCATAAGACTCACAGTCGAATGGGGTTAAGTAGTCTAACTTTCTTAACTCTGCAATTCTCATCTTGTTTACATGATCAAGTTCTACAATGCCATAAGTAAGTCGGGTTTTCATGATTACTAAGTTTGAGCCTTTATTTTGTATATTAAGAACATCATATCCATAATGCAACAAATACATGTTGCGAGTAACATAAAGAACTATATGATAATCATTAAGTTCTAATCTAAAACCAAAGGGTAAGTCTAACACATAAGTCCTCACACGTTCAGCAGCAACTCTTGCTCCATTTACACGTGTAAGACGACTTCACCCACCCTAACTGCCCTAAGATATATGAGGCCCTTCACATTTGTACAAATGTGAGAGCCACATCCGGTATCTAATACCAAGTAGTTAGCGCTATTAGTGGACATGTTTATCTTAATAACAAACATACATGTTCTAGTGCCAGAAGCACCCAGTGTCTTCCTTTTAGCAACCAGAACCTTATAGTCCTTCTTCTAGTGCCCTTTTCTACTTATAGTAGAGGCACACATCCTTGTCTACCCGCTAATTTCCTTTTGAACACCATCTTAGTGATAGTGAACTCAAAAGCCTTGAGCACGTTGTGAAGTTTTGGCATGGTCGCATCAGTCTTATTCATATTGTAGTTCACAATGAAGTTAGAATATGAATCCGGGAGCGACTGGAGGATAGCATAAATGAAAACGTCGGTCTTTTAGCTCAAATCCTAAATTACCAAGTTTCTCAATTAGGCCTACCATCTTAAGCACATGAGGTGAAACATTCCCTTCTTCAGCTAACCGGCATCTGAACAGATCTCTCATCATTTCATAAATCTCAGAACGAGATTCAGAATCAAAGAGATCCTTCAGATGCTTGAGCATCTCGAAAGGACCTATTTTTCTCATGTTGCCTTAAGTAATTCGGGAGTCATGCCGAGCAACATCACACATTGCGTCTGGGAAGCATCCTTCTGATGCTTCTTTTGAGTTGCTACGTCAAACGTAGTTGTCTCAAGAAATCAGCTGCAGGGGTAACAGGGATTGACGTGTTCAACATGTACTCAATCTTTTCTTGCCTTAGCACCAAACACAAGTTTCGGTGCCAATCCAAAAAAATTTGGCCTAGCCAATTTATTTGTTTCCAAAACACATCTCAATAACAATTATACATTTCAACTAATCAAGAGAAATAAAATAAAACGGGAATTAAACACATAATTCCTATGATCAATATTCAGCAATCAAAATAAACATGGCCTTTCTTTTGTGTTTATTTTGTCTCCATTATTTTCACACACTCAACGACCTCATCGAAAGAGTACGAATTTATATCAAATATAAATTGTAATGGACTAGGATCCACATTCTTATTATTACAATATCTGCTTTGGTTGATTACTGCAATAATAAAATTGGTAGGTCTTCAAACCAATTGCAAAATTGCAACTCCTAGTTGATTGAACCCAATTCAATCGGATGTCCCCTAACTTTCGTTTCCCTACTTTGGCTGGTGAAACAAAGTTAAGTTGATTTACAACCATCAAGCGGCGACACTACGTGTCCCTATAAAAGTCCCGTTGAATGTAGATCCGAGCAAAAAACTTTGGTCTTAAATACCCATTGGAACGAAATCCCCGGTTTACTTTTAATTTCGATGGAAGACATCGTTTCAATTTAATGAAAAAAACCATATTTTAGTGAGGAACGTTTTAAAGGCGGGGTATTAATTGCTTAATCGAGATCCAACATGTTAATCTACATCACATTTGAGCAATTATTGGGTGCCGCCTACCCAAACATGATTTTATACGGACTAACATATATTTGGGCGCCGTCTACCCAAACAATTAATACGGTCCGACAAGTATTAGACGCCGCCTACCCAAATAGTTATAATGCGGTCTATAACTAATAATGTAAATAGTAATTCACATAAACAGTTACACAAGTGGGGAGCAACTAATCAAGTTCTCATGCTTTAATACAAAATTTTAATTTGCATATGTAAAGCATTCAATAAATATTTAGCACATAAATCAAATAAACATGCGCATAAACATTTATTCATAAATTAACACTTAAATCAAATAAACGTAAGAATTCATTTTATCAAATTAGAAATACCAACAAGCTCTAAGCTTTTGGTCGTTCCTAAAACTCTTAAAAAACAATTTGCCCAAAATTAATATTATTAAAATTTTCATGAATTTGGTCCAACCAAACAAGTCTTTGAATTTCCATTATTATATAAATGCAATCAGCCAAACATGGCCTTAAAAATTCTGAATTTTATTTATTTATTTGATTAAATTCTTCAGGGGTTTTAATGCAAATTTTAGGAGTTTGCAAAGAGGGGCCTGGTGAGAATCCAATTCTCAAACCAGGCCCTCCATCTCAATTGACGCCTATACAGACCAATTTCACAAATCAGACCACACAGCCGCCATCGGCCATTATTTCCCGTTCTGGATGGACATCCGCCATCGGCCCTGAACGATAACCGGCCGAACAGAGGCTCGACAAACACCAACGTGTGACACACCCATCGGCCGATGCTTCAGATCACTGCCACCGTGAACCGTCTCCAATGAGAATCGCCATCTCGAGCGAAATAATCGAATCGCCACAGCCATCGCGAGGCGCAGCGAATCGCCACCGCCTCGAGCGATGTGCAGTGAATCCCCGCTCCCGGGTCGGCTCGCAGCGGGACTCGCTCAGCGAGGGCTCAATCGGATGTGATTCATCGCAAGGCGTAGCATATCGCCACCGCTCGCGAAGCAATCGCGACATATTGCTTCCGCATCGAAACAATTTGTCGTCGGATTTCATCTCTTGCCCAACAAGATGAGAAACTCCGATGTTTGGAGGTTGCAGACCGGGGTTGTGTGAGTATGGATTTAGGAACATACACTTTTGAAAGTAATTGATTTTTCACTTATCAAATAAATCAAATCATCCCATTCTGATTTTGATTTACATCCGATAAATCAAAACAAACATTATCAATTTTAATTATTAATTGATTTTGATTCCCAGAAAACCAAAGCAAAACAAATCAAGAACTTTTAGCCAATTAAAATTGAAAAACGAGCAGCAATTCGCCCACGAAAAATATAGATTTTATTATGCAGTCAATATCTAAGCCGAGCTCTGATACCACTGTTGGAATTTAGAGGCACGTACACACGTAATACATGCGCACCGAAAATAACAGTCCACCAATAACGAACAATTAATTGCATAATAAAATACGAGTAAATATAAACAAAATTCTTACAGCAATTCGTACAAGGATTCCTCAACTATGGTATCCACGTAACAATCATTTACTAATTTGCACAAATCTGCCAGCGTTGAATCACCGAGATGAATTTGCTAGGAAAATTCTAACTTAGAGACTTTATGGAGAAAATATAAACTTACTCATTATGAATTCACAAGAGTTCATATGTATAGGAGAGATGTAGCTTAAATCTTAAGCTAACCTTTATTAGGAAAAATCCTAATAAAATAAATTTCTCAGATTTATTTCCCACATATAAATCTCTACGGATTTAATTCCACGTATATCAAATCTCTACGGATTTGATTCTATATATATTAAATCATATAATAATAATATTCCATATATTATTATTGGAAATTCTATTTAATTAAATTTAATTTAATTACATAGCAATAATAATTAATTCTAAATATAATTATTATTATATTCTCCATAAATTAAATATTAATATCCAGTATAATATTTAATCAACCAACTATAATTAGTAAACAACTGTTACTTGTTGTGTGACCCATAGGCCCTCATATATCGAGCGATTAGTCAAACTAACGGTCTTAATTTAACCCTAGATAATAAAACAGACATTCTCAATATATGAGGTACGTTGCGGGAAAATGTGCAACTACCTGTAACTGAAATATGAGCTATTACGATTTTCTCCTTTCATTCGCGAATACTCGATTAAATCTTGAACATGATGAAGTGTCTATTCAAATAACTTAATCATATTATCTCTAATCACTAATTGATCATGTATGTCACACTTAGCCACAAAGTCTAAGTTGACGTGCATCGGCCGATGACTTAGATCCAATTATGACGAGAATATGAGAATTCTCTCTAAATTCACTTTGAGGAATGAATCTTATTCTTGGCTTAACTACCACGCACATGCACTTCATGATGAACTCAATCCAAGCCATATCTACCCATAGACGGGTGCAAGCGTCGGTCATGGTCAAAGTTCATCACTCCACACATGTCGTGCGTATTGACCTCAAGTCAAAGGAGTATCACATCGCTCCCACTAACCGAGACACCCGTAGACACATATAGTGGAAATACATCAAACGGTTTCTCGGATGGGTATATCAATACCCTCTAAGGTATCTGTGCATCCATAATGAGATACATAGTATCTCGTAGTAAGTGAGATCTTACTACACTCTCTAATCGTATGATGCAGATCGCACACCAATCTCCATTGCATCATCAATATCCCATTCTTGATGATCCTTGATCGGGGCTATTTGAGAATCATGCTTAAGTCATTTGAGTTCTCACAACCTCAATGACAGTAATGACTCATGGGAACACTTGTATGAATAAATGCAAACAATCAAACATAATATTCAAATAAGTGTATTGTCATACATTAATATTAAGTGAACTATAATATTAAATTAAACTGAATATTATCGAGTATTATGTCCTTACAATAGTTGTCTCTAGGACACAAAAACTAACAGGTTGAACATGCAAATCCAAACCGTTTCTGGGCAGAAGCAATCAACACTGCATGTCACACTCAGAACAGATGTTCTCTGACTAAGATTCACTTTAAAACACCCTATAAACAGTGGAAGGGTAGAAAACTTCGTGTTTCTTACTTCCATGTTTTTGGGTGTAAGTGTTTCATTCACAACAATGGGAAGAGACATTTGAAAACCTTTGAAGGTAAGTCAGATGAGGGTATATTCTTAGGATATTCCTCAACTAGCAAGACTTTCAGGGTATTCAACAGGTGAACCCTAGTTGTGGAGGAGACACTTCATGTGGTCTTTGATGAGTCAACATCTGATCAGGAGAAATGTGCTTTAGAAAAGGTCGTACCAAAACAAAATGTACTTGATGCTCAAAAATGGATCAGTTAAGCATAAAAAAAAATGAATCAGATCACGTTACAGTGTATGTTCCTAACTTAGATCTTGACGATTCACCGGGTCAGTCAGACCCTATGGTACGTACAACTGTCGATGAAGAAGCTGGTACAACTGAGACAGTAACAACTGAAGCATCTGGTTCAGGGGGAACATCTGATGTTCCGACGGACAGACTTCAGCCTGTGATGATTCCAACATCAGTTGAGACATGTCCATGCCAAGTGGATCCTACTATTGTAGCTCTCCCAATCTCTAGTGATTCACTATCAGAAGAGGATGATGATCTCCAAACTGATGTAACTCAGGAAAGAAGGATCTGGTTAAAGGACCATCTTACTAACCTGATCATCGGAGACCCATCTGGTAGAGTTCAAACTAGACATTATATTGGTGAAAGTGTTGTGTATTGTTGCTATCTATCTTTGAAGGAACCCCTCACTGTTGAAGATGCACTAGTTGATGCAAACTGGATTCTAGCCATGCAAGAAGAACTAGAGCAGTTCGAGAGAAATCAAGTGTGGGAACTTGTAGACAGACCAATGTTGGGATAACATTTGCTAGGATCTATCGGGATGACCTCATAAACACAAATTTAAATTAACAATTATTACTAGCATGAATTTACCTAAGTGAATTCAAATAATAATTGTTGGTCCCATTTGAAAACCCATTAGTGCGTTAAATACCTATTGTAATGCATATAAAACAGGGGTGAGGGAATAGTGATACCAATTTTTTTTGCTTTTAAGAACGATCTGTGTTTTGCTTATAATCGAATGCATATGACAAGTAATAACATAAAGTAGTAAAGAACACACGATTTTTATAGTGGTTCGGACAACTCGTCCTACATCCACTCTTCCCTTCATGGGACACCAACTTAACCAACGGGACTTATCTCCCTCACGGGATCGCATACCCTCCCTTTCGGGATTGCTTAGAAGTTTACCGAGTTCTCACTCAAACGGGATTTATCTCCTTCACGGGATTGCCTACCCTCCCTTTCGGGATTGCTAGATGTTTACTGAGTTCACACTCACCTACAAACTTAACCTATCAAACTGATTTGGGTAAAGGTTTGTTTGGTTTCCAACTAGGTTGAGATTTTCCCTTATATTTGTTTAGCATCAATGCTAAGGATGGGAAAATCTCTCTAAGCTTAGGATATAGCATTTGTGCTTAGATCTAGGGTAGAACACTCTTGAATATATGCGTGTATTTCTTGCTCAGTGTTCTATGGTGGGAATGCTTGAGTATATGGCTCTTGGCTCTGTAGCATCTTTTTCCACACTCTCCACCACGCGAATAATGAAGGAAGAACTTGTATTTATAGTGTGGATTTGAATATTACCGTTGGATGGAGTCACATTCAAATCCATACTATTCTGTAGCTTCTTTGCAGCTTCTTCAGGCTTGTTGTCTTCCTCTCAATTGTCCACGTCAGCTGAATCTAACGGCTATATTCTTCAAGATCTTCTTAGTCTTCAGGATTTATCTGAGTCTCCAGGATTCTTGATTCAGCAGACTTCTCTTGCCGGACCTTATCGATCGGGTATCTTGACACTCGAAGCTAAGCGAGTTCACTCTTCGACTTCGACAAATCGACCCTCAGTCACTGCTTTTCGAGCTATCGATCATCAGTCAGATGACTTGTCTTCTGATGACTTCTCTTCGATTTCTTCTGCTTTGATCGATCGGTCCACTGATCGGATCGAAGATACAAGTCGATATATCATTTTATCTGCATCAGATTAGTACATCAGGTTAGCATATCAGTTTATCTGCATCAGATTAGTACATCAGGTTAGCATATCAGGTTAGTTGCATCAGGTTAGCTTATATGATCTCGATCACGTCCCGATCTCGTCGATCTCATCTGCTCCTCTTACGATCTGCAACCTCCTCTTACGATCTGCACCGCTTCTCTTACGATCTGGTCTTACGATCATCGATCGACTTATCTTTATGGTCATCTGGTCATCGATCTTGGATCGGTGGCTTTTCTTCTAATTTTGCCTGCTCATCGAGTTAACTCGGAACTCATCTTACTCATCGATCTCGTCGGTCTAAATCTGCCAACCTCGTCGATCTCGATCATCTTAAATCGATTTCATGAGTTCCCCCTCAAGTTGTTCTCTCGTTCCCCCTCAACTTGTTATCTGTAGATTAACTTCAATAACACAAGTTGATAATGTTTTGGCATAATTCATCAAAACTAAAATATCCCAACAATTTCCCCCTTTTTTGATAATGACGCCAAAACATTAAAATATATGCATTTATACAGAGATCGGGTTTTTGTTTTAAAAAGATCAGTTCAGGTTGTCACATTGAAAAAGTGATCTTTTGAACTCCCGCTCTGATACCAATTGTTGGTATCAGTTCAGAAACAGGTTTTAAAATAGACCAGTTCAGGCGATCACATTGAAAAAGTGATCTTTTGAACTCCTGCTTTGATACCAATTGTTGGTATCAGTTCAGAAACGGGTTTTAAAATAGATCAGTTCAGGCGATCACATTGAAAAAGTGATCTTTTGAACTCCCGCTCTGATACCAATTGTTGGTCCCATTTGAAAATCCATTAGTGCGTTAAATACCAATTGTAGGTGAGGGAATAGTGATACCAATTTTTTTTGCTTTTAAGAACGATGTGTGTTTTGCTTATAATCGAATGCATACGACAAGTAATAACATAAAGTAGTAAAGAACACACGATTTTTATAGTGGTTCGGACAACTCGTCCTACATCCACTCTTCCCTTCATGGGACACCAACTTAACCAACGGGACTTATCTCCCTCACGGGATCGCATACCCTCCCTTTCGGGATTGCTTAGAAGTTTACCGAGTTCTCACTCAAACGGGATTTATCTCCTTCACGGGATTGCCTACCCTCCCTTTCGGGATTGCTAGATGTTTACTGAGTTCACACTCACCTACAAACTTAACCTATCAAACTGATTTGGGTAAAGGTTTGTTTGGTTTCCAACTAGGTTGAGATTTTCCCTTATATTTGTTTAGCATCAATGCTAAGGATGGGAAAATCTCTCTAAGCTTAGGATATAGCATTTGTGCTTAGATCTAGGGTAGAACACTCTTGAATATATGTGTGCATTTCTTGCTCAGTGTTCTATGGTGGGAATGCTTGAGTATATGCCTCTTGGCTCTGTAGCATCTTTTTCCACACTCTCCACCACGCGAATAATGAAGGAAGAACTTGTATTTATAGTGTGGATTTGAATGTTACCGTTGGATGGAGTCACATTCAAATCCATACTATTCTGTAGCTTCTTTGCAGCTTCTTCAGGCTTGTTGTCTTCCTCTCATTGGTCCACGTCAGCTGAATCTAACGGCTATATTCTTCAGGATCTTCTGAGTCTTCAGGATTTATCTGAGTCTTCAGGATTCTTGATTCAGCAGACTTCTCTTCAGCGGACCTTGTCTGATCAGGTATACTGATACTCACGCTAACTGAGTTCAGCTCTTCTGACTTCAGACAATCTGACCCTCAAGTCACTAGCACTCAGGCTATCTGATCATCAGTAGTGTTCTGATTCTCAGTGAACATGACTTCAGATGACTTCTCTTCTGATGACTTCTCTTCTGATTTCTTCTCGCCTGATCTGATCAGCTCACCTGATCAGATCAGTAACATCAGGTCAGCATATCAGTTTATCTACATCAGATTAGTACACCAGGTTAGCATATCAATTTATATGCATCAGATTAGTACATCAGGTTAGCATATCAGGTTAGTTGCATCAGGTTAGATCTCGATCAGTCTCATCTGCTCCTCTTCTGATCTGCAACCTCCTCTTCTGATATGCACCCTTCTCTTCTGATCTGGTCTTCTGATCATCTGATCAGCTTATCTTTTCTGGTCATCTGATCTTCTGATCAGCTGGCTTAGGTTTTCTTTTCTTCTGATTTTGCACAACTCATCAGTTAACTCCGGAACTCATCTTACTCATCTGATCTCGATCAGTCTCGTCTGCAGCCTCGTCTGATCTCAATCATCTTCGTCTGATTTCGTGAGTTCCCCCTCAATTTGTTCTCTCGTTCCCCCTCAACTTGTTATCTGTAGATTAACTTCAATAACACAAGTTGATAATGTTTTGGCATAATTCATCAAAACTAAAATATCCCAACAATAATTAATCCAACAACAACATGCAAATAATATTTCACGTAAAAGATCCTAGCATGCGGAATTTCTAGGAGTTTAGTATCTGGATACCCACCAAAAGTCCTTCTCAAGTATTCCCAAGTCCTCGTTCAATAACCCCGGTGGAAGGTTTTCCAATGAACAATTTATAAAACAAAGGGAAAATAAACAATTGTTGCACCACCTTTGTGGATTTCTAATATTTCCAGCACATGGAATTGTCTTGCACGAAATTGAAATTTTTCGAAAAAACACAAATTGTCGACGTTTCAAAATATTTAATATTTTATAGACGCTGATATTTTTTCGAAAAAAGATCAATTCCTGTGTGTTGGGGATGAAACATTCATCCCCTATTTATAATAGAGAGGGGGGACGAAAATTAGGTTCAAAATAGGGTTAGGAAAGAACTTTTCTTGATCTCCAAGAAATCTTGAATATATCTCATATATTCTTCTTTCCATGTGTATTTTTCCACAAAAATCTCACACCCTTATTTAGACCAATTTTTCGAAAATAATAGGGGATCTTTCAAGATTGGATCTTTCTTGAATTTATGAGATATTCTTGTATTCCTAGAATACATATCTTTTTCCATAAAAATCTTTTCAAGAAAATCAAGAAAATTCTTCTTCCTATTATTGCTCTATATATTTCGAAAATCACCATTAAAGAAACCAAGTGGGAGATTTCTTGAATTTATGGGATAATATTGTATTCCAAGAATACTTATCTCCTTTCCATAAAATATTTTCAAGAAAATTCTTCTCCCACTTTTTCTTCAATAATTTCGAAATTTAAGGAAAATATGCAACAAAAATTTAATTTATTTTAAGCACCTTTTATTTAATGGACTTTAATTGGGCTACTTGAGGGGCCTTTAGGAGAATTAAGATGGACCTTCCAATGGGCTTCTGGATTTCAATATTGAGCCACAATATAATTCAGCACATTAATATTAATTAATGTCACTATATAATTAATATTGCACTATCCAACTTAACCCATATTACGGTAATATGGCTCCCAGTTATTATTTCCCGTGTTTAAGATTATTTAATCCATTAATTAATTAAGCCACTGAAAAACTTTATATTAATTAATATCTTTATCCTTGGAGTAAGGACAACTCAACTTTATTATCCATACCGAAAAATTAATTTCACTTGCAAGATTTGGTATGATAAAGGTTTCGAGCCCACCAAGGGGACCAATCACACAAGATATTTCAAGCACACGATTCTCTGTATTAATTTAGTACCTGTCGTACAATTAATATTATTGCCCAAGATATAGGGTATCAAAGTCGCAATGATTCTCTTCCAATTTATAAGTCAAAGCAATAACTGCTAATCGCACACGGTCCTTATTAAGTGACATAGATTAAGAAATCAACAACCACTGAGGTCTAACTCTTCATTCCTTATGTTGGGAAATTTATAGTTTTGATGAAAGTTCCAAAACCACATGTAATAGGACCAGTCAGACCTGTTAGCTGACTGATGTTTACATTAGTGCTATAGGAGACCAGTTGATAATGATTGTATAGAAAAACTGATGTAATAGATAGGTCACATATTGAGGGGGAACTCAATATGTAAAGGTCAGATCTGAAGAATCAGAAGAAAGCTGATATCCGATGCAGCGTAACGCTAAACCGTAAGCGGAAGATCGATCGAATCGATCTCGTCGGATAACTCAGTGAAGTCGTGAAGCTCAAACCTTCAATACTCGAAGATCGGATGACTTCGGAAGATAAGACCGGAAGACCTACATCGGCCCAGAGTCGGCCCGGTTGAAGCTAAGTCAACAAAAAGAAGACTCCATCGTGTGGATCGATCGATTCGATCGATCGATCGACTCATAAGATGAAAACTGTTGTTTCATCTTATCATACGTCTGCGAACTGAACAAGATGAATACCAACCTTAGTTGGAGGAACAACACTGCAAAGCAAGGCGTTCATCCAATAAGGAAGAAACACGTATGAACAGAGCTGATACTCGCGGGATTCGATGTTGCTCTCTCAAACGGCTATAATCTTTCAGCCATGCCGTTCTGAAGCACGTCACATCAAGCCCGCAACTCTACCTAAAATAGCCTTGAGATTCAAATTGCTCTCCAACGGCTCTTTGATCTCAAGGTCTATAAATATGGGATCACACTTCAGAGTGAAACACGGAAATGCTTGGACAAACAACATAATCAAGAAGCTCAAACTATAGTCAGATTTTCGCACGAAGAACACAACAACAAGCTTATTTTATATTGTGTTCATCCCATAAGTTCTTAGCAAGAAATCTTTTCATCTAGCTTTCAGGCTGCTTATACGCAAGAAAAGATTTCATAGTTGGAACCTCAACAATCTTACCCAAACCCCCAAGTTAGGATAAGTTGTTTAAGAAGATTCGATCCAGGGTTTCTAAGATCGATTTACGGGATCGGTTGAGTGAGAACTCTTAAAACATCTGTTGGTGTCTTGTGTTGGACTAACACACTAATCTAAGTCCATCGATCGGTTAAATCGGTTAAGTTGGTGCCCCTTTGTGAAAGGGAAGAGTGGGCGAGGACCCGGGTTTGTCAGAACCACTATAAATCTTGTGAGCCTTTTCTTTGCTTTGATTAAGCGCTTCTCACTTCGCACAATCTTAAAGCACATACATTCTAAGTTAAGATCGAGACGACCAAGCTTCGATCCGACGGACCGATTTCGTCATCCGATTAAAAAGATAAAACTTGGAATCGATTTATACAAACCGGTTTTCACGGGTAAAACTTAAGCTTCAAAGACATCAGTTAATCGATAGTTACCGAATCGATCTCGCCTTTCGGCGTTTCAAGAAGTTAGTTATCGGACAAACTGATTCACTTCAAGACTGATCAAAGCTATTCGCTCTCACACCCGACCGCACGAAAAGTTTTTTTTAAGTCTATTCACCCTCCTCTAGACTACGCCCTCACTTAACCCGATTTCGGGACCTACAAGTGGTATCGAGCGGTTGGTTCTTCCGACCATCGACTCTGTGTCATTGTGGTCATCTGAATCGATCTTGAAAAACCGTTTTAAAAACTCATTCATTTTCCAAAATCACTCAAAGATGGATAACACGTCCGTATGTATCATGATCTGCCGAAGTTCTCAATTGATGAGTATGCAGATTGGGCCATATATATGTCCAACCATCTAGGCTCTATCGGTGGCGGAATGATGGAAGTCATCGAGAGGACCCATCATCATTTACTACGACAATCCTCGGCAATCGGAGGAGATCCGGACTTTCCCGGGAAGTCTTGTACGAAAAAAGCCCACTCGATGGACATGTAAGAAAAAAGCGCAGATACTGGACACCATTGCAAGACATATCATCATGAAGACAATGGATAAGGTCACTAAAGAGAAGATTAAGTATCTCAAATCTGCGAAAAGCAATGTGGGATACTCGGGCCGAGATCTGCGAGGAAATGAACAGATAAAAGACAACCGTTTCAAAGTTTAACCGGTGAAGTTCGAGAAACCAAGATGTCGCTTTCAACGAAACCATCAACGAACTCGATGGAAGAATTACAATGTCTATAAACAAGCTTCGAGAACTTGGTAGAGATGTCCGATAAAGATATCAACTATAAGATCCTAAGATCTCTCACCAAGAAGTGGGGACATGAAGGTCACAGAATCAAAGATTGCGTGACATTTCAAGAATGAAACCTAGTAGCTTGTTCTTGAGTCTTAAAGCTCACGAGTTCGACCGATTGAAAGAGGTCAAGCCGATGAAGACGAGGCCCCGCCGAAAACCTCGACTTCAAAAATCGGGCTTGCTTTCAAGGCAACCAAAGAGCAGAACAAAGGCCAATGAACCCATTGGAAATATATTGAGTCAGCAGAACAGATCGCGTTGCTTACGGGAAGCTTGAGAAGTCGATATACAACTTGGTAAGTATCGAAGATTTTATAAGGACTATCAACATAGCCGAGGACGAGATAGGAGATCGGACAATAGATCTCTCAGAAGAACCCAGATCCGATGATCGGAGGGATCACAAGAGATGAAAGGGAAAGAGATAGTCGAAGGAAGGAAGAGATAACCAATCGATAGAAGAAAACTCAGACTACTATCGAAGGGAAATCACCGATAGGTCATATGAATGAGTGATTCACCCGAAGGAAAGGAACGGTGGATCCAGAGCGGCTTCAATCAGGAGAAGCCAGTCACTATAGCACAGACGCCTGCACTGACGCCGAGAGAGAGGGAAGAAAAGAGGAACAAAAAGAGAGCAACGGTTTAGAGATGAAGAGCTATGGTTGCCGATACGTCAGAATCGACGATTCTATCGCCTCCGAGGACTCCGGATACTCCTCAGAGAAGACTTCACCGACGCAAGAAGCTGGCCGACTTCTATGAAAGTGAAGATCCGATATTCTCGCCGACGATGATGAACTCTCGCTCGATGGCGAGGGAGGACCAAATCGAGGTAACCTCCAAACCCTTCGTTTCGCTTTTACACCGCTATCATTAGCACACTTTGGGGAGATTGATTCGCAGCTCTACTCAGAGCAATTGCTTGAAGATCTCTCCAATGCAAAGAGAAACTTATGCTATTGTGGAAGCCGAGAATGATAAGTCGAGGATCGAAATAATCACTTTTTCAAGAAAATGATCTCAGAAAAACCTTCGAACTTAGATCGGTTAAACCGCCGTAGGTAACCGAGGAATTTAAAATTCTCGGTTAAAGCTTCGATCGAAAAGCAGATCAAAGAACGATGGAAATTAACAGACAAACAAGTCGATGACTTCAAAATCTTGCAAGCAAAATTCGATGGGCTATTAGAATGCATGAAAAAAAAATCCTCCGAGGAAAATCTGCAGAAGAAAATAGATGTTTTTTCAAAATCATCTCAAACCGTTAAAAAGACATGAACGCCTATTATTTTCGAGTAAAGATTGATAAGGAGGGACTTGGCTATGAGAAACCCTCCACATCCTCAAAAAGCCCCGATCGATTCATCTCGTAAAGGTGTAATCGCATTTAATTTCGAAAAAAGATACACCAAAAGCTAAACTTGTATCTAATAGGGGTAAGAGACCGGTTGAGCGGAGGTAAGGCAAGTGCCCAACCGTAAAGGAATGAAATGGACCCCAACCGGTAAAGCATCACCGAGGAATCAACGGAAGAACCCGGTTCTTACGAAGAAACCTCAACTCGATCAACAGATCGAATCGAAGAAAAAGACAACCTACAAAAGGGAAGTCTAATCGAGACCCGATCCAAGGTCATTTGCCTAATAAGCATGCTTCGTAAACCGCGAAAACCATCTATGCGAAAAAAGGATATGAATCTTTTGATGGTAGCAAATCGTACCTACCCCTATAGTCGTAAATTTAGGGCTCAGACTGAACCACTTTCGATAAAAAGAAGACAAATGAAAAAGGTAAATCATAAGTCTTCTAAGTCATCCAAGGTTCACACAAGTAATCATACAAATCGAAAAGCATATGAGGATAAGTATGATTATGTTGACAGTATGGGAGACAAATCGGGCCTTCGATCCGACCGATCACCATAGAAGTGCTTTCTGTTTGTATGGATCCCCAAATCCAAACCTAACCCTCGGGACCCAATCCGAAAGGGTACCTAAAACCCGATCCGATTGCAGGTTCGTGGGTCCGCCAACAAAGGAGGTGTGCAAGCAACTATCGGGTACATCGATAGTGGATGCTCAAGGCACATGGATGGAAGCAAACATCTCCTCGGTTCCTACATATAACGAGAAGGCCCGTGTACTTTTCGGTGATGATAACTTTGGTTATACCAAAGGGTTCTAACCTTAGAGAATGATGATGTACAAGTAATCGAGTCTCAGATGTCAAGGTGCGAAGCACAACCTATTATCGGTTTCACAATTACTGCGACACGACAACGGATTCGGTGTTGAGTTCTCGATCGATCAATGCACTATCAAGAATCGAGTCACTCAACGAGATATTGCTAATCGGTTCAAGAAAAGGGACGATCTACTACGGTGATTGGAGCAGTTGTCCAAGAAATGCATGCCGATTGTTAAGAGTTCCAAAAGTAGCGATTGGCTCGCACAAAAGAATGAGCCATCGAACTTTAAAACTCTTAATAAGATAGCTAGGATGTCTCTAGTGGAAGGACTTCCGAATGAAGTGTTCTCAAAGGATCGGACATGTATCTTGCATGTCGGAAGGGGAAAAACAGTCAAAGCTTCATTCAAAGGAATTTAGGACAAAGATCCAAAGAAGATACTCTGTTGCTTCATATGGATCTGTTTTGGACCCGATTACACGTCGATCTCAGCGGACCTAAATACACTCGTAATCGTGGATGACTATTCCAAGTTTACGGGTTATATTCTTACATAAGAAAAATGAGGCGACAACCAAGATACCCGAGCTACTAAGAAGATTACAAAATGAGAAGGGTGTCACGTAGTAAAAATCAGATCGATAAAGGTACGTAATTTCGAACTCCTTTATTATCGATTTTTGCTCTAAGTTGGTATATCTGACATGAAACATCACCGTGAGGACGCCCAAATGAGAATGGAGTAGGTGAGCGGAGAAACAGAACTCTCAAAGAAGTTCTTTCGAACAATGTTATTTGAACATGCGATACCAAACCGTTTCGGGCGTATAATCAACACCGCATGCCATACGCGAGTAACGATGTCTTCGACTAAGGCTCACTACATAACACCCTATGAACTGTGGAAGGCGAGAAAACCTGCGTGTTTCTTACTTCCATGTTTTTGGGTGCAAGTGTTTCATACACAACAATGGGAAAAAGTCGGGTTGAAGACCTTTGAGGCCAAGTCCGATGAGGGTATATTTCTAGGGTATTCCTCATCTAGCAAAGCCTTCGGGTCTACAACAAACGAACCCTTGTTGTGGAAGAAACACCCCATGTAACCTTTGATGAAGCATCTTCGATCAAGAGAAATCGCCTCGAACAAAGTACGATCTACGTAACCTCGATATTCGGAAAATGGATCGCCTAACGATCAAGGATAAAGGATCGTAAATCAGATCAATTTACATTCCGGATCTAGCTGATTCACCGATCAATCGATCTAAGGTACGATCAACTCGTCGATGAAAAAGTCGATCCAATTTGAGATAAAGAAGAATCGAACCGGTCCGGTTCGAGGGGAACTGAAGTTCTCACGAGCAGACATCGGCATATGATGATTCCAACATCGGTGAGACTTGTTCTTATCAAGTGGACCATAACCTGCACCACTCCCAATCACTAGTAATAAGATTTTTATCGAAGCGGACGATGTTCTCAAACAAGCTTAAATCGAGCGAAGGACACGGATAACGATCATCCAACCGATCGATAATTGGAGACCCGTCGATAAAATTAAAACTAGACATCAGTTGGTGAAAGTGCCATGTATTTCTTTATTATCCATCTATGAAGGAACCAACTACAATCGAGGAAGCATTACAAGACGTTAAACCGGATTCTAGCCTATATGCAGAGGAGGCCGGAGCAGTTCGAGAGAAATGAAGTATGGGAACTAGTAGGCAGACTGTGCCATCAAGATGTAATTGGCACGAAATGGATCTTCAAGAACAAGAGAGATGAGAAAACGTTATCACCGTAAATAAAGGCAAGACTTGTTGCTAAGGGGTATTCGCAATCGGAAGGAATTGATTACGATGAGACCTTTGCACCGATCGCCGCCTTTGAAGCCATTCATTTGTTTAGCGGCTTATGCTTCCCCAATGAGGGTTCCGCGGTATCGGATGGACGTAAAGAGTGCTTTCTTAAGCGGGGTACTAGCGGAGGAAGTTTATGTCGAACAACCTCGGGCTTTGAAAAAAAGCAACCAAGTGTATCGATTAAGAAAAAGCTCTTTATGGTTCGAAAACAGTTCATGAGCACGGTATGATACACTCTCTCGGTTCTTGATCGAAAGTGGGTTCACTAAAGGAACAATGGGCGAGAACCTTATTCGAGAATAGAAGATGGAGAAGATATTAGATGGTTGATTTCGTGGGCGACATCATCTTCGGATCTCCAAACAAGAACCTATGTGAAAGATTCAAAGAACCGATGCAAGGGAAATTCGAGATGTCCATGATGGGTTAGGATGAATTACTTTCTAGGTCTCCAAGTTAAACAAAGTTCAGAAGGGATATTCATCTGCCAAGCAAAGTACACTAGGAATCTTTTGGCTAAGTTTGGAATTCAAAATAGTAAGGAAGCCAAAATTCCTATGATGATTGGATTCAAGATGGATCGAGATGAGGCGGTAAAAAACAAATCGGAAGGAATATAGGGCTCTCATTGGATCTTTATTATACTGTTGCCCGCCAGACGAGATATACTTTTCAAATAGGTGTATGTGCGATTTGAGCAAATCAATGGTCGACCACCTAGAAGCGACTAAGCGGATTCTTAAGTATCTGAAGGGAACAATAAACCTTGGTTTATTCTACCCATCAGATGATAATCTAGAGCTTAGTGGGTATTCTGATTCTGATTATGGAGGTTGCAAGATCGACATAAAATCAACCTCAGGAACATGTCAGTTCTTAGGAAGTAAACTGATCTCGTGGTTTTCAAAAAGCAAACATCGATTTGCGACATCAACAACGAAGGAGAAATATATGGGTCGAGGAAAGGAAGTCGTTGTTCCCAACTCGCTCGCTCGATCAAGGTGAGGACTACAACATTATAGCTAAAACGCACCTATATTACGCCCAGCGATAATAGTCTATTGCAATCACTCGAGAATCGAGTTCTACATACAAGATGCAAGCATGTAGATGTCAGACACCACTTCATAAGAGATCACGTTGAAAAGAAGAATATCAGAATGGAAAAGATTCATCTTGATATACGAAGGCCGATATTCTAACCAAGCCACTAGTCGAGATCGATTCGTAGATTTATGCAATGAGCTAGGACTTCTAGATCTTGGAGAAATGTCACCTAAAAATGTTTGATGGAATGCTCTCGAGAACTATTTGGTTAAGAGACTAACGGATCGAGAGAAATCAGTTGAGTTTGGTATCTTAACCGATCTCAAGAGACCGATAAGCAAAAATCTATCGACATACACTTGTTACGGATCCAAAGGAACCGATCGATTTTAGTTTATCGATATTTTAAGTCTATCGGTTTAAAGGAACCGATCGATTCAAGGTTTATCGATTTAAGGAAATGCTCGGTTTAAAGGATTATCCGATTAAATCAAATTTGGTTATAGTATTTCTTTGTGATTAGATTTTAGCCGATATTCAACAAGCAAGATTCGAGGAGATTAAAGAAGCTATCAATCGCATAAGAAAGGTGAATTTACACAACAAAATGAAATAACAGAACTTTTCATTGATAAAAACCCGAAAGGTGAGGTTACATTACGAAGTTACAAGTACAAGAAGACCGGAGGTCAAGACATAAATGTTAACCAAAATCCTAAACCTATAACCCTAAACCTCATCCTAACCCCGAAGTGAAGGAAAGAGAGATTTTAAACTCTCATTTTCCCCCCACTTAACAAAAGGGGTGAGAGAGTTTTTAAAGAAACGAATCCCAAAGCGCGGTCAAAAAGTGAAGATCAAGAAAAACTGGCGACAGAGGCCTTGATAGGATTCTTAAGCCCGAGCCCTAAAAAGGAGGAGTAGTAGGGCTCTCCAATTTGTTAAATGGAGCACGTGTGCCAAAGAGTTGGTCATCGGATCTCATGGGCACATGTGTCGATATTTTATACCAGACTAAGTCCGATGGTTTACGTTACGTCATCCGATGATAGACACACAAGGTGCATACGGTTAGGAGAAGTGTCTTCTCAATTGCAACAGCAGATCCGCATACTGGTGGTAGAGAAGCTTTTGCAAAGAATCGATATGTGAAATCGAAGATGATGAAGAAAAAAAAGAATAAGGGATGCAAAGGGTTGATTTGAGAAGATGAAACCATATAAAAGGGTGTAAAAGTGTTTTTAGGAAGTCTCAAGGAAACAAGGGTTCACCAAGATACATGATTCTTACAAAGAAGATAAGTATGGTGAATGGGTGATGTTGTGTAAAACATTGGTCCAATTTATAGAGACCAAGCAAGGATGCAAATGCAATTGTCGGGTTCAAAAGCCTATCCAGAAATTTGCATCAAAAGGACAACAATGTAGAAATCACGCGACCGATAATTGGATAAACTTACGGTTGATTGACATATCGAGAGATTCGCAGACGATATTTCGCATGTCAATCACGCCTACTTAGGGAATAGAAGCTACTACTCTAGACTAAGTTTTGGTGGTAACACTTATCCCAAGAATTGGCTTAATCTGAAAAGAATCGATGAGGTCAACCAAAAATCGATTACTTACAAGCATGATCGGATGAGAGAGATCTCACGAGCTTGAAACTCCAATAAATCGGATATATCGGTCTATGTCGAAATATCGGTTGAGGGGAACTTCAACCGATCAAGAAGGATCAAAAGGGAAATCGACGCGTACTCAAGGAAAGTTCAACTAAGCTGAAGTTTCAACAAATCGAATCTGTTGGAAAAGATCGAGTTAAAAGGATCGGTTGGGAAATTTCTTAAGGTTTAGCGAGAATGATTAAGATCAACAAGTGGAATCAACATTGACAAGTAATATTGATCGATAACAACATCACCAACCGATATCTCTCTTCTCTCTTGTTCTTAATTTATTTATCGGATCGATATCGATATTATTTGCCTTTTATCGCATCCACTATCCATGTGCGTGTACTCGCAAATCATTTAATGCGGACGTGGGGTACATGTATTATCCGCTACTTGATCGTGCTTTTTAAATCCAAAAGTTTTGTGTACGTGCGTTTTTCCAACCCTACGATCAAAACCGCTAAACTGGAGCGCATAATCTTTTTCAAAACGATTGATCTTCAAAATCTTGTCTTATTGTACCCTCCGCCTCTATATAAGATTCATCAAACCTTACCGAGTTTTTACGCTTCACAAACTTGCATTACTCTCACCGAAAAAACTTCAAATTGTTCTCACGTTTCAAAAACGATTTCTTAGAGTTCAAAATCTTCTCGAAAATTTGAATCTGGTAATATTTTCTTTTAAGCTTAATGATGAATCTTTCTTTCCGTTAAAAACATTGTTTTCAAAAGTTGTTTTTTGAATTTATGCTTCATTGCCTTTTGTTTTCGCGGAATGATATTGATATTGATTATGCACAAATTTAATGAGTCTATCTCACTGTAGATGGCCACTCATGGACTTGGAAAGATCATGTGCAATTATATGGAAACGGGCAACGAAGATCTTTGAGGATAAGTTCGTTCGGTTTGGAACCACCGAGGATTTGAATCCATGGAGGTGGAACAAATTCGAAGAAGGCCGGATCGAAACATATTGCTCTCGCTTTCACCGCAATCAAGTGATGCAAGATGAAGCACTTCAATTCTTGCGAATTTGAGTGTGGATCTGAAAAAACCGGTGAGACTAACCGATGTCGACAACCAACGGAGAAGAAATCGGACTCACAAATGCGAGACATCACGTCTGCTCGCCTTGCCAAAGGGCTTAATCTCACCGCACACCTTCTGAGGAGAATGAGGATGAAGAAATCGAGAGGAGCTCTTAAGAGAGGCGGACAAACATCGACAAATAGGATTCATCGGGCCAATGCTCAAAAGAAAGTACAGATCGTTGTTTGACATTCTATCAAGAACGATCATGGGAATCTCATTTAGCCCGGATGCTCTCACATCACCAAAATGTACAAAGATGGCAAAGAATAATTGATGGGGCTCGTAACATCAATTGGCACGGCTTCGAAAGCCATCTTGCTCCAAGAACACAAAAATTTGGAGTCAATGAATCCAGTGTCTTTACGAAAAGAGAGTGACCAATCTCAACAAGGTTGCGGTTATATTGAAAGACAAACCGCCAAGCTTTGAATGGAATCGAATGGTGAAGTCCTACAATGCCTTCTCTCATCAACCCCGGTTATATATGGGCCTACCAGACGATGACAAGGAGCCCACTCCAACAAAAAGCGAAGAAAGGAAAGAGCAAAAAGCGCCCTCATCCCACGGTTGCTCTCACGTAAAAAAAACGAAAACGGTGAAGGCCCGGGAGAAGAGGCCAAAAGAAAGCAAAGCAACCTACCACGACTCTGGCAAGACTAGAAGATGAGTCGAGAGAAAGGCCGAGAGGAACAGTCGATTTGCGCAACAAAAGAACAATCAGACAGCAAGCTTCTCAACACGAGGGCTCGCCAGAGCGATCCGAGGTAGAAGCACTGGTGATAAATCTACTTCTCCTCAACCTCGTTTGATTCACCGCTCGGACTAAAAGGCCGCAGAGCATCTCTCTACCGCTAGTTCACCCGCTCATGAACTGAACCAGATACAAGCGCCCTCTGTTGAGAACCCGCTGCGAGTTGAACCAATCGACAACTTCCGCCGATTCAAGCACAACGAAGCTTCCACATCTCATCCAACGAACCGACAGATAATTCTCAGATCAGATCAACAAAGACCATCACCGAAAAATGGTCGGACTAAGAATTGAACGAGAGATTGATGAGACGATCCACAACCGGGTCGCCCATCCCGCTATCGAGAAGAAGTCATGGAGATCCTCACCGAGAGATCTCGTTAAAAAGCTTCTCGGATCTTATCTTACTTGTTGAGCAGATGGGTGGTGCGGATGAGTTCGCAGATTTTGACTTCGATATGAGGAAGTCCGCCAAAGTGGGATCACCACCGAGCTCATATCGATAAATCTGCGGAAAGCTCGATCCCAGGAAGTTGGAATTACCGGAAGAAGAGAAGCCGAGATCGCTCAAGAAGCTCCGTAAACAGATTTGAAATGGTGAATGCCGGAGCGCCGATGAAAGTGGAACCGGTGTTGCGATTCACGACCAACCACCGGAGGCACAAACAATCGAACCTCGATCAAGTGATGGATCCAATTCCTACATCTCAAATCACCATCGATCAACTTCAGAGATCGATCTTGTCTCAAAGATCTCGAAAAGAAGAGATTGAGGAGTGCTAATCGATCGAGACAAATCGATCTCAAACAAATCAAGCAATCAGAGATCGTTCTCCCAATCTATGACCACCATATCTGCCGAAGCTTACAAAATCGTTGATGACTGTGAAACAAGTGGATCAAAATCAATCTTCTTTTCCGACGCCACCGAGAAAAAGGCTCGAGTTATCGAAGAGAAATTTGACAAAATGATTTGGACACTCTCGCTACAATGGAAATCGCCAAGAAAGAATCGATTACAACCGTTCAGAATAATCCGACTCAATCTTTCGGATTATCTCGCTAATGATCTAAATCGCATTGTCATCAACTTTGGGTCTCGACTTCCCACTCAATCTTTTTGATCAAACCAAAAAGGGAAGGATCGAGAAACCAACCGACACTTCGTGAAGACAAGGCCCATGGACAAAGCTCAATTGCAAGAAAGGTGCTGCGGGTCTTTGGAACATCAAAATCTGGACCGCCTACTCGGATGGGAAAGTCACCGAGAATAAAACTAGTCGACGATCTGGTGATAAGGAGCTAAATTTGTAAAATTGTCCAAAGAGCAGATGACTGAAGAAGAAAGAAGGACAGAAAAACGGGCACAAGCAGAAGGGTTGAAACTGAAGTTCAAATCAAGGGCTAAGAAAGGATTAACTGGAAAATCGCACTGAGAACCTCGATTGCCAAAGAAGAGTCACGAGATCATACCAAAAAATGCCGCACACGCTAAGAGGTTTGAGGAATGGAATAAGATCAAGTGAATGGCTTCTAGATGCCTTTGTCCTTGATCTTGTTCCAAAAAAGAAGAATCACCGGATGATGAGTTCCTCAACCGGGTTTCGAGAATAAATATCCGGACTTTTTTCAAGTATTCGGAAAATGAGGCCAAGCTTATAAATGTAAAGATATCTCGCCAAGAGTATGATCTGTTAATATACTCAAAGAAGGCAGATGGCTCATTTGACAGACTGGCATTTGAGAGATTCTACTTTGACATCTTGAGCAAATCACAGATAACTGATCAAGTGCGAATAACCGATGTCAAATGGAAACTCTATCGATTTTCAACATTCCACAAGACCAAAGAGAAATGCAGGAAGGATACAAGCCCAAGGAGTGAAGATTGAGTAAGACGCCTAGGGATCACCGCTTTTAATTTCAAAACTTTTACGATGTAACATGTAAACATCATATCTAATGAAAAGTTTATTTTTCTCGATCCCAAGACAAAATCTCTTTGTTTTTCGACATTTGTTTTTTAACCGTTTCTATACTTATCAACTATTTGGTTTCTCAAGTGTTTTGGTTTCATCAAAAGGGGAAATTGTTGGGAAATTTATAGTTTTGATGAAAGTTCCAAAAACACATGTAATAGGACCAATCGGACTGTTATTAGGATCGATGTTTACATTAGTGCTATAGGAGACCGGTTGATAATGATTGTATAGAAAAACCGATGTAATAGATAGGTCACATATTGAGGGGAACTCAATATGTAAAGGTCGATCTGAAGAATCGAAGAAAGTCGATATCCCAAGAAAGCGTAACGCTAAAAAGTAAGCGGAAGATCGATCGAACCGATCTCGTCCGATAACTTCGGTGAAGTCATGAAGCTCAAACCTTCAATACTCGAAGATCGATGACTTCGGAAGATAAGACCGTAAGACCTACATCGCCCGAAATTGGTTGAAGCTAAGTCAATGTGCACTGAGAAGACTCCATCGGTGGATCGATCCGGTCAGTTGATTTGTCAATCACTCATAAGATGAAAATCGGTTGTTTCATCTTATCATACGTCTGTGAATCAAACAAGATGAATACCAACCTTAGTTGGAGGAACAACACCGCAGCAAAGCAAGGCGTTCATCCAATAAGGAAGAAACACGTATGAACAGAGCCGATACTCGCGGATTCGATGTTGCTCTCTCAAACGGCTATAATCTTTCAAACCATGCCGTTCTCAAGACGCCACATCAACATCAAAACTGCAACTCTACCTAAAATAGCCCGAGATTCAAATTGCTCTCCAACGGCTCTTTGATCTCAAGGTCTATAAATATGGGATCACACTTGAGTGAAACACGGAAATGCTTGGACAAACAACATAATCAAGAAGCTCAAACTATAGTCGATTTCATACGAAGAACACAACAACAAGCTTATTTTATATTGTGTTCATCCCATAAGTTCTTAGCAAGAAATCTTTTCATCTAGCTTTTCAAAGTCGCTTTATCAAAGAAAAGATTTCATAGTTGGAACCTCAACAATCTTACCCAAACCCCAAGTTAGGATAAGTTGTTTAGCAAGATTCGATCCAGGGTTTCTAAAGATTGATTTCGGGATCGGTTGAGTGAGAACTCTTAAAACATCTCGTTGCATCTTGTGTTGGACTAACACACTAATCTAAGTCGGTTAAGTCGGTTAAGTTGGTGCCCCTTGTGAAAGGGAAGAGTGGGACGTGGGGATTTGGTTTGTCCGAACCACTATAAATCTTGTGAGCCTTTCTTGCTTTGATTAACGCTCTCACCGCACAATCTTAAAGCACATACATTCTAAGTTAAGATCGAATAAACACCAAGCTTCCGATCGATCGGTTTGATTTACGTCATCCGATTAAAAAGATAAAACTTGGAATCGATTTATACAAACTGGTTTTTCACTGGTAAAACTTAAGTTTTCCAAGACATCGTTAATCGATAGTTACCGAACCGACCTTATAATGCGTTGATAAGTTAGTTATCAACCGATTCATTCACTCGCTCTCGATCGGGCTATCCGCTCTCACACCGACCAAGACGAAAAGTTTTTTTCAGAAGTCTATTCACCCCTCCCCTCTAGACTTCTGCCCTCACTTAACCCGTTCGGGACCTACACCTTAAGTCAGTGCGAATGAGTTTATCCTCTCTGCAGGTCCGCTTCAGCTCATCGAATGCACTAGTGTAATCTCTTGGTCAAGACAAGTCAATCTGAGCCTTACACATCAACTTCTACCAATAAACTGTTCGGGTCTATCTAAGTTGTGAAACACGCACTAGTTTACAAGGGACTGTTAGCGTGATCTTCTGTGATCTGATATCACCACGTTAACTACAATGTAACACGTGTTATTATATGAACGGTTTGCAGTAAATATATATATATAACATTCAATCATATTTAAAGAAACAGTGATAAATAATTTAATTCAGTAAATAAGTGTTTAATACACAGGTTATACAAAGTAAAAGCATACTTTCACGTATAACCCCAACAACCAACTCATCAAGATGTGATTGGCACTGAGTGGGTCTTCAAGAACAAGAAGGATGTGTTGGGATTATACTGGAAAGTATGCTTTTACTTTGTATAATCAAAACTGAATTTCGAACTTATTTACTGAAATAAATTGTTTATCACTGATGCTTTAAATATCATCGAATGTTACATATATTTTATCATGATAACTCGTTTCAATAAATCGTACGTGTTACATTGTAGTTAATTTAGTGATACCGGATCACGTAAGATTAAATTAACAAATCCCTTGTAACAAAAAAGTACGCCATTCACGACCTAGATGGAAATGAACAATCCATCGTGAAAGGTTGAAGTGTAAGGCTCGGATTGGCTTGTCTTGACCAAGAGATTACACTAGTGCATGACTGATGCACTTAATAGGACCTACAGGGGGACAAATTCTTCAGAACTGAATAAGGAAGAATTAGACCTCAGTGGTTCGTTATTTCTTAATCTTCATTCCTTAAATAGGATCACGTGTGGTTGGTAACTATTGCTTTGACTTATCATGAGTAGAGAATCAACGAGATTCAATACTTTTTATCTTGGGCAATATTATTGGTCACATGTGATTGCTAAGAATTAATACGGAGAATCGTTTGCAAGTACGCTTGTTCGATTTGCTCCCTTGAGAGGTTCATAAGCTTTATCATACCAAATCTTGCAAGTGGAACTAGTTTCCGGTATGGATAATAATGTTGAACCGTTCCTTGACCAAGGACAAAAGATATTAATTAACGGAAAGCTATTTCAGTGGCTTGAATTAATTAATGGGCTAGATAATCTTAAACACGGGAAATAATAACTGGGAGCCATATTGACTGTAATATGGGTTAAGATGGATAGTGCAATATTAATTATGTAGTGGGATTAATTAATATTTATGGGCTTGAATAATATTGAGGCTCAATATTGATAATTCAAGATCCATTGGAAGGTCCAATCTTAATTCTCCTAAAGGCCCCCTAAGTAGCCCAACATATAGTCCAATAACTGAAAAAGGTGTTTAAAATAAAATAAATATTGTTTCTTATTTTTCCTCATTATTTTCAAAATTTATGGATAAAATGGGAGAAAGATTTTCTTTGAATTTTGTTATGGAATGAAGATATGTATTCTTGGAATACAAGATTATCTCATTAAATTCAAGAAATCTCCCACTTGGTTATTCATGAAGTAATTTTTGAAATTTTGAAATATAAAGGGCAAGAAAGATTTTCTTGATTTTCTTGAAAAGATATTATGAAAGATATGTATTTCTTGAAATACAAGAATGTCTCATAAATTCAAGAAGATTCAAATCTTGGAATCTTGACCTATATTTTTTGAAAATATCCATAACAAAGAGTAGGTGGGATTTTGTGGAATATTATAATTATGGGAAAAAGAATATAGGAGATATATTCAAGATTTCTTGGAGATCAAGAAAAGATTTTCCCACATTGTTTTTTGCCCTAAAAATTCGACCACCTCCACTCTATAAATAGGGGATGATTCTTTCATTCCCAAGTACAATTCCATGTGATGGAAAAATTAGTAAATCCACAAAGGTGGTGCAACATAATTTATTTTCCTTTTATTAATTGTTCGCAAGCGTCCTACCACTGTATAGTCGAGCAAGTATTAAGGGAATACTTGGGAAGTTCTTTTGGTGTGTCTAATAAACAAAGCCATTGCCGTCCCAAGAGGTACGTTCACGTAAACTCGTAGAATTCCGCATGCGTAGGATTTACGTGATTTAATTATATGCATGATTTGTTGTTGGATTATTATTTGAATTAATATAGGATTAATTCATGCTAGTAATAATTATAAGAATTAAATTTATATTTAAATATTCATCCCGAATAGATCTGTGCAACTTATTCCCCAACAAATGGTATCGAGACCCGGTTTGAACTCACGAATTTTTTAAATTGTAATTTAATTCATTGTCATTAAATTTGAAATTGGATAGAAGAATTGCTAGATCATTTTTGCAGGTATCCAATTGTCATGGAATTTAATGTGTTTATTTATGCATGCATATAAATTGTGGTTTTTAATTCGATTCGTTCGGATTCGTTTTGCCTCGTGAGAAAATCCACGAGTAGATTAGGATTTATTTGATTTGATCAATGTAATAGACTAGTCTAAATCTAGGTTTATTTATTTTTTGTAAATAAATTATAACTTAGGATCTAAACGCGGAGGCGAGAGACGAAGAATTAAAGGATAAAATCCAAAACCGGCGATGGCGTGTATCAAAGGCTGAAATGTGCTGCGGAGGGCACGCTACAACAAGGACGATGCGAAAGTGTGAGGTTTGCAGGGCCGAAAGCATCGGCCACAGGATCGTGTCACAGCACGCGCGGGCGCTTAGGCGACGCTACCGCGGGCGCCGGGTTGATCGGGCTGGATCGAGAAGCGCTACATCGGGTCTGCGGCGCGGGACGCGACGACGCCATTGGAGTTCCGCTGGCTGGCGTTTAGGCCGTAGCTGCCGCCGAAAGGCTCCGGCCGAGGCCGCCGGTGACCGACGTATGACGCCACGAGGTCGCCGAAATTTACACTAGGCATTTTCAGCGCCGTGCTGCTGCGCATCGGCGCGAAGAGCCAAATACAGGCCGGCCGATGAGGCGTGGCATCCCGGCCGCCGCGGTTTACTTCTGCATGGCGTTTCAAGACGAGTTCTTTTCGAGAGACGATCGAGTGGGAGAAATTCAAGACGGCGTTTCTTCAAAATCAAGCCAAGAAAAATCAAACCATGACAATTGGATAATTTGTGCCCAATATGTTTATTTTTCCGCTTTGCTTGATTTATTATTGTGTTATCTTATGCTTTATTTAATTTGTTTAAATGTGTTTGCATGAGAGTTGCCCAATGAAAAATCTCACAATCAAAAATTACTAAGTATGTTTAAATAATTAATTGACAATTTTATTCAGGATAATAAAATTGAATTAATTTTGACCTCCATGATTTATTTATTTGTGAATTCTTTTGGAGAAATTCCCCCCACGGGACGGTCAAAAGTTAGCTTTCACATGAATGAATTCCAAATGGATGATTGTGGATTATTACTAGTGGTGACGATGACCCTCCCCACGAGGCTCGTTCAAAGCGAAATAATAATCCTGTATTTAATCATGGTTATTACTTAGGTATAAAATTGATATGCATATACTTCCTCAAGTCCCCGTCAATTTTATATTGGTCAAGTGGAGCCAACTATTAATCTGGATATTAAAGGTTTGTAATCGTTCTTGTTTGTAACTCGCTTGAATGTGTTTAAATAATGACCCACCCCACGGGCTTATTTAAACTGTTTTGAGATGTTGGCTGATGCATGTTCATATTTTTTTGAGATTTTAATATGATGCATGTGATCGAACCTTGTGATATATTTGTGCTTATGCATATTTCAGTTCATCATGTCGCAACCTTCTAATCCACTGTCCAATATACTTAAAGACAAATTGCTTACTGGTGAAAACTATTTTGATTGGAAATACAAACTAAAACCTATCCTAACCGCATCACCTTCCAAATGGGTACTTGATACACCAAAACCCGAAAAACCAACTAAGGATGCGGGAATATGGGATGAGATGATTTATGGTGAATGGGAGCTGGCAAATAAATTGATGAATGATACAATTCTGGCACATCTGTCAGATGCGTTGAAACACCTTCATCAAAATTATGAGTCACCAGAGACATCTTCTGAGAATCTCAAGCGATGTTCTTGACATCGAGACCCATATGGCAATCCAAAGTGTGAAGCAAGAAATTCTTTGAATTAAAAATGGAAAAAGGGACAAGTCTTGCAAAGACGCCCCTTAGGGTTATGGTGCTATTTGAGGAACTTGAGATCCTCGGCGAAAAATGTGATTTCAAGACTAAGATTTATTTCATTCTCCAATCCTTACCAAAGAGCTATAATCATCACTATCTTGAGTAATGGAAGATCTAGATTTTACAGTGGATGATCTTGTAAATGCTCTCACTTTGGTTGAAAGGGAAAGGGAGCGCGAGAAAAAGAACTTGGGAAAACAGAAATCTTCTTTTCATCCTAGGTCAAGTGGTGATAAGGATGATGAAAAGAGAAGAAAGTTGAACCAAGCAGACTCAACATCAAATAAAAACATGGAATCAAGCATGAGGAAAGTTTTGGAAAGCGGGAGAGTAGGACACTCGAGGTCAGCCTGTTCCAATCCCAAAGGGAATGGAAAGAAAGGTAATTCTCACGCACTAGTTGTTGAAACTTGTTTAGCGGCGTATGCCTCCCATTTATGGGTAGTGGATACGGGATCCACTGATCATGTTTGTTTCACTTTACAGGGGTCCAAGCAGACTCGACAACTTAGTGGGAGTGAGATCCTCATCACACTGGGCGATGCTACGAGAGTGGCAGCTGAAGCAGTGGGAGAAGTGCACCTGTCTTTTGAAGACAGAGTTTTAATTTTAAGAGATGTTCTTTACGTTCCGAATTTTAGAAAGAATTTAATTTCAGTTTCTAAACTTTTTCATGATGGATATTCGGTTACTTTTAATAAAGTTGTTACCATTTCTCTTTTTGATAAATTTATCTGTCACGGAACATTGTCGAATAATCTCTATACAATTAACTGTGCACACCACTCATAAAATGCATCCTATAACACATCAATTGTTTCCGACAAAAGAAAACGTTCATCAGACGTGAACGAGACACTTCTATGACATCTAAGATTGGGTCATATAAATCCAAAGAGGATCCAAAGGTTGGTGAAAGACGGTTCACTGGAGTTTCTCCAAGTTGAACCAATTCCAACCTGCGAATCATGTTTGGAGGGTAAAATGACCAAGAGGGCATTTGGAGCCAAGGGGAATAGAGCCAAAGAAGTGTTAGAGATCGTTCACACAGATGTATGTGGTCCAATTTCAACCAAAGCAAGAGGAGGTTATGAGTATTTCGTCACTTTTATTGATGACTACTCAAGGTACGGTTATATTTTCCTTATGAAGCATAAATCTGAGACCTTTGAGAAATTCAAAGAATTTAAGGCTCAAGCAGAGAATCATAGGGAAAAACGTATCAAGTCTCTACGATCCGATCGTGGAGGCGAATACCTCAACGATGAGTTTTTGAACTACTTATCTGATGAAGGGATTGCATCCCAGCTAACTGCACCCGGAACCCCTCAACAAAACGGGGTTGCAGAGCGAAGAAATATAACTCTTTTGGAAATGGTTGGATCTATGATGAGTTATGCAGATCTTCCCATGTCGTTCTGGGGTCATGCCTTGGAAACAGCAGCCTACATTCTGAACTTGGTGCCATCCAAATCGGTTCCCAAAACTCCCAAAGAATTGTGGACCGGGCGCAAGCCTAGTTTGAGACACATGAAGATTTGGGGGTGTCCGGCCTATGTGATGGACAAGGAAGCCGGAAAATTGGATCCTCGATCAGAATTAAGGTTGTTTGTGGGATACCCCGAGGGAACAAAAGGGTGTATGTTCTATGGTACCGAAGATCAAAAGGTGGTAATAAGCACCCACTTTAGATTTTTGGAAGAAGACTATATGAACGAAAGAAGACCCAGAAGTGAGATTACCTTAAATGAGCTAAGGGGACTAACCTCAATGCCAATCAGACAAGATGATATACCAAATGACACACTTACACAACCGAGCCCGTGTCAGAGTGGGAGGGTTGTGAAACAGCCCGAGAGATTCATGGGAATAGGAGAGTCCTCGGACTTGATTCCGGACAAGATGAATCGGAGACCCATGGACATATGACGAGGCAATCCAAGACAAGGATCAGATTCTTGGCAAACAAAGAATGAAATTTGAAATGGGTTCTATGTATCATAACAGAGTGTGGGAGCTAGTCGAACCACTTAATGGGGTCAAACCCATTGGTTGCAAGTGGGTGTATAAGAGAAAAAGAGGACCGGACGGGAAGGTGGAAACCTTCAAAGCAAGACTCGTGGCGAAAGGTTATACTCAGAAAGAAGGGATCGATTATGAGGAAACTTTTTTCGCTCAGTAGCCATGCTTAAGTCCATCCAAATTCTCTTATCGACACGCATCTCGACTTTGAAATCGGCAAATGGATGTCAAAAGCAGATTTCTTAACGGAAGTCTTGATGAAGAGATCTATATGCAACAACCCCAAGGCTTCATTGAAAAAGGCCAGGAACACCTAGTTTGTAAGCTCATGAAGTCCATTTACGGACTCAAACAAGCATCCAGAGCTTGGAACCAATGTTTTGATTATGTTATAAAGTCTTATGGGTTCGATCAAAATGAGTTAGAAAGTTGTGTATACAAAAAGTGTGTCGGAACTGCATTGGTATTCTTAGTACTATACGTAGATGATATTGTGATCATCGGGAACAATGTAAAGGTGTTATCAGACGTAAGGGCATGGCTTTCAAAACAGTTTGATATGAAGGACTTAGGGGAAGCTGCACACATCCTTGGGATCAAGATCACTCGAGATCGCAAGAAAAGGATGATAGGCTTGTCGCAAGCTTCATACATAGACACTGTCTTGAAACGATTCAGCATGCAAGATTCCAAGAAAGCCTTCGTACCTTTCAGACATGGAATACATCTATCCAAGAAAATGTGCCCTAAGACGTAAAAGGAGATATATGACATGAGAGGCATTCCTTATGCTTCGGCTGTCGGAAGCCTTATGTATGCAATGCTGTGTACGAGACCGGATATCTGCTTTGCCGTTGGCATGGTGGCAAGATATCAAAGTAACCCGGGGAAAGAACATTGGACGGCAGTTAAAAACATTCTGAAGTATCTGAAAAGAACTCGGGATAGAATGCTAATTTATCAGTCAGATAGTCCAATCCCTATTGGCTACACGGACTCGGATTTCCAATCAGACATAGACTCCAGAAAATCTACCTCTGGTAGTGTGTTTTGCATGGGGGGAGGAGTCGTGACATGGAGAAGCGTCAAGTAGAAATGTGTCGCAGATTATACCATGGAAGCCGAATATGTAGCTGCTTGCGAGGCAACGAAAGAAGCGGTTTGGCTCAAGAACTTCCTAGTGGACTTGAATGTAGTTCCAAATTTGCCCAGCAGAATCACTGTTTATTGTGACAATGCCGGAACAGTTGCAAATTCAAGGGAACCAAGAGCCCACAAGGCCAGCAAACACATTGAAAGGAAATACCATCTTATACGAGATATCGTTAAGAGAGGAGATATAGATGTGGCAAAGATAGCGTCTGAAGACAACCTAGCAGATCCTTTCACAAAGGGTCTGCCTCTGAAAACATTCGAGAGACATGTGGAAGGAATGGGTGTCAAGACCGTTGCCAATCTGCTTTGAGTATAAGTGGGAGAAATTATTAGGTTCGTGTAGGTGACATTAGATGTCACGAATTAGGAACTACACGAAACATGTTGTAGTATACTTAAAAGCAGACTTTGAGTATAAGTGGGAGATTGTTGGGATTATACTGGAAAGTATGCTTTTACTTTGTATAATCAAAACTGAATTTAGGACTTATTTCTTGAAATAAATTGTTTATCATCGATGCTTTAAATATCATCGAATGTTACATATATTTCTTGTATAACATTCAATAAATCGTGACGTGTTACATTGTAGTTAATTTAGTGATACCAGATCACAGAAGATTAAATTAACAGTCCCTTGTAACTAAAAGTATGCCATTCACGACCTAGATGGAAATGAACAATCCATCGTGAAAGGTTGAAGTGTAAGGCTCGGATTGACTTGTCTTGACCAAGAGATTACACTAGTGCATGATGATAATTGAATAGGACCTCTGAGGGGACAAATTCTTCGAAACCGAACAAGGAAGAATTAGTCCTCAGTGGTTCGTTATTTCTTAATCTTCGTTCCTTAAATAGGATCACGTGTGGTTGGTAACTATTGCTTTGACTTATCATGGGTAGAGAATCAACAAGATTCAATACTTTTTATCTTGGGCAATATTATTGGTCACATGTGATTGCTAAGATTTAATACACGGAGAATCGTGGTGCAAGTATGCTTGTTCGATTTGCCCCTTGGGAGGTTCATAAGCTTTATCATACCAAATCTTGCAAGTGGAACTAGTTTCCGGTATGGATAATAATGTTGAACCGTTCCTTGACCAAGGACAAAAGATATTAATTAACGGAAAGCTATTTGGTGGCTTGAATTAATTAATGGGCTAGATAATCTTAAACACGGAAATAATAACAAGGGAGCCATATTGACTGTAATATGGGTTAAGATGGATAGTGCAATATTAATTATGTAGTGGGATTAATTAATATTTATGGGCTTGAATAATATTGTGGCTCGATATTGATAATTCAAGATCCATTGGAAGGTCCAATCTTAATTCTCCTAAAGGCCCCCTAAGTAGTCCAACATATAGTCCAATAACTGAAAAAGGTGTTTAAAATAAAATAAATGTTGTTGCTTATTTTTCCTCATTATTTTTGAAATTTATGGATAAAAGGGGAGAAAGATTTTCTTTGAATTTTGTTATGGAATGAAGATATGTATTCTTGGAATACAAGATTATCTCATTAAATTCAAGAAATCTCCCACTTGGTTATTCATGAAGCAATTTTCGAAATTTTGAAATATAAAGGGCAAGAAAGTTTTTCTTGATTTTCTTGAAAAGATATTATGAAAGATATGTATTTCTTGAAATACAAGAATATCTCATAAATTCAAGAAGATCCAAATCTTGGAATCTTGATCTATATTTTTCGAAAATATCCATAACAAAGAGTATGTGGGATTTTGTGGAATATTATAATTATGGGAAAAAGAATATAGGAGATATATTCAAGATTTCTTGGAGATCAAGAAAAGATTTTCCCACATTGTTTTTGCCCTAAAAATTCGACCACCTCCACTCTATAAATAGGGGATGATTCTTTCATTCCCAAGTACAATTCCATGTGCTGGAAAAATTAGTAAATCCACAAAGGTGGTGCAACATAATTTATTTTCCTTTTGTTAATTGTTCGCAAGCGTCTTACCACCGGATAGTCGAGCAAGGATTAAGGGAATACTTGGTAAGTTCTTTTGGTGTGTCTAATAAACAAAGCTATTGCCGTCCCAAGAGGTACGTTCACGTAAACTCATAGAATTCCGCATGCGTAGGATTTACGTGATTTAATTATATGCATGATTTGTTGTTGGATTAATATTTGAATTAATATAGGATTAATTCATGCTAATAATAATTATAAGAAATAAATTTGTATTTAAATATTCATCCCGAATAGATCTGTGCAACTTATTCCCCAACAGGATGATCATAATGTGATAACCAGAAATAAGGCAAGACTTGTTGCGAAGGGGGTATTCACAATCAGAAGGGATTGATTATAATAAGACCTTTGCACCAGTCGCTCGCTTGGAAGTCATTCGGCTGTTTCTGGCTTATGTTGCTCATAGAGGGTTTACTGTGTATCAGATGGATGTGAAGAGTGCTTAAACGGGGTACTTGCGGAGAAAGTTTATGTAGAACAACCTCCTGGATTTGAATCAAGCAACCAAGTGTATCGTTTAAGAAAAACTCTTTATGGACTGAAACAGGCTCCCAGGGCTTGGTATGATACATTGTCCCAGTTCTTGACAGACAACGGGTTCACTAAGGGACTTATAGACAGAACCTTGTTCAGAATTGAAGACGGAGATGATATTCTGATGGTTCAGATCTACGTGGATGACATAATCTTCGGATCTCCCAATCAGAACTTATGTGAGAAGTTCAGCAAACTGATGCAAGGGAAATTTGAGATGTCCATGATGGGTCAGATGAACTATTTTCTAGGTCTTCAGGTAAGACAAAGTACTGAAGGAATCTTCATCTGTCATGCCAAGTACACCAGAAATTTGTTGGCTAAGTATGGAATTCAGAACTGCAAAACTGCCAGAATTCCCATGATGACTTCCTTCAAGATGGATCCAGAAGAGAATGGTCAAAAAACTAATTAGAAAGAATATACAGAGTTCTCATTGGATCATTATTATACCTGACTTCTAGCAGACCAGACATAACATTCGCAGTAGGTGTATGTGCCAGATTTCAGGCAAATCCAATGCAAAGCCACCTGGAAGCAGCTAAGCGGATTCTTAAGTATATAAAGGGGACAGTTAACCTTGGGTTATACTACCCATCAGATGATAATCTGGAGCTTAGTGGGTATTCTGATTCTAATTATGGAGGTTTTAGAATAGACAGAAAGTCAACCTCATGTACATGTCAGTTCTTAGGTAATAAACTGGTCTCTTGGTTTTCAAAGAAACAGACATCTGTTGTTATATTTACTACTGAAGCAGAATACATGACCGCAGAAATCTGTTGCTCCCAACTGCTCTGGCTTAATCAGCAGCTGAGGGATTATAACATTATAGATACGAATGTGCCTATATTCTGTGACAGTAATAGTCTATTGCAATCACTCAAAACCCAGTTCTGCATACAAGATGCAAGCATGTGGACATCAGACACCATTTCATCAGAGATCATGTTGAAAAGAAGAACATCAGAATGGAAAAGATCCATACTGATAAATAGAGAGCTGATATATTAATCAAGCCACTAGCTGAAGTCAGATTCAGAGAATTATCAGTCGAGCTAGGACTGCTGGACTTAGCAGAAGATGCACCTGATTTCTTTGGAGGATTGGTCTCTAAGACCAGTTGGTTAAGAAACTGACCAGGTAAAGGAAATCAGTTGAAGGGGGAACTTCGACTGATATGATAAGATCAGTTGGACACTGATCAAGTAAGTGTTAACAGTTGAAGAGGGAACTTCAACTGATAAAGTAGGATCAGGTGATACTTGATCAGGTTAGTGGAACATTGTTGGGAATTTTTTTTAGGATTAGGCTACTTAGTAAGATCAACAGAAATCATGCAAGCCAGACTCGACCAAGTGGTAACTGATTGATTACAATATCAGTCAGTCAGATACGTTTTCTGATTTAATTTATCTGAGCTTATCCATTTCTGTGTAATTATTACTGTGCGTATTACTTTATGACGTCATGTCTGCGGGCATTAAATGCGGACGTGGGGAACATGTATTTATTTACATTTAATGGGAGTTTTTAAGTCCAAAAGTCCGCGGTATAAAAATCCTTCACCGCACGATCTAAAACCTTTTCGACCGACTTATCTCGTCCGTTCATTTCAAAACACGAACACTCAAGTATTTACGGGAAGTTGTACAAAATGATTTTCCCTCCCACTATTTAAACCCTGGGTTACTTCTCAGAAAACCTTTCGCACTTACACTATTCACATTTGCCACTTTTTGAGAACGAATACTTGTTTTCTTGCAAAAATAATCTCATCGTTCTCAAGCGATTCATTTAAAAAACACTTCTCCCTTTTCGAATTGCTAACTGGTAATTACTTTACTACTGTAGTGCTTAACTTTACTTTTGGGGTTTCATATGTTTATGACTTTATTGATAATTATGCATATAAACTGTGAATCCAATTTTCTGGGAAATAGATCTATATTATGATATTTGTACTGTTCTTGTTGGAAATCAATTACCATGTGACTTATTGAATAAATATACATGAGTAACTGATTAGGTTTGCATTTATGTGTCATTTATACTAAATATGTTATAATCAAACACAACCTAAATATTTGCTCTTGTACAGAAAATGGCAAAGGTCTGTCTATTCCATGAATGGGAAAGAAAGTTTGCAGCATTGCTACAATGGTGAAAGATATAATTGATGAGAAGTATGTCATATTCAACATCACCACTGATCCTAAATAGCTGAAAATTCTGGATTCTTTGTGTGCATCGGGGATTGGAGCAATTTTGTTATAGACACCAAGATGTGGTCTATACGCATGAAGCTCTTGAATTTCTGTACAATCTGGAGGAAACCGATGATAAGCAGTTGAAATATTCGGTAGGAGGAATAAGATTTGAGGCGACTGATAATGACCTGCGAAGGATCTTCAATCTTCCATCTGGCAGGAATGCTCCAGACGAATACAGACCAGTAGTGAGCGAAAAAGAGTTTTTGGAAACAGTACTTTTGAGACCAGCCAACGAGAATCAAGTTGTAAATGTAAAGGTGCCTCACCTACGGATGAAGTACAGACTGCTGTTTGAAATTGTCTCTAGGGTAATTCTGGGTATCTCTTTCAGTCCAGATGCCCTCACCGCAGTTAAGCAAAGGGTCATGATGGACATAATCGAAAAGACTCAGGATATAAACTGGCTTGGAACTTTCAAACACAGATTGCTGCAAGAAACTAATAAGTTTGGTGTGAATGACACGAATACAGTCTTTCTGGAGAAGAAGATCTGTAACATTCACAAGGTGTCAATGATCTTGGCAGACAAGTTGCCAACTTATCAATGGGCTGAAGAAGGCAAGAAGCCCTACCTAACAAGGAATAAAGCACTTCTCCTGAAGAATGCCGAGATTCCAGGGTAGACTGACGAGGACCCTGAACCTTATGTGCCAAAGCCCAAATGAAAAAAGAAGGCAAAGGCTGCTACTTCTTCTATTCAATCAAAAGCTCAGGGGCAAGCTCCCAAGAGAACCCTAAAAAGGAAGCAACTGGCCTCAAAACCTGTTGAGAAGAAGAAGAGGTAGAAAAAGATCACCACTCTCCTACCCAAGGTTGCTGAAAAACCTTCTGAAATGGTTGCTGAAGAAACTGGTGCTGGACCAGTTGAGATGGAAAAGGAAATTGTTGAGATTGAATCAGGAGATGGGATGGTTGTGAGCTCGGAGCACACTGCGAGCATTGGAAGGGAAGTAGTGCAAGAGAAAGAAGAAGCTGAACAGATGGAAACATCTGTTGACATTGAGAAAGATGGCGAGGACGGCCAAGGAGAAGGAGGAGGAGAAGGATTGGGAGATGAAGAGGCTGAGGAACCAGAACCTTCTGATTCTGTTCGCCTTAGTACTGTGTTCAGAAGAGCCAGATCACCTACCCCAACATCTAAATCCCCGTCCCATTCACCAGAAAAACCTAAATCCCCATCACGCCCACCTGCACAGAAAACACCCTCATCCACACCAGAAAGCCCTCAACCACAACCTACTCTGCAACCTGCTCCTCAACCAGAAATACCATCCACCTCAGAACCTTAACCAAAAATCCAACTCGAGGTTCACCTAGAACCTCAGATTCCAGTAAACCACAAACTCTTATTCCCTCACCAGAAAAGCCTTTAGAAGAAATCCCTCATGTTCAATAAGCTGATCAAGAGGAAGAGTTATTTGTGTCTATCTCCCACAATCCGTTCAACAAGAAGACATTGCTCGAATCACCTGAGCAAGTACACCCAGATGTGTACTTCTTGAAGAGGAAGGTGAATGATTATCTGGATAGGAACTTTCCTGATCTAGTAAATCATCCAGGAATCAGGCAACAGATGGAAGATATTATTTTGTGGAGAGATGTCAGACTTCGTGACATTGAGGACTTCCTGATTTTGATGGAAGCTCTAGGATCAAATTACTTTGTGGATTTGGAGATGAAAGCGAAGGTATTGGTAGGAGTTGGAAGTGCTGAGGAATTGGCTTCTGATGATGACATCAGATGGTTGGTCAACCAGAAGCTCGGAGTTCTTGATGAGGGGGATGTGACCCAGTCAATCTGGGATATTGCTCATGAATATCTTGAAGCTGAGCAAACTGCCGATGAACCAGACGAGGGTGTTGCAGATGAGACCCTGACTAGAGAGGCTTCAACATCTAGTAAGACGGTTCCCATATCTTCGGAAACCCTAGATCTTATTTCAAAGACTATTCAGGATGGGGTGAAGATATCTATTGAGACTCAATTCAACAATCTGGCAACTAGTCTGATGACGAAGTTTGACGAGAAAACAAGAGTGTTGGTAGAGTCAGAAAGGAAGCCGACGATTGAGAAACTTATGCATATGCATGATGAAATATCTGACAAGGCAATGAAGAGAATTGATCCGCTATCAGATAAGCTATCAGCAGAGGTCTTCATCCTTTATAATATTGGGAATATACTAGAAGAAGTTTACAAGTCACTGGACAAAACTGATATAAGTCTTGACTCTGCCTGGAGAAGGTTCGAAGGCTCAATGATCAGGGAAAGAAAGTCTTTGGAATTAGCCCTAAACATAATTCTAGACCCAGAACCAACTGCATCAATTGTCCAGATCACTCCTTTGGCAGTTGAAGAGCTCAAAGATGAAGTCATTAAGCAGTTTGGTGCCCTTGAAAGAAATATGGCAAGCCTTTTTTTAGGGAACCAAAAAGGGGGAAGGAGAACCAGAAAAACAAGCTGGAACATCTGGTCAGGTACTTGCCATATCAGAGAAGACTATTACTGAGATTCCAGACACTGAACTGGCTGAACTACACTCAACCATTGAGGAACACAACAAACTGTTGGAAACTCAAGAGAAGGTCATTACTGAACAGAAGTCATCCCTCGGAGAACTTGTTGCACTGGTTGACAAGATTGAGGAATTTTCCTTAACTGTTCAAAAACGTTTTGAATCTGATGATCAGGCCAAGAGTCTTGAACTAGCAAGAAAGTTACAGGCAAAAGAAGTTGCAGAGACAGAAGCGCGGACTAGCAGACAATTGAAAGGCAAACAAGTGAAGAAGCCAAGTCAGAAAACAGTTGTTACCATATCGTAGATGCAGCTAACAAAAGAACAGTCAAGGTATCAAGATGAGCAAGCAAGAAGGCAGAAAGTGATTGATGAAGCTATCAAGAGAAAGAAACTTTTTGAAGTAGTCGGGCTAAAACGAACGTACATCAGAAGACAAAGGAAGAAAGTTGTTGCTCCTGAAGAAATTGATTGGGAAGAACGAGCTTTGCCTGCTCCTGTTATAAGTATTCTTGTATGTAGTCTAGATCTGATTCCAGAGTGGAACATGATCAAGGTTGACTAGCTCAGTGACGTCTATATTCTCCAGAAGATACCAGAGGATCCAGATCAACGCAAGTTCAATGCTGAGTTTCTGAACTGGTTGGAGACCAAGTATGAAGACTTCTACAAGGCGGTAATGGATGAAGGAAAGACCATGACACTGGTGCCAACTGCACCCAAATCAGATCCTATGACCCCACCTCTCAGACCCAACTAGGTCTTCGATCCAATCGCCTTCAAGAAGCTGTTCTTTGATTTGCTAAGAAAGGAGATATCATTGAAGAAGATAGGCTGAGGGATCTGCTGGAAAGGATGTACAAGATCTTCGAGATTCCTCAAGGCCTCAGGACGATTACCTTTCAAGAAGACTTCAGAAGACTACCTTAAGATCAGATGAATATGTATCTTTTTTTCTTTTCATTGTATATGTAACTGCTGATTATCATTAATGAAAATGCACTACCTTCTGATCTTAAGACAACGTCTCATTGTCTTTTGAATTGTTGATTATGTTCTTTACATTTCATGTTATCTGATTTTCTGATTAATGTTTTGGTTCCATCAAAAAGGGGAAAATTATTGGGAAATGTATAGTTTTGATGGAAGTTCCAAAACATGTTGTAATAAAACCAGTCAGACCTGTTAGCTGACTGATGAGTAAGAAAATCAGAATATGATGACCAGCTAAATGTATAGAAAGCTGATGTACTAGATAGGTCACATATTGAGGGGGAACTCAATATGTATAGGTTAAGTCTTGAAGAAGATCAGAAGATCAGACTAGTCAGATGATCAGGTGGGACATCAAGTAGAAGACACAGAAGCGTTGAAGATCATAAGACTAGCTTACAACAAGACCAGACCGACATTAGAAGAACAACAAAAGAGTCAGTAAGTTGCGTTAAGACAACTTACATCAGAAGACTCAATCAGGTAGACTGATCAGTTCAAACTGATCAGGTCAGTTCAATCAGGTAACATGCGAGTGTTTTCCCAAAGACGTACAAGTCGATCAGACAAGAAGAATGTCAACCTAAGTTGGTGAATCAAGCGCCGAATAAGTGTACTTGACAACCAATGAGAGCGAGACACGTACATACGGAACTGACAGTGCAGGACAAGGCGGTTCAGAGTCAAACGGCTAGAAAGGACAAGTTAGCACGCATTTAGCCATGCCGTCTCTGAGCACATCAAATCAGACCTGCACATCTACCTTAAATAGAACGAAATTCGAATTGCTCTCCAACGGCTAGTTCGATTTCGTGCCTATAAATATGGGATCAAACCTTCAGAGTAAGGCTACGGAAATTATACACAAGCTTAAGCTACAAGCAATTTCCGCAAGAACACCAAGATCAAGCAAATATTCTAAGTGTTCATCCGATAGGTTCTTAGCAAGAAATCTCATCCTTTAGGTTTAGGCTACTCAAATACTAGGATAGATTTCCAGTTGGAAACCATACAAATCTTACCCCAAGCCGAGTGTTATGATAAGTTTGTTTTGCAAGATTTCAAGCTAGGGTCTTGATTTCTGGGATAGTTGAGTGAGAACTCCATAAACATCTGTTTGTACTGTGTTGGACTAACACATTAAACTAAGTCCAGTTGGTTAAGTGAGTGCTCTTGCTGATAGGGAAGAGTGGACGTAGGACCAGTTGTCAGAACCACTATAAATTTTGTGTTGTTTATCCGATTTACACTCTACACACACACTTGATATTTAAGCAAACATGCATTTTCTAAGTATAGACCAGTTCTGCACCAAGCAGCTGATCTGATCAGTTTGACCTAATGTCATCTAACATGATTCAGAATACTTAGAATCTAATTTCAAAAAACTAGTTTTTCTACACGGGTTAAAACAGCTTCCGCACATCAGTTGACCTGATAGACACCGAACTGATTTGCTTCACAACTATCGATAAGTTGGATATCAGATCGTACTGATTCTCACATGCACTCTATCAGCACTTTTCTGGCCTTACACGCTGATCACCAATAAGTTTTGGAAGTCTATTCACCCCTCCCCTCTAGACTTCCACCTCACGAAACCCTTTCGAGACCTACAGTTCCTGTCGAGATTCAAGATTCGCTCGAAAGAGTCATTCTTTTCAGAATTCAAATTAAATCGAATGATGTTAAATGTTGTAATGGTACTTTTAACGTTGTGAAGGTTAATACCGATCCATCTATGATTGAGAGATATTCAAGTTTTCTTGACAAAGATGTAAGTCATCATTCCTAAAAAAAAAATTAATATAAGAGCGGCTTATAAATGTTATTAATTGTAATTATTAAATATTATTGTTTAGCATATTTTAATAATACTTAGAACTTAGAAGTCACTCCGAAAGATGATGAATTTGAAGATTCAAAGATCTCAAAGGCATAAAAAAATTCACATTATTTCTGTATTTTTTCTATTTCGTGTTTAATATATTTATTTATTTTTATAATGCTTATATTATAGGACGAAACTTTATACGATAAGGTAACTTCTCCTTGCAAGTTAATACCTTCTGGAATTGAATCAACTAATGTTGATCAAGCAAGTTCAGGTGAAAAGAGACAATTTCTCGATCGCGGTTCTACTAGCGATTCAAAGAAGAAGGCAAAATGTGTGTACGAATGAGAGCATTTGACTATTTTATGCCTTAGTTTTTATGGTACTTTGCAAAAGACAATTCTGGTTTTTTTTTTTAATAATAATTGTGATTTTTGCAAATTATGAAAGGGTTTTGATGTTTAATTCATTTTCAATTATCATATTATTACTTTTATAATTAATATTATTTATTGTTGATAATTTATAATTGTCTATTAGTTAAAATTTTATAGTTCTTTACGGTTTAATATTTGCATATTTAACGTAATATTTTATAGGAAATGTATTACTTTTTTTAAAAAATATATTTTATCTTATCTATAATGTATATTTTGAAATATAAAACTGTTGGTCCCCAAAAAAACCCGATTTAAAACTCGTAAAATCTCAATGGGAGGTGACTTAAAAAAATTTCCGAATGTGTTATGCAGATTTGCTAAAGTATGTATGACAGTTAATATGAAAGCAAATAAGAACACACATATTTTTATAGTGGTTCGGACAACTCGTCCTACATCCACTCTTCCCTTCATGGGGCACCAACTTAACCAACAGATGTTTACCGAGTTCTCACTCAAACGGGACTTATCACTCTCACGGGATCACCTACCCTCCCTTTCGGGATTGCTAGATGTTTACCGAGTTCTCACTCAAACAGGACTTATCACCCTCTAAGGGATCGCCTACCCTCCCTTTCGGGATTGCTAGATGTTTACCGAGTTCACACTCACCTACAAACTTAACCGACTGATTTGGGTAAGGTTTGTTTGGTTTCCAACTAGGTTGAGATTTTCCCTTACATTTGTTTAGCCTCAATGCTAAGAATGGGAAAATCTCTCTAAGCTTAGGATATAGCATTTGTGCTTAGATCTAGGGTAGAACACTTTTGAATATATGTGTGTATTTCTTGCTCTGTGTTCTATGAATGGAGTTGCTTGAATATTTGGCTTTAATTTCACTTTGCAGATCCTCCATTATCTTCTTTTGAAGATAGTGCAATGTATTTATAGTGTGGATTTAAATATTACCGTTGGAAAGTAATATTCAAATTCATACTAATAACTTCCAGCTTTTCTTTGTCCTTTTGCACTTTTTCCTTGCAGCTTTATGTCACATCAATATGTGTGTTGTCTTCTTATTGGCCAGCTGCTTTTGTGTGTCTAACGGATCGATCATTTCGTCGATTCTTGTTCATCTCTTCCGATTCGGGTCGCTTTAATACGGTCATTTGAAATCGATCAGTAGAAATCTGGGTGCAGATTTACGGTGTCTTTGAAAATCTTTGTTCATCGGTCTTTAAAATCCTTGTTCATCAGGCTGATTTCCTTTGTTCATCCGGCGATTTCACTATTCATCCGGCGATTTCCTTTGTTCATCGGACACGATTTATTTCTTTGATTTCGATTTCTTCACAAACATTTTATCGACTTTTCTTCATCACAAATCAGCGTCTTCTTCTTGTTAAATTTCATCGAGGTTAAATCGGAACTCATCCTACTCATCTGATCTCGATCAGCCTCGTCTGCAGCCTCGTCTGATCTCGATCATCTTCGTCTGATTTTATGAGTTCCCCCTTAACTTGTTCTCTCGTTCTCCCTCAACTTGTTATCTGTAGATTATCTTAAATAACACAAGTTGATAATGTTTTGGCATAATTAATCAAAACTAAAATATCCCAACAAAAACTTATCAAATCGCAGTAATTTTCTAGATTTTATCAATGTCATATAAAGTCTTATTAATTATCTAATACGAAAAATATTATCAAGTTTTAATTAAAGTAAATTATTTATATATAGATAAATTATTATAGTTTATGTAACATTATATATGACTATATAATTTTTTTAAGATTATTCTAAACATGAAAATATTGGATAAATTATACACATGAGTATATATATTTTTGTCACTATTTATAACAGTGTACTTACGAATTATGTAGTGTAAATTTCATAATGTTTAATAGAAAAGATTATGGCAAATTACATATGCTTTTTAAATAAAAACTTATATTTAATTAATATTTTTTTAAATATTGCACAAATATATACTTTGATAGATACATAACAACACTAAAATATTAAAACTTATACAAAATATTGTAATGTCTAGAATTAAAGATCTGAAGTGTAAAGTTTTTCTTTTAACAAATCAATATTTTTATTAATAAATTTTAATAATTTTTAAAACAATATTACTTTGGTTTAAAAGTTATATTATTATAAACATAAAATCAGACAATATAAAAATTATAATGTTTAATTAATATTTTATAAAAATATAAAATAATATTTTATTATTTAAACAGGTGGCAAAAATGACAGTGCGATAGCACGGGTGCAATACAAGTTATTATATAAAAGCCCGACCTTTAATGTTGTTGTAAATTAATACATGTTTGTTTTTCCACCGGCCCGTGAAAAGATGATGTGGTTCGCCGAAACTATTATTTTTGTTATGTCAGACTACACGTAGGGTGAAATGTCTAAATCATAAATATAAAAAAATATTAAAAAGGTGAATTAAAAACAAAATAAAAATAAAATAAGTAAAATCTGAAAAAATAAAATAAAATATTCAAGTCTAAATTCGAAACCTCAAAAACTAATTCTCGCCGTTAATGTTTCAAAATTAAATATGTTCCCATGTTTCAAAATTAAACAAAATTAAATGTAATCCCTCAAATTCTCTTCCCCCTTCAGTCCACCCATTTGTTAAAATATAGAGGCACGTAAATACGTAATACATGCGTATCGGAAATTAAAATTCACCAACAACGAACAATTAATTGCATATAGATTACAATAATCATAACGAGAAATCTTACAGTAACTCGAGAGCAGATTTCTCAACTACGGTATCCATGTAATCCCCAATCACGGACTTGCACGGATTTGCTAGAGTTGAATCCCGAGATGAATTTGCTAGGAAAATCCAAACTCTAGATCTTGTGGAGAAAATATGAAGTAACGTTGTTTGTGAATTTTCAAGAGCTTGTATATATAGGGAGACCCAGCTTAAAATCTAAGCTAGCCCGATTTGGGAAATAAAATCCCTAATCTTTAATTAAATTAAACCCTTTTTAATTTAATTCTCTAAATATAAATCTCTACGAATTTAAATTCCATATATGACAAATCTTTACGATTTGTTTCCACATATATTAAATCCTACAATGATATTCAAAATATTATTATTGGGAATTATTATTTAATTAAATCCAATTTAATGAAACATTAATAATAATTAATTCTAAATTAATCTATTATTAATTACTTCTCCATAAATTAAATATTAAATCCAATTTAACATTTAATCAACCAACTATAATCCGTAAAAGGGAACTACTTGTTGTGTGACCCATAGGCCCTCAAATATCGAGCGATTAGTCAAGCTAACGGTCTTAATTGAACCCTAGACAATAAATCAGACATTCTCAATATATGAGGTACGTTGCAAGAAATGTGCAACTACCTGTAACTGAAATATGGGCTATTACGATTTCCTCATTTCATTCATGAATACTCGATTAGTCTTGAACATGATGAAGTGTATATTCAAATAACATAATCAATTTATCTCTAATCACTAATTGATCACTTATGTCACATTTGGCCACAAAGTCCAAGTTGACGTGCATTGGCCAATGACTTTGATCCAATTATGATGAGAAGATGAGTATTCTCTCTAAATCCACTTTGAGGAATGAATCTTTTTCTTGGCTCAACTACCACGCACATGTTGGATTATGGAGGCACGTAAAATACGTAATCACATGCGCAACGGAAATTAAAGTTCACCAACAACGAACAATTAATTGCATACAAATTACAATAATCATAACGAGAAATCTTACAGTAACTCCAGAGCAGATTTCTCTACTACGGCATCCACGTAATCCCCAATTACGGACTTGCACGAATTTGCCAGTGTTGAATCCCGAGACAGATTTGCTAGGAAAATCCAAACTCTAGATCTTATGGAGAAAATATGAAGTGATACTGTTTGTGAATCCCAATAGCTTGTATATATAGGGGGACTTAGCTTATTTCCCAAGCTGGCCCAATTAGGGAAATAAAATCCCTAATCTTGAATTAATTTAATTCCTTTTAATTTAATTCCCTAAATATAAATCTCTACGGATTTAAATGTCTTATATGAAAATCTCTACGATTTATTTTCATATACATTAAATCCTACAATTATATTCCAAATATAATTATTGGGAATTCTTATTTAATTAAATCCAATTTAATTAAATATTAATATTAATAATAATTAATTCCAAATTAATCTATTATTAATTACTTCTCCATAAATTAAATATTAAATCCAATTTAACATTTAATCAATCAACTCTAATCTGTAAAAGGGAACTACTTGTTGTGTGACCCGTAGGCCCTCATATACCAAGCGATTAGTCAAACTAACGGTTTTAATTGAACCCTAGTCAATAAATCAGACATTCTCAATATATGAGGTACGTTGCGAGAAACATGCAACTACCTGTAACTGAAACGTGGGCAATTGTGATTTCCTCCTTTCATTCACGAATACTCGATTAGTCTTGAACATGATGAAGTGTCTATTCAAATAACTTAATCAATTCATCTCAAATCACTAATTGATCATCGGTGACACACTTAGTCACAAAGTCTAAGTTGACGTGCATTGGCCAATGACTTAGATCCAATTATGATGAGAAGATGAGTATTCTCTCTAAATCCACTTTGAGGAATAAATCTTTTTCTTGGCTCAACTACCACGCACATGCACTTTGTGATGAACCCAATCCAAGCCATATCTACCCATAGACGGGTGCAAGCGTAGGTCATGGTCAAAGTTCATCACTCTACACATGTCGTGCGTATTGGCCTCAAGTCAAAGGAGTATCGCATCGCTCCCACTAACCGAAACACCCGTAGACACATATAGTGGAACTACATCAAACGGTTTCTCGGATGGGTATACCAATACCCTCTAAGGTATTTGTGCATCCATCATGAGATACCTAGTATCTCGCAGTAAGTGAGATCTTACTACACTCTCTAAGAGTATGATGCAGATCGCACGCCAATCTCCATTGCATCATCAATATCCCTTTCTTGATGATCCTCTATTGGGGCTATTTAAGAATCATGCTTAAGTCATCTGAGTTCTCACTCACTCAATGACAACAGTGACTCAAGGGAACACATATAAGAATAAATGCAAACAATCAATTTAATATTCTAATGAGTGTAACGTCATACATTTAATATTAATAAAACAATAATGTTAAACCAATAATGAATATTATCTGAGTATTATGTCCTTACAATGGATTGTCTCTAGGACACTAACACTAACAGCACATGCACTTCGTGATGAACCCAATCCAAGCCATATCTACCCATGGAACGGTGCAAGCATCGGTCATGGTCAAAGTTCATCACTCCACACATGTCGTGCGTATTGACCTCAAGTCAAAGTAGTATCACATCGCTCCCACTAACCGAGACACCCGTAGACATATATAGTGGAACTACATCAAACAGTTTCTTGGATGGGAATACCAATACCCTCTAAGGTATTTGTGCATCCATCATGAGATACCTAATATCTCGTAGTAAGTGAGATCTTACTACACTCTCTAAGAGTATGATGCAGATCGCACACATGCAAAGCTGGAAAACGATGATTCCCAGAAACATCAAATTCCAGAAGCAATCAAAACCAAAATCGCACGAAATCAGTATGAGCAATAAACGTAAAACAAGCAACAACCCACCGTAAACCAGAAACCAGAAAGGAGCGAACACTGTTGGAATATTGAGGCTCGTAAAACACGTAATCACATGCGCAGTGAAATTTAAAGTTCACCAACAACGAACAATTAATTGCATACAGATTACAATAATCATAACGAAAAATCTTACAGTAACTCGAGAGCATATTTCTCTACTATGGTATCCACGTAATCCCCAATCACGGATTTGTATGGATTTGCCAGCGTTGAATTCCGAGATGAATTTGCTAGGAAAATCCAAACTCAAGATTTTATGGAGAAAATATGAAGTGATTATGTTTGTGAATCCCAATAGCTTGTATATATAGGGAGGCTTAGCTTATTTCCCAAGCTAGCCCAATTAGGGAAATAAAATCCCTAATCTTGAATTAAATTAATTCCTTTTAATTTAATTCCCTAAATATAAATCTCTACGGATTTAAATGCCTTATATGAAAATCTCTACGATCTATTTTCATATATATTAAATCCTACAATTATATTCCAAATATAATTATTGGGAATTCTTATTTAAATAAATCCAATTTAATTAAATATTAATAATAATTAATTCTAAATTAATCTATTATTAATTACTTCTCCATAAATTAAATATTAAATCCAATTTAACATTCAATCAACCAACTATAATCCGTAAAAGGGAACTACTTGTTGTGTGACCAGTAGGCCCTCATATACCGAGCGATTAGTCAACCTAACGGTCTTAATTGAAAGCTAGTTAATAAATCAGACATTCTCAATATAAGAGGTACGTTGCGAGAAACATGCAACTACCTGTAAATGAAACGTGGGCAATTGTGATTTCCTCCTTTCATTCACGAATATTCGATTAGTCTTGAACATGATGAAGTGTCTATTCAAATAACTTAATCAATTTATCTCAAATCACTAATTGATCATTAGTGTCACACTTAGTCACAAAGTCTAAGTTGACTTGCATTGGCCAATGACTTAGATCCAATTATGATGAGAAGATGAGTATTCTCTCTAAATCCACTTTGAGGAATGAATCCTTATCTTGGCCCAACTACCACGCACATGCACTTCGTGATGAACCCAATCCAAGTCATATCTACCCATAGACGGGTGCAAGCGTCGGTCATGGTCAAAGTTCATCACTCCATACATGTCATGCATATTGACCTCAAGTCAAAGGAGTATCGCATCGCTCCCACTAACCGAGACACCCGTAGACACATATAGTGGAACTACATCAAACGGTTTCTCGGATGGGTATACCAATACCCTCTAAGGTATATGTGCATCCACCATGAGATACCTAGTATCTCGTAGTAAGTGAGATCTCACTACACTCTCTAAGAGTATGATGCAGATTGCACACCAATCTCCATTGCATCATCAATATCCCTTTCTTGATGATCCTCGATTGGGGCTATTTAAGAATCATGCTTAAGTCATCTGAGTTCTCACTCACTCAATGAAAGCATTGACTCAAGGGAACACATATACGAATAAATGTAATCAGTCAAACATAATATTCTAATGAGTGTAATGTCATACATTTAATATTAAACAAACAATAATATTAAACCAATACTGAATATTATCTGAGTATTGTGTCCTTACAATGGATTCTCTCTAGGACACTAACACTAAAAATCTCCCACTTGAACTAGAGACAATCACCTACATGTCTAACCCCTAGACCATCAAAATGTCTAGTGTGTACATGAACACTCAAAGCCTTGGTGAAAGGATCAGCCAGGTTATCCTCCGTGGGGACTCGTTCTAACTCATTCTCTCTTCTAGCGATTATCTCTATTATCAAGTGATAACGCCTCGGTACATGCTTGTTTCTGTTATTGGATCTCGGTTCCTTAGCTTGCGCAACCGCACCAGTATTATCACAATACAACTTTATTGGACTGCTGGCATTTGGAACTACCCCTAGTTCATTTAAGAACTATTTTATGCAGACAACTTCTTTGGCAGCTTCTGCCGCAGCAATGTACTCAGCTTCGGTTGTTGAGTCCGCAGTAGTCTCTTGTTTGGAACTATTCCAACTAACAGCTCCACCATTGAGAACGAAAACATAGCCCGACTGTGATTTGTAATCATCACAATCGGATTGGAAACTTGCATCAGCATAGTCAGTTGCAACTAGCTATGACTGTCCTCCGTAGACCAAGAAACAGTCTTTAGTACGTCTAAGGTACTTAAGAATGTTCTTGACAGCAATCCAGTGAGTTTCACCTGGATTCTGCTGGTATCTACCAGTAGTGCTAACAGCGAAGGCCACATTTGGCCTTGTGCAAGTCATGGCGTACATGAGGGAGCCAATTGCGGATGCATATGGTATATCCTTCATGCGCCGAATATCAGCATCTGTGGAAGGACAATCCTTCTTCGACAGCTTTATCCCATGACATGCCGGTAGAGAACCTCTCTTAGAGTTCTCCATCGCAAATCGCTTTAACACCTTATCTACGTAGGTTGACTGTGACAGTCCCAACATCTTCTTGGATCTATCCCTATGGATCTTGATCCCTAAGATGTAGCATGCCTCACCAAGATCCTTCATCATGAAGGTCCTTGATAGCCAATCTTTAATCGACTGCATAATAGGAATGTTGTTTCCTATAATTAGTATGTCATCGACATACACAACTATGAAAACAATATTTCTCCCACTGTGTTTACGATAAACGCATGGATCTTCTGAATTTCTGATGAATTCAAACGATTTGACAGCTTCATCAAATCGGATATTCCAACTCCTAGAAGCTTGCTTTAGTCCATAAATGGACCGTTTGAGTTTGCACACAAGATTAGACTTTGGCTTAGATACAAAACCTTCCGGTTGAGTCATAAACACCTCCTTATCAATGTTCCCATTGAGGAAGGTTGTTTTGACATCCATCTGCCAAATCTCATAATCTAAATGTGCTGCTACAACAAGTGAAATTCGAATGGACTTGATCTTGGCAACGAGTGAGAAGGTCTCATCATAGTCAATGCCTTCACGTTGACTATAACCTTTTGCCACCAACCTAGCCTTGTAGGTTTGTACCTTGTCATTTGCATCAGTCTTACGTTTGTAGACCCATTTGCAACCTATGGATTTTAACCCTTTCGGCAACTCAACCAAATCCCAGACTTGATTGGTATACATCGAGTCCATCTCAGATTTCATGGCTTCTTGCCACTTCTCTGAGTCAACGTCTAATGTTGCCTCAGTGTAAGTTTTGGGATCGTCTTTGTCCGGGATCTCCACATCATCATGTTCCTCTATGAGGAAACCATAATATCCAGTGGGCGGATTACGAATCCTAGTAAACTTACGGAGCTGTGTTTGTGCAGGCTGTACATTCTGATCGTGAAAATTTTGTGGTGCATCGATTCATCAATGTCCGGAGAGTCCTCAAGAGCAACACTTTCTGATGCCTCTTGGGCGGGAGTTTGAACTATGTTGTTCTCATTCAGCCCACTTGGAGTTTGTTGCGAAGGCAATGCAACTCCAATTACGCTCCCACTGGCTAAAAAAGGATCACTAAGTGATAAACTTCCACCATGTGAGCTGCTGAATGCTCCCACTGATTCCTTGTCACGTTTCTTTGACAAGATATCGGTCTCTTAATTATCTTGCAGTTCTTGAATTTCTTCAAGTTCTATCATCTTACGGCCTTGGTCCTTGAAAACATAGTCTCCTTCGAGGAACCTGGCCTGCCTAAAAACAATTATCGTTTATTTCTCAGGTAGATAGAAATAATATCCTCTCGTTTCCTTAGGATATCCCACAAGGTAACCCTTTTCACCTTTGTATTCCAACTTATTAGTGATCATCTTTTTCACAATCGCTGGGCAACCCCACGTTTTGATATGTGAAAAAGTTTTCTTACCACACCATAGTCCATATGGCTTATGCTCAACTGATTTGGATGAAATCCTATTCAGAATGTAAATTGAGGTTTGTAATGCGTATCCCCATAAGAATGTACGGAGAGAAGAAAAGCTCATCATGGACCTTACCATGTCTAACAATGTTCGGTTTCTCCTCTCGGATACTCCGTTCATCTGCAGTGTTCCGGGAGGAGTCCATTGAGATTGGATTCCATGTAACTTCAAGTAATCCATGAACTCGTGGCTAAGGTATTCACCTCCTCGATCCGTTCGAAGAGTCTTTATACTCTTACCAAGTTACTTCTCTGCTTCAGCTTTAAACTCCTTGAATTTCTCAAAAGATTCAGATTTGTGTTTCATAAGATACATGTATTCATATCTTCAGAAATCGTCAGTAAAAGTGATGAAATAGGCGAAGTGACCCCTAGCTAGAGTGGGCAATGGTCCACAGACATCACTGTGGATCAACTCTAGAACTTCTTTGGCATGAATCCCTTTCCCAGAAAAGGGTTTGTTGGTCATCTTGCCCTTGAGACAGGATTCACAATTTTCATAAGACTCAAAGTCGAATGGGGTTAAGTAGTCTAACTTTCTTAACCTTGAAATCCTATTCTCATTTGCATGATCAAGCCTACAATGCCACAAGTACGTCGGGTTTTCATGATTACTAAGTTTGAGACGTTTGTTTTGTATATTAAGAATATCATGTCCACAATGCAACAAATATAAACCATTCGATAAAGGATCATTTCCATAAACTTCACCATTAAGCGAAAAATAACAATTATTATTTGCAAAATGGAAGGAAAAACCCTTCAATGTCTAACATAGGAATAGAAATAATGTTGCAAGTAATAGAAGGAACAAAATAACTATTATTTAGTTCAGGTCTAAAACATAAATGCCAACACGTTCAGCAGCAACTCTTGCTCCATTCCCAACGTGTAGGGCGACTTCACCCGTCCTAACTGCTCTGCTATGCTTGAGACCCTGCACATTAGTACAAATGTGTAAGCCACAACCGGTATCCAATAACCAGCAGTTAGTATCATTTGTGGACATGTTTATCTCAATAACAAACATACCAGTTCCAGCGGCTGAGACACCTTGTGTCTTCTTTTCAGCTGCTAGAACCTTACAGTCCTTCTTCCAATGCCCCTTCTGCTTGCAGTGGAGGCATACATCCTTGTCCACCCTCTCCTTCTTTTGAATTCCACCTTTGGGCTTAAGGAAGTTCAGCTTAGAGCCTTTCTTTGCCTTGCCCCTTCGTTTCTTCTTTCCATTCGGAGCAGAAGAAGTAGAGGCACTCACCATGAGCACGGGCTTTTCCTTAGCAGTGGAAGACTCAAAAGTCTTTAGCATGTTATGCAGCTCGGGTATAGTCAATTCCGTCTTATTCATATTAAAGTTTACAACGAAACTCGAATATGAATCGGGAAGTGACTGAAGAATGGCATAAACAACAACATTGGTTTTGAGCTCAATGCCCAGACGACCAAGTTTCTCAGTTAGCCCAATCATCTTCAACACATGAGGAGAAACTTTCCCTCCCTCAGACAATCAGCATCTAAACAGATCTCTCATCACTTCATAAATCTCGGAACGAGATTCAGAATCAAAGAGATCCTTCAGATGCTTAATCATCTCGAAGGGGAGCATCTTCTCATACTGCCTTTACAATTTGGGAGTCATCCCGAGCAACATAACACACTGAGCCTGGGAAACATCCTCTTGATGCTTCTTTTGAGCTTCGGCGTCAAACGCCTCATACTCTTCAGTACCAGCCTTCGGGGTAACAGGGATTGGCGTGTCCAACACATACTCAATCTTTTCTTGCCTAAGCACCAAACGCACATTACGGTGCCAGTCGTGAAAATTTGGCCCAGCCAATTTGTTCGTTTCCAAAACACTTCTCAGTGATAAGTTATTCATTTCAACAATCCTAGAGAAATAAAATAAAACGGGAATTAAAACACATAATTCCTATGATCAATATTCAGCAATCAAAATAAACATGGCCTTTCAAATTTATTTTATCTCCACTATTTTCACATATTCAATGACCTCATCGGTAGAATACGAATTTATATCTAATATAAATTTAATGGACTACGATCCACATTCCTAATATTATAATATCTGCTTGGGCTGATTACTATAATAGCAGAACTGGTAGATCTCCAAACAAATTGCAATACTGCAACTCCTAGTTGATTGAACCTAGTTCAATCGGATGCCCTTGGCTCTCATTTCCCTGCTTGGACTGGTGAAACAGAATCAAGTTGATTTACAACCGTCAAATGGCGACGCTACGTGTCCCTATAAAAGTCCTGTTAGATGTAGATCCGAGCAAAAGACTTGGGCCTTAAATACTCGTTGGAACGAAATCTCCGGTTTACTTTTAATTTTGATGGAAGGCACAGTTCAATTTAATAAAAATCATATTTTAGTGAGGAAGGTTTTTAAAGGCGGGGTATTAATTGCTTAATCGAGATCCTGCATGTTAATCTATATCACATTTGAGCAATTATTGGGTTCCGCCTACCCAAACATGATTTGACACTGACTAAAACTTATATGGGCGTCGTCTACCCAAACAATAAATATGGTCCGACAGTTATTGGTTGCCACCTACCCAAATAGTTATAACGCGGACTATAAAACGTTTAACTAATTAAATTTTAAAACATTCAAACAGTGGGATTTAATAATTTCTTTTAAACCGAATTTTAAAATCCAATTTTAATTCGATTTTAAATTATTAAAACAAAATTAATCTGATTAATTTTGAATAGAAGTCCAACTTTTATTACTATCTTAACATTTAATCCAATTAAATTTTAAATAGATTTTATTTATTTATTTGACGAGGGCTCATGTGCAAATTCTAAAATTGCACGGAAGGGCTTGCTCGAAATTCAATTTGCCAACAACCCCTCCCTCATCATCGCCCAAACAACCCCATTCCAATCGAGACAATCGAAACCAACAATCCATTAACATTTTTCAGATTTAATCCAATTTAATCATAAACAGTTAACAATTTCGTCAAGATTTCCCAACAAGTTCAAAAAATTAAATTAATCGAACAATCAAGCGCAAGGACAACAACCCAACATGAACCAATCGAAGAAGGACCAGAACGACCAGAGGGTGGAGCGTGCGAGCGAGTCGCCGCGGCAGCTAGGTGCGCGCGGGTAACTCGCCGCTGCAACCAAGCCCGTCACAGATCTTATGTAATACAACAGTGCATTGCACGTCCCGGTGAAACGAAATGGTGGGCACCCTGCAAAGAAAATAGATTGGTAAACGCGGTAAGGAGGAGGCGATGTGGTGGCGTTCCGCCGCATGTTTCATCGACCCATCGGCTTCGTCCAGTGAATCGAGATCGAAACAAGGACGCCGCCATCTCGGGACGAAAATTCGCAATGGGAACCGCTCGAAATCGCCACCGTACGGTTCAAGGCGCCGCGGGTCCAACTGTTGGGGTTATACTGAAAAGTACACTTTTACTTTGTATAACCAAACTGAAGTTTCTTATTTATTTACTGAAATAAATTATTTAATCACTGTTGCATTAAATATGAATGAATGTTATATATGTTTATTGCAAACCCGTTCAATAAGACAGTACGTATTACGTTGCAGTTAATTTGGTGATACCCGATCACTGAAGATCAAATTAACAACCCTCGTAATTAAGTACAAATTCACAACCCAGATAGAAATGAACGAACCATCATGAACGGTTGAAGTGTGAAACCCAGATTGGCCTGTCTTGACCAAGGGATCACACTAGCGCATTTAGGTGCGCTGAATGAGGACCTACAGGAGGACAAATTCTTCGGTACTGAATATATAAGAATTAAACCTCAGTGGTGCGTTGTTTCTTAATCTCCGTCCCTTAAATAGGATCGTGTGAAATTAATAACTATTGCTTTGACTTATGATGGGAAGAGAGTCAATGCGATTTGATACCTTATATCTTGGGAAATATTATTAATTACATGGCGATTACTGACATTTAATATGGAGAATCGTGTGCAAGTACGTCTTGCTTGATTTGTCCCCTTGGTGGGCTCATATCCTTTATCATGCCAAATCTTGCAAGTGGAAATTTATTTCCGGCATGGATAATAATGTTGAGTTGTCTTTACTCCAAGGACAAATATATTAATTAATATAAAGCTTGTTCAGTGGCTTAATTAATTAATGGACTAATATAATCTTAAACGCGGGAAATAATGACCGGGAGCCATATTATAGTGAAATCGTAATATGGGTTAAGATGGATAGTTCAATATTAATTTTATAGTGGAGTAAATTAATATTAATGGACTTGAATAATATTTGGTTCAATATTAGAGCTTCATAGTCCATTGAAGGTGCAATCTTAATTCTCCTAAAGGCCCCTCAAATAGCCCAAAATAAAGTCCAATTAATGAAAGAGAGAAGAAAATATTTTGCTAATATTTCCTAGCATAATTTTTGAAAAATATGTATGGAAAAGGAAGAAAAGATTGTCTTGATTTTCTTGTATTTATGGCCGGATGCGGGCGGGCATCCCGGCTGCAAGCTGCTTGGCGTGGTGTTTCAAGACGGAGTTCTCTTCGAGACGAACGAGTGGGAGAAATTCAAGACGGCGTTTCTTCAAAATCAAGCCAAAGAAAATCAAACTATGACAGTTGGATAATTTGTGCCCAATGTGTTTATTTTCTGCTTTACTTGATTTATTACTATTGTATTTTCTTGTGCTTTATTTAATTTGTTTAAATGTGTTTGCATGAGAATTTCCCAACGAAAAATCTCAAATTCAAAAATTACTAAGTATGTTATGATAATTAATTTGTTTTGACACAAATTAATTTTGACCTCCATGATTTATTTATTTGTGAAATCTTTTGGAGAAATTCCCCTACGGGACGGTCAAAAGATAGCTTTCACATGAATAAATTCCCAAAAGGATGATTGTGAATTATTATTAGTGGCGACGATGACCCTCCAACGAGGCTCGATCAAAGCGAAGTAATAATTCTGTATTTAATCATGGTTATTACTTAGGTATAAAATTGATATTTATATACTTCTCCGAAGTCCCTGTCAATTTTATATTGGTCAAGTGGGAGCCGACTATTAATTTTATTTTAAATTAAAGGTTTGTAACTGTTCTTGTTTGTAACCTGCTTGAATGTGATTTAAATGATGACCCTCCCACGAGGCTCATTTAAATCTGTTTTGAGATGTTGGCTGATGCATGTTCATATTTTTTTTGAGATTTTAATATGAATCATGTGATCGAATTATGTGATTTAATTTTGTGTTGATCCGGACATTAACACAAGATGTATGTTTATTTCAGTTCAGTATGTCGTAACCTTTTAATCCACTGTTCAATATACTGAAAGAAAACCAACTCATCGGAGAAAACTTTGTTGATTGGAAATGAAAAATTATAATTGTCCTAACTGCACAAGAGCACAAGTGGATTCTTGACGTACCAAAAATTTAGATGAGCCAACTGACGAGTCGAAAGTGTGGGGCTCGTCAGATCACCATGCGAGAGAAGTTGTCGTTGAAAATGGTGGAGGACAACCCCGTAAGGGATTACGTCCTCAAAATTAATGGTTTATCTGAACAAACTTGAGGATCTGGGTACAGATTATGATCTAGGACCCAGATCAATTTGCTACTCCACTCTCTGCCCAAAAAGTTTTGAGCACTTTGGCTTCGCTAGCTGATTTGTTGCAAGCTTTGGTCGCGGCAGAGACGTTGATGGGGCACAAAAATTCAAGTCTTGACGGCAAGTGGTCCATCTTCATCTTCTAGGTCAAGGGAAGGCAAGAAGAAGAGGATCAAAAGCCATAAGCAATCAAACTCAACTGTTGCCAAGGACAATGGTAAGATGAGGGATGCTGGTAGTGTCAATGAAATCTAGAGGGCAAGTGCTTCAACTGCGGTAAAGGACAATGGAGGTTGGCCTGTTCCAATCCCAAAAGGAATGGAAAGAAAGGTAATTCTCACACACTAGTTGTTGAAACCTGTTTGGCATCGTACACTTCTCATTTGTGGGTAGTTGATATGGAATCCACTGATCATGTTTGCTTCACGACAACTTAGTAGGAGTGAAATCCTCATCACGCTAGGCGATGCTACGAGAGTGGTAGCTGAAGCAGTGGGAGACGTGCACCTGTCTTTTGGAGACAAGAAGTTAATTTTAAGAGATGTTCTTTATGTTCCTATTTTTTAGAAAAACCTTATTTCTATTTCTAAGTTATTTAACGATGGATATTCTGTTCGTTTTAATAAAGATGTTACTGTTTTTCGTAACGATGTGATTATCTGTCGTGGAACTTTAAGGATCAATCTCTATATTATTAACTATGCACATCACTCACAAAATGCATCCTATAACACATCTACTATTTCTTGTAAACGAAAGCGCTCGGCTGACGTGAACGAGACACTTCTCTGGCACCTAAGATTAGGTCATATTAACCCGAAAAGGATTCGAAGGTTGGTGAAAGATGGTTCTTTGGGGTCTCTCCAAATTGAGCCATTTCCGACTTGCGAATCGTGCTTGGAAGGTAAAATGACCAAGAGGGCATTTGGAGCCAAGGGGCTTAGAGCTAAAGAAGTGTTAGAAATCGTTTACACCAATGTGTGTGGTCCAATGCAAATCAAAGCTAGAGGTGGCTACGAGTATTTCGTTACTTTTATCGATGATTACTCACACTACGGATACATTTTCCTAATGAAGCATAAATCTAAGACCTTTGATAAATTCAAAGAATTTAAGGCTCAAGCAGAGAATCATAAGGGAAAAAGTATCAAGTTTATACGATCTGATCGTGGAGGAGAATACCTCAGCGATGAATTTCTGAACTACCTATCAGAAGTAAGGATTGCATCCCAGTTGACTGCACCCGGTACCCCTCAACAAAACGGGGTTGCAGATCGAAGGAATATAACGCTTTTAGAAATGGTAGGGTCAATGATGAGTTATGGGGATTTACCAAAATCGTTCTGGGGTTACGCATTAGAAACAATGGCTTATATTCTGAACCTAGTGCCATCTAAATCGGTACCTAAAACCCCGAGAGAACTGTAGACGGGGCGCAAGCCCAGTTTTGGAAACATCAAGATCTGGGGGTGTCCGGCATACGTGCTAGACAAGGAAGCCGGTAAATTGGATGCACATTCGGAATTAAGAATGTTCATAGGGTACCCCGAAGGAACTAAAGGATGCATGTTCTATGGTCCCGAAGATCAAAAGGTGGTAATCAATACTCACTTTAGATTTTTGGAAGAAGACTATATGAACAGTCGAAAGCCTAGAAGTGAAATTACCTTAGAAGAACTTAGGGGCCCAACTCCATTGCCATCTGTCCAAAATGACATACCAAACGTCACGCCTACACAACCGTAACCTCATCGTAGTGGGAGGGTTATCAGACAACCTGAGAGATTCTTGGGGATCGGAGAGTCTTCGGACTTGATCTCCGCAGAAGAATCAGATCCATGGTCCTACAACGAGGTGATCCAAGACAAAGATGCTCAATCTTGGCAAACAGCAATGGAAGCCGAGATGGGTTCAATGGATCACAACAAGGTGTGGGAGCTAGTCGAACCACTTGATGGGGTAAAGCCCATCGGATGCAAGTGGGTATACAAGAGAAAAAGGGGGACCGGACGGAAGGGTTGAAACCTTCAAAGCAAGACTTGTGGCGAAAGGGTACACTCAGAAAGAAGGGATCGATTATGAGGAAACCTTTTCGTCCGTAGCCATGCTCAAGTCCTTCCGCATTCTTTTGTCGATTGCTGCGCATCTAGATTTTGAGATCTGGCAAATGGACGTCAAGACAGCTTTCCTAAATGGAAATCTTGACGAAGAAATCTATATGCAACAACCCGAAGGCTTCATTGAAAAAGGCCAAGAGCATCTGGTTTGCAAGCTCAGGAAGTCCATTTATGGACTGAAGCAAGCACCCCGAGCTTGGAATCAGTGTTTTGATCAAGTTATAAAATCCTACGGATTCGATCAAAACGAATTTGAAAGTTATGTCTATAAAAAGTGTGACGGAACTGCATTGGTATTTTTGGTACTATACGTGGACGACATTCTGCTCACCGGAAATGATGTAAAGGTGTTATCAGACGTAAGGGCATGGCTGTAAAAAAAGTTCGATATGAAGGACTTAGGGGAAGCAGGTCACATCCTAGGGATCAAGATCACTCGAGATCGCAGGAAAAGAATGATCGGGCTTTTGCAAGCCTCATACATAGATACTATTTTGAAGCGCTTCAGCATGCAGGATTCCAAGAAAGACTTTGTGCCCTACAAACACGGAATCCATCTATCCAAAGAGATGTTTCCCAAGACACATAAAGAGATAGATGACATGAAGGGCATCCTTTATGCTTCGGCTGTGGGAAGCCTCATGTATGCAATGTTGTGTACGAGACCGGATATCTGCTTTGCCGTAGGCATGGTGGCAAGATATCAAAGTAACCCTGGGAAAGAGCATTGGACTGTATTAAAGAACATTCTGAAGTACCTAAAAAGGACACGGGACAGAATGTTGGTTTATAAGTCAGACAGTCTGATCTCCATCGGTTACACAGACTCGGATTTCCAATTAGACGTTGACTCCAGAAAGTCTACCTCGGGTAGTGTGTTTTGCATGGGGGGAGGAGCCATGACATGGAGAAGTGTAAAGCAAAAATGCATCGCTGATTCTACCATGGAAGCCGAGTACGTCGCTACTTGTGAAGCAGTGAAGGAAGCGGTTTGGGTCAAAAACTTCCTAGTGGACTTGGACGTTGTCCCGGATTAGCCTAGCACGATCACGGTTTACTGTGATAACGCTGGAGCAGTTGCAAATTTGAGGGAAACGAGAGCCCACAAGGCCAACAAACACATTGAAAGAAAATACCATCTCATACGAGAAATCGTTAAGAGAGGAGACATTGAGGTGGCTAAGATTGCATCGGAAGACAACCTAGCAGATCTATTCACAAAGGGTCTGCCTCAGAGTACATTCGAGAGAATTGTGAAAGGAATTGGTGTCAAGTACGTTGTCAATCTGCTTTGAGTATAAGTGGGAGAAATATTATTAGGTTCGTGTGGGGTGACATTAGATGTCACATAGAACACGAGACATGCTGTAGTATACTTAAAAGAAGACTTTGAGTATAAGTGGGAGATTGTTGGGGTTATATTGAAAAATATGCTTTTACGTTGTATAACCAAACTGAAATTTCTTATTTATTTACTGAAATAAATTATTTGATCACTGTTGCATTAAAAATGAATGAATGTTATATATGTTTATTGCAAACCCGTTCAATAAGACAGTACGTATTACGTTGTAGTTAATTTGGTGATACCCGATCACTAAAGATCAAATTAACAACCCTCGTAATTAAGTACAAATTCACAACCCAGATGGAAATGAACGAACCATCATGAACGGTTGAAGTGTGAGACCCAGATTGGCCTGTCTTGACCAAGGGATCACACTAGCGCATTTAGGTGCGCTGAAGGGGGACATACAGGAGGACAAATTCTTCGGTACTGAATATACAAGAATTAGACCTTAGTGGTGCGTTGTTTCTTAATCTCTGTCCCTTAAATAGGATCGTGTGAAATTAATAACTATTGCTTTGACTTATGATGGGAAGAGAGTCAATGCGATTCGATACCTTATATCTTGAGCAATATTATTAATTACATGACGATTGCTGACATTTAATACGGAGAATCGTGTGCAAGTACGTCTTGCTTGATTTGTCCCCTTGGTGGACTCATATCCTTTATCATGCCAAATCTTGCAAGTGGAAATTTATTTTCGGCATGGATAATAATGTTGAGTTGTCTTTACTCCAAGGACAAAGATATTAATTAATATAAAGCTTGTTCAATGGCTTAATTAATTAATGGACTAAGATAATCTTAAACGCGGAAAATAATGACCGGGAACCATGTTATATGTGAAATCGTAATATGGGTTAAGATGGATAGTTCAATATTAATTTTATAGTGGAGTAAATTAATATTAATGGACTTGAATAATATTTGGCCCAAAATATTAAAGCTTCATAGTCCATTGAAGGTTCAATCTTAATTCTCCTAAAGGCCCCCCAAATAGCCCAAAATAAAGTCCAATTAATGAGAGAGAGAAGAAAATATTTTGCTATATTTCCATGTCTATTTTTTCAAAAATTTGTAGATAAAAAGGAAGAAAAGATTGTCTTGATTTTCTTGTAGATATTTTATGGAAAGAGATAATTATTGTAGGAATACATAATTATCCCATAAATTCAAGAAGTCAAATCTTGACTCCTTTTGCCTTGTAATTTTCGAAAATAATGGGTAGAAGAGGGGAAGAGATTTTTATGGAAAATTTAATTAAGGAGAAAAGAATATAGAAGATATATTCAAGATTTCTTGGGGACCAAGAAAAGATTTTCTTCCTTATTTTCTTGACCTAAATTTTCGACCCCCTCCTCCCTATTTATAGGGGATGAGCTCTTCATTCCTAAGTGCAATTCTATGTGTTGGAAATATTAGAAATCCACAAAGGTGGTAGCAAAATATTTAATTTCTCTCCCATTAAAATAGTTCGTTTAATTCTTCAGGAGGTTAGTAATTCTATAACTCCTAGTTCCGCATGTTTAGGATTTACGTGAATTATGTGTACGCATGTTGTTTATTATTATGTTGAATTGATTTAGAATTAATTCATGTTAGTAATTAACTGTTTAAATTAAATATGTATTTAAATAATCACCTCGAATATATCCGGGGCACCCCGTTATTCCCAACACCAACCCGTTTGATTCGGCCTCGGTGCGACATCGCGTCGGCATCGCGAGTTGCGGCATTATGCCACAGACTCAAGCGACGCCGCGGATGCTCGCTGTAAGCGCAGAATCGGCACGAGACGGAGGCGGGGCTAGAAAGGGGGAATCGCAGGAAACCCTAATTCCAGTGAAGAAGACGAGAGCAACACACGACAAACAAAACCGAAGGGGGTGTTTATTTATTAAATAAACAACCCCCAAATCAATTGAATTAACAGAGGTGCGGTCAATCCAATTGACCGTACCAGGTTTTAATAAAAAAAATTTAAAACCAATTCAATTTTGTAATTAGACACAAGAGCCTGAGCTCTGATACCACTATTGGAATATAGAGGCACGTAAAACACGTAATCACATGCGCAGCGGAATTTAAAGTTCACCAACAACGAACAATTAATTACATACAGATTACAATAATCATAACGGAAAATCTTACAGTAACTCGAGAGCAGATTTCTCTACTATGGTATCCACGTAATCCCCAATCACGGATTTGCACGGATTTGCTAGCGTTGAATCCCGAGATGAATTTGCTAGGAAAATCCAAACTCTAGATTTTATGGAGAAAATATGAAGTGATCTTGTTTGTGAATCCCAATAGCTTGTATACATAGGGAGACTTAGCTTATTTCCCAAGCTAGCCCAATTAGGGAAATAAAATCCCTAATCTTGAATTAAATTAATTCCATTTAATTTAATTCCCTAAATATAAATCTCTACGGATTTAAATTTCTTATATGAAAATCTCTACGATTTATTTTCATATACATTAAATCCTACAATTATATTCCAAATATAATTATTGGGAATTCTTATTTAATTAAATCCAATTTAATTAAATATTAATAATAATTAATTCCAAATTAATCTATTATTAATAACTTCTCCATAAATTAAATATTAAATCCAATTTAACATTCAATCAACCAACTATAATCCGTAAAAGGGAACTACATGTTGTGTGACCCATAGGCCCTCTTATACCGAGCTATTAGTCAAATTAACGATCTTAATTGAACCCTAGTCAATAAATCAGACATTCTCAATATATGAGGTACGTTGCGAGAAATATGCAACTACCTGTAACTGAAACGTGGGCAATTGCGATTTTCTCCTTTCATTCACGAATACTCGATTAGTCTTGAACATGATGAAGTGTCTATTCGAATAACTTAATCAATTTATCTCAAATCACTAATTGTTCATTAGTGTCACACTTAGTCACAAAGTCTAAGTTGACGTGCATTGGCCAATGACTTAGATCCAATTATGATGAGAAGATGAGTATTCTCTCTAAATCCACTTTGAGGAATGAATCATTTTCTTGGTTCAATTACCAAGCACATGCACTTCGTGATGAACGCAATCCAAGCCATATCTACCCATGGAAGGGTGCAAGCGTCGGTCATGGTCAAAGTTCATCACTCCACACATGTCGTGCGTATTGAACTCAAGTCAAAAGAGTATCGCATCGCTCCCACTAACCGAGACACCCGTAGACACATATAGTAGAACTACATCAAACGGCTTCTCTGATGGGTATACCAATACCCTCTAAGGTATTTGTGCATCCATCATGAGATACCTAGTATCTCGTAGTAAGTGAGATCTCACTACACTCTCAAAGAGTATGATGCAGATCGCACACCAATCTCCATTGCATCATCAATATCCCTTTCTTGATGATCCTCGATTGGGGCTATTTAAGAATCATGCTTAAGTCATCTGAGTTCTCACTCACTCAATGACAGCATTGACTCAAGGGAACACATATAAGAATAAATGCAAACAATCAAACATAATATTCTAATGAGTGTAACGCCATACATTTAATATTAAACAAACAATAATATTAAACCAATACTGAATATTATCTGAGTATTATTTTCTTACAATGGATTGTCTCTAGGACACTAACACTAACAATCTCCCACTTGAACTAGAGCCAATCACCTACATGTCTAACCTCTAGACCATCAAAATGTCTAGTGTGTACACGAACACTCAAAGCCTTGGTGAAAGGATCAGCCAGGTTATCCTCCGTGGGGACACGTTCTAACTCTATCTCTCTTCTAGAGATTATCTCTCTTATCAAGTGATAACGTCTCGGTACATGCTTGTTTTTGTTATTGGATCTCGATTCCTTAGCTTGCGCAACCGCTCTAGTATTGTCACAATACAACTTTATTGGACTGCTGGCACTCGGAACTACCCCTAGTTCATTTAAGAACTGTTTTATCCAGACAACTTCTTTGGCAGCTTCTGTCGCAGCAATGTACTCAGCTTCGGTTGTTGAATCCGCGGTAGTCTCTTGTTTGGAACTATTCCAACTAACCGCTCCACTATTGAGAACGAAAACATAGCCCGACTGTGATTTGTAATCATCACAATCAGATTGTAAACTTGCATCAGCATAGCTAATTGCAACTAGCTATGACTGTTCTCCGTAGACCAAGAAACAGTCTTTAGTACGTCTAAGGTACTTAAGAATGTTCTTGACAGCAATCCAGTGAGGTTCACCTGGATTCTTCTGGTATCTACCAGTAGTGCTAACAGCGAAGGTCACATATGGCCTTGTGCAAGTCATGGCGTACATGATGGAGCCAATTGCGGATGCTTATGGTATATCCTTCATGCGCCGGATATCAGCGTCTGTGGAAGGTCAATCCTTCTTAGACAGCTTTATCCCATGACATGCCAGTAGAGAACCTCTGTTAGAGTTCTCCATCGCAAATCTCTTTAACACCTTATCTACGTAGGTTGACTATGACAGTCCCAACATCTTCTTAGATGTATCCCTATGGATCTTGATCCCTAAGATATAGCATGCCTCACCAACATCCTTCATCATGAAGGTCCTTGATAGTTAATCTTTAACTGATTGCATAAGAGGAATGTTGTTTCCTATAATTAGTATGTCATTGACATACACAACTATGGGTCTTCCGAATTTCTGATGAAGTCAAACGATTTGACAGCTTCATCAAATCGGATATTCCAACTCCTAGAAGCTTGCTTTAGTCCATATATGGACCGTTTGAGCTTGCACACAATATTAGACTTTGGCTTAGATACAAAACCTTCAGGTTGAGTCATAAACACCTCCTTATCAATGTTCCCATTGAGGAAGGTTGTTTTGACATCCATCTGCCAAATCTCATAATCTAAATGTGCTGCTACAGCAAGTAAAATTTGAATGGACTTGATCTTGGCAACAGGTGAGAAGGTCTCATCATAGTCAATGCCTTTGCGTTGATTATAACCTTTTGCCACCAACCTAGCCTTGTAGGTGTTGGGGTTATACTGAAAAGTATGCTTTTACTTTGTGTAACCAAACTAAATTTTCTTATTTATTTATGAAATAAACTATTAATCACTGTTGCATTAAATATGAATGAATGTTATATATATTTATTGCAAACTCGTTCAATAAGTCAGTACGTATTACGTTGAAGTTTATTTGGTGATACCAGATCACGGAAGATCAAATTAACAGCTCCTCGTAATTAAGTACAAAATTCACAACCCATATGGAAATGAACAAACCATCATGAAAGGTTGAAGTGTAAGACCCAGATTGGCTTGTCTTGACCAATGGATTACACTAGCGCATTTAGGTGCGCTGAATAAGGACCTACAGGAGGACAAATTCTTCGGTACTGAATATACAAGAATTAGACGTCAGTGGTGTGTTGTTTCTTAATCTTCGTCCCTTAAATAGGATCGTGTGAAATTAATAACTATTCTTTGACTTTTGATGGGAAGAGAGTCAATGCGATTCGATACCTTATATCTTGGGCAATATTATTAATTACATGACGATTGCTGATATTTAATACGGAGAATCGCGTGCAAGTACGTCTTGCTTGATTTGTCCCCTTGGTGGGCTCGAAACCTTTATCGTACCAAATCTTGCAAGTGGAAATTTATTTCTGGTATGGATAATAAAGCTGAGTTGTCTTTACTCCAAGGACAAAGATATTAATTAATATAAAGCTTGTTCAGTGGCTTAATTAATTAATGGACTAATATAATCTTAAATGCGGGAAATAATGACCGGGAGCCATATTATAGTGAAATCGTAATATGGGTTAAGATGGATAGTTCAATATTAATTTTATAGTGGAGTAAATTAATATTAATGGACTTGAATAATATTTGGCCCAATATTAGAGCTTCATAGTCCATTGAAGGTGCAATCTTAATTCTCCTAAAGGCCCCTCAAATAGCCCAAAATAAAGTCCAATTAATGAAATAGAGAAGAAAATATTTTGCTAATATTTCCTAGCATAATTTTCAAAAAATATGTATGGAAAAGGAAGAAAAGATTGTCTTGATTTTCTTGTAGATATTTTATGGAAAGAGATAAATATTGTAGGAATACATAATTATCCCATAAATTCAAGAAGTCAAATCTTGATTCTTTTTCCCTTGTTATTTTCGAAAATATGGGATAAAAAGGGGAAGAGATTTTTATGGAAAATTTAATTAAGGAGAAAAGAATATAGGAGATATATTCAAGATTTATTGGAGACCAAGAAAAAGATTTTCTTCCTTATTTTCATACACTAAAAATTGGCCCCCCTACTCCCTATTTATAGGGGATTAATTTTTCATTCCCAGTGCAATTTCATGTGTTGGAAATATTAGAAATCCACAAAGGTGGTAGCATAATATTTTTTGTTTTCTCTCTTCTTAAAATCGTTCGTGCGAATCCTCCCACCTGGTTACGTTCGTGGACTTTGGGACATATTTGGGAAGGCACTTTGGGTTGATCCATCGTCTCAACGGTTGTCTCTACAAGAGGTATGTAATCTCGTAACTTCTAGTTCCGCATGTTTAGGATTTACGTGAATTACGTGTACGCATGTTGTTTAATTATTATGTTGAATATATTTAGGATTAATTCATGTTAGTAATTAATTATTTAATTTGAATATGTATTTAAAATTATCTCGAATAGATCCGGGCACCCATAATTTTTCCAACAGTAGGTTTGTACCTTGCCATTTGCATCAGTCTTAGTTTGTAGACTCATTTGCAACCTATAGGTTTTACCCTTTTCGGCAACTCAACCAAGTCCCATACTTGATTGGTGTACATCGAGTCCATCTCGGATTTCCTGGCTTCTTGCCACTTCTCTGAGTCAACGTCTAATGTTTCCTCAGTGTAAGTTCTGGGATCGTCTTTGTCCAGGATCTCCACATCATCACGTTCCTCTACGAGGAAACCATAATATCTAGTGGGCGGATTACGAATCCTAGTAGACTTACGGAGCTGTGTTTGTGCAGGCTGTACATTCTGATCGTGAAAATTTTGTGGTGCATCGATTTCATCAATGTCCGGAGAGTCCTCAAGAGCAACACTTTCTGATGCCTCTTGGGCGGGAGTTTGAACTATGTTGTTCTCATTCAGCCCACTTGGAGTTTGTTGCGAAGGCAATGCAACTCCAATTATGCTCCCACTGGTTGAAAGAGGATCACTAAGTGATAAACTTCCACCATGTGAGCTGCTGAATGCTCCCACTGATTCCTTATCACGTTTCTTTCACAAGATATCAGTCTATTGATTATCTTGCGGTTCTTGAATTTTTTCAAGTTCTATCATCTTACGGCATTAGTCCTTGAAGACATAGTCTTCTTCGAGGAACCTGGTCTGCCTAGAAACAATTATCGTTTGTTTCTCAGGTAGATAGAAATAATATCCTCTCGTTTCCTTAGGATATCCCACAAGGTAACCCTTTTCACCTTTGGATTCCAACTTATCAGTGATCATCTTTTTCATAATCACGGGGCAACCCCATGTTTTGATATGTGAAAAGGTTGGCTTCTTGCCACACCATAGTTCATATGGCGTATGCTCAACTGATTTGGATGGAATCCTATTCAGAATGTAAATTGAGGTTTGTAACGCATATCCCCATAAGAATGTAGGGAGAGAAGAAAAGCTCATCATGGACCTTACCATATCTAACAAGGTTCGGTTTCTCCTCTCGGATACTCCGTTCATCTGCGGTGTTCCGGGAGGACTCCATTGAGATTGGATTCCATGTAACTTCAAATAATCCATGAACTCGTTGCTAAGGTATTCACCTCCTCGATGCAATCGAAGAGTCTTTATACTCTTACCAAGTTGCTTCTCTACTTCAGCTTTAAACTCCTTGAATTTCTCAAAAGATTCAGATTTGTGTTTCATAAGATACACATATCCATATCTTCAGAAATCGTCAGTAAAAGTGATGAAGTATGTGAATTGACCCCTAGCTAGAGTGGGCAATGGTCCACAAACATTGTTGTAGATCAACTCTAGAACTTCTTTGGCATGCACCCCTTTCCCAGAAAAGAGTCTGTTGATCATCTTGCCCATGAGATGATTCACAATCTCCATAAGACTCATAGTCGAATGGGGTTAAGTAGTCTAACTTTCTTAACCTTGCAATTCTTTTCTCTTTTACATGATCAAGTTCTACAATGCCATAAGTAAGTCGGGTTTTCATGATTACTAAGTTTGAGTCTTTTATTTTATATATTAAGAACATTATATCCACAATGCAACAAGTATAAACCATTCACCATAGGGGCATTCCCATAAACCATTCAACGTGAAATAACCATTATTATCACTAAAATGGAAGGAATAACCCTCAATGCCTAACATAGGAATGAAAATAATGTTCCGGGTAATAGGAAGAACTAAATGACAATCATTAAGTTCTAATCTAAAACCAAAGGGTAAGTCTAACACATAAGTCTCACACGTTCAGTAGCAACTATTGCTCCGTTTCCACGTGTAAGACAACTTCACCCGGTCTAACTGCCCTAAGACACATGAGCCCCTTCACATTCGTACAAATGTGTGACCCATATTCGGTATCTAATACCCAGCAGTTAGCGTTATTTGTAGATATTTCTATCTTAAAAACAAACATACATTTCTAGTGCAGAAGCACCCAATGCCTTCCTTTTAGCAACCAGGACCTTATAGTCCTTCTTCCAATGCCCTCTTCCACTTATAGTAGAGGCACACATCCTTGTTTACCCGCTCCTTCTTTCAAACACCATCTTAGTGATAGTGAACTTAAAAGTCTTGAGCACGTTGTGAAGTTCAGGCATGGTCGCATCCGTCTTATTCATATTATTGTTCACAATGAAGCTAAAATATGAATCGAGAGTGACTTAAGGATAACATAAATGGAAACGTTGGTCTTTTAGCTCAATGCCTAAATTACCAAACTTCTCAATTAAGTGTATCATCATTAGCACATGAGGTGAAATCTTCTTTTCTTTAGCTAACCGGCATCTGAACAGATCTCTTATCACTTCATAAATTTCATAATGAGATTCAGAATCAAAAAGATCCTTCAGATGCTTGAGCATCTAGAAGGGACCCAATTTTCTCATGTTGCCTATGTATATCGAAAGTCATGCCGAGCAACATCACACACTAAGCTTGGGAAACATCCTCTTGATGCTTCTTCTGAGCTACTATGTCAAACGTGGCTGCCTCAGAGTACCAGGTTTAAGGGTAACCGGGATATACGTGTCCAACACGTACTCAATCTTTTCTTGCCTTAGCACCAAACACATGTTTCGGTGCCAGTCCGGAAAATTTGGCCTAGCCAATTTAGTTTGTTTCCAAAACACATCTCAATAATAATTATACATTTCAACTAACCAAGAGAAATAAAATAAAACGAGAATTAAACACATAATTCATATGATCAATATTCAGCAATCAAAATAAACATGACCTTTCTTTTGTGTTTATTTTGTCTCCATTATTTTCACATACTCGACGACCTCATCGGAAGAGTACTAATTTATATCAAATATAAATTGTAATGGACTAGGATCCATATTCCTACTATTACAATATTTGTTTGGGCTGATTACTGCAATAGGATAACTAGTAGGTCTCCAAACCAATTGCTAAACTGCAATTCCTAGGTGATTGAACCTAGTTCAATTGGATGCCCCTTGACTTTTGTTTCCCTGCTTGGGCTGGTGAAACAAAGTCAAGTTGATTTACAACCATCAAGCGGTGACACTACGTGTCCCTATAAAAGTCCCGTTAGATGTAGATCCGAGCAAAAGACTTGGGCCTTAAATACTCATTGGAACGAAATCTCCGGTTTACTTTTAATTTTGATGGAAGGCATCGTTCAATTTAATGAAAATCATATTTTAGTGAGGAACGTTTTAAAGGCGGGGTATTAATTGCTTAATCGAGATCCAGCATGTTAATCTATATCACATTTGAGCAATTATTGGGCGCCGCCTACCCAAACATGATTTTACACGGACTAACACTTATTTGGGCGCCGTCTACCCAAATAATAAATACGGTCCGATAGTTATTGGGTGCCGCCTACCCAAACAGTTATAATGTGGACTATAAAACGTTTAACTAATTAAATTTTAAAACAGTTAAACAGTGGGATTTAATAATTTCTTTTAAACCGGATTTTAAAATCCAATTTTAATTCGATTTTAAATTGTTAAAATAAAATTAATCTGATTAATTTAGAATAAAAGTCCAACTTTTATTACTATCTTAAAATTCAATCCAATTAAATTTTAAATAGATTTTATTTATTTATTTGACGAGGGCTTATGTGCAAATTCTAAAATTGCGGAGGGGCTTGCTCGAAATCCAATTTGCCAACAACCCCTCCCTCATCATCGCCCAAACAACCCCATTCCAATCGGGACAATCGAAACCAACAATCCATTAACAGTTTTTTAGATTTAATCCAATTTAATCATAAATAGTTAACAATTTCGTCAAGATTTCCAAACAAGTTCGAAAAATTTAATTAATCGAACAATCAAGCGCAAGGACAACAACCCAACATGACCCAATCGAAGGACCAGAACGACCAGAGGGTGGCGCGTGCGAGTCACCACGGACGCTAGGCGCGCGCGGGTGACTCGTTGTTGCAACCAAGCCCGTCACAGATCGTGTGTAATACAGCGGTGCATCGCACGTCCCGGTGAAACGAAACGGCAGGCACCCTGCAAAGAAAATAGATCGGTGAATGCGGCAAGGAGGAGGCGACGTGGTGGCATTCCGCCGCGCGTTTCATCGACCCATCGGCTTCGTCCAGTGAATCGAGATCGAAACAAGGACATCGCCATCTCGGGATGAAGATTCGCAACGGGCACCGCTCGAAATCACCACCATACTGGTCACGCCGCCGCGGGTCCAAACCGTTTGATTCGGCCTCAGTGCGACATCGCGAGTTGCGGCCTTATGCCGCTGACTCGAGCAACACCTCGGATGCTCGTTGTGAGCGCAGAATCAGCGCGAGACGGAGGTGGGGTTGGAAAGGGGAAATCGCAGGAAACCCTAATTCCAGTGAAGAAGACGAGAGCAGCACATGATAAACAAAACCAAAGGGGGTGTTTGTTTATCAAATAAACAACCCCCAAATCTAATTAACAAAGGTGCGGTCAATCTAATTAACCGTACCAGGTTTTAATAAAAAAAATTAAAACCAATTCAACAGGTGAAAAGGTCTCATCATAGTCAATGCCTTCGCGTTGACTATAACATTTTCGCATAAATTGAAGCCGGTGTCCAACGTGAGTCGCAATTGCCGCCTCAGCGCGCGGGCGACTCGTCGTCGTGTTCAGGAAGTGGTGCGTCGAAGACGATGGGTCGCACGCGGAGCCGCGGACCCAAGCAAACTGGTTCCAAATCAGAATCGCGAAGAAGACGATCCAATTGGCGGTGCGCCGCCACTGATTAGTGTAAATTTCGGTGGCGCGCCGCCTCGACTCACGTCAAGGGGCGCACCATCGTAAAAAGAGATAAAGAACAGAGGCGGAGCAAAATCGACGGTGTAATCACACGGCTTGAGTCGCGAGCTCCCGCACGCGTCGCGAGGCCACGATGCCTAGTGCCGGCCTCGAGCGATGCGGCGTAGCGTTGCGGTCGTGTGAACAAGGTGGAGCAGCGGCGGGCTTCTCCTAGAGAAACCCTAGAAATCGATTTGGGGTTATTGCTCGAAGAAGACGACCCGTGCGAAAATAAATAAGGGGTGTGGTCAAATTCATCAAATAATCGACCGTGCCCCACTTTGAATAAAAAAAAATAATTTATTTAAAATCAATTTTAATTATGCAATTAAAACAAAGAGCCTGAAGCTCTGATACCACTGTTGGAATATAGAGGCACGTAAACACGTAATACATGCACAGCGGAAATTAAAGTTCACCAACAACGAATAGTTAATTGCATATAGATTATAATAATCATAACGAGAAATCTTACAGTAACTCGAGACCAGATTTCTCAACTACGGTATCCACGTAATCCCCAATCACGGACTTGCACAGATTTGCCAGCGTTGAATCCCGAGACGAATTTGCTAGGAAAATCCAAACTCTAGATCTTATGGAGAAAATATGAAGTAACGTTGTTTGTGAATTCCCAAGAGCTTGTATATATAGGGAAACCCAACTTAAAATCTAAGCTAGCCTGATTTGGGAAATAAAATCTCTAATCTTTAATTAAATTAAACTATTTTTAATTTAATTCCCTAAATATAAATCTCTACGGATTTAAATTTCATATATGACAAATCTCTACGATTTGTTTCCACATATATTAAATCCTACAATAATATTCCAAATATTATTATTGAGAATTCTTATTTAATTCAATCCAATTTAATTAAACATTAATAATAATTAATTTCAAATTAATCTATTATTAATTATTTCTCCATAAATTAAATATTAAATCCAATTTAACATTTAATCGACCAACTATAATCCGTAAAAGGGAACTACTTGTTGTGCGACCCATATGCCCTCATATATCGAGCGATTAGTCAAATTAACGGTCTTAATTGAACCCTAGATAATAAATCAGACATTCTCAATATATGAGGTACGTTGCGAGAAACGTGCAACTACCTGTAACTGAAACATGAGCTATTACAATTTCCTCATTTCATTCACGAATACTCGATTAGTCTTGAACATGATGAAGTGTCTATTCAAATAACATAATCAATTTATCTCTAATCACTAATTGATCACTTATGTCACACTTGATCACAAAGTCCAAGTTGACGTGCATTGGCCAATGACTTTGATCCAATTATGATGAGAAGATGAGTATTCTCTCTAAATCCACTTTGAGGAATGAATCATTTTCTTGACTCAACTACCACGCACATGCACTTCGTGATGAACGCAATCCAAGTCATATCTACCCATGGAAGGGTGCAAGCGTCGGTCATGGTCAAAGTTCATCACTCCACACATGTCGTGCGTATTGACCTCAAGTCAAAAGAGTATCGCATCGCTCCCACTAACAGAGACACCCGTAGACACATATAGTAGAACTACATCAAACGGCTTCTCGGATGGGTATACCAATACCCTCTAAGGTATTTGTGCATCCATCATGAAATACCTAGTATCTCGTAGTAAGTGAGATCTTACTACACTCTCTAAGAGTATGATGCAAATCGCACACCAATCTCCATTGCATCATCAATATTCCATTCTTGATGATCCTCGATTGGGGCTATTTGAGAATCATGCTTAAGTCATCGAGTTCTCACACACCCAATGACAATAGTGACTCAAGGGAACACACATAAGAACAAATGCAAACAATCAAACATAATATTCTAATTAGTGTAACGCCATACATTTAATATTAAATAAACAATAATATTAAACCAACACTGAATATTATCTGAGTATTATGTCTTTACAATGGATTGTCACTAAGACACTAACACTAACACCATTGTCTATTGTCACTCCCTCAACTCCTCCTTAAATTAAATTTATGAATTGTTTATTGAGATTCGATCAATTTTATGAAATTGATAGAAATTCTATTTGCACTTTGAGATTTATTTTATTTTAATTGTTGTTTATTTGATGTGTAGTTCTACAAATTTGAGATAGATTTTTTTTTTCTGCAAATTGAACCAAATTCGCATATGCGATTTTGGGGATAGAGATTTGCTATGGGGATTCTGTGATTTTTGGTGCAAAATTCAATTTTGGGGATTCACATAACTCAAATTTGAGGTGAAATCTGTAGTTTTGCGATTATGAGGGTTTTGGATTTTGAAGAACCAATCGACTTTTTGGTGAAGATGTGGCAGCGCAAGGGCGAAGATGAAGGGATGGTGAAGATGAATTGTTTGATTTTTTATTTATATTTTAATTATTATTTTTTTAGATTTTAACTTCTTTTAATTATTATTTTTTGTTTTAATTTATTTCAAAAGTGTTAATGATAGAGGATGTGTAATATGTTGTGGAATAATTAAAATATATTATTTAATATGTATACTAAATGGCAAGTATACACATGCTCAGGTGAGCCACGTCACCTCTTCACGGCTGAAGGAAAAAAACGTGTATCAATTTGCAACAATATCAAAGGTTGAGCTTTAATACAATAATCTTAAAGATCGTGATTAAATTGATATTTAGCCAAAAGATCGTGTATTTATTTAGAATTAACCCTTAATAAATATATCATTTTATAAATATATATGCTTCCCAGAAATCCGTCCAGCCTGAAGCCCACAGCCCCTGTCCGCCCTGCCCAACCCGTTCGCGCCATGACCCGCGAATTTTGTCAAATTTGCCTAAAATGTATTGTATTGCACATATTATTTTTGCACAATATTTCACAAGCATTGCACGTAATTTGTCATAAAAATAAAAAAATTACATATGACAATAACCATAATAATAATAATAATTGACTAATAAAATAATAGCCTTAAATTTCTCATTAATATATAAATTATAATTATTGAAAATAAGGGTTTTTTCATTTTAAAATTTTAAAGCATATGTACATGTACATTGTTTTCTTTTTACATCAAATAATCATGAACATCCATAATATTAAATTTAAATTCTTGAACTATCGATGCCCTAGAATCACAATCACCATTTACAATTTCTCAATTCACACAGAGAGGAGGAGGAGGAAGGGGACTATACTATAATCTGAAAATGCAAGGGCAAATCCTTGTCAAGCTGCTCTCTAAAATCCCAAGAAATGCCTCTGTTACTACTAATACGAATTTCCTCTCCCACAAATCTCTGTTTTCATCAACTTTCTTGAAACCCAATTCAAACCCATTCCATCAACACTCTTTTTCCCAGATTTCCACACTTTAACGTTCCCATTTATGGAAAATATGCAACCCTAATGGCGTTTCAGGGAAGATTCAAAACGGGGTTTTATCCAACACCGTTTTGAAGGGCCGAAGCAAATTTCCCGTTGGGGTTCATATCAGAAGAAATTTTCACTCCTTTGATTCGCATAATCGCGGCTGGTATAATTTTGTAATCTATTCATTGAATTACTGGAATGTCTATGATTTTATTTTAAGTATAGATTTTTTGCCTAAAGTTTGTAGTATAAATATGATTGCTTTTCGGGAATATGGTGCAAACAGAGTTATATCTAAACACTTTAGTCGAATCTCTCTCTTTCTCCCTATTACATTGAGTTAGGAAATGGTGATTTTGTGAAAGATTGACGAACATCTGCTTGTTTAATTCTTGTATAATTCTTTCCCTTTTTCATTGGCCTTGGAATTGAAAGACGGCTTGCGTTCTGGTTAGAAGTTCCATCTGCTATGGGTAACTCAAAGGCGAATATGCAGCTGATTTTAATAGAACTTAGGCAATTTCCTTGGGGCTTCTTTGTTTAGCGATGATGGTGGATGGGATGTTGCTGGAGATGGAAAGGGGTGGCTGGGAGTAATCCAGTGAATAATAATCTGTGTTTGGTTAGGGATGGAGAAATAGGGGGTGGATGGGGCTTTATGTCAAATCAAGAACGATGTTGTATTATTTTATTATTGTTAGTGGGGTAAATGATTAGATGAAAGAAAAAGTAGGAAAGAGAATGAGTTAATTTAAGAAAAGTGGGAGAGAGAATGAGATGTTGTAAGAAAAGTAGGAGCTAAAATGATTGAAAAAGGAAAAAATAACGACGTGATGGTTTTAGGGGTGGACGGAGAATGGAATGGGGCTCATCCCTTGTAAATTCTGCTAGCTTTATATAATTAATGACGTATGCATAATCCTTAAGATTGACATATTTATATAAGTTATTAGCCTTGAAGCATTTTGAATGGTATAAATTTCACGGATCATACAAGTTCAACTTGTACGAATACAATTGTCTCTTTTCCTACATAAATTGGAATGTTAGATTTTCTATTGTCCGGTATCTCGGCAATCTTAAACTTAATTATTTATAATATTTTGGTATTCTTTCTCTTTGTTAGAGAAAGCCAATGCATTGCAAATTAGTGAAGAATCCTCTTTTTTGTACAAATTTATATCAAACTTAAAGCCGTCTTTCGTTATTTATAATATTTTTGTACAAGTTCAACTTGTACGAATACAATTGCCTCTTTTCCTACATAAATTGGAATGTTAGATTTTCTATTGTCCTGGTTTTAGAGTTCCAATGCTAAAACTATTCACTGATTATATGCAAATTCGTGTTCCTCGATACTATTAAGGGAGAAGGCAAAATGATAAACACGGTTAGTAAATTTTATCCTGCCTTCATATCAATCTTGAACACTTGTAATCAGTCAAAGATGCTTCTCTATGGTATCAAATCCTGGCTGCACATATGTAATCATTCTATATTCAGTAATAGAAAAGGAACGAAGGATAATGCCTCACATGCTTTTGAGCTTATCCTTTTTTATGAGCAGAAAGTAAATGCTCCTTGTGAAATATACATTTTTTAAATTTGTGATAAGCATCAAAATTACATATGTAAGAAACCATGGTTCGTTTTGTTTTTATAGGAGATCAGTTTCTAGAAGGCTTACAACTAATGGAGTTATAATAGGCTTGTTATTAACAAATGGTGCTGTTTTTATGCTATGGAGTATCGCAAGCCTTGATTTTATGGTGAAGAATTTCATGGTAAGTTATTCACAACACGTGAATGTTAAAGAAGCTACCAACTACAAATGTTTCTCCTTATCATTATTATTAATATTTTTATTATCATTTCCCAGATTTCTGTAGACAATTTTTCAAGTGGCCGGTTGCACACATTAATAACCAGTGCTTTCAGTCATGATGACGTGTCACATCTTTTCAGTAACATGATTGGGCTCTACTTCTTTGGAACAAGCGTAAGATAATATGGTTTCAATTCTTGTTTATTTATATTTGTTTTAACATTGTTGGACATATATCCTTCATTACAGGATTTTTTTGCTGCAAGTAGATTCATGAACTCTAATTTCTATTTTCAGATAGGACAAACTTTTGGACCTCAGTATTTGCTGAAATTATATCTAGCTGGAGCAGTTGCTGGCTCTGTTTTTTATTTGGTATATCATGCTTATATAGCTTCATCACTGCAGGTAATAAACTAAATTGATTATATACTTTTTGTACACATGTTTTTGTCAACTCCCTTGTTCCTTCAACTCTAGACATCAACATTACAGTTTCCAAATATACTTCTTACTTTATTTGGCTTGTGGAATTGGAAGATTTACTTCACATTATCTCAAATATCTTAAAACCGTTGTACACAAAATTGTGCAAATGATGTGATTTATCAATGGAACTTCCATATGCTGAGTTTATATTAAATCTTTGTCATGTGCAGGGAAAGCAAACTTTTGGTATTGACCCTTCAAAAGTTCCAGGACTGGTATGCTTCCAGTTACCTTAAAAAACGATGTTCCTTTTTGAATTGTGTAACCTACACACACACACACACATATATATATATATATATGTATATATATATATTTTTTTTTTTTTTTTTTTTCGTCGGTGGGTGTGGATAAAAATATTGACCAGAAAAGTATAGGTCTTACTCTGATGGAAGGTTGATGCAGAACACAAGAACAATTGAGAGAGAAAACGTATATAATTCAACATTCAATATCAATAATAATAATAGGTATTCAAAATGTAACCCTTAAGCCTTATGTATAGGCTAAGAATCACAGTTCAGATAGAAAACTTACTAAATAAGGCAACACAATAACTAGGATTTTAATACTAATTTCCTTGTCATTGCTTCTTCCTAGAATAAACTTATGTATAGGCTAAGAATCACAAAATGCATCACTCACATTTCCCTTTTCAAATTTCTTGTATGATCTTGGATTTTTTTGTAAGAAAAAATAAGCGAATATAGTCTATTGATAAAGATGAATCGTATTATGTAAGTTTAAACATCAATTATCTTCTTTTTAAGAAAAAGTTCTTTTCCAGTCTAATTTTTTTTTAAAGCATGAGTTTAGTCTGAAAAATATCATTTAGATTGATGATGCTGCTCTTGTTTTTCGGGTGCAAGTGGAGCTGTGAATGCGATAATGCTGCTTGATATTTTTCTAAATCCGAGGAAGACCATCTATTTTAATCTATTTATACCAGTTCCAGCTATATTAGTGGTAAGGTTAAAATTACATCTTTATAAAGAAAAAAACGACGGCTTGTAAAAGAAAATTGCTTATTTTTTGTTCTAATGTTTGGGCAGGGAGTCTTTATTGTTGGTCAGGATATCTTGAGGTCATTGCAGGTATGATACTTTGGTTTCTGTTTCTTTCTAAAATTCTAGACAAATACTTCTATACTCATTTTTAAATGGTACTAGTTGTTTTACTGAAAGTTACTAGTTGGTCAGTATTAGATGTTTTAACTGAACCGTGTACTAGTTGTTCCTCATTGAACATTATTAGTTGTGCATCAGTTGCACCCAGGTGTGTTGTGACTCCATTTTACGTATATATGGATCTGATATACGAGCAATAACTCCGTATTATTTCAGGGAGATCAACGAATTTCTGGATCAGCTCATCTAGGTGGAGCCACAATTGCAGCTTTAGCATGGCTTCAAAGTACGAGGGGGTGACGTTTTCGAAGATTTTGAACCCTGCGCCGCCTTATTTACGTAGTATTTTTTAGGCATTTCTATTCTCCTTTGAATGAGATTTGATTTATCAACCCTTGCATTGACGATTACATGGAAAATCTGATGTCAGTATTCTGCTCCTCTCTCTCAATTGAGGTTTTGGAGCAAGGATTATATATCTGTTGCTAACTCTATTTTGTTGGCTAATCACTTTGATGTTGAGTTGAATTCAGCACCATTGATGATGTTGCATTCAATTAGTTAGCTTTATCTTGATCTTGTAATAGTCTAGGAAGGGGTTTCCAGGTTTTGCTTCAATTCCAATATAGGTCAGCAAAATTGGACGTACCAATTATAAATTTATCTTATTATAAATTTCATTCTAATTGATTACTCCCTCCGTCCCCCGAAAAGTATGCTCACATGGCTGAAATAAGTTTTACGGAAAGGTAGATTAAGTCAATTTATGAATAATATAATTAATTGTGAGTAAAGTATAATTTTAGTGCTATCTGTGACGGAAATGTAAATTAAGCCAATTTATGTATAATATAATTGATCGTGACTAATGTATAATTTTAGCCCTATCTATTAAAAAGAAATCCAGATTACAGTAGAACGTGTCTCCCAAATTATAGGTTTGTTTCTTTCCTAATATCACTTATTTTTTCAATGGGATCAAAGTGATCATGTTTAACACATTTATTTTTAACAAAATTTAATTTTGTCTCATCTTTGTGTAAATGTGAGATAATAAGAATGCAAGAAAATTACATTTCGAATAAGATTTAATGTCATTCTAATATGTGTGATAATTTGTCTTAGTGGTGGTACGGGAGAGAGAGCCGTAATTAAGAAATAAAGACCAAACTATACAATCAATGCACCTAAACTTGAAATCATTTTCATCAAAGAAAAACTTGAGAACTTTCATATTAGAAGAATGATCAAAGTGTACTCCGCCAGACTAAACAGAAGATATAATATGAAATGATACCGGACCATTATCGATACAATTGACATAGTACCACAGGAATAGAGTGGGGATACAAGTAATAAGTTGCCATTAGAAACAACTAACAAGTAACTTCTTCATTCAAGGGGTAGGGGTATCCGTTTCCAAGCAAGGACCGGAGGAGGATAAAATGTATTCAAAGGAAGTAAAAACGATAAAAGACGAGAATTTCATGCTTGAAGTTGTAGGCCAAGGCAGTTAGTTGCTACCGCCCCCAAACAGATACCCCAAGGATGATCCACCTCCTGGTGCAGCATGGACTTTGGTAGATGGGCGATCCTGTAATCAAATGTTCAAATGTATCATGATTTTGATGAAACTTCATAAGTAGAAAGAAGTCTCATAGATAATGAACAAGAGAGATCAATCAACTGTCATGTGCTGAAAAGGGATGGGCGATTGCATCATAAAATCAAATTAAGGAACCAAAATAACACGACTTGTTTACTAGATTAATAACAAGTGCAGCCAACAAAAGGAGAGCCGTTGATCCCATCAAATGAATCACAAAAGCCATAATGGAGAGGCAATGTTAAAATATAAAGAGCTAAGCACAATGAGCAAATGATAAGGTCAATATCATCTTCCTCATTTTTATCAAATGTGAATACAGCATAATAAATTGGCACCCCAACCAACACAAATAATGTTGCATTTCCATAGAACAATTACTCACATAAGCTTAATTGGCAACCAGTATTGCTGCTATTGCAGAAAATTTCTGACACGGATGAATTGGATTTATTGGATAACCATGCTATAATCAAAAGACCTAAGCAACAACCCATATGTGTAATAGAAAAAGAGCTAGGAGAAGCAAGCATGACGAACTACTGTATGCAATCATAAATAAGTATTTTAATTGAATGTCATCTATACTACACTATAATCAATTAACATACCGTGAGGAAGTTGCCCGTGTTCTGGCCATCAGCTCGGAAATAGTTATTATTTTGGTTGCCCTGGATGCCAGCTGGAGTCTGCTTATTAGAACCAGCAGTTGGTACAACATTACTAACAACAGGAGCTGCGTTTTGAGGAGGAGCCTCTACTTTGCTGGCAGAAGCTTTAGGAGCAGGAGCTTCGTTGCCTCCAAAAAGGTAGCCTAGAGAACTCTGACCCCCACCACTGCTAACTCCACGCCCCATTATCTCTTCAAATCCCTGAAACCTACCGAATTAATCAATTTTCATTTGAGGTCTTATGTAAAACAATTTTACCGTACAACTAATTTACAACTACTACTTTATATTATAACAACTAGCACTTTAGAATGAAACAATTAATACTAACAATCTAATATGTTTAATGAAATTACTGATATTGTCACATAAAATACAAATCAGTTGCATGGTGAAACCGGTTTACGTAAGGCTTTGTCTTTCCATTTTACGCCAATCAAATTCTATCTAATAAACAAATATATAGGGCAAAAGACGAAACTCTACTTTAGCTTAACATAACTTTTTCTTCATATTTCATTGTTGGAATATAAATTATGCACATGAAATTAGATACTCATCAAAATCTGAATAGAAGTACAAGTGATGGGAATTCTAAGTCTCAAAATATTTGATGTGGTACTGATAATAAGTTTTCCAACAATTTTAAATAAAGATAGTTGTCATTCTTTTTATAAGTCTCTTAAAGCACTGAATCCTACCACGCCAGATTAAACAACACTCCTTTCTTTTTTCCCAGATCAGACTATAGATGATTGTCTAATAAACAAAACAAGTATATCCGTAAGAGAAATTCTCTTTCAGTGTGACATAATTCATTCAGACTGTCTATTTAAAAATCTCCATATATTTTGTTATTTAAAAACAAAAAAGAAACTTAGAACCGATGAAAAAGGAATTCCATCAATATTTGACTGAAAGTACTTTTGATGAGAACTTTCAAAGCTTAAAATTTTAATTACTAATTAATGGAGTAACAAGTTTTCCAGCAAACAACAATCATTTCTCGTCTCATCAGTCTCTTTCCCACAGTAAGTACTTTTTAAAGTTAAATCGACTTGTAGAACCGAAACCTAAAATGTAGCAACGATGTACATTCAGTACCAAATAGACCATCAATTTCCAGAGATCCAAAACGCAGCAATAAAAAGATTCAAAAGCAATAAACGCGGAAATAAACACTAGAAGAGAACAACGATCGGCACTTAAAATTGGAGCAAACATAAAATTGGAGCAAACAGAAGGAAAATGTACTGGAGTTAGCAGTCGGAATTCAAAAACTTTAGATCTAAGGTGGAATAAACATAAATTGTAGTGCAGTTGGAAGCGACATGAAAGCAAAGAGAGAAGTAGAGAGGATTTGTTACCTGAGTCCAAAATCAGATCTGAGTAGGCGCGCGGAGAGAGATCGAGAAATATGGCTACATACACTGTATTTATAGATTTTCCGAGAAAGAGAGAGAATGTAAAGGACAATATCACGATAAATTTCATGTGCGGTATCAATTATTGGTATATAGTCCTTTTTATTTCTTTTGCTTTTTTTTTTATTTGGAGTTTTATCAATAAGGCATGAAAGATGGTAAAGCTATCAATTTAAGATTTGAAAGATTTTTCCTATCGATTCAAGGTTTGGAAGATAAAAAATATCAACTCAGAGCCTGAAAGATAGAAACTATCAATTCAAGGCTTATAAATTTTAAGGCCATGTTTGACACTAAAACCCTAAACTCTGAACACTAAACCCTAAACCCTAAACGATGAACCTTAAATCTTGAACCATGAACCCTAAACCCCTCTAAACCGTAAACCTTGAACTGTAAACCCTAAAAAAAAAATAAGAACATAAAATAAGGATATGAAATTTAAGTGTCAAACATGGTCTTAAAATGTGTGAGCCTCAAATTGATAGTTTTTATCTTTCAGGCCCTGAATCGATAGTTTTCTATCTTCTTGGCCTTGAATCGATAGGAAAAATCTTTAAGGCCTTAAATTGATAGTTTTGTCATCTTTCAGGCACTGAATTGACATTTTTCCTTTTTTCTTTCTATAAAATAAAAGTATTATTTGAGATTGAGTCATAACATATTCTTGGGTGAAGGCCGGCCGTTAGGGGTGGGAATAGGCCTCAGAGGAAAAAAAGAGTAACACTAATGTGAATCAGGTTTACACATTAACTCTATCACTGTTATGTGTAAAAATTATCATTGTTATGCACAAAAATTTTCACCGTTTAAAAATATAAAATATTTTCTAAACAGTATTTATTTTTATTCATAACAGTGATAGTTTTTATACATAACAATGAGAATTTTTGCATGTAACAGTGATACTTAAATAACCCAGTTCATAGCATGAACTAGGTCTATACAAATTTTTGTCGGAAAAAAATTGGTTTATTATTTAATATTTAGGCCTAAGTTTGACCCGTTATTTATTATAGAGTTTTTTATTATGTTAGGCCTGACCTTTTTAGTAAATAAATTTATACCAGAGATATTTTATTACAACCTTACTAAGGTTACTATTCATTGTCAAAAATTTAAAATCGGCCTATAAAAATTTTAAGAATACAAATAACAATATTAAGTGCTTCATCAAATCATCAAAAATAATAATAAAGTCATTATAAAAGGGAATAGTTGTTAAAATATTTAAAGCATTATAAAAGTTAATATTTGTCGTGTTGTGTTACTTGTGTTATCTATTTTATTAATATTATTTACAATTATATAATTATTTATATATATATATAGTTAAATAGGTTGGTCTGTTGGGCTTAAAAAGGCTACGAAAAAACTCAAACTTGGCCTATTTAAGTAAATAGACTTTTAAAAATATATGTGTCTGACTTATTTATTAAATGAGCTGAGTTGAGTCATACTTTAGTAAGCCGAGCAGTAGGCCCCTGGTAATTAGAAAATTATGCATATTTTTAATAGATTAAAGTGCAATTTATTGAACTCGTTTGTATTAAGATGACATGATTAATTACTTATGTGTGTTTTGATGATATTATTCCACGCTTGGTCTATTTCTTGTATTTTTGGTGAATTTTAGATATCTTTAAATCTTTTTTATAAAACCTGAGACGAGCTGAGTGTTGAGATATATTGAACACGAGTTAACCGAATTAATTGAAAGAAAAAGTCCATAGGAATTTCAATGTCAGAATACAACATGTAGCGGGTCCAGGGATTAAGGCCCATTAATTGTTGTTATTGTTGGTTATTTCAATTAGCCACGTGAATGAGAAAAAAAAAAGGCTCTGAAGCCCATCAATATTCTATTAAATGACCTAAGTATATATGCATGTCTTATTAATTGGAGGAAGACGTCCAGTAGCATAATTCTGGAGAGAGGCAGAGGCAGAGGCAGAGGCGATTTGCGATACAGAGAGACGTGTTTTGAGAGTCTTTATTTAGTTAGTATTTTTATTTCAATTCCAGAGATTTCTGAACTCGTATTTTAATATCTGTTATTTGATCTGAGACGTTTATAATATTTATCTTGTGATTGTTTATTTCATCTAATTTAACTTTCAACATACGTGAATGTTTAATTTGAATTGGCCACCTAGGTTAGATTATTCTTGTATGTCTGCTAGTTCGTAAATTTGTAATCCGTAATTGTTGCAGATTTATGGCAATTGGTAGCAACTAGTAATTTACTAGGGTGATTTAAACCAGGTTCTTTCGAATCGAGCTTGCGTAATCGGGAATTTGTTTGTCCTTTATCCTAGAGTTTAATGCTTTTGACTGTATTAAATTTAGATCGTATCTAGACGGTTCAGTTAAAAAGAATCATTGGAGGGCTTGTTTCAATTGAGTATAATTAAGGGATAAAAATCGGTAGTCAGAACTTGTGGACTACTGAGGAGCATTAATCCTGTGGATAAATAGAGTAAACGTCGATGTTAGTTAACAGCATTAAAGTCGAGGGATGAATGAACTGTGAATTGGAATACATTTTTATTTATTGAATTTTTCTAGTATTTTATTATTTTATTAGTATTTAGAAACCAATCCTTCCAAACCCCCCCTAGGGGTGGCAATTTGAGACACGACACGATAGCACGACACGAAAACGATACGAAAATTACGGGTTAGTGTTTAGCCTTATCGTGTTCGTGTCGTTATCATGTAAGCACGATAAGGACACAAAATTTTCGTGTCGTGTTCGTGTTGTGTTCGTGTAACCCGATAAGTTTGAATTAAAAATATTTTATTATACATATATGACTTAATATTTTATAATTTTATTAGAATTTTTTTTATTGTGTCATATCGTGTTAACGAGTATTATCGTGTCATATCGTGTTAACGTGTATTATCGTGTCATATCGTGTCGTGTCATATCGTGTCGTGTCATATCGTATAATATCAAAATTTTAATATAAATTCTATTTTAAAATTTATTTATTTTTCTTATTGTGTCATATCGTGTCGTGTCGGCACAAAATTTTTCGTGTTCGTGTCGTGTCAGCACGGATTCTTATCGTGTCGTATTCGTGTTTGGCCTTATCGTGTCGTGTCACTATCGTGTCGACACGAAACACGACCCGTTAGCACAAATTGCCACCCCTACCCCCCTTTTCATGTTGCATGTTTGTCCATATAAATTCGTACAATTAACACATATATTATTCACACCGTTCCCCGGCAATGGCGCCAAAATTTGGTGTGCTGTCGCCGGCACCCAAAAACAAATATAATACCTTAACCGATCCACTAGAGTGTAGTAGGATAAGTAAGGGTCGATCCACAGGGAACGTGAAAATAATTAATGCGTTAATTGTACGAATTTATAGGGACAAACATGCAACATGAAAAGGAGGGGGAAGGATTGGTTTCTAAATACTAATAAAACAATAAAATACTAAGAAAAAATCAATAAATAAAAAGGTATTCCAATTCACAGTTCATTCATCCCTCGACTTTAATGCTGTTAACTAACATCGACGTTTACTGTTGGGAAATTTGTAGTTTCGATGGAAGTTCCAAAACAGATAATGTAATAGGGTCAGTCAGACCTGTTAGCTGACTGATGATATAGATAGCAGATAAGATGACCAGCTGAAGTAACAGATAGGTCACATATTGAGGGGGAACTCAATATGTATAGGTTAAGTCTTGAAGATCAGAAGATCAGTTAACTCGAAGATCAGATATGCTGAAGATCTGGTGATTGAAGCAGATAAGCCGAGAAGCAGATAAGCAGAAGAGTTCAAGACAGAAGACCATCCAGAAGACCTACATCAGATGACAACAAGATAAGGTCAGTAAGTTGTGCTAAGACAACTTACGAGCAAAAGACCTAAATCAGGTAGACAGATCAGTGTTAGAACTGATCTGTGTCAACTCCATCAGGTAACTACTTCCGTGTTACCTAGTACGAGGAATGTGTTCAGACAAGAAGAATGTCAACCTTGTTACTTATTCAAGTGCTGCGAATAGTACTTGATAGCCAATGAGGATTCGACAACGCACGTACGGAGTACTGACAGTCTGCAGAAAAGTGGTTCAGTGTCAAACGGCTAGAAAGGACAAGCTTGCATGCTTTCGGCCATGCCGCCCCTAAAGCACGTCAAATCGGACCTGCAAACCTACCTTAAATAGACCGAAATTCTAATTGCTCTCTAACGGCTAGTTCGATTTTGTGTCTATAAATATGGGATCAAACCTTCATAGTAAGGTCACAAAAATTATCATCAAGCTCATGCACAAGCATATTTCTGCACGAATAACACAAACTCAAGATTTATTCTTAAGTGTTCATCCCATTGTTCTTAGCATAGAATACTTATCCTCCAGCCTTAGGCTACATAGAAGATAGTATAGTATTCCAGTTGGAACAACACAAATCTTATACCCCAACAAAAGTTATGTTAAGTTTGTTATAGCAAGATTTCAGTCTAGGGTTTCTAGATCTGATTTCTGGGATTGGTTGAGTGAGAACTCGTGAAACCTGTTGGTTGTATTGTATTGGACTAACACATTAAACTAAGTTCAATTAGTTAAGTTGGTGCCCCTGCTGATAGGGAAGAGTGGACGTAGGACAAGTTGTCCGAACCACTATAAATCTGTGTGCCTTTACTTTGCTTTACACTTATCTGCACACTAACTCTTTGTTATCTGCATGCATATTCCGTACCTGGATCAGACTAGCATCAAGCTTCTGATCTGATCAGTTTGATACCTTTGTCAGCTGATCTGAACTAGATTGGTCAGAATCTTTGTTTGAGTAAAACTGGTTTTCACACGGGTTAACTAATCTTACGCACAATCAGTTAAACTGATAGACGCTGAACTGATCTGATTCATACAGATCAGTAAGTCGGATATCAGTCCATACTGGTTCACATCGCACTCTGATCAGGCATACTTGCATATCACACCTGATCCACAAAAAGTTTTGGAAGTCTATTCACCCCTCCCCTCTAGACTTGCACCCTCACTGAAACCCGTTCGAGACCTACAAGTGGTATCAGAGCAGTGGTTCTTCCGACCACTGGCTTTGAATATCATCGGTTCTTGAGGAAGAACCTTTGTGGTCACTTGAATTGATCTTTGAAAACCGTTTTTAAAAATCATACCTTTCAAAATCACCACAAGCATGGATAACACTTCAGGTATGCATCATAATTTACCCATGTTTTCTGTTGAGTATGCAGATTGGTCTATCGACATGAGAGACCATCTGGGAGTGATAAGCAACAGAATGGATGAGATTCTTGAGATAAGACCGATTATCATCTATCACTATAACTGAGCTGAAGTAGGAGAACGAGATCCTACTCAACCAGTTGGAGTAAGAATCAGAAAGAGTCCCTCTCTGATGGATGCAGATGATAGGAAATTGTCTAATCTGGATACTGTTTCCAGACATCTCATCATGAAAACTATGGATGCTACTACACGAGAGAAAGTGAAGTACCTGAAGACAGCTAAGGAAGTTTGGGATACACTTGCTGAAATCTATAGAGGAAATGAACAGATTAAGGACAACAGACTGCAAGCTGAGCTGGTGGTATTTGAGAAACTCAAGATGCTACCAAATGAAACCGTTGATCAATTTGATGGAAGGATCACTCGAGGAGTCAACCGACTTCTTGATCTAGGACGAGTAATGTCAAACAAGGATATCAACTACAAGATTCTTAGATCGTTGACCAAAAAATGGGATACAAAGGTGACTGTGATTAAAGATTGTCAAGATATTGCTACCATGAAGCCAAATGATCTTATCTTTAGTTTGAAAGCCCATGAATTCGACCTGATTGAGAGAGGACAAGGATCAGATGATGTCCCTGCTGAAGCTGCTGCAAACTCAACTAAATTTGTTGCATTTCAGGCAACCAGTAGCAGTTCACGAATTGTTGAACCAGTTGGAAACATCATCAGCCAGGCCAAACAGATTGCACTTCTAACGAGAAAACTTGAACGAACAAATGTTCAGATGGGCAAACAGAAAGTTTTATGATGACTATCGACGAAGCAGAGGAAGAGATTGAAGATCTTCTAACATATCACAAGAAAGGTATCGTTCTTCAGATGATAGGGATAACAGAAGAGATGAACGGAAAGATGATCACAGAGATGAAAGGAAAGATGATCGTAGAGAGGATCGCAGAGAGAACAGATGAGATGAGAGATCAGATAAGAGAGGTTCTGATTACAGACAAGGCAGAAAGTCACCTGACAGATCTTACAGAAGAAATGATTCTCCTAACCGAGGAAATTCTGGAGACTCAAGGGTTTGCTACAACTGTCAGAAACCAGGTCACTACAGTGTTGATTGTCCCGACCTGACTCCGAAGGAGAGAGAGGAAAAGCAGAACAGAAGAGAACAAAGGTTCCGAGACAGAAAAGCAATGGTTTCCGACACATCTGGCATTGATGATTCTTATCTACCTTCAGATGACTCGGGCTACTCATCTGTTGAAGATTTCTATCTGATTACTACAACTGATGATGTCGATGATATGAACTTCTCATCTGATGACGACATCTGTTTCATGGCCAGAGAAACTGGCCAATCTGAGGTAATCTCTAAACCTTCTGTGGTTCCCTGTTCTGCACCTGTTGTGCTTAGCACATCTGCTGGAGAGGTTAACCTGCAGGTCTACAATGACCAATTGCTTGATGATCTCTCTAATGCAATAGATACTTATACACGAGTGGAAGTTGAGAACGATAACCTAAGGGCTGAGAATATTCGGCTTGTCAAGGATATTGAGGCAAGTAAAGCAGCTGAACTAAAATCAGCTGAAACTGTTCAGAAGATGACTAAAGAACTGGAGTTTCTGAAAGTCAGTACTACTGATCAGGGAAAGCTGATTAAGGAACATTTGGTTCTCAATGAACGACAAGCTGGAGAACTCAAAGTCCTTCAGGTTAAGTTTGATGAACTCTTCCGAATGCATGAGAATCTGAAAACTACTGAGGACAGTTTGCGTAAGAAAATAGAGGTTTTCACGAAATCATCTAAGACTGTTCAAGATCTGAACAACTATTTTCGTACGCCAATTGATAAGAAGGGAATTGGGTATGAGAACCCTTCTGGATCCTCAAAAGCCCCGTCTGGTTCACATCAGAAAAGTGTAACCAAACGAGTTTCTGATCAAGATACACAAAAAGCCAAATCTATATCAGATAAGGAAAAAGGATCAGATGACCAGGCAAGGCGAGTGCCGGATCAGAAAGGGAACAGAAATGGACCCCAACTGATCAGACATCAGCCGAGGGATCAACAAAAGAATCTTGTTCTTCTGAAGAGACCTCAGCCGAATCAACAGAGTAGGCCTCAGTCTGGACCACCTCGCAAGGGACAGTCCCAGCTGAAGTCAACTCAATTCAAGCTGCCTAACAAGCAAGCTAAGGGTAAACTTCTAAGACCATCTATGCCAAAGAGTATGAATCTTTTAATGGTAGCAGTCGTACCTACCCTTACAATCAGAAACCTAGGGCTGCTGCACCTGAGCCCCACTGGATTAAAAGAAGACAAGTATCAATGAAAAATCCCAAGTCTTCTGATTCATCCAAGGCTCACACTAATAATCATACTGATCAGATTGCATATGAAGAAACATATGATTATGTAGATGTTTATGGGAGACAAATCAAGCCTTCTGTGTTCAACGAAGGTGCCAGATTTGTTTGGATCCCGAAAAGTACTTCTAACCCCCCGATTCTACTAGGGTACCTAAAATCTGATTTACTCGCAGGCTCGAGTGGGGCTGGCTAATAAAGGAGGTGTATAAGGAAATATTTGGTACATAGATAGTGGATTCTCAAGGCACATGACTGGAAGTCAACATCTCCTCAGCACCTACATTGAGAAACCAGGCCCACGAGTTCTCTTTGGGGACGACAACTTTGGTTTTACCAGAGAAGTTGGAACCTTAGTGAACGATGATATACAGGTTACAGGTGTTTCATACATTGACGGCTTAAGGCACAACCTGTTATCTGTATCTCAGTTATGCGACAATGGATTTAGTGTTGAGTTCTCATCAGATCAATGCACAATCAGAAATCGAGTGACTCAACAGATTTTGCTAACTGGCTCCAGAAAAGGAACAATTTATACAGCATATTGGGACAGTTGTCCAAGAAATGCATGCTTGATTGTTAAGAGTTCAAAGAGCTCCTTTTGGCTCTGGCACAAGAGAATGAGCCATATGAACTTCAAAACTCTTAACAAGATAGCAAGAATGTCCTTGGTTGAAGGTCTCCCGAATGAAGTATTCTCTAAGGATCAGACATGTGTCGCATGTCAGAAGGGAAAACAAGTAAAAGCTTCATTCAAAGAGATACCTTCTCCTCCATCCAGCTTAGTACTACAACTGCTCCATATGGATCTATTTGGACCAGTTACGCCTCTTAGTTTCAGTGGACGCAAATACACTCTGGTGGTCGTGGATGATTATTCCAAGTTCACCTGGGTTGTATTCTTGTATAAGAAGAGTGAAACTACGACAAAGCTACCTGAACTTCTCAAGAAGATTCAGAATGAGAAGGGTCTCAGCATAGCGAAAATCAGATCAAGATAAAGGTACAGAATTCTTGAACCAGTTTATATCTGATTTTTGCTCTGAGTTTGGTATAAAGCATGAGACATCAGCTTCCAGAACACCACAACAAAATGGCGTAGCAGAAAGAAGAAACAGAACTCTTAAAGAAGTTGCACGCACCATGTTAGCTGAACATGCAACACAAAGCCGTTTCTGGGCAGAAGTTATCAATACTGTTTGTCACAAGCAGAACAGATGTTCTATGACTAAGATTCACTTTAAAACACCTTATGAACCGTGGAAGGGCAGAAAACCTCGTGTTTCCTACTTTCATGTGTTCGGGTGCAAGTGTTTCATACACAACAATGGGAAGAGTCAGTTGAGAATCTTCGATGCCAAGTCAGATGAGGGTATATTCTTAGGATATTCCTCAACCAGCAAAGCATTTAGGGTTTTCAACAAACGAACCCTAGTTGTGGAAGAAACACCTCATGTGGTCTTTGATGAGTCAACATCTGATCAAGAGAAATCTGTCGCAGAACAAGATGTACTAGACAAACCAGATTCACTGAAAATGGATCAGTTAAGGCTCAAAGGAAAGGATCCAAAATACGTCACTGTATATGTTCCCAACTTTGACCTTGACGATTCACCAGGTCAATCAGACCCTAAGGTACGTACAACTGTCAGTGAAGAAGCTGGTACAACTGAGACAGTAACAACTGAACCATCTGGTTCAGGGGGAACACCTGATGTTCCGGCGGACAGACTTCAGCACATGATGAGTCCAACATCAGCTGAGATATGTCCATGCCAAGTGGATCCTACTCAAGTACCTCTCCCAGTCTCTAGTGATGAATCTTTATCAGAAGAGGATGATGTTCTCCAAACTGATGATAATCAGGACAGAAGGACCTGGATAACCAGTCATCCAACTGATTTGATCATCGGAGACCCATCTGATAGAGTCAGAACTAGACATCAGATTGGTGAAAGTGCAATGTATTGTTGTTATCTGTCTTTGAAGGAACCACTCACAGTTGAAGAAGCTCTTCAAGATGCAAGCTGGATTCTAGCCATGCAAGAAGAACTAGAGCAGTTTGAGAGAAATCAAGTTTGGGAACTTGTAGACAGACCAACTCATCAAGATGTGATTGGTACTAAGTGGGTCTTCAAGAACAAGAAGGATGAGCACAATGTGGTAACCAGAAATAAGGCAAGACTTGTTGTTAAGGGATATTCACAATCAGAAGGGATTGATTATGATGAAACCTTTGCACAAGTCGCTCGCCTGGAAGCCATTCGGCTATTTCTGGCTTATGCTGCTCATAGGGGATTTACTGTGTATCAGATGGATGTAAAGAGTGCATTCTTAAACGGGGTACTAGCTGAGAAAGTTTATGTTGAACAACCTCCTGGCTTTGAAATGAGCAACCAAGTGTACCGTTTAAGAAAAGCTCTTTATGGACTGAAACAGACTCCCAGAGCTTGGTATGATACACTATCTCAGTTCTTGACAGAAAATGGATTCACCAAAGGATCAATTGATAGGACCTTGTTCAGAATTGAAGACGGTGAAGATATTCTGATGGTTCAGATCTACGTGGACGACATAATCTTTTGTTCTCCTAATCAGAAGCTATGTGAGAAATTCAGTAAACTGATGCAAGGGAAATTTGAGATGTCCATGATGGGTCAGATGAGCTACTTTCTAGGTCTTCAAGTCAAACAAGCTCACACTGGGATCTTCATCCGTCAGGCGAAGTACACAAGGAATTTGTTGGCTAAGTATGGTTTTCAGAATTGCAAGGAAGCCAGAATTCCAATTATGAATTCTTTCAAAATGGACCCAGATGAAAGTGGTAAGAAAACTAATCAGAAAGAGTATAGGGCTTTGATTGGATCTTTACTATTCCTAACTGCCAGCAGACCAGATATAACCTTCGCAGAGGTGTGTATGTGCGATTCGAAGCAAACCAAGCAAAGCCACTGGAAGAAAGCTAAGCAGATTCTTAAGTATCTGAAGGGTACTGTAAACCTCGGTTTATGGTATCCAGCAGATGATAATCTAGAGCTTAGTGGATACTCTGATTCTGATTATGGAGGTTGTAGGATAGACAGAAAATCAACCCGGTACCTGTCAGTTTTTGGGAAGTAAGCTGGTCTCTTGGTTCTCAAAGAAGCAGACATCTGTTGCCACATCTACTACTGAAGCAGAATATATGGCCGCAGGAAGCTGTTGCTCCCAACTGCTCTGGCTATGTCAGCAGCTGAGGGATTATAACATTGTAGCTACCAATGTGCCTATTTTCTGTGACAGTAATAGTGCAATTGTTATCACTCAGAACCCAGTTCTACACACAAGATGCAAGCGTGTGGACATCAGACATCACTTTATCCGAGACCATGCAGAAAAGAAGAACATCAGAATGAAAAAGATTCATACTAATAAGCAAAGAGCTGATATCTTAACCAAACCTCTAGCTGAAGTCAGATTCAGATAGCTATGCAATGAGCTAGGTTTACTGGATTTAGGAGAAGATGCACCAGATTACTTTGGTGGATTAAACTCAAACACCAGTTGGTTAAGAGATTGACCAGGTAAGATGGTCAGATGAAGAAAGAACTTCATCTGATCAGAAGAGATCCGTTGGGAACTGATCAGAAATGAATGTCAGGTGAAGGGGGAACTTCAACTAACTAAGGGTTTTTGGGTCAGAAGGAACCTGTTCTGAGGGATAAAAACATTGTTGGGAAAACTTGCTAATGTATAGGCTACACAGTAAGATCAACAAATCAGAAGAGTTGGATCAGATACAAGTGGTAACTGGTTGATTACAACATCAACCAGTCAGATACGTTCTCTGCTTACATTATCTGAACTTATCTACTTTTCTGTAATGATTACTGTTCACCTTACTTTATGACGCAAGCCCTGAGAGCATTAAATGCGGACGTGGGGTTTTTGTATTTATTAGCTTTTAATGCGTATTTTTGCGTCCAAAATACTTTTAGAAATTTTTCTTGACCGCACGATTATTTTACTTTACGACTGCTTAATCTAAGCCGTTCATTTTAAAACACGAATACTCAAGTATTTGTGGGAATCTGTGTAAAATATTTTTCCCTCGCACCATTTAAAACCCTAAAGTTCTTTCAACTTCACACTTTCGAAATATTCCAGAATTCTCCATAACTACTCTGTGCAAAACTCGATTCAATTGAGAGAATACAAATCAATTATTTCAAAATATTTCAACTTTCGAATCAATTTCTGGTAATTTCTAAGTGATTACTATGTGATATTATGTGGATTTCATTGTTCTACACTACTTATTATATATTTTGTATAAACTGTGATTTCTCACTGATATATTTTCTGGGATTAAAGCTTTATCTAAGATTAATGTTTAATTTACACATTTGTGAATATACATATATGCCTATCATGAGATCCATGTGCAAAATTGTGCCTTAGTTGATGTTTTGGGTTGTTTTGTTGCTGTTTTTGCTATATAAATTACTCAAACTCATCACTAAATTGTTCTTTTGATGTAAGAATGGCGCAGTTATCAGCAATTCCAGGCCAGGGTAAAAAGATGTGAAATTTTCTGTCAATGAAGAAAGACATCATCGTGAAAAATATGTTATCTACAACACGACGACAGATGCTGAATCAAAGGAGATCTTGGATTGTCTCCGGGACTTGAACAATTCTGCTACAGACACCAAGATATTGTACATACGTATGAAGCCATTGAGTTCCTGTACAATCTCGAGATGGATGACGGAGGCAGGTTGAAGTCATCCGTAGGTGGTTTCGACATTCTTGTTACTGATGAAGACCTATTCAGAATCTTCGGTCTTCAATCTAGAACTGTTGATCCAACCACATTCACAACAAGAGTCAACGAGAAAACTTACCTGAAGGATGTCTTGTTACGACCGGCCAACATAGAGCAAGTATTCAATATCAAAGCACCACATCTCAGACGAAAATATCGTCTTCTATTTGAGATCGTGTCCAAGGTGATTCTGTGTATCACACACAGTCTAGATGCTCTTACTGCTGTGAAGCAGAATGTGATGACAACAATAATCAGCAAGGCCGAAAATCTAAATTGGGCTGGACTATTCAAGTCAAGGTTGCTGAAGGAAACGGCTAAGTTCAAGTTGAACGAGAGAAACAAAGTTTATCTGACTCTGAAATGCTCTTATATCCACAAAGTGTCAATTCTACTAAATGACAAGCTGCCAGATAACTTCGAGTGGAATGAGGAAGGAAAGAAGGTCTATTTGGCAAAGTTTAAGGCCATTTTTGGGAAGGATGAACCATTATCTGGGCAATCTGATTATGATCCAACACCGTATGTGCCCAGAACGAGAGGAGAAGGCAAGGGCTCCAAGGCTGCCGAGTCGTCTGAGACGCAGACTGCTCCCAAGAGGATGAAGAGAAAAACTCTGGCCAAGAAGCCAGAGGTAGTAGAGAAGAAGCAAAAGAAGATCACTTCAATTCCGCAGAAGGCAGTAGCGGACCCATCTGAGCCGATACCGGAGACAGGCGAGCCTGAACAGATTGAAAGAGAGATGGAGCTGATTCATCTGCAATCAGATGTGGAAGCTTCTGAGAGTCTAGAACGAACTGACAGCTTAGAAAGAGAAGTTGTTCAAGAGGAGCAGATGTCGGAGGGAACTGTTGAAAGTGTAGCTGAGAGGGAAGCAGAGGTTGCATCATCTGGGGAGGAATCACCTTCCGATTCCATGCCTCTTAGCACTGTGTTCCGAAAAGAGAGATCCCCTACTCCCACATCCAAGTCACCTTCACCCTCACCTCAGCCAGCTGAACCCATATCTGACTTACCTCCCACTTCTCCACAGCCAGAACAAATACCTGTCCCAGAACCAACACCTACACCAGAACCAGTTGTTCCAGTTTCGGAGAAGCCGACAGAACCTGAAGAAGAAACGATTGAGGAACAGCCGCTCATGGAGACTGAGCCCACAGATGACAGATATGTCTCTGTCTCCCACATTCCGTTTAACACGAGGATTCAGCTGGGAACGCCTGAGGAAGAAGATCCGGTGGTATACATTCTGAAGCAGCAGATAAAAGTTTATCTTCTTGACATCTGCCCGGACCTTATCAACCATCCGAGTCCTCAGGAAACGATAGAGGAGATTGTGTTCTGGAGGGACATTAGGCTAAAAAGTGTAGAGGAGTTTCTGATTCTGATGAAGTCTCTCCCCGAGGACTACTTCATCGATTTGGAGGCGAAATGCTTGGCAAACGCTGGAGTGGAAAGTGTGGTCGAATTGGCCTCTGATGACGACATCAGATGGTTAATTCATGACAGGTTCAAGATTCCAAGGATGGAAGAATGGTTGGATCAAGAATACCAGTATGTCGAGCAAGCTGCCGATGAACCAAGAGTGGGTGCTGCAGATGAGACCCAGCTTGGCGAGGCATCAACATATGGTCAGACTGCTGCTTTGAGTGTCGATACCCTAGATCACATCTCTTCAAAGATTCAGGATAGGGTAAAGGCTTCCATTGATGCTCAATTCACCACTCTTACCGCAGCTCTGATGAAACGGTTCGAGGAGGAGCAGAGTGGTCTACTAGAAAAAGAGAGGAAGCTTACCGTCGATAAGATCATGCTCATGCACGATCAAATTATCGAATCGATGATGAAGCGGGTTGATCCATTTGTGGAAAAGCTAAGTCTCCAGACCTCCATGTTGGGCGACACGCAAATATTGCTAGAAAGTGTCTGGGGATCCTTAGAACATACATAAATTGTTTGGATCTAGGGTGGAAACGATTTGAGGGTTCTGTTAACCAATCCAAGAAGGCCATTGAATCTGGTCTGAACAGGGTTCTGAGCCTAGAACCTTCATTTGCCACGCCTAAGGATATTGCAAGTCTAAAGGAGGATATTTGCACTCAGCTGGTAAATATGTCAAACAGGTTGTCACCACTTTTTGATGAAATCAAAAAGGGGGGAGGACAAGAGCCAGAAAAACAGATGCAGTTGATACTAGCTGAAACCTCATATGTACCGTCTGAACCGTCTGTTGAACCATCTGCCATGCCAGAACCTTCAATACCAACTGTGAACATTCCTGACACCGAACTGGTGGAACTCTTTCAAACAGTTGAACAACATGGGGAAGCCATAGCAGCTCAGGGAAAAGAACTTTCTGAACAGAAGACTATAATATCTGAATTGGTTCAGAGGGTTGATAAGATTGAAGACTTCTCTTCCTCAGTTCAGAAAAGACTTGAAGTAGAAGATCATGCCAAAAGTCTTGAGCTGATATAGAAACTAGCTGAAGAAGAGGAAGAAACCAAGCTGATAGCCAGAAGGAGAGGGAAGCAAGTTGTGGAAACTGTCCAACCTCTGAAGCAGACCAGAGCAAGGGTGCAATTAACTGCTGCACAAGAAGAAGAGCAGAAAGCCAGAAGGGCAGTTATTGAGGCAGCAGAGAGAAAGAAGAAGCTTGCTGAGAGCAAAGGGCTGGCGACCAGATATGTAAGAAGAAAGAGGAAGAAGGCCGCTTCAGCAAAGGATGTTTTGTGGGAAGAGAAAGCCTTACCTGCTCCTGTCAAGGACATTCTGGTCTCAAAGAAGAACTGGCTGCCAGAATGGGATAAAGTTAGAGGAGAATGGTTGATTGATGTATATATTCTGGAGAAGATCCCGACGATAGATGATCAGGGCGAATTCAATGAAGAATTCAAAAACTGGCTCGAGACAAAACACCCACATTTCTACGACTTGGTAATGTCTGAAGTTGAGGAGATGGGCCTGATTCCTGAAGCACCTCCATTTGAGACCATCCTTCCACCTCTTCGATCAGACAAATCTCTTGATCCAGTGCGCTTCAAGCAGATGTACTATGTGTTTGCCAAGATGGGTGGGATCATCGAGAAAGATCGATTAACTGCTCTGATGGATAGAATGTACAAAGTTTTTAACATTCCTCCAGAACTCCAGAAGTTTCACTATCGGACGTGATCAAATCAGAAGACATTTAGAATCAGCTGATAGGTATTTTTGTTGTTTTTTGTAATCGTACATCGTTGATAATAAAATATCCTATCATTTTTTCTGATTGTAAGATAACCTCTCATTATCTTCTGAACTGTGTATTGTTATCTGATTGTTTACTTTTGATTATCTATTTTTCTGATTAACTGTTTTGGTTCCATCAAAAAGGGGGAAATTGTTGGGAAATTTGTAGTTTTGATGGAAGTTCCAAAATAGATAATGTAATAGGACCAGTCAGACCTATTAGCTGACTTATGATATAGATAGCAGATAAGATGACCAACTGAAATGTATAGACAGCTGAAGTAACAGATAGGTCACATATTGAGGGGGAACTCAATATGTATAGGTTAAGTCTTTAAGATCAGAAGATCAGTTAACTCGAAGATCAGATATGCTGAAGATCTGGTGATTGAAGCAGATAAGCCGAGAAGAAGATAAGCAGAAGAGTTCAAGACAGAAGACCAACCAGAAGACCTACATCAGATGACAACAAGATAAGGTCAGTAAGTTGTGCTAAGACAACTTACGAGCAGAAGACCTAAATCAGGTAGACAGATCTGTGTTAGAACTGATATGTGTCAACTCCATCAGGTAACTACTTCCGTGTTACCTAGTACGAGGAATGTGTTCAGACAAGAAGAATGTCAACCTTGTTACTTATTCAAGTGCTGCGAATCGTACTTGATAGCCAATGAGGATTCGACAACGCACGTACGGAGTACTGACAGTCTGCAGAAAAGTGGTTCAGTGTCAAACGACTAGAAAGGACAAGCTTGCATGCTTTCGGCCATGCCGTCCCTGAAGCACGTCAAATCGGACCTGCAAACCTACCTTAAATAGACCGAAATTCAAATTGCTCTCCAACGACTAGTTCGATTTCGTGTCTATAAATATGGGATCAAACCTTCATAGTAAGACCACGAAAATTATCATCAAGCTCAAGCACAAGCATATTTCCGCACGAAGAAAACAAACTCAAGATTTATTCTTAAGTGTTCATCCCATTGTTCTTAGCATAGAATACTTATCCTCCAGCCTTATGCTACATAGAAGATAGGATAGTATTCCAGTTGGAACATCACAAATCTTATACCCAAATAAAAGTTAGGTTAAGTTTGTTATAGCAAGATTTCAGTCTAGGGTTTCTAGATCTGATTTTTGGGATTGGTTGATTGAGAACTCATGAAACATATGTTGGTTGTATTGTGTTGGACTAATACATTTAACTAAGTTCAGTTGGTTCCCATACTGATAGGGAAGATAGGACGTAGGACAAGTTGTCCTAACCACAATAAATCTGTGTGCCTTTACTTTGCTTTACACTTATCTGCACACTAACTCTTTGTTATCTGCATGCATATTATGTACCTGGATCAGACTAGCATCGAGCTTCAGATCTGATCAGTTTGATACCTTTGTCAGCTGATCTGAACAAGATTGGTCAGAATCTTTGTTTGAGTAAAACTAGTTTTCACACGGGTTAACTAATCTTCCGCAGGATCAGTTAAACTGATAGACACCGAATTGATCTGATTCATACATATCAGTAAGTTGGATATCAGTCCATACTGGTTCACATTGCACTCTGATCAGGCATACTTGCATATTACACCTGATCCACAAAAAGTTTTGGAAGTCTATTCACTCCTCCTCTCTAGACTTCCACCCTCACTGAAACCCGTACGGGACCTACATTTACTCTATTTATCCAAAGGATTAATGCCCATCAGTAGTCAACAAGCTCTGATTACCGATTTTTATCCCTTAATTATACTCAATTAAAACAAGCTCTCCAATGATTCTTTTTAACTGAACAGTCTAGATACGATCTAAATTTAATCCAGTCAAAAACATTAAACTCTAGGATAAAGGACAAACAAATTCCCGAATACGCAAGCTCTATTCGAAAAAACCTAGTTTAAATCACCCTAGTAAATTACTAGTTGCTACCAATTGCCATAAATCTGCAACAATTACGGATTACAAATTTACGAACTAGCAAACATACAAGAATAATCTAACCTAGGTGACCAATCCAAATTAAACATTCACGAATGTTGAAAGTTAAATTAGATGAAATAAACAATCCCAAGATAAATATTATAAACGTCTCAGATCAAATAACAGACATTAAAATACGAGTTCAGAAATCCCTGGAATTGAAATAAAAATACTAACTAAATAAAGACTCTCAAAACACGTCTCTCTGTATCGCAAATCGCCTCTGCCTCTGCCTCTGCCTCTCTCCAGAATTATGCTGCTGGACGTCTTCCTCCAATTAATAAGACATGCATATATACTTAGGTCATTTAATAGAATATTGATGGGCTTCAGAGCCTTTTTTCTTTCTCACTCACGTGGCTAATTGAAATAACCAACAATAACAACAATTAATGGGCCTTAATCCCTGGACCCGCTACATGTTGTATCTTGACATTGAAATTCCTATGGACTTTTTCTTTCAATTAATTCGATCAACTCGTGTTCAATATATCTCAACACCCGGCTCGTCTCAGGCTTTATCAAAAAGATTTAAAGATGCCTAAAATTAACCAAAAATATAAGTAATAGATCAAGCGTGGAATAATATCATCAAAACACACATAAGTAATTAATCATGTCATCTTAATACAAACGAGTCCAATAAATTACACTTTAATCTATTAAAAATATGCATAATTTTCTACTTACCAGGGGCCTACTGCTCGGCTTACTAAAGTATGACTCAACTCAGCTCATTTAATAAATAAGCCAGACACATATATTTTTAAAAGTCTATTTACATAAATAGGCCAAGCTTGAGTTTTTTCGTAGTCTTTTTAAGTCCAACAGACCAACCTATTTAACTATATATATACAAATAATTATATAATTGTAAATAATATTAATAAAATAGATAACACAAGTAACGCAACACGACAAATATTAACTTTTATAATGGTTTAAATATTTTAACAACTATTCCCTTTTATAATGACTTTATTATTATTTTTGATGATTTGACGAAGCACTTAATATCGTTATTTGTACTCTTAAAATTTTTATAGGCCGATTTTAAATTTTTGACAATGAATAGTAACCTTAGTAAGGTTGTAATAAAATATCTCTTGTATAAATTTATTTACTAAAAAGGTCAGGCCTAACATAATAAAAAACTCTAATAAATAACGGGTCAAACTTAGGCCTAAATATTAAATACTAAACCAATTTTTTTCCGACAAAAACTTGTATAGACCTGGTTCATGCTATGAACTCGGTTATTTAAGTATCACTGTTACATGCAAAAATTCTCACTTTTATGTATAAAAACTATCACTGTTATGAACAAAAATAAATATTATTTAGAAAATATTTTATATTTTTAAACGGTGAAAATTTTTGTGCATAACAGTGATAACTTTTACACATAACAGTGATATAGTTTATATGTAAACCTGATTCACATGAGTGTTATTCTTTTTTTCCTCTGAGGCCTATTCCCACCCCCTAACTGCCGGCCTTCACCCAAGAATATGTTATGACTCAATCTCAAATAATACTTTTATTTTATAGAAAGAAAAAAAAGAAGGAAAAATGTCAATTCAGGGCATGAAAGATGACAAAACTATCAATTTAAGGCCTTAAAGATTTTTCCTATCGATTTAAGGCCTAGAAGATAGAAAACTATCGATTCAGGGCCTGAAAGATAAAAACTATCAATTTGAGGCTCACACATTTTAAGGTCATGTTTGACACTTAAATTATTAGTTGCTACCAATTGCCATAAATCTGCAACAATTACGGATTACAAATTTACGAACTAGCAGACATACAAAAATAATCTAACCTAGGTGGTCAATCCAAATTAAACGCACGTATGTTGAAAGTTAAATTAGATGAAATAAACAATCCCAAGATAAATATTATAAACGTCTCAGATCAAATCAAATAACAGACATTAAAATACGAGTTCAGAAATCCCTGGAATTGAAATAAAAATACTAACTAAATAAAGACTCTCAAAACACGTCTCTCTGTATCGCAAATCGCCTCTGCCTCTGCCTCTCTCCAGAATTATGCTACTGGACGTCTTCCTCCAATTAATAAGACATGCATATATACTTAGGTCATTTAATAGAATATTGATGGGCTTGACCAACTCAAAGCCTTTTTCCGATCATCACGAAAGAAATAGATCATGGGCTTCAGAGCCTTTTTTTTTCTCACTCACGTGGCTAATTGAAATAACCAACAATAACAACAATTAATGGGCCTTAATCCCTGGACCCGCTACATGTTGTATTCTGACATTGAAATTCCTATGGACTTTTTCTTTCAATTAATTCGGTTAACTCGTGTTCAATATATCTCAACACTCAGCTCGTCTCAGGTTTTATCAAAAAGATTTAAAGATATCTAAAATTCACCAAAAATACAAGAAATAGACCAAGCGTGGAATAATATCATCAAAACACATATAAGTAATTAATCATGTCATCTTAATACAAACGAGTCCAATAAATTGCACTTTAATCTATTAAAAATATGCATAATTTTCTACTTACCAAATACCCCCACACTTAAATATTTACTTGTCCTCAAGTAAAACAACACCAAGAAAGTAACAATGGAGAAGCTAAGGAATTCACTCAAGTCCTTTCTACACACAAAACGTGACACTAAAGCAAAGTAGCAACTCATGAAATCCCGAACTAAGGTCAATGAAATTAGAAATTGCGAACTTTTGAAAGATTCCATTCAAGTTCCCAAAATCATCTATGATAGATCCTCAATTCCTTGACTTGTCAAGCCCCTTACCATACTTCAACTCCCCTACAATTTGTTTGATCTAAATTAGGCAACCCAACAAACTCTGCATTCTAGTGCACCCCCTATCTCCTTATTTCTTTTATAAGGTCTGCAGCACCACTCTACCTGTCGAGTTTTAACTCTAATGGTATCCGACTTTGACACGTTCGAACCCCCGAAAGTAGGCAGCTGTCTCAGCACCTTTTTTTTCCAAACGTAAAACCGCAACTTCACTCAATCATTAGGTGTTAGCTCAAATTTTTCTCTTTTTTTTTCTATCTTTTTTTTTCGAACTCCTAAAAATGGGCAGTTGTACCGGTTTTTTGTTTGTTACACAATTCTTCAACTAAACTCCTTCTCCTCCTTACCACATAATTTTCTTTTTTTTTTCAACCTTAAGGGGTACACTTCGAATGCGTAATTTATCTAAGCGACCTAATTAGACTACTTTAATTGCAAGGAATAGAAGCACAATTTAGGACCATAACTCATCAATTCACCAATTTACTATCATAAACTCAAACGGACCCTCTCATGAAACCTTCATCTACTCCCAACATCCGTATGCATCAAACAAAGCAAATTTAACCAGAACTCCACAGTGTACCACCAAACAATAATATCACATTCATATAACAAATACAGAAGAACGACACACAATCACAAAAATTCAGATCATGCCACAAATTCCCCCCACTCAGAATAAAGCTTGACCTCAAGCAATATATAACAAATCAACAGGCATGATAGGAAAATGTAAGATATGAAAAGAGTAAACCTGATCAGTAGCGAGGGTCAGTGGGGTGTTGAACACCCTGCCCTTGTGTGCTTTCTTTGACCTGTGTTCTTAGGGAACCTGCAAAAGGAGGATAAAAAAAATACGACCAAAGAGGGATCAAGTAGAAATTTCATCGCCATCGTGACTTTGGGGGCCCAAAGGTCAAAATTGCGAAAAATTCACAAAGGACACACCTAAATAACGGAGATTACGGAGGAGAGAAATTAACAACTAAGACACCAAAATACTAAAAAAAATAGAAAAATAAGTCCCCACCCCTTTCAATATTCTATTAGTTGACCTAAGTATATATGCATGTCTTATTAATTGGAGGAAGACGTCCAACATCATAATTCTAGAGAGAGGCAGAGGCAGAGGAGATTTGCGATACGGAGAGACGTGTTTTGAGAGTCTTTATTTAGTTAGTATTTTTATTTTAATTTCAGGGATTTTTGAATTCGTATTTTAATGTCTGATATTTGATTTGAGACGTTTATAATATTTATCTTGGGATTGTTTATTTTATCTAATTTAACTTTCAACATACGTGAATGTTTAATTTGGATTGACCACCTAGGTTAGATTATTCTTGTATGTCTGCTAGTTCGTAAATTTATAATCCGTAATTGTTGTAGATTTATGGCAATTGGTAGCGACTAGTAATTTACTAGGGTGATTTAAACTAGGTTCTTTCGAATCGAGCTTGCGTATTCGGAAATTTGTTTGTCCTTTATCCTAGAGTTTAATGCTTTTGACTGGATTAAATTTAGATTGTATCTAGACTGTTCAGTTAAAAAGAATCATTGGAGAGCTTGTTTCAATTGAGTATAATTAAGGGAACAAAACCGGTAGTCAGAGCTTGTTGACTACTGAGGGGCATTAATCCTGTGGATAAATAAAGTAAACGTCGATGTTAGTTAACAGCGTTAAAGTCGAGGGATGAATGAACTGTGAATTGGAATACGTTTTTATTTATTGAATTTTTCTTAGACCATCTCCAGTAGTTGGCTCTACTCTGGAGCCAATTCAGCACTACTCTATTCTAGAGCCAACACAAAATCTCCAGCAGTTTGCACTACTTTTTGCACTAAAATGGAATATTCTATAAAGATTCTTTATTTTTGATTTTTTATGTTATATATAATTATCTATATTTATAATGTATTTGTATACTTATTTCTAATATAAATTAATTTTTATATTATATTTAAATTTAAATAAAAAATATAAAATTGATAAAATTGTTGAGCAAATCAAAATTGAAAATTCAACATAATATTAGAACGAAAATTCTAAATTACAATGATAACTTAAATTACAACTAAAATATAATTTACAATACAATAGACACTGATTACTCAGCGTTGGAATATTCTTCCCACAAATGATCAATTAGTGCATTGCGGAGTGCGAAATGAGCCTCTGCATCTCTAATTTGTCTAAACCTGCCAAGAAAATTTTGAAATTGATCATTAGGTTCATTATTAACAAATTCAAGATCCGGAGATGACACTTCTTGTGCCTCTTCAATTGGAGCATCAAGGTCACGTTCATCCTCGACTATCATATTATGCATTATTATGCATGCAGATATTATATCATGCAAATCATTTTTACTCCAAAAACGTGCTGGATTTGCCACAATTGCAAATCGACTTTGGAGAACTCCAAATGCTCGTTCCACATCTTTTCTGCATGATTCCTGTTTCATAGCAAAATATTTTTTTTACGACCATTTGGTTCATGTATAGTTTGGACAAGTGTTGCCCATTTGGGATATATACCATCGGCTAAGTAATAACCCATGTTGTATTCCTTTCCTTGAATGACATAATGTGCAGGAGGAGCAATACCTCTAGCAAGATTAGAGAACAAATGAGACGTCTCCAACACATTAATATCATTGTTGGATCCTGGTATCCCGAAATACGCATGCCATATCCACAAATCATAATCAGCCACAACTTCAAGAATAATAGTTGGAGATCCACTTCGGCCGGAATATTGTCCTGCCCATGCAGTTGGACAATTTTTCCACCTCCAGTGCATACAATCCAAACTACCTAACATTCCTGGGAAGCCACATTGCTTACCTATATGAAGGAGTCTAGCAACGTCGGCTGGGGTGGGTGTTCTCAGATATTCCTCTCCGAATTTCTCTACGACAGCACGACAAAATCTTTTCACACATTCAATTGCTGTAGACTCTCCAATTTTGATGTACTCATCTGCCAGATCTCTTTGGAACACCATATGCTAGCATTCGAAATGCAGCTGTTACTTTTTGGAGCGTAGACAAACCAAGTTGTCCAGCTGCGTTCTTTCGCTGCATAAAATAATTATCATACTCTTTTACGACTTTGACAATATAGAGGAATAAAGTACGAGACATTCAAAACCGAAGACAAAAATGCTCGTCATTAACCGTTGGATTTTCAGAAAAATAATCGTTGACGAGTCTAGCAGCTGCACCTTCTCGATCACGATAAATTGTTCTCCGACCAGCAACTGAGCCTCCATGAGTGGGATTGACATTTTCATAAAATTGGGATATCTCATTGTTTTTTAATATTTGTTGTGCAATCACTCGTTGTTCTAAATCTAAACTCACGAAAAATTGTTGAAACTCATCGTCGGATGAGCTTGAGCTTGAAGAAACAAAATGATTGAAATTCATTTTATTTTTTTTTGAAGAAAAATGATGAAGCTTATAATAAAATTGCTAATTGAAAGTGGTGATAGTGGAGTAAATCACAAAGTGGTGATATTGGAGTAAAGCACAAAGTGGTGATAGTGGGGTAAAACAAATTGTAATGTATGATCATTATATAATAGTCCAAAGTGGTGATAGTGGAGCAAAGCACAATCTGTGTGCATTCAATGACAGCCACCGATAACAATCGAATCTTTTAATCTCGACCGTAGATTTAATTCTGAAAAAGTAGTGTGAGTGGAGTAAAGCACAATCCGTGTGCATTCAATGATAGCCACCGATAACAATCGAATCTTTTAATCTCAGCCGTAGATTTAGTTCTGAAAAAGTAGTGTGAGTGGAGTAAAACACAATCCGTGTGCATTCAATGATAGTCACTGATAACAATCGAATCTTTTAATCTCAGCCGTAGATTTATTTCTGAAAAAGTAGTGTGAGTGGAGTAAAGCACAATCCCTATATTCCAAAATTTCCTATATATAGATGACATACACCACATTTTCACACACACTTCTCTATCTTTCATATATATTTTCTCTCAAAATGTCTAAACAGCGCTCTTCTAACTACACTTTTGCTGAAGATATCCACCTTGCTCAAATGTGGCTTGATGTCTCACAGGATTCAATAGTGGGCAATAACCAGCCCAGAGCACGATTTTGGGAGCGTATTGCTGAGAAATACAACACTAAAAAGCCAAACTCGAAGATAAGTGATCGTAACGAAAGATCGGTGCAATGCCGCATGCAACTCATCCACAAGGAATGCAAAAGGTTCAACGGATGTTTACGACAAGTCGAACTCCTGAATCCAAGTGGTGCAAATGAACAAAATATCGTAAGTAGTGTTTATTTGCATTTCTTTTATTAAGATATCAACATCTTTTAACTTCAACTTTGGTTATATCTTATGCAGTACCAACTTGCACATGAGATGTTCATGTCAATAAAAGGATGTGAAGAAGGTTTCAAATACGATCATGTTTGGCCTACTATTAAAGAGTTTGTGCAGTCTCAAGTTCAAACAAATAGTGGAGTCTCTTGGATCTCGAAATTTAAAATATGATGGAGTCTCCTACTCACCCCCCTCCATTCACTATTAATTTAAGTGAAGATAACAATTTAATTGATGGTTCTCCATCACAAAGGCCTGAAGAGGGGGTCAAAAAGTCTAAACTAAAGAGGAAACAAGGCGAAGAAATGTTTAGTTTCTTACAAACGATCAGAGAGGAGAATGAGAAACTTCGGGGATTACTTGAAAGTTCAGTTGAAAAATCGGACCGTGGTATGGATATGCTCTGTAAAAAACTTGAAGGACTCAAGAAAAAAAAATAGAATTAAATCAACAAAGTGAGAGATGAAAAAATTATGAATATCAATCCGAACTCCATTGAGGATCCTGAACGTCGTACGTCATTGATGTTTGAGCAACAAGTAATAATGCAGAAAAGGAGGCAAGCACACATAGCAAACACTAGTAGTAGCGTGTATGATATGTTTGGACAATTTCCAGATCTTGGGGGATCTGGAAGTGGTCTTTCTGAGTATTAGAATATATATTAGTTGTATGTTATTTTTTTAATGATTGTATGCTTTTATCTAATAGTTATTATGTTATGATGTTTTTTTTTAATTTTATCTATTTGTAGTAATTTCATGTAATCGTTCTCAATATTGTAACGTTTGCATCATTTTATTATGTAATTTTATGTTATCTTTTCAATTATGTGTAGTATTTTAATTCATAACATATTTTAAATTAATTGAGATTTTTTTGAATTAACTATAATATTAATTTATTTTTCATTAATTGAATACAATAATAATTGATTTTTAATATTAAGTAAAAATAATAATTTAATTATATATGCCATCACATAAATTATTCTAAGTTATCACATAAATAATAATCTAATAATATATCCATCACATAAATCCAATTAAAATAAATAAGAAAAAAAAAAGTAGCGCAGCTTTGACGTGCGCCACATTCAGCGCACTTTCACCATGAACAGTTGTTTAATTCTATTGTGGCGCAGGCATTGGCGCACCATTGGAGATGAAAAATAGAGTAATACGCAACTCCAGCGCACTGCTGGAGATGGCCTTAGTATTTTATTGTTTTATTAGTATTTAGAAACCAATCCTCCCCCCCTTTCATGTTGCATGTTTGTCCCTATAAATTCGTACAATTAACACATTAATTATTTTCACGTTCCCTGTGGATCGACCCTTACTTATCCTACTACACTCTAGTGGATCGGTTAAGGTATTATATTTATTTTTGGGTGTCGGCGACAACACACCAGCCTCTGTCGGGTAGTTTGACCTATTCCCAACCTTGCCGGCAAAGTAGTGGAAAATGGGTTATTTTCATGTTACACTGCTTGGCACTGCCAGCAGTGCATTAGCATATTGTACCACATGCTTAACATGTTGTATAATATAATAAGTATATACATGTGGTACAACATATTAAAGCATTGTTGGGCAGTGTCTAGCATTGTAACATAAAAAAAAAGAGTTAATATCAGTTTTGGTCACCAAACTTTACCACAATTTCACTTTTGATCACCAAGTTTCACTCGCCATCAAAATTAGTCACTATAATATACTCTTTTAGTCAGTTTTGATCAAGACGTTAGTTGACTGTCATTGATTTGATGGAAACTATTAATTTGAGGTGTTACATGCGACTATATGAAGTTATGTGCCTTTAAAAATACTTTCAATTTTAATCCATCACTTGTTGCTTTTTCTTTCCCCATCCCATCCAACCATAGCCGACCACCATACTCTGCATCATCTTCTTCCCCAAGTTCATCTGCAAAAGTTTAAACATTGTTCCATAATTTTTCACTATTCAATTTTAATTTAAATTGCATTTCATATCCCCAAATCATTTTTTTCTTCTTTATATTCTAAATTCAAATATATTTTTTTAATTTTATCATTTCGATGGAAAACTTTAAGATCTGAGGAGTGAATAAAAAAAGTATTGGTGATGGAGAGGGATCGTGTTGGGAGAAGTATTGCAGGTAAAGGTCAGGCCCAAATCGACACCAATAATTTCTTTGGCAAGAGGTTTTTCTTTGAATATGGGAGATAAGCTTTCTTGGGTTATTTAATTTGAATCCTGGATAAAATTTTTGGAGCAAGAAAATGAGGAGGGAGGGGAAGAATACAGGTCGTGCCTGATGTTACGAAGGATACAGGTAATAAGCTTACTCCAACTGGTTTACATTCGAACTATGGTGTTGGGCATTCTGCTGGTATCTCTGGTTCTTTGACTAAACCTGGAGTTGCTTCGAATTTGGGGGGTATTGCTGGTAGTTCTACACAACAGCCTGCTGGTGCTGTTCATAAGGCAAATATGATCCTTCAGCAGGCTGTTCGTAATGGCCATAATGTTGATGGGGAGGCTGATATGTTGCATTTGGAATCACCGGTTCCGCCTCCAATTAAGTCTTTCGTCCATGCTCTCAATCCTTCGACGGCTGCCCCAATCCGAAAGGATGAGTTCCTTTCGGTCAACATTGATGATTTGATACATTAACAAGGGGTGCGTGATCTGCAAAACTCTGTCATTGGGCGTATCTTATTAAGATCAGGAGCTAGACCGATTCCGACTGTGGATCTTAAGACTTTACTAGACAAAACTTGGAATATTAAGGGAGGATGGAAACTTGTAACTTTGGGTCGGGGATACTTCAACATCCAATTTGATGACTTGAAGGAGCGAGACAGGATTTTTTTGAAATGTTCTTGGCCCATAGAACTTGGGACGATCAGACTCCAAAAATGGGTGTCGGAATTCAACCCCTACAAGGTTAGCTCGCCGATTGTGAATGTATGGGTTTGTATCTTTGAACTGCCAATGGAGTATTTTTATGTGCCCATTATTGAGAAAATTGCATCCGCCCTTGGTCCTGTTGTAAGCATTGATGAACATACTCGGAATAGAACCATGTGCCACTACGCTCGTGTCCTAATTGAACTAGATCTTCGTAAAGCCAAAGAATATAACATCATGTACGAGAGATCAGGATATTGTTCGATTGCTTCGGTAGGCTATGAGCAACACCCGAATTTTTGTACCCACTGTCAGGTAATCGGTCACTCGGTGGACAACTGCCATGCTCATGGAAGGAACCAGCTAGAGGGAAAGCCAGATGACAAACCCAAACCCCCTGGTCCGGGCAAAGGACATAAACAACAGGCTTGGGCCCTAAAGGTGCCTACGAAAAAGAATACCAGCACAGTTGACCATTCTGGGGACACTCAAAACACGGGACCTTCTAATACTATGGCAGACAAGATGGCTGATATTGAGATGCAGGAGGTTGGGGAGGACGAGGCCCTTCCCTCTTTTGGGGATTTGGGTGTTGTGGTTGAGCAGGTCTTGGAGGAAAAAGGTCCTGAAGGGGTTACAATGGCCCCCTCTGAGGTTGAGCAGATATTGGGAAAAGAAATTCACGGGGAGAAAGAGCAGGTTCACATCCAGGATTCAGAAGATTGGGAGACAGCTAAAAAGAAGAAGGCGGTCTCGCCAACATGTCTACAGGTTTCACCTCCACCTGCTGCCTCTAATTCATTCATTGTACTGTTGGGGAAATGGGGGTGCCCGGATCTATTCGAGATGATTTTAAATACATATTTAAATTAATCAATTAATTACTAGCATGAATTAATCCTAAATCAATTCAACATAATAATTAATAAGCGAATAAACAACATGCGTACACGTAATCCACGTAAATCCTAAGCATGCAAACACTAGGAGTTACGAGACTACTAACCTCTTGTAGAGACAACTGATGAGACGATGGATCAACCCAAAAAACCTTCCCAAATATGTCCCAAGTCCACGAACGCAATCTGGTGGGAGGATTCTCACGAACAATTTTAATAAGAGAGAAAATCAAAAATATTTTGTCACCACATTTGTGGATTTATAATATTTCCAACACATGGAATTGCACTCTCACGATTGAAGTTTTTCAAAAAATTACAGTTTATCGACGTTTCAAAAATATTTGATTTTTTTGTCGATGCTGATATTTTTCCGAAAAATCAACTTCTGTGTTGTGTTGGAGATGAAAAATTCATCTCCTATTTATAATAAGGGGGGACGAAATTTTTAGGTCAATTGGGCATTGAGAAATTTTCTTGTTTCTTCTCTAAGAAACAATCTTGAATATATCCAATATATTCTATTTCCCAAAATATCTCCCAACAAAATCTTCTCCTCCTTATTGTTATGGAATTTTCGAAAATTTACTTAATAAATATCCAAGTGGGAGATTCCTTGAATTTAATGAGATAATCTTGTATTCCAAGAATACTTATCTTCATTCCATAACAAAATTCAAAGAAAATCTTTCTCCCTCTTTTATTTATTATTTTCGAAAAAAATTGGAAAATTAGGCAATACTATTTTCTTCTCTTTTTCATTAATTGGACTTTATTTTGGGCTATTTGAGGGGCCTTTAGGAGAATTAAGATTGGACTCCAATGGACTATGAAGCTATAATATTGGGCCAAATATTATTCAAAGTCCATTAATATTAATTTACTCCACTATAAAATTAATATTGAACTATCCATCTTAACCCATATTACGACTTTACTATAATATGACTCCCGGTCATTATTTCTCGTGTTTAAGATTATCTTAGTCCATTAATTAATTAAGCCACTGAACAAGCTTTATATTAATTAATATCTTTATCCTTGGAGTAAAGACAGCTCAACATTATTATTCATACCGGAAATAAATTTCCACTTGCAAGATTTGATATGATAAAGATTCTGAGCCCACCAAGGGGACAAATCAAGCAAGACGTACTTGCACACGATTCTCCATATTAAATGTCAGCAATCGCCATGTAATTAATAATATTGCCCAAGATATAAGGTATCGAATCACAATGACTCTCTTCCTATCATAAGTCAAAGCAATAGTTATTAATTTCACACGATCCTATTTAAGGGACGGAGATTAAGAAATAACACGCCACTGAGGTCTAATTATTGTACATTCAGTACCGAAGAATTTATCCTCATGTAGGTCCTATTCAGTGCATCCAAATGCACTAGTATAATCTCTTGGTCAAGACAAGCCAATCTGAGTCTTATACATCAACCTTTCATGGTGGTTTGTTCATTTCCATCTAGGTTGTGAATTTGTACTTAATTAAGAGGAGCTGTTAATTTGATCTTCTGTGATCTGGTATCACCAAATTAACTACAACGTAATACATACAGACTTATTGAACGAGTTTGCAATAAATATATATAACATTCATTCATATTTAAATGCAACAGTGATTAATAATTTATTTCAGTAAATAAGAAAATTCATTTTGGTTATACAAAGTAAAAGCATACTTTTCAGTATAACCCCAACAATCTCTCTGTCATGGCTCTTCCCCCATGCAAAACACACTACCCGAGGTAGACTTTCTGGAGTCAACATCTGATTGAAAATCCGAGTCCGTGTAACCGATGGGGATTAGACTATCTGACTGGTAAACCAACATTCTGTCCCGTGTCCTCTTCAGATACTTCAGAATGTTCTTTACAACAGTCAAATGCGCTTACCCAGGGTTACTTTGATATCTAGCTACCATGCCTACGGCAAAACAGATATCCGGTCTCGTGCACAGAATTGCGTACATGAGGCTTCCCACAACCGAAGCATAAGGGATGCATTTCATGTCATCTATCTCATTCTGTATTTTTGGGACACATTTCTTTGGATAGATGGATTCCATGTCTGTAGGGCACAAAGCCTTTCTTGGAATCTTGCATACTGAAGCGTTTCAAAACAGTGTCTTTGTATGAGGCTTGCGAAAGCCCGATCATTCTTTTCCTGCGATCTCGAGTGATCTTGATCCTTAGGATGTGACCGGCTTCCCCTAAATCTTTCATATCAAACTATTTTGATAGCCATGCCCTTACGTCCGATAACACCTTTACATCGTTCCCGATGAGCAGTATGTCGTCTACGTATAGTACCAAAAATACCAATGCAGTTCCGTCACACTTTTTATAAACACAACTTTCAAAGTTGTTTTGATCAAAACCGTAGGATTTTATAACTTGATCAAAACACTGATTCCAAGCACGAGATGATTGCTTCAACCCATAAATGGACTTCTTAAGCTTGCAAATCAGATGCTCTTGACCCTTTTCAATGAAGCCTTCGGGTTGTTGCATATAGATTTCTTCGTCAAGACTTCCATTGAGGAAAGATGTCTTGACATCCATTTGCCAGATGTCAAAGTCTAAATACGCAGTAATCGACAAGAGAATATAGATGGACCTGAGCATGGCTACTGGCGAAAAGGTTTCCTCATAGTCGATCCCTTCTTTCTGAGTGTACCCTTTTGCCACTAGTCTTGCTTTAAAGGTTTCAACCTTTCCGCCTGTTCCCCTTTTTCTCTTGTATACCCACTTGCATCCAATGGGTTTTACCCCATTAAGTGGTTCGACTAGCTCCCACACTTTATTGTGATCCATTGAACCCATTTCGGCTTCCATTGTTGTTTGCCAAGAGGTTGCATCTTTGTCTTGGATCGCCTCATTGTAGGAACATGGATCTAATTCTTCGCCTGAGATCAAGTCCGAAGACTCTCCAATCCCTAAGAATCGTTCGGGTTGTCGGACAACCCTCCCACTACGACGAGGTTCTGGTTGTGAAGGCGTGATGTTTGGTATATCATTTTGTACAGTTGGCAATGGAGTTGGCCCCTTAAGTTCTTCCAAGGTAATTTCACTTTTAGGCTTTTTTATCGTTCATATAGTCTTCTTCCAAAAATCTAAAGTGTGTACTGATTACGATCTTTTGATCTTCGGGACCATAGAACATGCATCTTTTCGTCTCGTCGGGATACCCAATGAACAACCTTAATTATGAACGTGCATCCAACTTACCAGCTTCCTTGTCCAACACATATGTCGGACACCCCCAGATCCTGATGTTTCCATAGCTGGGCTTGCGCCCTGTCCACAATTCTCTCGGGGTTTTAGGAACTGATTTGGATGGCACTAAGTTTAGAATATAAGCCGCTGTTTCCAAAGCGTAACCCCAGAACGATTTTGGTAAATCTGCATAACTCATCATTGATCTTACCATTTCTAGAAGTGTTCTATTTCTTCGTTCTGCAACCCCGTTTTGTTGAGGGGTACAAGGTGCAGTCAATTGGGATACAATCCCCTCTTTCGACAGGTAGTTCAAGAATTCATCACTGAAGTATTCGCCTCCACGATCAGATCGTAGAAACTTGATAGTCTTTTCCTTATGATTCTCTGCTTGAGCCTTAAATTCTTTGAATTTATCAAAGGTCTCAGATTTATGCTTCATTAGGAAAATGTATCCGTAGCGTGAGTAATCATCGATAAACGTAACGAAATACTCGTAGCCACCTCTAGGTTTGATTTGCATTGGACCACACACGTCGGTGTGAATGATTTCTAACACTTCCTTAGCTCTAAGCCCCTTGGCTCCAAATGCCCTCTTGGTCATTTTACCCTCCAAGCACGATTCACAAATTGGAAATGGTTCAATCTAGAGAGACCCCAATGAACCATCTTGAACCAACCTTTGAATCCTTTTTGGGTTAATATGACCTAATCTTAGGTGCCAAAGAAGTGTTTCGTTCACGTTAGCCGAATGCTATCTTTTGTGAGTGGTGTGCACAGTTAATAATATAGAGATTGTTCCGTAAAATTCCACGACAGATAATCACATCATTACGAAAAATAGTAACATGCTTATTAAAATGAACAGAATATCCATAGACAAATAGTTTAGAAACTGAAACAAGGGTTTTCCAAAAAACAGGAACATAAAGAACATCTCTTAAAATTAAAAACTGGTCTTCAAAAGACAGGTGCACGTCTCCCACTGCTTCAGCTGCCACTCTCGTAGCATCGCCTAGCGTGATGAGGATCTCACTTCCACTAAGTTGTCGGGTCCGCTTGAACCCCTGTAATGTGAAATAAACATGATCAGTGGATCCCGTATTCACTACCCACGAATGGGCAGCATACTCCGCCAAATAAATTTCAACAACTAGTGAGTGAGAATTACCTTTCTTTCCATTTCTTTTGGGTTTGGAACAGGCTGACCTCCAATGTCCTTCTTCACCGCAGTTGAAACATTTTTCCTTTGGTTTCTTTTGGACCTTTAGCCAACTGGCCTTCTTACCCTTTTTCTTAGTGGCCTTGTTTTGGATCGGACCATTCATCTTCTCAACGAACTTACCCACCATTGGTCTAGATCTTGAGAGAAGTTTCTTAGTCACCAAAGCTTCGTCTTCTTGTCCCAAGTGTTTCTCTATCGTCTCCAAGATTTCTTGCAGAGTATCCATTAAAGCACAGTAGAACTCACTAAAGTACCTTGGAAGAGTTAGGACTCATCACAAAACCACAGTAGAACTCATTAAAGCACCTTGGAAGATTAGGAACAAGAATTCGATTTGAGCCTCATCACAGTACTAAGTACCGAGGTAAGGAAGTTTTTCAAAATGGCATTTGATCATGAGAATGTGATCCCTTACGGGCGTTCCCTCGATCATCTTTAGCTTTTCCACACCATTTTGATGAAACTCTTTGGCCATATTGCTCTCTGAGGAAAACATTTCCTCAAGACTTTGTACAATTTCCGCAGCCGAATCAACCCCCTCATGAATGAGTCTCAAATCATCAGACAGTGAAGTCAAGATTACGAGCTTCATTGATTCGTTTGCTTGCTCCTAGATTTTGTACAAACATCTTTTTGCACTTGATGACCTTTCAGTTGATTTTTCAGGTTTTTGCCCACCAAGAACCCAATGATGTTTTTGTGCAGTGAGGACAAAAGACATATTACGTTTCCAAATGACATAGTTTTCACCAGTGAGTTGGTGTTCTTTGAGCATATATTTCAGTTGATTAAAAGATTGCGACATGATGAAACTGAAAATAAACATACATCTTGTGTCAATATCCGGATCAACACAAAGAAAATCACATAATTCGATCACATGATTCATATTAAAATCTCAAAAAATATGAACATGCATCAGCCAACATCTCAAAACAGATTTAAATGAGCCTCTTGGGAGGGTCATCATTTAAATCACATTCAAGCAGGTTACAAACAAGAACAGTTACAAACCTTTAATTTCAAAATTAATAGTCGGCTCCTACTTGACCAATATAAAATTGACAGGGACTTCGGTAAAGTATATGCATATCAATTTTATACCTAAGTAGTAACCATGATTAAATACAGAATTACTACTTCGTTTTGATCGAGCCTCGTGGGAGGGTCATCGTCGCCACTAATAATAATTCACAATCATCCTTTTGAGAATTTATTCATGTGAAAGCTATCTTTTGACCGTCCCGTAGGGGAATTTCTCCAAAAGATTTCACAAATAAATAAATCATGGAGGTCAAAATTAATTCGATTCAAAATCAAATTAATTATTAAAGCATACTTAGTAATTTTTGAATTTGAGATTTTTCGTTGAGCAATTCTCATGCAAACACATTTAAACAAATTAAATAAAGCATAAGAAAAAATACAACAATAAATCAAGCAAAGAAGAAAATAAACACATTGGGCACATATTATCCAACTGTCATGGTTTTATTTTCCTAGGCTTGATCTTGAAGAAATACCGTCTTGAATTTCTCCCACTCGTTCGTCTCGAAAAAGCATTTCGTCTTCGAACGCCACGGCGGCTTCGCTGGCCGGGATGCACGCCCAAGATCCGCCCGGTTGTTGGCGGGCGACCGACAGGCGCCTTAGGCGCAGGGCGCGTCGCCCATGGTTGCTCGGCAACCCTCGGCGGCGTCGGCGAGCCTCGTCGGGGTAGCGCGAAAGGCTGCCCATTGCCTTCGCCCGCTAGCCCAAGGCGGCGTCTGCGCGATCACGCCGTCAGATCCAAGATGCGTCAGGGCGATCGCCCGTGGCAGGCGCTAAGCCTGTTCGACCCGATGGCGCCCGCGTGGCGCCAGTGCCTCCTTGGCGTTTTCGGCTTGACGCACGTCACCCACGTATGGTTCCGGATCCGTCTTTACTCCTAGTCTCCATCTTCGTCTTCGATCAGGTTACAATTTATTTAACGAAAAATAAATACACCTTAAATCTAGAATAGTCTATTACATTGATCAAATCAAATAGCCTAATCTACTCGTGGATTTTCTCACGAGAAAAACAAATCCGAACGAGTCGAATTAAAAACCATTCATTCATACGCATGAAAATTGAACACATTAAATACCATGACAATTGGATACCTGCCAAAAAAATCTAGCAATTCTACAATCCAATTTTCAATTTAATGTCCAACATAATTTAAATAACAATTTAACAGTCAGAGCTCGAAACCAGAGCTCTGATACCAGTTGTTGGGGAAATAGGGGTGCCCAGATCTATTCGAGATGATTTTAAATACATATTTAAATTAATCAATTAATTACTAGCATGAATTAATGCTAAATCAATTCAACATAATAATTAATAAGCGAATAAACAACATGCGTACACGTAATCCACGTAAATCCTAAGCATGCGGAATCTAGGAGTTATGATATTACTAACCTCTTGTAGAGACAACTGATGAGATTATGGATCAACCCAAAGAGCCTTCCCAAATATGTCCCAAGTCCACGAACGCAATCCGGTGGGAGGATTCTCACGAACAATTTTAATAAGAGAGAAAATAAAAAATATTTTGCCACCACCTTTGTGGATTTCTAATATTTCCAACACATGGAATTGTACTCTCACAATTGAAGTTTTTCGAAAAAATACAGTTTATCGACGTTTCAAAATTATTTGATATTTTTGTCGACGCTGATATTTTTTCCGAAAAATCAACTTCTGTGTTGTGTTGGAGATGAAAAATTCATCTCCTATTATAATAAGGGGGGACGAAATTTTTAGGTCAATTGGGCATTGCGAAATTTCCTTGCTTCTTCTCTAAGAAACAATCTTGAATATATCCAATATATTCTATTTCCCAAAATATCTCCCAACAAAATCTTCTCCTCCTTATTGTTATGGAATTTTCGAAAATTTACTTAATAAATATCCAAGTGGGAGATTCATTGAATTTAATGAGATAATCTTGTATTCCAAGAATACTTATCTTCATTCCATAACAAAATTCAAAGAAAATCTTTCTCCCTCTTTTATTTATTATTTTCGAAAAAATTGGAAAATTAGGCAATAATATTTTCTTCTCATTTTCATTAATTGAACTTTATTTTGGGCTATTTGAGGGGCCTTTAGGAGAATTAAGATTGGACCTCCAATGGACTATGAAGCTATAATATTGGGTCAAATATTATTCAAAGTCCATTAATATTAGTTTACTCCACTATAAAATTAATATTGAACTATCCATCTTAACCCATATTACGACTTTACTATAATATGGCTCCCGATCATTATTTCCCGTGTTTAAGATTATCTTAGTCCATTAATTAATTAAGCCACTGAACAAGCTTTATATTAATTAATATATTTATCCTTGGGGTAAAGACAACTCAACATTATTATCCATACCGGAAATAAATTTCCACTTGCAAGATTTGGTATGATAAAGATTCTGAGCCCACCAAGGGGACAAATCAAGCAAGACGTACTTGCACACGATTCTCCATATTAAATGTCAGCAATCGTCATGTAATTAATAATATTGCCCAAGATATAAGGTATCGAATCACAATGACTCTCTTCCTATCATAAGTCAAAGCAATAGTTATTAATTTCACACGATCCTATTAAAGGGACGAAGATTAAGAAATAACACACCACTGAGGTCTAATTATTGTATATTCAGTACCGAAGAATTTATCTTCCTGTAGGTCCTATTCAGTGCATCCAAATGCACTAGTATAATCTCTTGGTCAAGATAAGCCAATCTGAGTCTTATACATCAACCTGTCATGATGGTTTGTTCATTTCCATCTAGGTTGTGAATTTGTACTTAATTACGAGGAGCTTTTAATTTGATCTTCTGTGATCTGGTATCACCAAATTAACTACAACGTAATACGTACTGACTTATTTAACGGGTTTGCAATAAATATATATAACATTCATTCATATTTAAATGCAACAGTGATTAATAATTTATTTCAGTAAATAAATAAGAAAATTCAGTTTGGTTATACAAAGTAAAAACATACTTTTCAGTATAACCCCAACATGTACCACCTGTGGGGGATGGAAATACAACTTCGGAATTGGATGCAGAAGTGGAAGATTCTCCGAATGACCTTCTGGGCCCACAGGTGAAGTCCCCAGCGGAGAAGACGACGAAGAAGATCGGCAGACCTCGTGAAGGAACAAAGCAAAAGCCTATTGCTCTTGTCCCCCCCTACAATACTCGGGCAAGAGCAACTACTGTACCTCCGATTCCATCTGTTTCAGAGGCGGTGGCCATAGTAAAGCTCATTCACAAACGACTTTCGACATTGACGATGAACCCCTGCGTAAAATGCATTTATTAGAGTCTTGGGCTGATCGTTGTGCTTAGTTGTTTTCACTTACTTGCTTTGGTTTCATGGTCACTTTAGGGCCATAGACTTTTCTCTTTCACTTGTACGGGTCACTTTTGGGCCCCCGTTTCTTTTCCCTTTTAATAAATTATCTATTTTTGCTTTAGGTATTCAACAGTCTATGGATTTTAATACTCTATGAATTTTCTTTGATTCTCTTCCAAAAATATAAATAGCTTTCACTCTCCAAAATCTCTTCTAACAACTAAAGATTTCTACGTATTTTTAGGGAGAACTCCGAAGACGAAAGGTCAGAAGAAAATAATCTTTGTTGTTCTCCTGCCATCGCCATCGTTCTCCTGCCACCGGATGAAGCAGCGCTCACCCCGTGCCCTGCATCGCTGCACGACGCCGCCCACAATTCAATCCGAATTTGGGGATGAATCCCGACATGGATATCGATCCAATTAACGATACTATATTTTGCCACCAACATAAATTAAAAGAATTAGCAACGTTTGATCCCCATCAATACTATCGATTTTGTCTTATTAAATCACATCAACATGGAAATGGAATCTGATCCGAGCGATTTTCCGTTGAAGATGACCACTGTTAGCAAATACATTCCCAAACACGGAGAAGACGCATCATCTAGCCGGAATTTCAAACCCTCGGAATGGCGGAGAAGGCACATAATCGATAGCGGCGACAACGCGCGTAAACTCATGGCCAATTCCTTACTCGCGTTGCTTGAAGAAACCCCGGAGTCTATGGAAATCCATGTAAATAAAAAAAAAAGTGTATTCCACAATCCTGTCAAGTCTAAGAAAATCCATGTAAATCAATTAAAAAAACCACCAAAACTCTGCATGGAGTCTATTGATTTTTTAAATCCACAGACTTTTTAAAGTCCAAAAAAATTCAATAGAATCCCAATTGAATACAACCCCTTAAATTAAATAATTTCCTAAAATAACTTAAATTTCAAAGTACTAATATTTTTCTATAATTTTTGTAATTATTTTTTATACTATTATAAAGATCTAACATTTATAAGAATTTTTAAAATAATTTTCAAATTTTTTAAAAGCTTTCAAAATATATAAACAGATTTTAGGTCATCTGGTGTATTTATATTTAAACAGTATAAATATATATTTAGTTTATAGATTTAACCTTTTCAATTCTAATTTTTATGTATTTTTTTATTTTAATAATCATGGTTTTATTAAAATGGGACATTTATATAATCAGGAATATTTATAATAATGAAGTTAATATATTCATTAATTTCTCAAAGCTTATTTAAAAGAGATTTACAATATTTTAATATTTTGGGTTTTATTTATTAAATAAATTACTTCAAAATAATTACATTTAGCACACTAAATAGTTTATTCAGTTAGTCAATGATGGTCAACTAGAGTTTTGTTCAAAACTGATTAAAAGATTGTATTATAGTGACCAATTTTGATAACGACTGAAATTTGGTGACCAAAAGTGAATTTAAGGTAAAATTAGGTGATCAAAACGGGGAAATTGCACATAGGTACATTTTTTTTTAAAACTTGCAACCAGGTACATTTTGGTTGCACATATGTGCAACCAAAATGTACCTGGTTGCAAGTACACTTCAAAAAAATGTACCTGGTTGCAATTACACCATCAAAACTGCTATTAACCCTAGCAAAAAACTGGAAAAAGAACTATGAGATGGATGAAAAATTTCATAAGAAGATCTGAATTTAAGGAATTGTCTCAAAATAAGGCTCAAATTAAAACTGTCTCAAATTAGAGCTTTATATTTCTTTCTTTTTTCAAATTAATTTTAACATCTCCTTAATCATATTATATGTGTATTATCAAATTAATTTTTCATTGTTGATTATCTAGGTTCGTAACTTCTCCCTTTAAAGATGTTAGATGATGATTTCTATCAGATCCACACCAGCGATAACCATAGTAACTTGTCTAATGGCCCAATAAAATCATTTAGTAAATTGAGGACCATAGAAGATTCTCATGATTATTCACCAGAAGATGGGGAGGAAGTCGACTTAATGAGTGTTCAAAATACGAATAAACAAGTGTCTTTTAAAGTAGAACAAAAATTATGTAGGTCCCGAACGGGTTTCAGTGAGGGTTGAAGTCTAGAGGGGAGGGATGAATAGACTTCAAAAACTTTTTAGTGGATCAGGTGTGATTTGCAAGTATGACTGATCAGAGTGCAATGAGAATCAGTTTGGACTGATATCCGACTTACTGATCTGGCAGGCAGATCAGTTAGGCGTCTATCAGTTTAACTGATGGTACAGAAGATTAGTTAACCCGTGTGAAAACCAATTTTACTCAAATAAGGATTCTAACCAATCTGGTTTGAATCAGATAACTAAAGTATTAAACTGATCAGATCAATAGCTTGATGCTAATCTGATCCTGGTACAGAATATGCATGCAGATAACAAGAGTAGTGTGCAGGTATGTGTAAAGCAGATTAAAGGCACACAAATTTATAGTGGTTCGGATAACTTGTCCTACGTCCACTCTTCCCTATCAGCAGGGGCACCAACTTTAACCAACTGGACTTAGTTTAATTTGTTAGTCCAACACAGTACAACCAACAAATATTTAATGAGTTCTCACTCAACCAATCCCTGAAATCTAATCTAGAAACCCTAGATAGAAATCCTGCTATAACAAACTTAACCTAACAGTGTTTGGGTATAAGATTTATTTTGTTCCAACTGGAATACTATCCTATCTTCTAAGTAGCCTAAAGCTAGAGGATAAGTATTCTGGCTAAGAACTAAGGGATGAACACTAAAGAATAAATCTTGAATTTGTGTTCTTCGTGCGGAAATTTTGAGAGCTTGAGATTGTGTATAATTTCCGTAACCTTACTAAGAAGGTTTGATCCCATATTTATAGGCACGAAATCGAACTAGCCGTTGGAGTGCAATTCGAATTTCGGTCTATTTTAGGTAGGTCTGCAGACGGATTTGACGTGCTTCAGGGGCGGCATGGCTGAAAGCATGCAAGCTTGTCCTTTCTAGCCGTTGACACTGAACCACAATTCTGCAGACTGTCAGTACTCCGTACGTGCATTGTCATCTTCTCATTGTCTATCAAGTATGATTCGGAGCACTTGAATAAGCAACGAGGTTGACATTCTTCTTGTCAGAAAACATTCCTCGTACTGGATAACATGGAAGTAGTTATCTGATGGAGCTGATACAGATCAGTTGACCATTGATCTGTCTACCTGATTTAGGTCTTCTGCTCGTAAGTTGTCTTAGCACAACTTACTGACCTTTCCTTGTAGTCATCTGATGTAGGTCGTCTGGTCTTGATGTCTTCAGTCTTGACTTGTCTGCTTCTTGTTGATCAGTTCTTCAACATCTCTGAACTTCATGACTTATCTGATTCTCAACTTATCTGCTTCAATCACTAGATCTTCATCATCTGATCTTCGAGTTAGCTGTTCTTCTGATCTTCAAGACTTAACCTATACATATTGAGTTCCTCCTCAATATGTGACCTATCTGTTACTTCAACTGTTTATACACTTCAGTTGTTCATCTTATCTGCTATTTTATATCATCAGTCAGCTAACAGGTCTGACTGGTCCTATTACATTATCTGTTTTGGAACTTCCATCGAAACTATAAATTTCCCAACAAATTATCTTCCATTGAAGAGTTTTATGAGACTGCGAAAAGCTACGGTGCATACAACAACTATGACTTATCAATTGTGATGAAATATAGAAAAAGGTGTAAAGCACGATGTGCGACTAATTGTCCTTGGCTTATTTCCCATCCTTCAATTTCTTAGTTGCTGAAAAAATTAAATTGGATATAATATCTTTAAAATGGAAGATTTTGTTCTAGAAAAATCATAAGATAAATGAAAATAAGAGTGGAAGAGAAGTTAGGAATATTGGATGCCATTAAATATCATCGTGAAGTATTCTAGATTTGAGACTTACAATTTTTAAAGTATATCTTAATTTGATAGAAAGTGAAATATAAAGCCCTAATATGAGATGATTGTTAATTTGGACCTTATTTTGAGACAATTCTTTAAATTCGGGCTTCTTATGAAATTTTTCCAAATATTTTTTTACAATAAAAAAAATATTTTTTTCTAAGAACATTGGAATACCTTTAATTCTTTTGACAGTGGCATAATAGGCTGATCATGGGTCTCGATTCAGTTACTGTTTAGGGAATGCGTCGAAAATTATTCCGAGAAGTACAATATAGCATGCCATGAAACATTGATAATTTATACTAAGAAACTGTTGTATCATGTTGTACTAACAACAAAATCCGTTAATAGAAACACAAAAATTATATTTTACTATTACTTTCAATATTTGCTCCTTCATAAGGATATTAAAATACCAATCTACATTTTTATAGGATTCAGGTATTGTGAGTATTGAAATTAGTGGTGGGAACTGGGAAGTGGTGGAAGGGCAAGAACAAAAAAAGATAAATTTTCTTCAACAAATTCTACATGACGAACTGTAGACATTGTATGAAGGATGTGTATTCATTATATCAAAGAGTGTATTTGTACAAATTACAACAAGATCATAGGTATGTTGGAGAATTGGGTTTAATCCATTGAAAATACTTTTCGAAAAGTTTGATTAAATTAAAATATTAAGTGGACATCTTTGAGCTAAATATTTTTAAAAAGTTTGATTAAATTCAAATTTTTTTAGGGTTTTTCGAATTTTTTTTTTAATAATTTAAGAATTTTTTAAAATAAAAAATAGTTTAGGGATTTTCTGAAATAAAAGTTGATAGTTTAGAAGTCTTTTGATACATTATTATGTCATAATTTCACTATACAACTCAAGGGTAATTTTAAATAATATTAGTTATTTTATTACAAGTTTTAGTTGGTCAGTATTAATTATTTTCATTAAACAATACCTAGGACATATTGCAAAATAATGTCTTATTTTTGTCACTTATTGCATTTCAAGGACTCAACTTTAGACTTTTGCAGGGTAGGTACTGAACTATCAATTTATTGCAAAAAAAATTACTCGGGCAATTTTAAAGACAAAAGAAGGAGCATTTCCGCTTTTTTTTATATGATCATTTTCAAAAAAAAAAAATTATAACAAATATTAATAATGAGTTAATGACTTCTAATATTTTTTTATACATAAAATAAATTAAAATATATCGAGACAAATACTCAAATAATTACAGACAAGATCTTATAGAAACAATACTGAATAAGCAGTTCGAAGAATTACAAAGGAGAACTACTAGTTAAATATTAAGTGTTTTGGTCTGGTCAAGTGGAGGCAAACTAGAGTTATTATCAGGTGCAATTACTTCACATGTTTAAAAACAGAGAGAAATCAAGAAAAATAACTTGTATAAAATAATTAAAAGTACAACTTAGCAATAAAAGAAGGCAAGCAAGAGAAAGGTAGATGCTTTGTATTTACCGTGTTCCACTAGTAGTTCAATTCAATTTAAAAAAATAAGACTATGAAAATAATAAGAATATCACCATTACTAACTAGGTTTCAATAAAAAAGATATTATTCTCCACTAATTTTGTAATAATATGTTTATATAATAATAAAGATAAATTAATCACATACTTTAATCAACTTGAAACGAGAATAATACTCATCATATTCTGGAATTTCATTGTAGAGACATATTGCATTATTGGGACCTTGATTTTTCAACCTATTTGACCATGAATAGGGGTGACATACCGTAACGTACAGAAAATAATGATGCATTGTTGGGTAGACACCTTTAACGGCTCTTTTGATCACAAACTCTGAGTTTGATATAACCTTAACAATACTTCTGACTTAGTTCCTTTTGTCTGCATTCGAATGTCTTGGCAATATCTAACTTTTTAAGGCATCGCGTTTCTCTCAGTATTGCATCCTCCAGATAGATATATTCAGTGCCTCGGAACATTCAGGTTCATACTGAGCATTCAGTATATTACTGAGTCTTCAGTAATTACTGTGCTCTTAGTTTTCTTGATCTTCAGATACTCAGTCTTCAGTCTTGTGTCTTCAGAGTCTTCAGAGTCTTCAGAGTCTTCTGAGTCTTCAGATTTATACTGACTGTCTTTTACTGAGTCTTCAGTCTCTCAGTTTCATACTGAGTCTTCAGAGACTATTCTGAAACTATATCTGCTGACTTATACATTTTGCAGATAACATCCTGAATACTCTAAAACTGAATCCTGACTCAACTATCAAGATCATTACTGAACATGTCATACTCAGGGGTTTTGGGATCTTAATCAAAATCATATAATCTTTTATTAAATTCATCTCCCAACATGCATATTATACACTGTACTAAAATTTTTGGTATTTTAAAATTCATACCGATACCGTAATGAAATTTTATGTATACCAAAATTCAGTATACAAAATTTTCGAACGGTATCGGTAAATATTGTCCCATTCCGAAATTTTGATATATTATTATATACCGAAATATCGATATATGTAATTTTCTTAACAAAATCAATTTTTTCGGTACATCCAAATATCAAAATTTTAGAATATGCATACTACCATATTGTACCTCAGTTCGCGGTATACTGAAAAAATCGACTTTTTTGGTATTTTTCGGTTCAATAAATGTGGTATTACCTATTTTTTTGTTACTTTTCCACCCCTAACCATGAATGTAAAGGAATGAACTTTAGAAAAGAACACAAAAGTTGAGAAAGACACAATTTTATTGTCGTAATACCTTGTTTTTCTATTTAAGGTTGAGAATAAAAGAAGTTAGATGCAATTTTTTTTAATAAAAAAAAAATCCTTGTTTTGTCTCAAAATTGTTCGGGTTCTTTTTTTTTTTCTGCAACAATTTGATAGTTTGTTATTTGCCCTGTAAAAGCTGAAAGTTGAGTCCTTGAAGTGCAATAAGTGGCAAAGATAAGTCATGTTTTTACAATTTGTCATACTATTTAGTTACCAATATTAATTGATTTTTGCTGCCTATCGAGAGATCTTTCAAAATCTCGTCGATATTTGATTAAATTTATACAAGAAACTAATTGATATGCACTCCACGGTACTGTGAAAAATATATCTCCACGTTATGATATTAGATAGGATTACAAATATTAAAAATTATCAATTAGTTTCTTGTGAAAAATATATCTCCACGTTACGATATTAGATTGGATTAGAAATATTAAAAATTATCAAAAATAAATTGAAAAAATATATTCCCTATTTACGGCCTAACACAAAAACCACATAATCTTGTTTGTATTATTCCAAATTTTTTCTTTCAACATAGCATTAACATAAGTGTTGTCGCGAGTCATTTTATTTGAGGAATATGATGTGGCTAATTTGGTAACAACTCACAAACAAAACATGCACGTGTAAAATAAACTGTAAATAAGATGAATTTGTTGACCCAATTCGTCAGGAAATGACTACTCTGGGGGCATACCAAGCCAGGATGTGGTATTGCGAGCTTTACACGTACAATATTTGATACACCTTATGAAGATGAATCGTTACCGATGAAGATAATTTGGAGAGTTAGCATATGAGTGCTAGGGTTCCTGTATGTGTGGATAATCACTCGAATTTTTCTGTTTCTCGCCTCTCTGGGGAATTTCTTGTGTGGGTGTAACTTTTTCTGGGAAATTTCTCTGAACCCGTCTCTTCTTCTTTTTTCTTCCTTTTATAGCACTCCGATAAGCATGAGCTGGGTTGGCAAGCATGTGCTGGAGACTCCGGGCCATGCATGAACTCTTGTGATACAACCACTTTTCCAACTCTGTCTTCTAGGTTGATTCTTCGCTTTTGCTTGTCTATAAGCACCTTTTTGGTACTCCAAATTAATCATTTGCTCGGTTGGATGCTTTGTTCGCCCCTTTAACCATGTCAGTTTTATGCTGGAATACTGTCCTCCTCGAGCATACTGATCCCTCAGGATGTCTGGGTCTTTGGGATATCTGAGTGTCGAGCACTCTGACCCTTCAGGATGCCTGAGTCTTCAGGATGTTTGTGCTGCGAGCATACTGACCCTCAGGATATCTGAGCTTTTCAGGATATCTGAGTTGTGAGCATACTGACCCTCAGGATATCTGAGCTTTTCAGGATATCTGAGTTGCGAGCATACTAGCCCTCAGGATATCTGAGCCTTTCAGGATATCTGAGTTGCGAGCATACTGACCCTTAGGATATCTAAGCCTTTCAGGATATCTGAGTTGCGAGCATACTGACCCTCAGGATATCTGAGAATTTCGGTCGTCTGAATCCTCAGACTTGTTCGTGGCCTTAGACTTGTCTGAGCTCATTTGATTCCTTCTTTTCTGATCCGAAAGTGGTGAGTATGTTTGTTTTTGGGCGACAAGTGGCGCGGCCGGTCGAACAAACTTGTTTGGTCAACGGACGACGAGCACACTTGTCCATCAGGCTTTGACTATTTTAATAAATATTACACGTGTCGCTCTTACGTGTTCGATTAATCCTGAATTATTATATCGAACACAACAATACCCCCCAGCCGGGTCGCTTTGTATTCAACATGGGGCCTTGCTGTTATAATCTTATTGGGCCATAGTTGATGTCGTTTCGTATTCTGTGCCAGATTTTCAAAATTGATTCCGATATCTATATATACCACATTTCACCGCCTTAAACCCTTTTCTCCTTCCTTCTTCTTTTTGCCTCTGTCTTTCAATCTTTTCCATGTCTGAAAATTTCCGGCGAGGGCTTCATCATTCAGGCGAAGAATCTTTACTCAGGTAACCGCTGCATTCTTTCTCTTATTGCGATTATGGCCTCTTGCTCAAACTCTTCTGTTCCCCTAGAATCAGACCACCATAGTTCTTCTTCCCCCTCTGTCAGTAGAATCCCCCGTAGCGACGTTAATGCGCCGGTGATGAATTTCTCAGATTCAGGATTTCGTTGGCAAGTTCGGCAACCGTTTGCCATTCTTTCTTCCGATTCCGACGAAGCCCTAAATGAATTAGATAGGGACTTGGTCCGTAGTGATTTCTCGGATGATTCAAGTGATGATTCTTTGCCCCAAACTCAAATTAGGTCTAGGGCTGTTGATAATGTTAATGTAGATAGGAATGACGATATTGTGAGGGGGGAAATTTTGATGGCTGAGAATGTGACCGAATCGAACATAGGGGTAGGTGGTGAGCAAAATTCTGAACTCGATATACCTGTTGGTGTCCCTCATAGTCCAACATATAACGATTATAATGCTCGTTATAGTTTCGATTGGCCCGAGCAACCTCATAGGATTAGGGTTGAGAATGAGTACCCAGCGAGCAAGATAGCGAGCATAATTGATGTAGTTATGCTCGCTCAGCTGCATAGAAATTACGAAACCCCCAAGGATGTCTTTTTTACGGGCACCGGATCGATGGCGGGCTGACCAACCCCCTGAGGGTTGTGTCGCTGTGAATTTGGACACCATGGAAGCTGGCCTTCGGTTCCCCCTTCATCCGGCCATCACCCGTTTGCTCGTGGAATGGAACATTACCATCACGCAGCTGAAGCCGAATGGGTGGCACATGATTATAAGTTTCCTGACTTTGTTCGGCAAAATGAAGCCAAGATACTATCCCTCAGCAGCTGAACTTGCTCGATTGGTGCACTTGACCCGTCCGAAGGGCGAACATGGTGGTTGTTCATGCAAGCTAATGCCAAGTGCAAAATCATTGAGGATGTGTCCAACAAAATCAGTGATTGGAAGGAAAAATTTTGGTTCGTTGGGGGCGATTAGAAGAGGCGAAACGGAAGTTTAACCAAACCTTTCGTTTAGACATCTCCTTTTGACTTGGGGTGTACCGAAGTAAGTGATTTTGTGTCTTTTGTTCTTCAATTTGAACTAATTTTAACTTACTCTTTATTTCAGGGATTCCAGCTGCGACAGACAAGGAGACCAACTACGGCTATTTTAGCAGCGTTTGGCAAATTGATCTCGAGTCTCACTCAGAACAATCTGTGAGAACCCTGAATACCGCCGATCAGAGGAAGAAAGGAGGTTTATTCGTGCCCCCTCATCATCTTGTTGCTGTCAATCCTGCTGGTAAGGATTGCCTCTTTTATTTGAATAAGCTTTGTGCCATTTTGCTCGTTGTTATCCTTTTGTGCATAATGAATTATTTGGTTTATAGCTTTCCCATTTGTGACCCGTTCTTTGTGAGTACATCCGAACATTGAGATGGCTTTCGGAGAAAAAAGGCCACGAGGAGCTTGTTTCGGATTTAGGGCCGAGCGAGCGGCTCAAATAACAAAACGAGAGAGGAGAGGCGAAAGCAGAGCGAAAGTAAGTCAAATCGAGCATCCGCGTCCGGCCCTGGGGAATTGAGCCAACCGCAAAGGAGTACTCGTTCGGCCGAGCAGGGGATTAGCGAACAAGCTCCGTCCGAAGAGACCGAGGATGGAAATCGGTGGGCAGGGGCCAAGCGAACAAACTCGGACGAGCGCACTGAGCGAACAGGCTCAGACGAGCACTGACGCCGTTAGGGTGACTCGGACCCCTACTGCTGAGGCGATCATAGCGGCCGCCTCTGTGGTCGGTCCAATTTCGCAAATCGTTGAAATAGAGGTTGGCACATCTTCTCCACCTCCTGCTGGACCCCGATCATGGACTCCGTTGAACCCTGAGCTTCGGTCCCCTGAGGATATATCATTCTTGGGATGGGATCCGGCTCGTGCGAACAGGTACATTTTGTTCGCTTTGCTTCTGCTCTAGTTAAATCTGTTCGCTTTTTCATATTTATTTGCTCAGGTGTTTATGTAGGTTGAGCAGGTTGGCGCCCTTGATGCCCAATTTGAAAAACTACTTCTGCTCGCCGAGTGTTCGCAAGGTTCCGGGCATCCCCGAAAGCATGTTGAAGCGTGCGGACTCTATTCGAGCATGGACTACCGACACGGAAGAGTCTAGCACGGGTCCCTCCTCGGAGAACATCGTCTTGATGCGGTACTTGAGGGCCAATCTATGGTCGTTCTTGAAAGCTTTTATGCCGAGTCCGCTAACCTTCATGCCAACTACTTGGCTTTTGATCAGAACCGAAGAAAAGGTGGGCGGTGAGCAGACTCAGGATGAACCGAGGTTGGCTCAGAACAGCATCCTCGGACTGCCGATGCTCGCCTGGCTCAGGAGGATGCTCGCCAGACTCAGGAAAATGCTCGCCAAGTTCAGGAAAATGCTCGTCAGGCTCAGGAGGATGCCCGCCAGGCAAAGGAGGAACTGAATCACTCTCAGGAGGAGGTGGTCAGTATACGAAGAGCTCAGGAGGAAATGAATGTTGAGCTTCGTAGACTCCAAGCTGGCGTCGAGGCCATGGAAAGTGAGAGGAACGTGCTCGGCCAACATCTCATCATTGCTGAGGAGACCAACACTCGTTTGGGTCTAAAAAATTCAAAGCTGCATAATGAAGAGTATGTTGATTCCATGTCCAACTTCTCCTACATTTGTGCCTTCGCCGATGCTATCCGGTCTGCTCGCCATGCACTCACTGGCGAACAAATTGCCCCTCTTATATCCAGTTTCAGCGATGACCGATCGACACCGGATCGGATCGCAACCTTCCAATGTCAGATTTGAACGATCTGTATGATTTCTCCATTCTTCCTGAGGGGATCGAAGTTGATGATCCTATTCTGGATGAGGAAGATGGCTCAGTCGTGAATACTGCTGGTGTTGCTTGCCAAAATCTCCAAACTGAGTTCGGGCTCGATCAGGTGCAGGCCGAGCAAAGGGGACCTCCTGTGACCGAGCAGAATGTACCTCCTGGCGAGCATTTGGTACCTGACCATACTGAAGGAGTTATTGCTGAGGGGGCTGAGCATGATTTGTTCGACATCTCTCTTCCGTCCACCCCCAATTATGAATTTGCTCCTTAGTGTTATTTTTGTTTTGTCGAACATTTGTTGTGTAATTTTTTTTTGTCTTCTTCATCTTTTGTTCGAACAATGTCTTCCATACTTGTAATTTTTTGCCGACTTCTTCTCTTTTGTTCGAACACTTTTGGAACTGAATGGTTGAATTACGTATTGAATTATCTCTTCTAACCTGATTGTTGTTGAGGATGAATGTGGTTGTTGATAAATGATTGATACTTGTGTTGCTTGATGTTTACTTTGTTGCTTTGTGTTCGCTTTGTTGGTTTCCAGTTTTTGCCCCTTTACTTCTGAATGAATTCGAACGTTGGGTTTGCCTATGCCGGCTCCTGACTTTTTTTTATTTTGATTGTCTTATTGACGTTGCAATCGGTTGATAGTCTTATTTAGGTGCGACCAGATGGGTTACTTTATGAACCCCCCCTTTCTTGGTGTGCGATCGTCTTATTTAGGTGCGATCACTTCGTACTAGGGCCGTCTTATTTAGCTACAACCCGCACTCATCACCCGCTTGCGCTACGGGTATCTGTAAGTACGAGTCGTCTTTTGTGACTGCGTACCCATTACTCGCTTTTTCTTTGCGGGGAATCGAGTCTGAACTTCGTTCATCAGGTGAACATAGACTTGGGCTCGTTCATCTTTGTTCGGGCCGTCTGGCTTAGGTGCGACCTCAAATAGGCTTGAACTAGAAAATCTTAGCGAACAAAAAAACATATATATTTTTTTTCTTTTTACAACACTTTGTATTCTATTACAACCTTCATATTTGACGAAGACTATCTATTACACAACTATAGATATCAGACTAGGGTTTTGAATTTAAACCTTGTCATGAGTAGACCTAACCGGCCTCACCTTGTCGGGCGGAATTGATGTTGACAAGGATGTGGCACATCATCTGTCTACCCTTCTTTTTTTTTTAGTAACACATGCTCAAAGCTGACAACATAAGCTTTTGTCCCTCCTGGATAATTTGTGATTATCTTGGTATTTGCGGACATGAGCATGTGGCGCAGATACTGCTTTCGCTAAAAAGTAGGTCTTGAGCAAAACTTTCAGCTCACACCATTCTCGTCCCGGTAGATGCCTAAGCATCGTCGTCCAGATATTGCTTTTGAGCGGACACTATGACATCCCTCCTTCGGAGGAGATTTTGGGGATGCATAGGGGACTAGTGATTTACTCTTGCATAAGCGTGTGAGTAGCGTGGAGTGGCAACCATGACTCTGCCGAGTATCTTGAGTCCGCAACGAGCTTCAACCTGTGCTCGGAGTGTCATATGGGGTATAAATCTCGTACCGGGCCAGATGCTCGATTCAGCGGAATGATAGCTGAATCGAGTGCTGGATTCTTCGTCTGGAGGCATACTGAACCAATTTTCTTCTGAGAACTGTAGTATTTTTTTTTCTTCTTCATATGTTTTTTCTCTGCTTTTTTCAGCTGTCAATATGCCTCTATTTATAGAACTATCCCAAGCTAGTGCTGGCATAGCTAGCTGGTGCTGGCTCTCTTACTTTTGCTCCCCCTTTTGACATCTGTTCAACTTTTTGACAGCTCTTGCTCAAAGATTGACTCGTCCCTGCTTGGTTGCCACCACTTGTCAACTTCGTTACGTCGTATCTTACGTTGACAACTCGTTCTGACACGTATCTTCTATCTTTCGATAGTGCTGGCCAGCATCTTTCCTGAAGATATGTACCGAACATAATGTATTCTTCTTTCAGGATTGTCCAACTTGTTTTTAACTGAACGACTGATTATGTTCGGCCACTTATGTTCGTTTTAGCTACATCGACAATTATGTTCGGCCAACTATGCTCGCTTCAGCTGTGATGACGACTTTGTTCGGCCAACTGTTTGCAATTATTGATAATATTTTTTCAAATTTGACGCATTCCGCGAGTAGGACAATGGGATTCCATTCAGGTCTTCCAAGTCATATGCCCCGTTTAGCAAACGTTCGTAACTCGAACGGACCTTCCCATGCTTTCGGCGAACATACCACTTGATACCCGTTGTTGCTCGTCTTAAAACCAGCTCGCCCACATTGAACCTGCGTGTTCGGACTTTGGAGTTGTAGAACTTCTCAGATCTCTTTTTGTACATGGCATTCTTGAAATCAGCCTCCGTCCTTCTTTCTTCCAACAGGTCTGCACTCAGGGCGAGCTCCTGGTCATTGATGAGCTCTCCAAAATTCATTGTTCGATGACTTGGAATCTAGATTTAAGGGTTATAACTTGACTTCCGCACCAAATGCCAAGGCAAACGGGGTCTCGCAGATTGATGTTCGAAAGTTATTCGATAGGCCCATAATATTTTGTGCAACTCTTGACCCATCCCCCTTGGAATTATCAAGTCGGCCTTGAGGGTATGCTTGATAATTTTATTAACAACTTCAACTTGTCCGTTTGATCGGGGATATCGGAGTTGAGTAATGCTTTTTATGCCCCAATGAGCACAATTGCAATGCGAATTCACTTCCATCGAACTGTTTGCCGTTATCAGTTACTAATGATTGGGGAAGCCCAAAACGACAAATGATATTTTTCCAAACAAAGTTCCACATTCTTTGTTCGGTGATTTTGACAATGGCCTCGGCTTCTGCCCATTTAGTATAGTAATCAACGGCAACCACAACAAATTTTACTCCCGACGTGCCAGTAGGAAATGGGCCGATCAAATCGATCCCCCATTTAGCAAATGGTCATGGGCTATAGACTGACACTAATTCTTCAGGTGGGCTATGAATAAGTGGGGCATGTACCTGGCACATGTGGCACACGCGAGCATACGCGAGCGAATCTTTTTTGAGGGTTGGCCAGTAATAACCTTGTCTGAGTATTTTATGTGCCAGGTCGAGCCCACCTGTATGATTTCTGCATACTCCATCATGTATCTGTTCCAGAAGTATACGACCTTCTTCAGGAGTAATACACTTCAATAGTGGAAGTGAGAAGCTTCTTTTGTACAAATGCTCGTCTATGATAGTATAACGAGCAAATTGTAATCTGAGGCAAGTAGCATGTGCCTTATTTTCAAGGAGAAGCCCCTTTTGTAAGTAACTCAGGATTGGAGTCATCCAAGTTTCTTGTTCGCCTGTTACTTGGGAGATCATAACTCTGGGAACTAATGGCGAACAAGTTGTGACGACCACAATGTCCGTTGTGTTCGTCACTCCTTCTGCTGTTGCCAGGCGTGCCAAAGCATCAGCGAATGAATTACCCAATCGTGGTAATTGTTCTATGAAACCTTGTTTGAAATGCTCGAGCAACTCTTTTGCTAGTTGCTGATACTGTGCCATTTGTTCGCCTCGGGCCTCGTAGTCGTCTGTTACTTGATAAACGATTATCTGAGAATCGCTGTAAATCATCAGCCTCTGAATTCCCATTGTCATAGCCATCTGTAGTCCAGCGATCAAAGCTTCGTACTCGGCTTCATTATTTGTAGCTGGGAAGTCAAAACGGATGGCTGTTGTGAATGTTTGTCTGGTTGGGCTGATGAGAACTACGCCTGCTCCGGCTCTTGAACTTGTTGATGAGCCATCAACATACATATGCCATGGTTGATCGACAGCTTTTTCGGGCATTTGTGGATATGTCAACTCAACCATAAAATCGGCCATTGCTTGGCCCTTCATCGTTGTTCGCGGGACGAACGTAATGCCGAATTGTCCTAACTCCACCGCCCATTTGAGTAATCTTCCTGCAGTATCTGGTCGGTGGAGGACTTGGCGCAATGGGAAGGTGGTCAGTACCTCGACTGAGTGATCGAAAAAGTATGGTCCCAATTTTCGAACACTCATTACGCGAGCATATGCTAATTTTTCAAAGTGGAGGGCGGAGCTCGGCTTCTTTAAGCACTTGGCTTACATAGTAAACAGGCAAGTGTGTGGTCCCTTCTGCCCGTACGAGCACATCACTGATTGCAATGTTCGGATGCAGCAAGGTACAGATAGAGTTGTTCGCCTGGGACAGGCTTAGACAGTGTCTGAGTATCTGCAAGGTACCGCTTCAATGATTCGAATGCATTTTGGCAATGCTCGGTCCACTGGAATTTCCCCTTCTTTAATGCATCAAAGAAAGGTTTGCATTTGTCCCCAGTTCGTGATATAAACCGGCTTACGGAAGCTAAACGTCCGGTTAACTTTTGGACCTCTTTCACACTCCTGGGGGCCTGCATATCGAGCATGGCTTGAATCTTTGATGGGTTCGCTTCGATCCCTCGTTGACTGACCATATGTCCGAGGAATTTTCCTGAGTGAACCCCAAAGCTGCATTTCTTCGAATTTAGCTTCATGTTGTACTCCCTGAGTATATCAAACGTTTGTGCGAGGTGGGTGATGTGGTCTTCCTTATGTTCGCTCTTTACCACAATATCATCAATATATACCTCAATTGTTCGGCCGATGTGTTCGTCGAACATTTTGTTCACCAAACGTTGATATGTTGCACCGACATTCTTTAATCCGAATGGCATGCGTTGCCAACAGTACATATTCTTTTCACTGCAGAATGCCGTGTTCTTTTGATCATCCGGATGCATGGGTATTTGGTGATAACCAGCAAATGCATCCATGAAAGTCATGAGTTCATGGCCTGCTGTATTATCGACCAAATAATAGATATGCGGCATCGGGAAGTTATCTTTCGGACATGCCTTGTTTAAATCAGTGAAATCAATACATAGTCTCCAAGATCCATTAGACTTGTGGACGAGCACAGGGTTCGCAAGCCATCTTGGGCATTTTACCTCCCGAATCAGTTTGTTGTCGAGCAACTTTTTGATTTCACTATTCATTGCCGCATACTTTTTCGGACTAAACTTTCTGCGCTTCTGGATAACTGGAGTTTGTATTGGATCAAGGTTGTGGGAATGACATGCATGTTTTGGATCAATTCCAACCATGTCCTCGTGCGACCATGCGAACACATCCAAGATTGCTTGAAGATAAGCAATCATTTCTGTTCGAATTGGCTCAGGTAATTCTGAACCAATGAACACTTCTAACTCAGGTCTATTCGGGTCGATGTTGATAGGCTCCAGTTGTTCGATAGGTGTTGCTCGCTTTCTTTTTTGTTTCCACCGAGGATCTTGAATGGACCCCCGGTGCTCGTCATCAACCTCCATGGGTTCGAAACCTATGCGAGGTTCTAGGTCCGTTTGCTCGCTTAGCGGATCAATATTCATTAGATCTGGGAGATCTGGGACATGAGTTGCCTTCTCGGATTGTGTGTTCGCGCATTCTATGTTCGCGCGGGGAGCTGTGCTCGTCAAACTTGTGTTCGTCAAAGATATGTTTGAACATGTTGGCAACATATTTGCCTGTTGGCTTGACTCACCGATCTCCCATGTTTGCTCCATCATGTTAACAATATTTTGTTTTTCTAGTGCACATGATAGCAAACAATCTCGAGCTTTCTTCTGATCTCCTTTTACGCTACCTGTTCCATCTTGTGTTGGGAATTTGACACAGTAATAATAAGTAGAACAGGCCGCTTTAAATTCCTGAATAAACGGGTGACCTAGGAACCCGTTATAAGTAAACGGAGCATCGACGATTACAAAATCTAGCATTCTAGTTCGTCGGATCTCCGAATTCAGAGTTGATTCTAACTCGACTCCTAACCTAATCATACCATAGGGTCGGGTTACAAATTCCCCAAAACCTATTATGGTATGATCACACGGTTCACTATAACTGCTCAAGTCCCCAACTTGCTTTTCCATCTGGTGAAGGGTATTGACGAACAAAATGTTCGCATAAGCTCCGGTGTCAACCAGGAGGCGATGCACCTTCAACCCAAGGAGACGAGCACTAATGGTTAAGGAGTCGTTGTGGGGAGTTATTATACCGTCGAGATCGTCTTCTGAAAACATGATTTGGTGTGAGGGTGGCTTGCTAGCTAATGTGCTCGCCACCTTTACCTGATGAATGCTTTGCATGGCACGCATCTCCATCTTCTTACGTCTGTTCGATAATGATGGTGCCTGGTAACATCCACCCACTGGACCATATTCAGGACGTATCATGTGAATCTCTTGACTTCTCGACCTCTTCCCACAGTAGGAGGCCCTCTTTTGGGTATTTCAGACCTCTTACGTGATTCTTCGGGATCACTGTCAGATGTTTGTTCGGCTTTTCGTTTACCCCTTCGATCTTCTGCTTTTTCTGTTCAGGAGTCTCTGCTCGCCGGTTTTTTTAAGAATTGGGTAAGACGATTATCCTCGTATAGCTTCCAAAGTTGGCGGAGTAAATCGCGACAATCTTCTGTATTGTGCCCGATGTACTCATGATAGTTACAATATTTGGAAGCATTAAGCCGATGCTTGTCCATTATAATTCTTCTTGGCCTATCCAACATGTCCCGATCTCTGATTTGGTTAAAAATTATTTCCGCTGAAATGCCCAAAAAACTTCATAGGGCGTTTGCTTCTGCTCTTTCTTCGAATGGTTTGAAACAGCCTGGGGGTTTGTACCCCCCTTCATTCATCACTGTCTTCCCGAAAATTTTCCTAGTTGTAGGTTCCTGACCTAATCGTGATTGGGAGAGCAAATCTTGCATGGCAATGATTTTGGCCGCTCGCTCTTGGAATTCTGAATATGTGTTCGGCCAGTCTTGATGCATGGCCTTCCACATGTCATTGTTTAGAGTCAGGCCCCCGACCACCGCGAGGATCTTGGCATCCTCTACAACTGGGGCCCCATCATACAAACATTTATCAAATCTTTCGATGTATGCTCGATCAGGCTCACCTTTTAGTTGGGAAAAATGTGCCAACGTTTGTTTTGGTGCTGGGCGAGCACACATGGATGAAAAGTGGGACAGAAATTGTTGTCCCAATTAAGCGAAAGATGTGATAGACGCAGCGGGCAAATTAGAGAACCATCTATGTGCCTGATCACCCAAAGTTATGGGAAATGATCGGCACTGAGTTGCTTCTGTGGCACCCATTGCGATCATAAAGTCTGAATATTTGCTGAGATGGACATGCAGGTCAGACTCAACATCGAACATGGGGACTGGTGGTCGGGTCTTTGCTACTTTCTCTTGTATTTCGGCCGCCATGATCACCGGTGATAGTGGCAAGCAGGGTATTGTGCTCTCTCGAGGGTGGCTTTTGGTCGCGGCCAGGTCGGCCTGTAATCCCTCGATGGCTTTCTGCATTTCCGAAAATTTTGTGGAACTGACAGACTTGGATCGGGGCTGTTTCCCATCATGAGGACCCAGTGGGTCATGCTCGTGATGGGGAAGTCCCCCTTCACAAGCTTGTTCTTGACTACCCAATCGATGATGGATTGACAATTTTGTTCCCGCCGATTTTTGTTCGGCTTGCGGACGATCATGAAGATCTGAGTGTGCGGGCATGTTTATTGGTTGTTCCTTCCCTGGATCCTGTCGCCTATTATTGCCGATTCGGTCTTTGGCGGAGAGCCTCAAGTGTCCAAACGCTGAAAGTCTAGACCCCTGAGGCTGTTCGTCATCAGACGTATCATCGGCTTTTTTATTCGCCCGCTTCGCAGTTTTCTTTTTAACTTGCTCGCTATCAGGTGTACGCGAGCGTCGTTCTTCATCTTCTTGAGTTTCTAACTTAGCCAACTCTTTTTCGGCCCTCTCTTTCTGTGCTCGCAATAAGAAAGTGATGGCCCTTGTTGTGGCCGCCGGATCATTGGCAATATCCTCAAGATTGATGGTCTCCCCTATCTAATTTTTATGAGGCTGGCGCTGAGCCTCTTTCCGGTCATGAGGTCGACTTTGCCCCGACCTCTCCGTTTGTGTGTTCCTAGATTGAGGCATTTTATTTCTTTTTTCTGCCTCGGCTAACTAAGGGTTTGTGTATGGGTTGGTTTTTTGGTGAAGTACCCTCCTTCTAGCGCCAATTGTCGCGAGTCGTTTTATTTGAGGAATATGATGTGGCTAATTTGGTAACAACTCACAAACAAAACATGCACGTGTAAAATAAACTGTAAATAAGATGAATTTGTTGACCCAGTTCGTCAGGAAATGACTACTCTGGGGGCATACCAAGCCAGGATGTGGTATTGCGAGCTTTACACGTACAATATTTGATACACCTTATGAAGATGAATCGTTACCGATGAAGATAATTTGGAGAGTTAGCATATGAGTGCTAGGGTTCCTGTATGTGTGGATAATCACTCGAATTTTTCCGTTTCTCGCCTCTCTGGGGAATTTCTTGTGTGGGTGTAATTTTTTCTGGGAAATTTCTCTGAACCCGTCTCTTCTTCTTTTTTCTTCCTTTTATAGCACTCCGATAAGCATGAGCTGGGTTGACAAGCATGTGCTGGAGACTCCGGGCCATGCATGAACTCTTGTGATACAACCACTTTTCCAACTCTGTCTTCTAGGTTGATTCTTCGCTTTTGCTTGTCTATAAGCACCTTTTTGGTACTCCAAATTAATCTTTTGCTCGGTTGGATGCTTTGTTCGCCCCTTTAACCATGTCAGTTTTATGCTGGAATACTGTCCTCCTCGAGCATACTGATCCCTTAGGATGTCTGGGTCTTCGGGATATCTGAGTGTCGAGCACTCTGACCCTTCAGGATGCCTAAGTCTTCAGGATGTTTGTGCTGCGAGCATACTGACCCTCAGGATATCTGAGCTTTTAAGGATATCTGAGTTGCGAGCATACTGACCCTCAGGATATCTGAGCTTTTCAGGATATCTGAGTTGCGAGCATACTGACCCTCAGGATATCTGAGCGTTTCAGGATATCTGAGTTGCGAGCATACTGACCCTCAGGATATTTGAGCCTTTCAGGATATCTGAGTTGCGAGCATACTGACCCTCAGGATATCTGAGAATTTCGGTCGTCTGAATCCTCAGACTTGTTCGTGGCCTTAGACTTGTCTGAGCTCATTTGATTCCTTCTTTTCCTGATCTGAGTGGTGAGTATGTTTGTTTTGGGTGACAAGTGGTGAACTGGTCGAACAAACTTGTTTGGTCAACGGACGGCGAGAACACTTGTCCATCAGGCTTTGACTATTTTAATAAATATTACACGTGTCGCTCTTACGTGTTCGATTAATCCTGAATTATTATATCGAACACAACAAGTGTTTTAAATTCTATCCATTAATCATAAATTCATAATTACAATGCAACACCATTAAACACTTCTCAATCAAGAAATCAAAGTTGTAATTGCATGTCATCATGATGTCCAACCTCACACGCAGGAAGAATTGGAGTGGAGTGCATATCAATTAGTTTCTTGTATAAATTTAACCAAATATCGACGATATTTTGAAAGATCTCGATAGGTAGCAAAAATCAATTAATATTGGTAACTAAATATTATGACAAATTGAAAAAACATGACTTGTCTTTGTCACTTATTGCACTTCAAGGACCCAACGTTTACAGGGCAAATAACAAACTATCAATTTGTTGCAAAAAAAGGACCCGAACAATTTTAAGACAAAACAAGAATTTTTTTTTATTATTTGCATCTAACTTCTTTCATTCTCAACCTTAAATAAAAAAACAAGGTATTACGACAATAAAATTCACTCATTTACATTCATGGTTAGGGGTGGAAAATTAATTAAAAAAAAAAAGGTATACCGCACTAATCGAACCGAAAAATACCAATAATGGTGATTTTTTCAATAGACTGCGACCTGAGGTATGGTATGGTAGTATTTGGGATGGAAAAAATACCGAATATATCGGTATACCGAGCTTATCGTACCAAAAAATATCGAATTTATCGAATTTTAGGTATACCGAAATGTTCGATATGGTATGGTTACCGTACCCAACATTTCGATACAGTAATGGTATAAAAATTTTGAAAGTTTCGGTATTCGGTATCGTTGTACATTGTGGTATATATTGTACCATATCTGTAAATATATAATATATTTTATTTTTTTTAGTTTAATTAAAATTTGATAATTATAATTCATAAAATACAGGTTTTTTTAATAAATAATCAAGATATGAAAGGTATGTCGAATTTTTGGTATGAAACGGTATACCGTTAATTCGATATGATTCAGTATATACCCAAAATTTTGGTTCGGTATGCTATGGCGAAATTTTGATACGGTTCACATACCAAAATTTTTGGTACGATACGATATGAATTTTCAAATACCATAAATTTCGGAACGGTATACCGTATGTACGGTACGGTGCTGTACGGTACAGTATGACAACCCTAGGTAGTATGCATATTCTAAAAAATTTGATATTTCGATTTACCGAAAAAATCGATATTTCGTTATAAAAATTATGTATACCAATATTTCAGTATGAAATAGTTTGTTGGTCCCGAAAAAATGAGTTAAAACCCAAAAAATCTAAATGGGAGGTGAAAAAAATTTACGTATGTATTATGCAGATTTGCTAAAGTATGTATGACAGTTAATATGAAAGCAAATAAGAACACGTGTATTTTTATAGTGGTTTGAAGACCCAGCTTCTACATCCACTCTTCCCTTCATGGGTACTTCACTAATTCAAAGGAACCTTAGTTTACAGTGTTAGGTACACCATCAATCGGGTGATCTCTTCATGAGATCAGTTCACTAGACTTTTATAGAGTTCTAGCCCTCTATTGAAACTCGTATATCAGCTTGTTATTTCAACAAAGCTTCAGACTTGCTTACAAACTTCCTATCGATTTTTTTGGAGTGGATTTTGATTTTGATTTCCAACTAGGTGAGATTTTCCTTTATATTATTTTAGCCTTTAAACTAAGGTTGGGAAAATATCTCTAAGCTTAGGATATGAAATTTATGAACTAGAAACCACGACCCGAACAGGAACGATGAATTGGAATCACGAACTAGTTGCACTGAGTCAAGAGAAACCCTTTACTCGCAAAAATGAATACACCCTGTGTAGTGCTCTCGGATCCGACGTAATGCTTACTAAAGTGAAACAACATACGTCTCTTCTCGTGCAACACTGCAAGGCAAGAGCTCCGACGAACTAGAGAGAGTGTCGAACTGGACTGCAACTTATAAGAATGCTTTGAACTTTTCCTATGCTAAAAATTAAGATTTTCGGTGTGTTCAAATCAAGTGATGCATGGCCCTATTTATAGGCTTGGCATCCCACTCAGAATGGAGAAAGTTTTCACCAGCATTTAATATTGATGCGGAGTCATAATGGTGATTAACGCATTACATGTATTTTATATTGTTGACTTCGAATTTGGACACTCTATTGTCCAGGTTCAAATTCAAATTCCATTAATGTGGGATTAAAAATTAATAATTCTTACACATATTCCCATAACTAGGTTTCTTAGTGACTTAATTTCTCATTCATCGAAATTCGGTTTTGAGAATATAAATACACTAATCTCATCTATTCCGCGAGAAGAATATATTTCAATTAATTAATTTCCAAGAAATTAATTTCAACACCTAAACTTAATTAGACAAAAAGTCCTAATTGAATTCGTTTTATTCTCACCAAATAATTTTAGCTTAAGTGTTGATATGGAAATTGAATGTATATATTCAGTTGATAAACTAGCCTTTATATTCATGACTTGGTAGGATTTTAGCGAGCAAAAGAATATATTCTTGCTACTCCAATTTTTATTGCTTCGCCTCAAATTTGACTACTTCTCTAATTGACTTCAATAAAATAATAGGCACGTGTTTTGCTCCAAATATTCTCATTTTCCTATAAAATAAAAAAAAACACTACCTTCTCGATAATTAAGTGCAATTGGTCAATTTAGTATTAAAAAATGCATGAAACTCAATCAAATTAAGCTAATAAAGAGCATGAATTTCTAGCAATTTTCACACTAATCACCCCCCCTCCCAACTTAAAGTGTTGCTCGTCCCCAAGCAATGAAAGAAAAGAACAAGTGGGAGTATTGCGAAAAAATTCACTTCAAAAATAAATTAGGTGGTTGTCAAGATCTATCTATCTAGTTAAGCAATTAGGTACAAAAATCAACAAGTAAGCTCACAAGTTATATTCAAATAAATGCAAGTTTAAGTGCTCAATTCACAATTCCTCACTAGTAAGTGCATCTCTCTTCACTCAAAAGTGTATCAAGGACGTGTATGCGCTCAAAATCAATTCACACAAATGCACTACCATAAGCTTGCCAAAAGTCTACGTTCTCCACCACCTATCATGTGTTCAATCGATGAATCAATAAAGACTTAGTATTTGGTTGTAATGTTGGCTCTTTGGTTAAGGTATGAAGATTTGGATAATGTGACTCATAAACTAGTGGAGCGAGAAGTAGAGACACCTAGAATATCTCTAAAACTCTTAAGAGAAAGTTGCAATTGATCGGATTGCAACTCAAAAACTTGAACTCCCACAATTTACTTGTTCACTTTTAAGCACGTTCTTTACCATAAAACCATTAAACACATTTGAACTTGAAGCACTACCAAATATCACTACAAAAGAGAGTTTCTTTCCAATTTTCATTTCTTCACAAACCAACTCACTTTTTTTTTTCAACTCAACATTTCATCTTTTTTCATTTTTTTCATTTCTTCTTCTCTTCTCTTTCTTCTCATTCATTTCACTTTCTTTCCTTTCTCAATTCACTTAGGCATAACTAGCCTCCCAAATTTACAATTAAGCTCAATTCAACCACATTTGTCAACATTGAAGCTCCACTAGTTCATAGGAAAATTGGGCTCATAAAGATGGACAAATAGGCTAAATTTTCGTAGGTTGCCAAAGAATATAGGACAAAAGGCTCAAAGTGACTAACTATGGAAAGATTTCATTTGATATGAAAAATTTGGCCAAGTGACTTTTCAAAACAAAGATGGCCTTATATCATTTTCAAAAATTTCACACTACAAGTAGCCTCAAAGAGGACAATTGGCAAGTTCTATAGCACACAAGCATGAATGATACTCACAAGAAGGAAAATAGACCAAAATATTTGAAAGTCTAAAGGCTCAAAAGCTCACGGGCTTGTCTAATCATGAATCGAGCACAATCTTCACATAAACAAGTAAACTAACAAGCATCAATCAATACCATCAAGCTCAACCAAATTTCAAGAACCAATAACCACCAACAATTAAGCCTCAAACCTCATCCAAACACAAGACATCTCATCTACAAGAAACAAGAAAAGAGGAACAACAGTGCGAAAAGAATAAATGGTAAACATGCAAAAATCTTCCCCCCAAATTTAAATGAAATTATCTAGTTGAATGCAAAGTTTAAGGAAAAGAGTGTTACCTAAGAAATTTGCCACCAAGTGAACTCACAAAAGTGCAAGACACCGCAACTGATTCGTCCTCAAAAGAAGGAAAATTGAGCCATAGATAGCTTCACGAGGCAACGTGATCTCCAAATTCGAGGGTTCAAGGGGTACCTTCCTTGACCTTTTATGCATATACCTACAAAAAGCCTAAAAAAAGCATCAAAGTATCCAAAAATAAAAATAAATAACAAGAACTATACAAAAATAAAAACAAAACAAAGCAAATAAAATACAACTAGCAATAACGCTCAACGAACACTAAGTCACACCTAGTGCACTCAACTAAATCCCCGACAATGGCGCCATTGACTTGGTCAGATTTTAGCGAGCAAAAGAATATATTCTTGCTACTCCAATTTTTATTGTTTCACCCTCAATTTTGACTACTTCTTCAATTGACTTCAATAAAATAATAGGCACGTGTTTTGCTCCATATATTCTCATTTTCTTATAAAATAAACAAAATACTACCTTCTCGACAATCAAGTGCAATTGTCCAATTTAGTATAAAAAATGCATGAAACTCAATCAAATTAAGCTAATAAAGAGCATGAATTTCTAGCAATTTTCACACTAATCAACTCACAAGTACTCAGTTAGGGGGAACTCAACAAACATCCATGGAGCTATCCATCACAAAGACAAAAAACCTCTAAATTTTAGAATCTGGTCTCAAAGTTTGTTTACTGAGAACACTGAAGTGAAGAGCTTAAGTCTTTATGACACAGTTGAGCCTAGCTTGCCTATTTTTATACAGTCATTTGCAAGGCTTAATTAATGGTTTTGCATGTTAAAGACATAAGAATGTCAAATTTTTGAAGTTAGAGTGGAAGATCAAATTGCATAAAGACAAAGCAGATGCCAATTGAGAACTATACGTCAACTGGAAAGAGTCGTTCACATTAGTTGGTGTAGCTTGATGAGAAGTCGATAACGTTGTACGAAGTCTGACAGCTTAGAGATTGTCTATTGCAATATTGTAACAAACCAGCATTGAAGGTGAAAACCCTAAAAGTGAAAAGTGATATGACAACCTAAGATCGTGAGTCAGTTGCAATCTTATTTCCCTGAAAGGGCAAACAACGTCCATAACAACTGATTTTACTCGTTTCAAGGTATTTACGTACTTCTAAAATTATTCATTAAGCATTTACAAATTTAATGATACCGAAAATATAATGAAAAATTTATGTTCACATCTTTTATAAGTACATTTAGTGAAAATCATAAATTATAAAAATGAAGTGATTAGTAATGATAAAGTTTATTTTCAATAAAAAATGTAATTCATTTCTTATATTTTAAACAACAACGATCACAATACTTCTTCGCAGATTTACCAAGGCTCCATCAGGAGATTCGATAAAGACCAAATAATCAAATCTAGCACATATTTTAAATGTTTTATCAATTTTAACACATATTTTTTTCTCTCTCCAAATGTAGCACATGATCTTGCTTAATACTTAAAAACATCCCTGATGATCATTTTCGAGAAGATTCGTCTGATGTGATTGTCGAAGTTAACTTGTCTTGCTGCTGTGTAAATATTAAAATAAAAAAAATAAAAATATAACCACCTAAAGTTAGAAATAGTGACCCGATGTGTTTTTATATTCCGCATTTTTTTATTCTTAGATGGTGATTTTTTTTTTAATATTTATGTGTCAGCAAGACAGGTGGATTCTGGCGATTTAATCATACGGACCTTGTCAAAAATAATAACAGGGGATATTTTTAAATATTAATTAAAAGTATGTGCTAAATTTGAAGAGAGAAAAACATATGTGCTAGAATTGAAGAAAAATTAAAAGTATGTTCTAGATTTAATTATTTGGTCAAAGATAAATTTAGTTTTTCATTTGATTTTTTATACTGATATTGATTTTTTTCGTTGTACTCATTATTACTGATGTGGCATAAATATCCGGATGATGACACATGTATAAAAGAGTATGAGATTGTGCCATCTGGAGAGAGTTGACGAGGGACCCTCATGGGATGAGCTGTTGTATGCTTTCAAAAGAAGGGATAAGGAGGTTGACCCAGTCATGACTGTTGTTTGACTCGATAATGACCAAGATGAGCAATCTGGATATGTTAGTGGGGTTTTCCCCGATTAAGAGAAAGAATATTTTAGGGAATAAGGCAGAGGTTGTTGAGAGAATTATGAGAGGAAGAAGAGTCGAGGATGAATAGACTGAGTTTGAAGGGATTGAGTGGGCGAAAAGTCATCTGAATGAAGACGAGTAAGTTGCGATATTTTTGGGAAATGCTCGGTTTGTTGAGATAATCATGGGAACTGAAAGAGTCTTCACCGGTTGAGCGAATCTCGGGCCTCAGAAGTGGTGGATTTAGCCCACGAAAGGTAAAGAACTTAAGGCTCCGATTTCAGGTATTATAAATAGGGCACACATTATTTACACAACACATGAAATGTGAGACACTTTCTACTTTGAGTTTGATTACTTGCCTATTTTGAGAGTTAAACAATCTAGTGAGGAATATCTTGAGTGAAGTTTGATATTGCGTGGAGTTCTCGTTGTTGAGATCTCCCTCTTTGTATTTTGAGTGGTTTTCCGGTCACCTGACTTGAGCGTCGGAGTGCCCGCGCCGGTGAACCCTCCGGCGTGTTTTGCAGGTCCCTCTTGGAGCTGGAGAGGAACCGTGATGTAAGATTGACGTACACATTTTGCCAATAAACGCCGAACCAAGAGGTCTCAAGTTCGATTGTTGTAGGTGCATCAAATGCACATCTATCAATTATCAATAAAACAATTAAACTCTTTTTTTTTCTTACATCTATGTTTTTGCATTTGCAATATAAAAAAAAATTGTGTTTAGAAAAAAGTTAAAGTTCACTATTTTACAATTATTTTTATTAAAAATCACTTATATGATAAATTAATAAGATGAGAATATTATAATATATATTTATTTTATTATTTATTATATAAGTGAAAATCATGAAACAAGTTTATAAATTAAAGATGTAGAAAATAAAATAAATGATCTTACTGTGGAATTTAAAAAAAATATTGACCTTGATAGATGAATAAACCATTTTTTTAAAGGGAGAAAAACATTTCACTACAAAGTCACTCAAAAACTTACAACCAGATACAAAGTGCAGAAAATTTATGCACTCCAGTTCAAATTTGAACTAAAGTGCCATGTATTTTAGTTTAAATTTTTGCACTTTGTATTTGGTTGTAATGATTTACTCAATCTTGTATCTAATTGTAATTTTTTTTTTTAAAAAATTTTGGGTTTTATTGAGTTAAGCTCAATGATATTTGTTGGCCTTATTTTTTATCCTTTATTTTTTCATAGGATGATTATGGATTACACTCCTTATTTGTGATGTGTTTTTCCTAAAAATGAAACCGACTTATTATATTTAATTTTGACATCATTAACCCTTTTGAAAACCTATTCTACTTAATATGATAGCTCGTCTCTTTCGCCGCTCCCCTCTTTGTTCTTAACTAATGCCCCATTTTGAACAACCTACATGACTGAAGCTCGCCTGCTTTATTCATTCTTCATTGTCTCGTAAGAGGTTTGCTAACTTATAGACGATTTATACATTTTTAATTTGATTTTTTTTTTTTGTGATTTACCACAAATTTTATTTTATTTTTTTCATAGATTTATTTACTATTGATGCTAAATCATGTATCTTTTCTTTTCTTTGCAGAGGCTGACTTGTTTGGGTTCAATTTTTTTAGTGTAATATATATATATATATATATATATATATATATATATATATATATATATATATCACCATTTATTACAAGCATGATAATATAAAAATAGTAAAATTATGTTAGATTTAGTCAAATGTCAGTGGATTACAGTCCATTTTTTCTCCGCACTTTTGTTTTTGATTTGTTCATTTCTTTTATAATTTTTTTCCCACAATTGTTACTATCTTTTAATTAAATTATTGACTAGTATTTGTTTATACAGAAGTGGGGCTTGCAATATTTTTCTATTTAATGTGGATATGACTTTGATGTTATAAAATTTATGAAACGAGTTAATTTTATGTAATTTTGATCAATTAGGTTTGTTATTTTAATTAGGACTTTTAATTATTTGTGATTGTATTCTTACTTTTTGTTAATTACTAATTTAATTAGGAAATGAGGGATCCTTAAAAAAAAAAGGAAATGAGGGATGAAACACAAAAATCAAAGGTAATAGATTGCTTCCGAAAATAGAGAGTTGTTGGACTCAGTTATAACTTATAGTTGTAATTTTATTTGTACTCTAAAAGAATATCATACTTATATGCAGATTTAATCTTATTGTGTGCAAAATATATATATATATATATATATATATATATATATATATATATATATATATATATATTAAATGTCGATGCAAAAATATATTTTATTTATCGATATTCAACATACCCTCGATTTTGAAATTTTGGGTCCGTCACTGTTTCTTTGTTAAGGTGTCGTCATCTTCTCCAGCTACTTCGAGAGAAAAAAAAGGCTAGTTTCGATTTAATTTCTAATTTAAAGACTCAAAATTGATTATTTATCAAGAAAATGAAAGAAAAATAGACGTTGCATACCTAAGCTATTCCTATTTTTTTAGGACAAAACTAGAAAATATTGGTGAAAATTAACCAGGGAAGAGAAGTGTGACCATGAGCAACAATGATGAAAATCAAGGTTCTTTGAAATTGAATCCCTCTACATACTAATAGGGAGTTTTTTTTTTCATGATATGTCAATTCCATGTTAATTTAACTTATGTCCCATTCAAAGAGAAATTTGAGTACACATGTCATTTTTCTGTTTGGTTCTTTTTATAAAAGAATCCCATGTGTCATGAAACTTAAAGTTATTGTGTATAATTAATCTTTAATTATTTAGGTATTTAAAATATTTTCGAATGTTATAAAATGTGTAATTCATATTTATTACTTTATGTTTTATTCAACTATATAATATTATTCATTTATCTTTCTTTCGGTAATTTTTTGTTTGACTTAATTTAAGATAAATAAAATATTCATTCTAAATGTATTTTATCTTAGTGTGAATTATATGCAATTATTAATTTCTTAATAAATAATTTTATTTTATAATTGCTCTTATGTATATTTTAACATATTTTATGTGGAAAAAGTATTTTATATTATAACTCATTCACTTTTAATTTTTTTTCATTATTACATATTAATTAATTAATGTATTAGTCTTTTCTTAGTCTATTTATTTTGTTTTGATTTGTAGGTTTCAATTTCATATTAAAATGGATAAATAATATTTGACACAATAATCTTATTCCAAGGTTTAAGAAAATTTACTAATATACACATTAAACAATTATTAATTCATATTTAGTGTATTTATGCACATATTTATATTTTTAATTATTAAATATAATATTTATTGAAAATATTGTAATTTTTAATTAGAAATATGTTGACGGTCAAATAATTTACGATAACGATGTGGCTTATTGAATTTGACCACCAAACAAATAATTAATCGAACAAGAACACTGCGGGAAGAACCGTAGTTCTTCCCTGAAATGTGGGTGTAGGTATATAAGTGGAATGAGGAAAACATTCCAGAGTTTTTCTACAATGAAAGGTGAGGTCCTTTATATAAAGAGGACCAGCACGACAAATCATAAATCATAACAAATCAATAAGCACGACAAATCTTTTAAGCACGACAGATCACGTGGTCTCGGTGGGACCTGCTGACGTGTGATAATTTGTCCTGCTAACGTGTGATAAATTTGGTGATGCTGACGTGTGATATATCTGAGCACAACAAAATATAAACACAAGAAAAAGTAACACGGTTGGACATTAGGTTTATGGTGCAATTACATACAAAATTTACTTAGTAAAATAATTAATATTTTTTCCAGTGAAAATGAACTAATATTAACAAACTATTAAGTTTAAGTTAAACAAGTTTTTGTCAAAACGATTGCATCTAGATGATTTTGGTTTTTAAAGAATCACAAAAACTTGTATACAATTTTGCACAGTGTGATTTATGTGCAATTAGCCCAAACATGAAAGATATTTATTTTTTGCGGGTCAGGCCCAAAGTCATTTTAGATCCAGCGCTGCCCGTTTTCTTCTTTCTTGTGATCCTAGGGGTCTTCTTCCTCGCGATTCCACATTTTACAGTGGTGCGTTTTTAGGTTTTTCCTTTTCTTCTTTTGTTCTTCCTTTTCTTTTCTTTCTCTTCCTTATTCAAATTCTTCCATATTCTTCTCTATTTTTTTTTTTCAGTTTTCTCTGTTGGGAAAATCGGGGTGCCCGGATCTATTCGAGGTGATTATTTAAATACATATTTAAATTAAACAGTTAATTACTAACATGAATTAATTCTAAATCAATTTAACATAATAATAAACAACATGCGTACACATAATTCACGTAAATCCTAAACATGTGGGACTAGGAGTTACGGAATTACTAACCTCTTGAAGAATCAAACGGATGAATCAACCCAAGAGCCTTCCCAAATATATCCCCAAAGCCCACGAACGCTATCCGGTGGGAAGATTTCAATGAACGATTTTAATGGGAGAGAAATTAAATATTTTGCTACCACCTTTGTGGATTTCTAATATTTCCAACACATGGAATTGCACTTGGGAATGAAGAGCTCATCCCCTATAAATAGGGAGGAGGGGGGGTCGAAAATTTAGGTCAAGAAAATAAGGAAGAAAATCTTTTCTTGGTCCTCAAGAAATCTTGAATATATCTCCTATATTCTTTTCTCCTTAATTAAATTTTCCATAAAAATCTCTTCCCCTTTTTATCCTATTATTTTAGAAAATAACAAGATTAAAGGAGTCAAAATTTGACTTCTTGAATTTATGGGATAATTATGTATTCCTACAATAATTATCTCTTTCCAAAAAATATCTACAAGAAAATTAAGAAAATCTTTCCTTCCTCTTATCCACATATTTTTCAAAAATTATAAGCATGTAAATATAGCAAAATATTTTCTTCTCTCTCTCATTAATTGGACTTTATTTTGGGCCATTTGGGGGCCTTTAGGAGAGTTAAGATTGGACCTCCAATGGACTATGAAGCTATAATATTTTGGGCCAAATATGATTCAAGTTCATTAATATTAATTTACTCCACTATAAAATTAATATTGAACTATCCACCTTAACCCATATTACGATTTCACATATAACATGGCTCCCGGTCATTATTTCCCGCGTTTAAGATTATCTTAGTCCATTAATTAATTAAGCCACTGAACAAGCTTTATATTAATTAATATCTTTGTCCTTGGAGTAAAGACAACTCAACATTATTATCCATGCCGAAAATAAATTTCTACTTGCAAGATTTGGCATGATAAAGGATATGAGTCCACCAAGGGGACAAATCAAGCAAGACTTACTTGCACACGATTCTCTGTATTAAATATCAGCAATCGTCATGTAATTAATAATATTACCCAAGATATAAGGTATCGAATTGCATTGACTCTCTTCCCATCATAAGTCAAAACAATAGTTATTAATTTCACAAGATCCTATTTAAGGGACGGAGATTAAGAAACAACGCACCACTGAGGTCTAATTCTTGTATATTCAGTACCGAAGAATTTGTCCTCCTGTAGATCCTCATTCAGCGCACCTAAATGCGCTAGTGTGATCCCTTGGTCAAGACAGGTCAATCTGGGTCTCACACTTCAACCGTTCATGATGGTTTGTTCATTTCCATGTAGGTTGTGAATTTGTACTTAATTACGAGGGCTGTTAATTTGATCTTCAGTGATCGGGTATCACCAAATTAACTACAACGTAATACGTACTGTCTTATTGAACGGGTTTGCAATAAACATATATAACATTCATTCATATTTAATGCAACAGTGATTAAATAATTTCTTTCAGTAAATAAATAATAAACTTCAGTTTGGTTATACAAAGTAAAAACATACTTTTCAGTATAACCCCAACAATCTCCTACTTATACTCAAAGTCTGTTTTTAAGTATACTACAATATGTCTCGTGTTCTATGTGACATCTAATGTCACCCTACACGAACCTAATAATATTTCTCCCACTTATACTCAAAGCAGATTGACAACGTCTTTGACACCTATTCCTTCCACATGTCTCTCGAATGTACTCTGAGGCAGACCCTTTGTGAATGGATCTGCTAGGTTGTCTTCCGATGCAATCTTAGCCACCTCAATGTCTCCTCTCTTAACGATTTCTCGTATGAGATGGTATTTTCTTTCAATGTGTTTACTGGCTTTGTGGGCTCTCGGTTCCCTTGAATTTGCAACTGCTCCGACGTTATCATAGTAGATCGTGATTTTGCTGGGTAAATTCGGGACCACGTCCAAGTCCACCAGGAAGTTCTTGAGCCAAACCTCTTCCTTCGCTGCTTCACAAGCAGCGACGTACTCGGCTTCCATGGTAGAATCAGCGATGCATTTCTGCTTTACGCTTCTCCATGTCATGGCTCCTCCCCCCATGCAGAACACACTACCCGAGGTAGACTTTCTGGAGTCAATGTCTGATTGGAAATCCGAGTCCGTGTAACCAATGGGGATCATACTGTCTGACTTATAAACCAACATTCTATCCCGTGTCCTTTTCAGGTACTTCAGAATGTTCTTTACTTCAGTCCAATGCTCTTTCCCAGGGTTACTTTGATATCTTGGCACCATGCCTACGGCAAAGCAAATATCTGGTCTCGTACACAGCATTGCATACATGAGGCTTCCCACATCCGATGCATAAGGGATGCCTTTCATGTCATCTATCTCTTTCTGTGTCTTGGGACACATCTCTTTGGATAGATGGATTCTGTGTCTGTAGGGCACAAATCCTTTCTTGGAATCCTGCATGGTGAAGCGCTTCAAAATAGTGTCTATGTATGAGGCTTGCGAAAGCCCGATCATTCTTTTCCTGCGATCTCGAGTGATCTTGATCCCTAGGATGTGACCGGCTTCCCCTAAGTCCTTCATATCAAACTGTTTTGATAGCCATGCCCTTACGTCTGATAACACCTTTACATCGTTTTCGATGAGCAGAATGTCATCCACGTATAGTACCAAAAATACCAATGCAGTTCCATCACGCTTTTTATAGACACAACTTTCAAATTCGTTTTGATCGAATCCGTAGGATTTTATAACTTGATCAAAACACTGATTCCAAGCTCGGGATGCTTGCTTCAGTCCATAAATGGACTTCCTGAGCTTGCAAACCAGATGCTCTTGGCCTTTTTCAATGAAGCCTTCGGGTTGTTGCATATAGATTACTTCGTCAAGATTTCCATTAAGGAAAGCTGTCTTGACGTCCATTTGCCAGATCTCAAAATCTAGATGTGCAGAAATTGACAAGAGAATACAGATGGACTTGAGCATGGCTACGGGCAAAAAAGTTTCCTCATAATCGATCCCTTCTTTCTGAGTGTACCCTTTCGCCACAAGTCTTGCTTTGAAGGTTTCAACCCTTCCGTCCGGTCCCTTTTTTCTCCTGTATACCCACTTGCATCCGATGGGTTTTAACCCATCAAGTGGTTCGACTAGCTCCCACACCTTGTTGTGATCCATTGAACCCATCTCGGCTTCCATTGCTGTTTGCCAAGATTGAGCATCTTTGTCTTGGATCACCTCGTCGTAGGACCATGGATCTGATTCTTCTGCGGAGATCAAGTCCGAGGACTCTCCGATCCCCAAGAATCTCTCGGGTTGTCTGATAACCCTCCCACTACGACGAGGTTCCGGTTGTGTAGGCGTGACGTTTGGTATGTCATTTTGGACAGTTGGCAATGGAGTCGGCCCCCTAAGTTCTTCTAAGGTAATTTCACTTCTAGGCTTTCGACTGTTCATATAGTCTTCTTCCAAAAATCTAAAGTGAGTATTGATTACCACCTTTTGATCTTCGGGACCATAGAACATGCATCCTTTAGTTCCTTCGGGGTACCCTATGAACATTCTTAATTCCGAATGTGCATCCAATTTACCGGCTTCCTTGTCTAGCACGTATGCCGGACACCCCCAGATCTTGATGTTTCCAAAACTGGGCTTGCGCCCCGTCTACAGTTCTCTCGGGGTTTTAGGTACCGATTTAGATGGCACTAGGTTCAGAATATAAGCCATTGTTTCTAATGCGTAACCCCAGAACGATTTTGGTAAATCCCCATAACTCATCATTGACCCTACCATTTCTAAAAGCGTTATATTCCTTCGATCTGCAACCCCGTTTTGTTGAGGGATACCGGGTGCAGTCAACTGGGATGCAATCCTTACTTCTGATAGGTAGTTCAGAAATTCATCGCTGAGGTATTCGCCTCCACGATCAGATCGTATAAACTTGATACTTTTTCCCTTATGATTCTCTGCTTGAGCCTTAAATTCTTTGAATTTATCAAAGGTCTTAGATTTATGCTTCATTAGGAAAATGTATCTGTAGCGTGAGTAATCATCGATAAAAGTAACGAAATACTCGTAGCCACCTCTAGCTTTGATTTGCATTGGACCACACACATCGGTGTGAACGATTTCTAACACTTCTTTAGCTCTAAGACCCTTGGCTCCAAATGCCCTCTTGGTCATTTTACCTTCCAAGCACGATTCGCAAGTCGGAAATGGCTCAATTTGGAGAGACCTCAAAGAACCATCTTTCACCAACCTTTGAATCCTTTTCGGGTTAATTTGACCTAATCTTAGGTGCCAAAGAAGTGTCTCGTTCACGTCAGCCGAGCGCTTTCGTTTACAAGAAATAGTAGATGTGTTATAGGATGCATTTTGTGAGTGATGTGCACAGTTAATAATATAGAGATTGTTCCTCAAAGTTCCAGAACAGATAATCACATCGTTACAAAAAATAGTAACATCTTTATTAAAACGAACAGAATATCCATCGATAAACAATTTAGAAATAGAAATAAGGTTTTTTTCGAAAAACAGGAACATAAAGATCATCTCTTAAAATTAACGTCTTGTCTCCAAAGGACAGGTGCACTTCTCCCACTACTTTAGCTGCCACTCTCGTAGCATCGCCTAGCGTGATGAGGATCTCACTCTCACTTAGTCGCCGGGTCTGCTTGAAACCCTGCAATGTGAGACATACATGATCAGTGGATCCCGTATCCAATACCCACGAGTGGGTAGCATACTCCGCTAAACAAGTTTCAACTACTAGTGAGTGTGAATTACCTTTCTTTCCACTCCTTTCGGAATTGGAACAGACCCATCTCCTATGTCCCTTCTCCCTACATTCCAAACATATCCTCTTGCTTAAACTTTCATCCTTGAAGTTGGAATAGAACTGGTTTATCCTGTTTGTCTCTTCATCATTCTTACCACCAATTGGCCTAGAAAGAGAAGCAGACCTTTTTGCAACCATGTTCGCTTTCTTGCGCTCAATGTCCTCTTCAACCAAAGTAACGTCTCTTTTGAGATCATCCACAGTAAAATTCATATCTTCCAATAGGTATCTTACATAAGGATGATCATAGCTCTTTGGTAGAGTTTTGAGAATGAAATCAATTTTGCTCTTGAAATCACATTTTTCGCCAAGATGTGTCAATTCTTCAAAGAGGACCATTACCCTATAAATGTGCTCTCTACCAGTCATTCCTTCTTCCAAACTCAGCTTGTTCAAATCATGCTTAATGTTTTGAACTGCCATATAGGTTGGATGCGCGAAGATCACTTCAAGATTTCCCATAATGTCTGCAGCTGAGAGAAATCCTTGATGAAGGTGCCTTACAGAATCCGACATTGATGTCAAGATAATGTCCCTTATCAATTCATTACCTAGCTCCCATTCATTATATTTCATCTCTTCCCATATACTGGCATCTTTGGTTAGTTCTTCGGGTTTTGGTTCATTAAGCACCCATTTGTACTCGTGTGAAGCAAGAAAATTTATAAGGTTTCGTTTCCAAACAATAAAGTTTTCTCCAGTGAGAAGGTTGTCTTTCAGTATATTGAACAGTGGATTAAAAGGTTGCGACATGATGAACTGAAATAAACATATATTTTGTATCAATATCCAGATCAACACAAAATTAAATCACATAATTCGATCACATGATTCATATTAAAAGCTAAAAAAAGTATGAACATGCATCAGCCAACATCTCAAAACAGATTTAAATGAGCCTCGTGAGAGGGTCAACATTTAAATCACATTCAAGCATGTTACAAACAAGAACAGTTACAAACCTTTAATTTAAAAAAAAAATTAATAGTCGGCTCCCACTTGACCAATATAAAATTGACAGGGACTTCGGAGAAGTATATAAATATCAATTTTATACCTAAGTAATAACCATGATTAAATACAGAATTATTACTTTGCTTTGATCGGGCCTCGTGGGAGGGTCATCGTCGCCACTAATAATAATTCACAATCATCCTTTTGGGAATTTATTCATGTGAAAGCTATCTTTTGACCGTCCAGTAGGGGAATTTCTCCAAAAGATTTCACAAATAAATAAATCATGGAGGTCAAAATTAATTTGCGTCAAAACAAATTAATTATTAAAACATACTTAGTAATTTTTGAATTTGATATTTTTCGTTGGGCAATTCTTATGCAAACACATTTAAACAGATTAAATAAAGCACAAGAAAATATGGCAACAATAAATCAATCAAAGCAGAAAATAAACACATTGGGCACAGATTATCCAACTGTCATGGTTTGATTTTCTTTGGCTTGATTTTGAAGAAACGTCGTCTTGAATTTCTCCCACTCGTTCGTCTCGAAAAGAACTCCGTCTTGAAACTCCACGCCAAGCAGCTCGCAGCCGGGATGCATGCCCGCATCCGGCCGGCCGCTTGGCCGGGCTATCGGCAGGCCTCGGCACGCCTTGGCGTCCTTGGCCTCGGCAGCCCTCGCCCAGCGCGCACATCCGCGTGCATACGCCTGGGGGCCGATCCCGCCTAGGCGCCTAGGCCCGTGCGTGCGGCATCGTCCGCGCCACGCGCGTGCCTCCATTGGCACGTTTCGCGCGGCGCACGTTGCCCACGTACGGTTCCGGATCCGTCTTTAACTCGTCTCCGTCTTCATCTCCGATAAGGTTAAAATTTATTTAACGAAAAATAAATACCTTAAATCTAGACTAGTCTATTACATTGAACAAATCAAATAGCCTAATCTACTCGTGGATTTTCTCACGAGAAAAACAAATCCGAACGAGTCGAATTAAAAACCATTCATTCATACGCATGAAAATAAAACACATTAAATACCATGACAATTGGATACCTGCAAAACAGATCTAGCAATTCTACTATCCAATTTCAATTTAATGTTCAACAATTTAAATAACAATTTAAAAAATCAGAGCTCGAAACCAGAGCTCTGATACCAGTTGTTGGGAAAATCGGGGTGCCCGGATCTATTCGAGGTGATTATTTAAATACATATTTAAATTAAACAATTAATTACTAACATGAATTAATTCTAAATCAATTCAACATAATAATAAACAACATGCGTACACATAATTCACGTAAATCCTAAACACGCAGAACTAGGAGTTACTAACCTCTTGAAGAATCACACGAATGAATCAACCCAAGAGTCTTCCCAAATATATCCCCAAAGTCCACGAACGCTATCCGGTGGGAAGATTTCAACGAACGATTTTAATGGGAGAGAAATTAAATATTTTGCTACCACCTTTGTGGATTTCTAATATTTCCAACACATGGAATTGCACTTGGGAATTAAGAGCTCATCCCCTATAAATAGGGAGGAGGGGGTCGAAAATTTAGGTCAAGAAAATAAGGAAGAAAATCTTTTCTTGGTCCCCAAGAAATCTTGAATATATCTCCTATATTCTTTTCTCCTTAATTAAATTTTTCATAAAAATCTCTTCCCCTTTTTATCCTATTATTTTAGAAAATAACAAGATTAAAGGAGTCAAGATTTGACTTCTTGAATTTATGGGATAATTATGTATTTCTACAATAATTATCTCTTTCTATAAAATATCTACAAGAAAATCAAGACAATCTTTCCTTCCTCTTATCCACATATTTTTCGAAAATATAAGCATGAAAATATAGCAAAATATTTTCTTCTCTCTCTCATTAATTGGACTTTATTTTGGGCTATTTGGGGGGTCTTTAGGAGAGTTAAGATTGGACCTCCAATGGACAATGAAGCTATAATATTTTGGGCCAAATATTATTCAAGTCCATTAATATTAATTTACTCCACCATAAAATTAATATTGAACTATCCATTTTAACCCATATTACGATTTCACATATAACATGGCTCCCGGTCATTATTTCCCGCGTTTAAGATTATCTTAGTCCATTAATTAATTAAGCCACTGAACAAGCTTTATATTAATTAATATCTTTGTCCTTGGAGTAAAGACAGCTCAACATTATTATCCATGCCGGAAATAAATTTCCACATGAAAGATTTGGCATGATAAAGGATATGAGCCCACCAAGGGGACAAATCAAGCAAGACGTACTTGCACGCGATTCTCCGTATTAAATGTCAGTAATCGTCATGTAATTAATAATATTGCCCAAGATATAAGGTATCGAATCACATTGACTCTCTTCCCATCATAAGTCAAAGCAATAGTTATTAATTTCACATGATCCTATTTAAGGGACGGAGATTAAGAAACAACGCTCCACTGAGGTCTAATTCTTGTATATTCAGTATCAAAGAATTTGTCCTCCTATAGGTCCTCATTCAGCGCACCTAAATGCGCTAGTGTGATCCCCTGGTCAAGACAGGCCAATCTGGGTCTCACACTTCAAACGTTCATGATGGTTCGCTCTTTCCATCTTGGTTGTGAATTTGTACTTAATTACGAGGGCTGTTAATTTGATCTTCAGTGATCGGGTATCACCAAATTAACTACAACGTAATACGTACTGTCTTATTGAACGGGTTTGCAATAAACATATATAACATTCATTCATATTTAATGCAACAATGATTAAATAATTTATTTCAGTAAATAAATAAGAAACTTTAGTTTGGTTATACAAAGTAAAAGCATACTTTTCAGTATAACCCCAACATTCTCATCCTGGCAAATTTACAAGTCCTTTCGTTCATTTTCCTCTTGATTTTCTGGCGCAATTTTCAGATGCTTCTGCTCCTTTTTCATGCTATTTTGTAAATCTGTAATTTTGGACTAATGATTTTTTTTCGTGTTTGTACTGGTTTTTATTCATGTAGTAACACTATATTGCTCATAGGGTAACACTCTTTTGTTCATGTAGTAACACATCAAGTTGTTATTTAAATCTGTAATTTTGGACTGGCAATTTCTTTTCGCGCTTGTACTGGTTTTGTTCATGTGGTAACACGTTTTTCTTCATAGAGTAACACTTTTTGTTCATGTAGTAACACATGTTTTTCTAGTAATATGTAAACACTGTTCACATATCGTCGTAATACTATATGAATACTCATGTGTTACCATATGAACAACAATGTGTTACCTTGTGACCCATGTTACCTTATGAATATTTATGTGTTACAATATGTTTTAATATGTGTTACGTAATATATGAAGTTTTTTTAATATAACAATATAGTAACACTTATATAGGGATGACAAAACACCCCACCCCAAAGTCGACCCACCCTGCCCCGTCGCGGTTGGGTCAGGTCAGGCCCGACCATTCTAAAAATGGGCCAGGTCAGGCCTGCCCCGCGCATGGGCTACGCCGGGCTTGGGTATCAATATTGTAATTATCCGGCCCGCCCAGCCCCACACTCTTTATATAAATATATATTTATATATATATATATATATATAATATAATAGTAATAATAATAATAATAATATATATAATATTTCATCAGTTATCACACGATTTTCTTTTCTTTCCTGATTTCATTGTGATTTTTTTTGTTTCTGGACCTCTCGAATTTGATAATTTAGTTTATATCCATTTTAACTTGAATTATATTATTGTATTGTATTAAATGTGATAACATTTTTATAGATAAAAATTGTATTTCAGCTTTATTAAAACAAATATATAGCGGGATGAGTCAAAAAATGGGGGCAGGGCGGTCCTGACCTGCTCCACGCAGGTCGGACTTGGGTCTTAAAACTCTGACCAACAGCGGGCCATGGGGCAGGCTGGGCCGGCTTAGTATATGCGCGGGGCGGGCTTGGGTAGTTAGGTACCCGCCCTGCCCCGGCCCATTGTCTTCCCTACACTTATACATAGATGTAGTAACACACAAAAAACTTGAAAAAAAAATGTGTTTAATAAGGATTGAACCTTCAACCAAACACATTAACAGTAGACATAAACTACTGGGCTACAACACATAGTCAATAATGATAAGCATTTATTAATATATATCCACCCTGTTCGCCCAACCAACAATATGCTCGCCCTGCCCCGCCCACGCCCGACCCGACCCGCGCGAGACTGACCCACGAATTTTAGTCTAATTTGCTTTAATTATGGTGTATTGCACATATCCATAGTGTGCAATATTTCACAAGAGAATTACTTTTAAAGAATATGCTCCTCTGGCTAATCAAATATGAGTTTCGGTAGAAAATAAAATATCTAAAAGTCAATAAAAAAAACAAAGTAGTAAAATTTGTTCATGATATAAAATACATATCATTACACTTATAAATTAATTTCATACCTTGTATCAACTGATGCTATTATATTTATATCATTTAATGATATGAGTATTAATTTATATAAATAATAATATTAATTTATAAATTAATGGTATCAATTTTATACTATGAATAAATTTCACTAAGATTTAGTATTAGAATAATAAATACGAGAAGCTAAACCTTAGGTCTCATCCTGCTCAAACGTATCCAAACGATAACGAAAGATGAATGGTAATTTTTTTTTTTAATCGGACAAAGTTAGTTGTTAATAGTTAGTAGTTAGTACACTAAGTACCCAAATACTTAACTAAATCTCCAATCCACCTTATAACTCTCATAACTCTAATTCACTTTCAGAGAGAATCGAACCTGGGTGTCCCACTCAAATGAGGAGCCCAGTGATCAGGTGGGCTAAGCCACCTGGTTTGGGAAATTTCATTTGAACTTGGTTCATATGATTTTTTTTTCTTTAAAATAATATCATTAGCATATGACAGTATTAATATAAAAAAAAAGGCAATGTCTTGTATGAATTAGGAGCACCGTGCAACTTAAGTGTATTTTTATATCGTGCAACTTGTTTTTCTGAAACATTCAACTTTTTCAGTGTAAACAAGTTGAATGTTTATAAAAAAAATACAAGTTGCAAGTTTAAAAAATGTTGGTCCCGGTGCAAACGAGTCTTACACGTGTATGGGGGGGGAATACACGTGTTCAGTGTTTTTAAAACTTTTTCTTACTGAGGTCAGCTTGGGTCAGATAATCTTGAAGATTAGGTTCGAGAAGCGTGATTGCTCGAGTCAAAGTCTCATCGAGAGTGATCCGATTCGCTTTCGAGATACCTCGGATAATCCCAACCGAGTCTGAGTGTCGAGAGATCTCGAGTTGCTTGGATCGAGATAACTAACTAATGAATCCTCGGAAGAGAGTTCGATTTGGTAACTATATCTGTTCTAGCTACTCGATCGTCTTGAAATGGTTGGCCCTTTAGTTTATACTCGTTTTAAGCTTTGCTGAAAACCTTCCCTTTATGAATTAGTGATTAAGCTGTGATTCAATTTCATGCAACTTCAGTGGATTGATTCCAACTGAATATCAGTGAAAAGTATGCTTTCAAAATCAAGTCAATGCAACAGTTAAGCACAGATAAGGAAAGCAATAAAGAACATGTTGGGGAATGATTCGCACAGATCTATTCGGGGTGAATATTTAAATACAAATTTAATTCATTAATTATTATTAGCATGAATTAATCCTATATTAATTCAAATAATAATTGCAACAACATATCATGCATATAAAAGACACGTAAAACCCCGCGACGCGGAATCTACGGGTTTACGTGAGCGTACCCTCTCGGGATGGCGGTGACTTGATCCGGACGGACTAACCAAAAGGACTTCCCAAGTATTCCCTTAGCCCTTGCTCGACAATCCGGTGGAAGGATACTCGCGAACAATTAACAAAAGGAAAAAATAAACTTTGTTGCACCACTTATGTGGATTTGCTAATATTTCCAGCACATGGAATTGTACTTGGGAATGAACTAATCATCCCCTATTTATAGGAGAGGAGGAGCACGAAAATTTAGTGAATTTTCAATGTGGGAAAAGACTTTTCTTGGTCACCAAGAAATCTTGAATATATCCCATATATTCTTTTTCCCATAATTAAAATATTCCACAAAAAATCCACCTCTTTCTTTCTTTATGGAATTTTCGAAAAAAAATGGTTTGTGCAAGAATCCAAGATTTGGATCTTCTTGAATTTATGAGATATTCTTGTATTTCAAGAAATACATATCTTCCATAATATCTTTTCAAGAAAATCAAGAAAATCTTTCTTGCCCTCTATTTTCGAAAATACTTAATGAATAACCAAGTGGGAGATTTCTTGAATTTAATGAGATAATCTTGTATTCCAAGAATACATATCTTCATTCCATAACAAAATTCAAAAGAAAATCTTTCTCCTCTTTATCCATAATTTTCGAAAATAATGAGGAAATATAAGCAACAATATTTATTTTATTTTAATCACCTTTTTAGGTTATTGGACTATATGTTGGGCTACTCGGGGGGCCTTTAGGAGAATTAAGATTGGACCTTCTAATGGATCTTGAATATCTAATATTGAGCCACAATATAATTCAAGCCCATAAATATTAATTAATCCCACTACATAATTAATATTGCAATATCCATCTTAACCCATATTACAGTCAATATGGCTCCCGGTCATTATTTCCCATGTTTAAGATTATCTAGCCCATTAATTAATTCAAGCCTTTGAAATAGCTTTCCTTTAATTAATATCTTTTGTCCTTGGTCGAGGAACGGTTCAACATTATTATCCATCTTTGAAACAAATTCCACTTGCAAGATTTGGTATGATAAAGCTTTATGAACCTCCAAGGGGGGGCAAATCAAGCAAGCGTACTTGCACCACGATTCTTCAGTATTAAATCTTAGCAATCACATGTGACCAATAATATTGCCCAAGATAAAAAGTATTGAATCTCTCTCGATTAAGCTACCCATGATAAGTCAAAGCAATAGTTACCAATCCCACGTGATCCTATTTAAGGGGACGAAGGTTAAGAAACAACGAACCATCGAGGTCTAATTCTTCCTTGTTCGATTAAGAAGAATTTATCCTCCTGTAGGTCCTATTCAGTAAGATCGGTCATGCACTAGTGTAATCTCTTGGTCAAGACAAACCAATCTCGAGCCTTACACCTCAACCTTTCGCGATGGTTGTTCATTTCCATCTAGGTCGTGAATGGCGTACTTTTTTAGTTACAAGGGATTGTTAATTTAATCTTCGTGATCGGGTATCACTAAATTAACTCTGATGTAACACGTCATTTAATTATTGAGCAGTTATGCAAGAAATATATATAACATTCAATCATATTTAAAGCATCAGTGATAAACAATTTATTTCAGTAAATAAGTCTGGAAATTCAGTTTCGATTATACAAAGTAAAAAGCATATTTTTCAGTATAATCCCCAACAATCTCCCACTTATACTCAAAGTCTGCTTTTAAGTATACTACAACACGTCTCGAGTAGTCCGTGACATCTAATGTCACCTACACGAACCTATTAATTTCTCCCACTTATACTCAAAGCAGATTGGCAACGGTCTTGACACCCATTCCACTCACATGTCTCTCGAATGTATTCAGAGGCAGACGCTTTGTGAATCGATCTGCTAGGCTGTCCTTAGATGCTATCTTTGCCACATCTATATCTCCTCTCTTAACGATTTCTCGTATAAGATGTTTTTCCTTTAATGTGTTTGTTTGACTCGTGGACTCTTGGTTCTCTTGAATTTGCAAGCGCCCCTAGCATATATATATTGCTAGACAAATTGAGAACACCATCCAAGTCCACTAAGAAGATCTAGAGCCCAATCGGTTCTTTTCAACGCTTTCAAGCGACTACTTACCCGAAGTTCCATGGTTGGTCGTTGATGCATTTACGCTTCACACTCGTCCATTTGATGGCTACACTTCCCAAATGGAAACACACACTGGCCGGGCAGAATAATTTCGGAATCTAAATCTGATTGGAAATCCGAGTCCATGTAGCCGATGGGGATTGGAGTATCTGACTGATAAATCAACATTCTATCCCGAGTTCTTTTGAGATACTTGGAATGTTTTTTAAGCGTCGTCAATTCGCTTTCCCTGGGTTACTCTGATATCTTGCTACCATGCCTGCGGCAAAGCATATATCCGATCTCGTACACAGCATTGCATACATAAGGGTTCCTACAGCCGAAGCACAAGGAATGCCTTTCATGTCATCTATCTTCTTTTGCATCTTAGGGGACATTTTCTTGGATAGATGGATTCCAAGTCTGAAAGGTACGAATCCTTTCTTGGAATCTTGCATGCTGAATTGTTTCAAAACCAGTGTCTATGTATGAAACTTGCGATAACCCGACCATCCTTTTCTTGTGATCTTGATCCCAAGGATGTGTCCGGTTTTCCCTAAGTCTTTCATATCAAACTATTTTGAAAACCATGCCCTTACGTCTGATCACACCTTCACATCGTTCCCGATGATCACAATGTGATCTACGTTCAGTACTAAGAATACCAATGCTCTGCGATTCGACACGTTTTTTATACACACAACTTTCAAACTCGTTTTTGATCAAAACCCATAAGACTTTATAACATGATCAAAACTTTGGTTCCAAGTTCTGGATGCCTGTTTGAGTCCGTAAATGGACCTCTTGAGTTTTTACAAAGTGGGTGTTCTTGGCCTGTTTCAATGAAAACTAGGGGTTGTTGCATATGGATCTCTTTATCAAGACTTAGTTAAGGAAAGGCGTCTTGATATCCATTTGCCAGATTCAAAGTCGAAAATCTTGTGAATCGATAAGAGAATACGGATGGACTTAAGCATGGCTATGGCGAAAAAGTTTCCTCATAATCGATCCCTTTCTTTCTGAGTATAACCTTTCGCCATTAGTCTTGCTTTAAAAGGTTTCAACCTTCCCGTCCGATCCTCTTTTCCTCTTATATACCCACTTGCATCTAATGGGTTTGACCCCATTAAGTGGTTCGACTTGCTCCCACACTCTATTATGAAACATAGAACCCACCGGCTTTTTCATTCTTTGTTTGCCAAGAAAGCGCATCCTTATCTTGGAGTGCCTCGTCATATGTCCATGGGTGCGATTAGGGAATCAAGTCCGAGGACTCTCCTATTCCCATGAATCTCTCGATTTGTCGCCTAACAACCCTCCCACTATAACGCTCTCAGGTTGCCAGAAAAACGTATTGTTTGGTATATCATAAATCTGATCGGCCTTTGAGGTTTGCCCTCTAAGCTCATTTAAGGTAATCTCATACACGGGTTTTCTTTGGTTCTATAGTTTTCTTCCAAAATCTAAAGTGGGTGTGAATGTCCACCTTTTGATCTTGAACTATAGAACATTCACCCTTTTTGTTCCTGGGGTATCCTACAAAAGCAGACTTAATTACGATCGAGGATCCAATTTACCGGTTTCCTTGTCCAACACGTAGGCCGGACACCCCAAAGTTCTCATGTGTCTCATACTAGACTTGCGTCCGGTCCACAATTCTTTGGGGTTTTGGAACTGATTTGGATAGCACCAAGTTGAGAAAAGTAAGTCATTTGTTTTCAAGGCATGACCCCGTAAGCGACTCGGGAAGATCCGTATAACTCATCATTGATCTAACTATTTCCAAAAGAATTATGTTGCTTTGCTCTGCAAAAACCCCGTTTTGTTGAGGGGTTAAAAATGCGGTGGTGGGATACAATCCTTCATCGGATAAGTAGTTCAAAAACTCATCATTTGAGGTATTCGCCTCCACGATCGGATCGTAGAGACTTGATATGTTTTTCCATATGATTCTCTGCTTGAGCCTTAAATTCTTTAGAATTTCTCAAAGGTCTCAGATTCATGCTTCATAAGGAAAATGTACCTTGAGTAATCATCAATAAAATTACTCATAACCTCCTCTTTCTTTGGTTAACATTGAACTCATTACATCTATGTGAAGCGATCTCTAACACTTCTTTAGCCCCATTCCCTTGGCTCCAAATGCCATTTTGGTCATATTACCCTCCAAACATGATTCGCGAGTTGGATCCGATTCAACTTAGAGACGCTCCAGGTGAACCATCTTTCACCAACCTTTGGATCCTCTTTGGATTTATATGACCTAATCTTTAGATGCCAAAGAAGTGTCTCATTCACGTCGATGATTTTTTCTTTTCGGAAGCTTGATTGATGTGTTATAGGATACATTTTGTGAGTGGTGTGTGCGATTAATTATATAGAGATTTTCCATCAATGTCCCCGTATGAAGATACACTCATCATTTCAAAAATGATGTCATTCTTATTAGAAGAAACTTAGTGTCCTTTAATCGAATTTTAGAAACCGAAAGTGAATTCTTTCTAAAACTGGGAACATAAAGATAATCTCAAAAAACTTTATCTTCAAAAGATAGGCGCACTTCTCCCATCGCTTTTAGCGCTACTTTCGTGTAGCATTGCAATGTCGCTACTTGCGTAGTATTGCAATAATCGTTACTATCGTAGCATTGCAATATCGCCACTTATGTAGCATTGCAATGTCTTCTACTTTAAATAACGTTGCCCGGTGTGATGAGGATCTCACTCCCACTACGTTGCCGGATCATTTAGAACCCGTGAAGCCAACATGATTAGTGGATCTAGTATCAACCACCCACGAATGAGAAGTATATCGCCGCTAAACAAGTTTCAACAACTAGTGTATGAGAATTACCTTTTTTTTCCGTCCCTTTTGGGGTTGGAGCAGGCTGAACCTCCATTGTCCTCTCTCACCGCATGACTTAAGCACTTCCTCTTTGGATTTTCCTTGACATAACAAGCATTCCTCATCTTACCATTGCCCTTTGGCAATTAGGAGTTTTATTGCTTATGACCTTTGGTCCTCTTCTTTATCTTGCCTACCCTTGGCCTAGAAGATGAAGACGGACCACTTGCCGTCAAAGCTTGAGTTTGATGCCTTATCATCATTTCTGCCGAGTCCAAAAGTTTGCAACAAATTAGCTAGCGAGGCCAAAATGCTCAAAAAAACCTTTCAGGCGCAGAGAATGAAGTACCAAATTCATCGAGTCTCGGATCATCATCTGCTTTCGAGAATCTCAAGTTTGTTCAGATGGGCCATCTATTTTGAGGACGTAATCCCTTACGGGTTTTCCCTCCACCATTTCAGCGACGACATCTCTCGCAAGGTGATCTGACGAGTCCCGCATGTTTTGACTCGTCAGTTGGCTCATCTGATTTTGTGTGTCAAAATCCACTTGTGCTTTTGTGCAGTTAGGACAATTATAATTTTCCAATCAATATAGTTTCTATACATATTGTATTGACTTTAAGTATAATAACAATGGATTAAAAAGGTAATGACATCTTTGAATCGAAATAAACAACTATATGCTGATAGCACAAGTATATCAAGGTTCGATCACATTTCATCATATTTTAAAATCTCAAAAAAAAATATGAACATGCATCGACCAACACATCTCAAAAGCAGTTTAAATAAGCCCGCGTTGGGTGGGTCATTATTTAAACACATTCAAGCGGGTTACAAACAAGAACGATTACAAACCCTTAATATCAGATTAATAGTTGGTTCCCCACTTGACCAATATAAAATTGACGGGGACTTAGGAGAAGTATATGCATATCAATTTTACACCTAAGTAATAACCATGATTAAATCTGAGGATTACTATTTCGCTTTTGATCGAGCCTCGTTGGGGGAGGTCATCGCCGCCACTAGTAATAACCCACAATCATCCGTTTGGAATTCATTCATGTGAAACCTATCTTTTGACCCGTCCGTGGGGAATTTCTCCAAAAGAATTCACAAATAAATAAATCATGGAGGTCAAAATTAATTCAATTTTATTATCCGGAATAAAATTGTCAATTAATTATTTAAAACATACTTAGTAATTTTGAAGTTGAGATTTTTCAATTTGGCAACCCTCATGCAAAACACATTTAAACAATTTAAATAAAGCATAAGATAGCACAAATAAATCAAGCAAAAAAGCAGAAAAATAAACATATTGGACACAAATTATCCAATTGTCATGGTTTGATTTTTCTTGGCTTGATCTTGAAGAAACACGTCTCGAATTTCTCCCACTCGTTCATCTCGAAAAAATACTTCACCCGTCTCGAACCGCCACATGGCTATTTCGCGGCGAGAGATGCACGCCAGATCGGCCCGGCCGCTTGCTGGGGCGACCCTAAGCGACCTAAACCTTTGGCGGAACCGCCCTTGGCGCCTCGGCTCGCCTCGGCGGAGAGTCGGCGATCCTCGGCGGCAAGGAGCATCCGCTTCGCCGCCAGCCTCCTTCGCCCCGCCGCGACCTCGGCGGCCTTTCGCGTCTCCTGGCGCGCCCGTCTGTAACGCCAGCGTCGCGGCCCGCCCGTCGCTTCGGCTGGAGCACGCACGCTTTTGTACGCGTGGCCCCTCGTCCTCCTTCGGCCGCCCGGCCGCCGCCTGCGCCCATCGTGCGTGCCGGCCAGCGCCCGCGCTCGCTACGCACGCTGGTTCACGGATTTCGTCCTTTAATTCTTCATCTCTTCGTTCCCGATCCGGTTACAATTTATTTACAAAAAATAAAAAAACCTAGATCTGAGACTAGTCTATTACATTGATCAAATCAAACAAATCCTAGTCTACTCGTGGATTTTCTCACGAGGCAAAACAAATCCGAAACGAATCGAATTAAAAACCACGGTTTATATGCATGCAAAATAAAATATTAAAATCCATGACAATTGGATACCGCAAAGCAGATCTAACGGTTCTACTATCAATTTCAAATTTAATGTCCCACAATTAAATTACAATTTTAAAATTGAGCAAACAAATTGGCTCGTGCGATTGTTGGGGAATGATTCGCATTGCAGATCTATTCGGGGTGAATATTTAAATACAAATTTAATTCATTAATTATTACTAGCATGAATTAATTCTATATTAATTCAAATAATAATTGCCTTGACATATCATGCATATAAAAAGCCACGTAAAACCTAATCGCGGAATCTACGGGTTTTACGTGAACGCATTCTCTCGGGATGGCGTTGACTTGATTCGGACGGACTAACCAAAAGGACTTCCCAAGTATTTCCTTAGCCCTTGCTCGACAATCCGTTGGAAGGATACTTTCGCGAACAATTAACAAAAAGGAAAAAATAAACCTTGTTGCACCACTTATGTGGATTTGCTAATATTTCCAGCACATGGAATTGTACTTGGGAATGAACTAATCATCCCCTATTTATAGGAGAGGAGGAGCACGAAAATTTAGTGAATTTTCAATGTGGGAAAAGACTTTTCTTGGTCACCAAGAAATCTTGAATATATCCCATATATTCTTTTTCTCATAATTAAAATATTCCACAAAAATCCACCTCCTCTTTCTTTATGGAATTTTCGAAAAAATGAGTTGTGCAAGAATCCAAGATTTGGATCTTCTTGAATTTATGAGATATTCTTGTATTTCAAGAAATACATATCTTCCATAATATCTTTTCAAGAAAATCAAGAAAATCTTTCTTGCCCTCTATTTTTCCAAAAATTTGAAAATACTTAATGAATAACCAAGTGGGAGATTTCTTGAATTTAATGAGATAATCTTGTATTCCAAGAATACATATCTTCATTCCATAACAAAATTCAAAGAAAATCTTTCTCCCTCTTTTATCCATAATTTTCGAAAATAATGAGGAAATATAAACAACAATATTTATTTTATTTTAATCACTTTTTCAGTTATTGGACTATATGTTGGGCTACTCAGGGGGCCTTTAGGAGAATTAAGATTGGACCTTCTAATGGATCTTGAATATCTAATATTGAGCCACAATATAATTCAAGCCCATAAATATTAATTAATCCCACTACATAATTAATATTGCAATATCCATCTTAACCCATATTACGATCAATATGGCTCCGGTCATTATTTCCGTGTTTAAGATTATCTAGCCCATTAATTAATTCAAGCCCTTTGAAATAGCTTTCCTTTAATTAATATCTTTTGTCCTTGGTCGAGGAACGGTTCAACATTATTATCCATCACAGGAAACAAATTCCACTTGCAAGATTTGGTATGATAAAGCTTATGAAACTCCCCGAGGGGCAAATCAAGCAAGCGTACTTGCACACGATTCTTCGTATTAAATCTTAGCAATCACATGTGACCAATAATATTGCCCAAGATAAAAAGTATTGAATCTCTCTCGATTCGCTACCCATGATAAGTCAAAGCAATAGTTACCAATCCCACGTGATCCTATTTAAGGGGACGAAGGTTAAACAAACGAACCACCGAGGTCTAATTCTTCCTTGTTCGATTCTCAAGAATTTATCCTCCCCAGAGGTCCTATTCAAATAAGATCGGTCATGCACTAGTGTAATCTCTTGGTCAAGACAAACCAATCGAGCCTTACACCTCAACCTTTCGCGATGGTTGTTCATTTCCATCTAGGTCGTGAATGGCGTACTTTTTTAGTTACAAGGGGGACATTAATTTAATCTTCGTGATCGGGTATCACTAAATTAACTCTGATGTAACACGTCACGAATTATTGAGCAGTTATGCAAATAAATATATATAACATTCAATCATATTTAAAGCATCAGTGATAAACAATTTATTTCAGTAAATAAGTCTGGAAATTCAGTTTCGATTATACAAAGTAAAAAGCATACTTTCCAGTATAATCCCCAACAAAACACAACAATTATAGTGGTTCATAGACTCAAGCTCCTACATCCACTCTCTCTGATCCTCAGAGAAATTCACTATCAACTTCTGAGCTTTCTGACTACCTCGCGTAGTTTACTTACTCAACTTCCCCTGAGTTTTTTCGACTACTCCACGTAGTTTACTTACTCAACCCGACCTTGAGCTTTCTGACTACCTCCGTAGTTTACTTACTCAAACACAAACAAGCTTTCAGACTACCCCTGTATCTTACTAACTTCTCCTCTAGAGTTTTCTGACTACTCCGTGTAGTTTACTAACTCTTTACAACTCTTCTCACCAACAAACACACTCCAACTACCTTCTCAAGGGTTTGGGGTTTCTCGGTTGGTTTCCAACTAGGATGAGATATCCTTTACAATGAAGCACAATGCAAAGGGTTAGGATATCTCGACTAAGCTTTGGATAATTCTTATCAAGCTAGGCTTAGTATAGTGAGCTCTCTTCAATATAGAAGCACTTGGGAAATTCTAAGTTTTTCGAGTGCTTTAACTTTTGCAAGAATAAGTTTGAGCTCTTGAGTTGCGTATAAATTTCCGTAACCTTACAATGTAGAGGGTCACCCAGTATTTATAGGCATACACCAAGGTCACTCTTGAAAACTATCCGTTGGAGAGACAAACCGTGAGTTCCTCTTATGGTGTGTGAGAAACGGCTATATTTAGGGTTTGAAACTCCCTAACACGTTTTAGGCAATAGCCTTTCATGTAGCCGGTCTTCACTTTTTGCAGTCTGGAACTTTTGTGCATCTGACATCTTTTTCGGCGAATTTGTCTTTGTCGATTGTCGATATGGTGCGATGTCGTCTTCCTCTTTTTTTGACTTTTGTCTCCGGTTAAAGGTAGATACCTTCAACGGCTCTTTTGGTTACAAACTACGAGTTTGATATAACCTTAACAACACGCCGACTTAGTTCCTTTTATGCGCATTTGAATGTCTTGGCAATATCTAACTTTCTAAGGAATCGCATTTTTCTCGATTGCATCCTTGAGATAGATATATTGATTGCCTCAGAACATTGAGGTTCATCTTGAGCATTGATACATTCTTGAGTCTTGATAATTCTTGTGCCTTGATATTCTTGATCTTCAATCTTGGTTTTTCGGTCTTGCGTCTTGAGTCTTACGAGTCTTGAGGTCTTCGAGTCTTGAGTCTTACGGATCTTTATAGTTATCTTGGTGATATCTTCGAGTCTTTGTCTTTGAGTCTCGGTTCCTCGGTATCCTCTTGAGTCTTGATATCTTAGTTTCTGCTGAGTCTTTGAACCTTGATTTCATCTTTGAAACTTCACTTTCTTGAAACATCTTGAGTTCTTGAGTCTTGAACCTATCTGAACTATATCATTGACTATACATTTTGCGAGATAACATCACGAATACTCTAGAACTGAATCCTGACTCAACTATCAAGATCATTCTGAACATGTCATACTCAGGGGTTTTGGGATCTTAATCAAAATCATATATATTAAATTCATCTCCCAACAATTTTCCCCGTTTTGATGATGCCAAAACCTATCTTGTTACAAAACATATAACCTATACTCAGGTTTCAGTTTATCCTATTACAAGATTGGTTGTCTCCCAACAATTTCTTAAAACAGAGAAACTCCTAACAGTTTAAATCATTCAGCAATTTCTTCAGTAATGAATCTCTTTAAGTAGTTCATTACTAAATACTTAAACAATTTCCCATATTCAGACAATTTCTCCCTTAACAGCATACAATCAGTTCAGAGACATTCATTCAGGCATATCAAAATAAAAGACATGTAAATAAGATAATGAGATATTATCTTTTGAGCATAATGATAAATCTTCATTGATGATGAGTATACTATTACAGATTACAATGAGTTTATCAATAAAATCAAAAAGACAAAAATTTAAAGATTACAGAATCTTCTGAGTCTTCAGTCTTCAGATTTGGCTCTTAAGTCTTCTGCTCTTCAGTTTGCTTCATTCTCAACTTCATCGTTGAGGCACCTCCAGTCGAACATTCGAAAAATCTTTTCTTGACTCATTTCTCTCCTTAATAATATCGAATTGTTTTTCTGTTAGACCCAATGACCAAAGATCTTGAGCAATCTCTTGAGTAATGGCCTTCTCATTCACCAAGCCATTACCAAGTCTTGGGAGGAGGATAGGAATATGGACGAGGGGGCTACTATCGTACCCTCTCCTTCATCCGCAAGGTTAATCGACCACCGTAGATACTTTAGATAGAAGGTTAGGAGATATTCAATGAATGCTTCATTACGATCGAGCTTTCCCTCTCCATTCCTCGAGAACATCATAATTGAACGAAGGTTCTCTTGACTTCTTCCCACATATCGTTGAGTTTGATAGGCATCCATTTATCAACGTGGGGCCACTTTAGTGCTTTTGATGTTCCTTTCCTCTTGCTTCATAAACTTCACGAATTCACTCATTTGCTTACGCTCTTCGTCTATCTTCTTTCGATCCACAGATGCTCCCGAGACCCGGCGGCGGCTTTCTTAGCTTGTTCTATTTGGAGTGTCTTGAGCATCTCTCGTGTTGAAGACTTTCTTACGAGGTTGAGACTCAGATTCTTCCGTTTCTTCATCATCGAATTAGCTTTCTCTGGATTGGCTTAAACTTCGACGCTTGCTTATAGGTTGAACAACGCCCAAGGCTTTTTCCTCTTCATAGGCAAATTAGCGGCTTGGCTTGGCTTGTTCAACCTTTGCTCTGCACTTTCGGTTTCTCTCTTGCAACATCAAGCATGGTTTGCTCGAAACTTCGAGTGTAGATAGGCTTTTCTACTACGAAGCGAACTTCAACTTCTCGGTAGCCGACTTCTCTTAAGGCTTTGGCTAGGTTATACATTTGGCATCTTTACGAGCCTTCTTCTCCAAAGCACGTGCCATGAACTTTCGAGGTCTTCACCGACTTGGCTTGTTCCAACCTTTGCTCCTTTTCGGTTTCTCTCTTGCAACATCAAGCATGGTTTGCTCGAAACTTCGAGTGTAGATAGGATTTTCTACACGAGGCGAACTTCAACTTCTCGGTAGCCCGACTTCTCTTAAGGCTTTGGCTAGGTTATACATTTCAGCATCTTTCTGAGCCTTCTTCTCCAAAGTACGTGCCATGAACTTCCTGAGGTCTTCACCTTCCTTTTCCCCCTTCTTGGCACCGTAATTTGGAAGAAGTCTGGAGAGTGCTATGTCCATGTGATATTGTTCTTTGCTCACAGAGCGAACTTCTCCTGCTATCTGATCTTGTTCGTCTTCCAGTCTCCTTAGATGGTTCTTGGCCACAAAAATTCTTGGATAAATGGGCAAAACCGGCGAGAGAGAGTGCTTCTTTGAACATCTCTGTCATCTTGGTCATGAGCATTGAGCTCATTTCCTCAACAGCAGATTTTATCATCACTTCATTCCTCTCTGCCAACTTCACCTCTAGAAATGTAGTTGACTCCTGGTGCTTCTGATTCATTTCAGCACTGAGCTCAGCCTTGACTCCCTCCAGCTTTTCATTCAGCTTATCTTCCATGGAGGTCACCTGTGAGGTCAGAGTGTTTTGGATTAGCACCCACTTCAAGAGTGATTAAGACTTTCCATCTGTTGAGCTTGATTGGCAATGTTTCTTCCATCGAGCAATCTTGATCATCATTGGCTCAACCTTCTCAAGTTTCTCCATCAAGGAGTGAGATCAATCTCGGGAACATACGCGACCTTCTGTCTTTGTTTGATCATCCGAGCTCTGACTTCATCTAAGCTCCAGTCTCCAATCGAGCCTCGATCACATTTATCAGACAATTCAGAATTAAAGATAGAACTTTCAGTAACTTTGGCATAATTGTTAATAGTGCCAAAAGGTACTTGAAGAGTGCTAGCTTCAGTATGAGGTTGATCAGCAACAGAAGTCTCCTTTTCCATCTGAGACTGATCCTCAACATCTCCCTGTTGGTCCCCATCTCCATCTTGAGATTTGTCTCTTTGCTTGGGGCAACAACCCGGTAGCTTTTCTTTCATTCTAACTTCCTCTAAACCCGGCTCATCAAAATCGGAGTTTTTCATCACGAGCTTTGTCCTTCTAAACCCTGAGAAGTCGGTCAGAAAGGTTGTCTCCTCATTCCACCAGTCTTCCCCTCTGAAAGCAGCAATATCAAGCATCTCGGGAAGAGTCTGATTGAGGATGAACACAGTTGTCCTTAATCTGAAGAAAATATCTTGCAGATCAGGGTATGAGCTGAGCTCAGGGTAGCGGTCAAGAATGAACTGTTCCCCCTTGCTCCTCCACTCGCCTTCTTCAGCCTCGCCCTTCTTCCATCTCGGGCTCTCTACGGTTCGGTTGAAGCTTCTTTGAGGATCAAAAGTAGATCACTTTCAGAGCTCATCAAGAATATTACGCTCTGAGTCTCGGCGACCTCTGAAGGTTGTCTTGGTCAGTCCTCGGTTTGCATCGAGTGGGTTACGGGTCTGGTGACACTTCCTCAGATTGGTTACGAGTTAGCTCTTCTATTTGTCGACGGCACTTTTTGATAGGAATCTCTGAGGCCTGAGTTCCTTTGAAAATTTCCTGAGAAATTTTATCTGAACTTAGAGATGTCTCAAGCACCTCAGAGAAGACCTGCTCCTCAGTCTGTTCTTGTGCCTTTGAGATAACCTGAGCCAAAACTTGCAATGGCGAACTCTGAGCGGTTTGGCCCTCAGGTTGAATCTCCTCGAGAATCCTTTGCCATCTTCATCGGTGAGAACCACCAATCTTCTGGCGCTTTGGGGCAAAGGTTCTTTTTCTTCATTATTTTAGCACCTGCTCCATCTTTGCCTCCAACAAAAACCTTCCCCTGGTTTGTTGAGTCTCTTTATCGGCCCAGAATTGGTGATTCTACCTTCTTTTCTCTCTTCCCCCTGATGGCCTGCTTCTTTGCAACAATGGGTTTAAAGAGAATTTTGGACTTAGGGAATGGGGTCGAATTGGCGAAGATATCCTCCTCCTCTCTGCACATCTCCAAAATATAAGCAATTTTGGTGGCATGGTGGATGTTGCCTTTTATTGAGATCGCCCAGTCAACCTTCTTCAAAACTTTGGTGCCTTTCACTCACCGTGCGAATCAAAAATTTCAGCCCGGTTGAAGTCGGTGGTGGGTGAGGCCTCTATCGCCGCCATCAATCTGAGCTTCGGGGTACTGATCTGCTCAAAACTCCCCGCAAGACTCATGATGCTCTTGCTCAAAATATCCATCAACACACGATATTGTGGCTTTAAGTGCTTCTTATGTAATGTCGCCTCAAATTTAACAGGATTCTCAGCAATCCTATCTAAGTACTCCTGCTCTCTACCCGACATATACATCGTAGGATCCTCTCCTCTATCACAGAGCTCAAAAACATCATTCATATTTTCCGGAACTATATACAGATCCCTCTCAAAATCGATGTATTTGGACGACTGCTCTAAATGTGATACAGTAATCTTAGAAATCATACAAGTTATAGATGAATTCGATTACCTCTTTCGTAAACTCCTGGTCTGGTCGACTTGCGACTAGTTGGGTGAGTTTAGCCAGTCGAATCATATGCAGAGCCTCCTCTTCTGGCTTTGAGTTGGTTGTGCTTTCAAGTGAGACAACGAACTCGTTCCACGGCTTGTTGGTTTCGGCTAATCTCTCGAACAAGGTTGGAGCCATTTTAGAGATTGATTGAAGAAATGAAGCTTTAGGGATTGGGAATTTCTGGACAAAGGGAATTTATTTGCAGAGGATTTGGGAACGAAGGGTTTGATAAAATTTTGGCTTGAATGGCTTATTGGGGTATAAATAGCTTCGAGATCGTGGGGAATCGCGTTGGTTAGGTGAGAAACAACGGTTGAGATTAATCTCTGATTAATCGGGTATACAAACCGACGATCTCCGAAAAGTAAGCCACCAAAACATCCTCATTGGTCATTAATGTAGCAGAGCATTAAAATGGTATTGACCTTCTTTCGAATTTAAAACGATCCGCCTTAAAAAAATATTCCTCGGTGTTTTGTATTTATTGCAAATGATTATCGAGTTTCACTTAAGCAATAAATGAGTCGCATGAGTCATTACTTCTTGAGACTAATTTCCCTCTATCGGTCTTCTTGAGAAAATCGACCTTGATAAAATGTCGATTATAATTTCGAAATCTTGAATTGGTTCATTATAATTAAATCTTGACCTTGAAGAATCTGAAGTTTTTCGAGACTCGATTCAATATTTCCATTTTATCCTGAGCTTCTCAGTAGAATTCTGAGAGAAACTTCATGCATCTGAAAACCTTCAATTTTTGATTTTACTCTATACACGGTTTAACATCCCTAATTCAATTTGAAAGTTCACGAAATCTTGATTCCGCCTGAAAAGGTTTAGTCAAGATATCGGCTCTCTGCTTATCAATATGAATTTTCTCCATCCTTATGTCCTTCTTCTCGACATGATCTCTGATGAAGTGATGTCTGATATCCACATGCTTGGATCTGGTGTGCAATATCGGATTTTGTGAAATAGCAATGGCACTATTATTGTCACAAAATATTGGTACCTCATTGGTTACAACTTTATAATCCCTTAATTGTTGTCTGAGCCAAAGAATCTGAGCACAGCAGCTTCCTACAGCCATGTATTCAGCTTCAGTAGACCTTGTTGCTACTGAGGTCCGTTTCTTCGAAAACCAAGATATCATCTTACTTCCTAGAAATTGACAAGTTCCTGAAGTGGACTTCCTGTCAATTCTGCAACCTCCATAATCAACATCTGAGTAACCAGTTAATTCAAGGTTATCATCAGCTGGATACCATAATCCTCTATTCACTGTGCCTTTAAGATACTTCAGTATCTTTTTGGCAGCTTCCATGTGACTAGCCTTAGGATTAGCTTGGTATCTTGCACATATCCCAACAGCAAATGTTATATCCGGCCTACTTGTTGTAAGATAGAGCAATGATCCAACGATTCCTCTATAATCAGTATGGCTTACTGATTTGCCTTCAGAATCAGGATCCATCTTGTAGTTAGTATTCATAGGAATCCTAACTGTATTGCAATTTTGTACACCATATTTGGCAATCAGATCTCTGGTGTACTTTGCCTGGTTGATGAATATTCCTTCCTTTGATTGTTTCACTTGAAGACCTAGAAAGAAATTCATCTCTCCCATCATTGACATCTCAAACTTGTCTTTCATTAGTGTTGAAAACTTTTCACACAGCTGATGGTTTGGAGATCCAAAAATGATGTCATCAACATATATCTGAACTAGCAAGATATCTTCCCCATCCTCTATCCTGAACAGAGTTCTATCAACAGTCCCTTTGACAAAACCATGGTCAGTAAGAAACTGAGAAAGAGTATCATACCATGCTCTGGGTGTTTGTTTGAGACCATACAAAGCTTTTCTGAGCCTGTAAACTTGGTCATTCTGTTTGAAACCTGGAGGTTGTTCCACATAAACCTCTTCTTTAAGCACACCGTTCAGAAATGCACTTTTCACATCCATTTGATAGACTGTGAACTTCATGTGGGCAGCATATGCAAGAAACAATCTGCTGGCTTCTAGTCTTGCAACAGGTGCAAAGGTTTCATCATAATCCAAGCCTTCTTCTTGGGAATAACCTTGTGCAACTAGCCTTGCCTTATTTCTCACAATGTTGTTGTTTTCATCTCTTTTATTCTTGAAAACCCACTTGGTTCCAATGACATTGTGCCTTTCTGGTCTATCTACTAGCTCCCATACTTCATTTCTTGAGAATTGATTCAACTCATCTTGCATAGGATTAATCCAATGAGAATCTTGTAGAGCTTCACCAATCTCAGTAGGTTCTTTCTCTGATAGGAAGCAGCAGAATAGTGCACTTTCACCATGGAACCTTCTTATTTTAACACCTTCAGTTAGATCACCCACAATCTGACTTGTCGGATGACTATCTAACCATTTCCTTCTTGATGTTCCTCCTTCAATAATATCCTCAACATTTGAAATGTTAGGTTCAGTTAAATCAGTAAACTCAGGGAACAACAGAAAAGGAGAAAGGGAATCATCTTCCTCAGGGGAAATTCTATTCAAAACATTTTCAGAGACATTTGTTCCCCTTTGGTTGATAGATTCAGAATTTACCTCAGCTGTGACCACATCTTCATTGGCATCACATACCTGAGTCTGAACTGGTGTCTGTTCAGATTGGTCACCTTTGGAGTGTTGGTTTTCCTTAGTCTCACCATCCTGAGTTCCATCCTGAACTTCTTTATCTGAGTCTGAGTCACTCCAATCACAGGATGTGACTGACTTCTTCTTTTCTGGTTCAGTGGATGATTTATCTTTCTGTTTCAGGCTTAATCTGGTGATCCTCTTAGTCAGTTTATCTGCATCATGTTCCTGTTTCTTCTGAACACAAGTAGATTCATCAAAAACAACATGAGGTGTTTCCTCCACAATAAGAGTCCAACAGTTGTAAACTCTGAAAGCTTTACTGACTTCAGAATATCCTAAGAATATTCCTTCATCAGCTTTACTATCAAATGTTTTCAACTGATCTTTACCATTATTGTGTATGAAACACTTGCAACCAAACACACGAAAGAAAGAAACAAGAGGCTTCCTTTCATTCCAAAGCTCATAGGGTGTTTTGCCTTGACTCTTAGTCAGCATGGATCTGTTCTGAGAGTAGCATGCAGTGTTGACAGCTTCAGCCCAAAATCTTTTAGGAATATCAGCTTCAGCTATCATAGTCCTTGCAGCTTCTTTCAGAGTCCTGTTCCTTCTTTCAGCAACACCATTTTGTTGAGGGGTCCTTGCAGCTGATGTTTCATGTGAAATTCCATTCTCTGCACAATAATCAGATATGATATGATTTATAAACTCAGTTCCTTGTCATATCTGATTTTGACCACACTCAGATTTTTCTCAATACTGAGCCTTTTCAGTAACTCTGGCAGCTTTATCTGAGTCTCTTTCTTACTGAGTAAGACTATGACCCAAGTATATCTTGAGTAGTCATCAACTACTACCAATGTGTATTTCCTGCCATTGGTGCTTACTGGTGTTATAGGACCAAAAAGATCCATATGCAGTAACTGAAGTATTCTTTCACTAGAAACTTCTACTTTGCTTTTAAATGATGCTCTTATCTGTTTTCCTTTCTGGCACGCATCACAAATATGTTCCTTACTGAACACTTCATTAGGCAACCCTCTTACAAGAGCTAATCTTGCAAGCTTGTTCAGGGTTTTGAAATTTAGGTGATTCATTCTTTTATGCCATAACCAACTGGTATCTGTGGAACTTTTAGCAACTAAACATGTATCTTTAGGAGTTGAACTCCAATCAAACAAGATACACATTCCTTTTCTTGTACCGGTCAAGAATACTTTACGTGATGTATCATCTTTTCACAAAACATAAGTTCTTAGAGAACTCAACATTAAAACCCTTATCACAGAATTGGCTAATTGAAAGCAAGTTATGCTTCAATCCGGATACATATGAAACACCATGGATATGAACTAAAGTCGATTTCCAAAGTTCCATATCCTTGATCTATCCTTTGAGTTATCTCCAAAAAGTGATCGTGGGCCTCTTTGTTCAACATAATCATCGAGTATCTTCTTGTATCTTGTCATATGTCTTGAATATCTACTGTCAAGATACCATATATCAAGAGCTTTTTCATCTCTGCTCATCAGTGCTATGTGATCTTTAGTCAATTCAGTGCCCTTGTTTTCCTCCTGAAAAACAGATCAATTCTTAGGTACCCAGTTTGTGTAGGGTCCTACAAGGTTAGATGTACCTTTCGGAATCCAAATCTGCCTGACAACTCTAATCACTTTAGAGTGGCTAATTTGTCTTCCATAAACATCAACATACACATCTACTACTCTAGGTGCCTTAGCGAGTTTTACGTGTGTGTGTGCTAGCTTTAGCATGAACATGGACTTTTGAATTCTTCTTTGGTTCAGGCCTTCGTTCGGATGCTTAGGCTTTTTGTGCGGCGGTCTAAATCTTTGATGACTTCGGGTTCAGTAACCTTTACCCTTAGGCAAGTGGGGTTCAAAGGTTGCTGTCTTCGAATCTGGTCTTTCAAAGATACCGAGGACTTGGTCTCTTGATTGAGAATGTCTCTATTTGAAAGTGTTTCACATCTCGAGGATTCCTCGATGGTTGATGTGGAGCCTTTCGGGTTTGCATTCTTAGCTTTGGGCTTTGAAGTACTTGCTCGAAAACTTTCCAAATCGACCGCTTAGGTTTTCTAGCCTTCACCGAGGTTTGGGCTTTTAACCCCGATCATTTGGGTTTTCTCGAGACCATAGGTCCTTTTCCCTTGTCTACAACCTTGGGCATTACTTCAGTTTGAAGTGTAGGTGCCACTGGTTTTACAAAGATTGTCTTCTTGCTACTTGATGCAGCATTTAGATGACCTTGTGAGGTTCCCCCTGGAATAAATCCCAATCCAGTTTTTATAGTCACAGATCTCTGGTAACTCTGAATTTCATCTATTACATTAGATGCATTATTCAATAGAGTTAACTTCTTATGTGCACTATCCTCTGATTCTGTAGAGTTTTATGCTTCTCAGAGAGGTCATTGAACTCAGTTCTGATTAGCTGAATCTCTTCAGTGGATTTCTCTAGCTTTTCAGTTAGGGACATTATCAACTTCTCTTTCTCTGAGAGTTGTACTTTTAGAACATCCAGTTCACCAGTAGCTCCCATTAATTGAGAAGTGATTTCAATATTGCTAGAGTCTTTCCATTTTAGATTTTCAAACTTTCGGTTTTTTATTACGCTCTTGAGTTCTATTTAGCAAGTCCTTCAAAACAGCATAGTCCCCTTCATCAATTCTCAAAAGAATCCATCAGTCAAAATGACTATTTTCAGTGGAACTTGAAAACTCTTGTGCTAGTGTAGGAGCAACAACAGAGAAAGAAGAGTTTACCTCCTCAATGGCCATCAGACAGATGTCATCACTTTCTTTTGTCTCGAGAATATCATCTGAAGAGCTAGATCCCTCTTCAGAATGTTCTTCTTCTGCAACCATGGCCTTTTTGCTTGAGAACTTCTGGTCTCTTTTAGCTTGCCTTTCTCTTCTCTCCTTAGCACTCAAATCTGGACAATCATACTAGAAGTGACCTTTCTTCTGGCAATTATAGCATCTATTGGTATCATCATCCTGATCATTTTCTTCTTTGGACTTGGAGTCTTTCCTCTTGGATGAAGATCCTTGACTTTCGAGGTCCTTCTTCGGTTGATGATCGTCCTCGGGTTTTTACGGTACTGTGGTTCTGTAATAGCTTTTGTATTTTCCAAATCTACTATTAAGTCTATCAAACCTCCCTTGCTATCAGCTAGCTTTTCCTCAAGCTCATCGATGTTTGGCATGGGGGTTCTCGAACTCTCTAGTTTTCTGAGTTTTATCTTTGGCTTTTAAAGCCACATTTTTACTCGATGAAGAAGAATCATCTTTCTTTGTCCTTTTTTGGATTTCTTATCAATTACAAATTCATAGGCCTTCAAATTTCGAGAGAAGACTTGTTGGTATGGCATTGAGTTAATGTTCTTGGTGTTTTCAATCACCACTGCATGAATATCCCATTTCTTAGAAAGACCTCTAAGAATTTTCAATGCAACTTCTCTTTGTGGATATTTCTTTCCAAGTGCATTTAGATCATTCATGATCTTTAGTGAATCGACTTCCAATTTGTCTATTGATTCACCATCATCCATTTCAAAACTATCAAACTTTCCAATTGCCCTTTGAAAGTTTGTTTTCTTTTATATGATCTGTGCCTTGGCACATTACAGCTAGTGTATCCCAAATCTCTTTAGTAGTATTACAGTGAGAGATCATTCCCATCACACCATCATCAATTGTACTGTATAGTGTGTCTTTAGCAATGTAATCTGTATTGACTAACTTTCTCTCCTCAGAGTGGGGTTGGTCATCGACTTAGGAAATTCTCGCTCTAGGATCAATTCTCTCATCTTCTGTTCCTCCTCGGGATTCACCACAAAGAAATTGGAATGGTCCTTGAGAGACCACTCTCCACACACGCTCATGTTTGGAATCTGAGATGAGCTGCATTCTCGATCTCCATAGATCATAGTTCTCCACCGAGAACATGGGAAGTTTTTTAGAAGACATTTTATCTGATCTTTTGAAAAGAAAAAATTTCAGCAAATAAGATCAGTTCAGATAGACCACAAGTATTTTTGAAAATAAAACTTTGGTCAACACAGCAGGTGGTCAAGTTGAACCACCGCTCCGATACCACTTGTTGGTCGGTCAAAACAAGTCTTAGTCGTGTATGGGGGGAATACACGTGTTCGGTGTTTTGAAAACTTTTTTTCTTCATCGAGGTCACTTGGGTCGATAATCTTGAAGATTAGGTTACGAGAAGCCATTGCTCTCGAGTCAAAAGTCACCGAGACAGTGATCTGGAGCTTTCGGATACCTCATATAATCCCAACCGAGTCCTCGAGTGTCGAGAGATCCCGAGTTGCTTGGATCGAGATAACTAACTTACTGAATCCTCAGAAGAGAGTTCAGTTTGGTGACTATCTGTTCTAGCTACTCAGTCGTGCGGAATGGTTGGCCCTTTAGTTTATACTCGTTTTAAGCTTTGCTGAAAACCTTCCCTATATGAATTAGTGATTAAGCTGTGATTCAATTTCATGCAACTTCAGTGGATTGATTCCAACTGAATATTAGTGAAAAGTATGCTTTCAAAATCAAGTCAATGCACGGCGGTTAAGCGCAGATAGATAAGGAAAGCAATAAAGAACACAACAATTATAGTGGTTCAAAGACTCAAGCTCCTACATCCACTCTCTCTGATCCTCAGAGAAATTCACTATCAACTTCTGAGCTTTCTGACTACCTCGCGTAGTTTACTTACTCAACTCGTCCCTGAGTTTTCTGACTACTCCATGTAGTTTACTTACTCAACCCGACCTTGAGCTTTCTGACTACCTCCGTAGTTTACTTACTCAAACAAAAACAAGCTTTCAGACTACCCCTGTAGCTTACTAACTTCTCCTCTAGAGTTTTCTGACTACTCTGTGTAGTTTACTAACTCTTTACAACTCTTCTCACCAACAAACACACTCCAACTACCTTCTCAAGGGTTTGGGGTTTCTCGGTTGGTTTCCAACTAGGATGAGATATCCTTTACAATGAAGCACAATGCAAAGGGTTAGGATATCTCGACTAAGCTTTGGATAATTCTTATCAAGCTAGGCTTAGTATAGTGAGCTCTCTTCAATATAGAAGCACTTGGGAAATTCTAAGTTTTTCGAAGTGCTTTAACTTTTTGCAAGAATAAGTTTGAGCTCTTGAGTTGCGTATAAATTTCCGTAACCTTACAATGTAGAGGGTCACCGGTATTTTATAGGCATACACCAAGGTCACTCTTGAAAACTATCCGTTGGAGAGGCGACCGTGAGTTCCTCTTATGGTGTGTGAGAAAACGACTATATTTAGGGTTTGAAACTCCCTAACACGTTTTAGGCAATAGCCTTTCATGTAGCCGGTCTTCACTTTTTGCGATGCGGAACTTTTGTACATCGACATCTTTTTTCAATGACATCCTCCATCGGTGTCGATATGGTACATTGTCGTCTTCCTCTTTTTGACTTTTGTCTCCGGTTAAAGGTAGATACCTTCAGCGGCTCTTTTGGTTACAAACTCGAGTTTGATATAACCTTAACAACACTTCCGACTTAGTTCCTTTTTATGCGCATTTTGAATGTATTGGCAATATCTAACTTTCTAAGGAATCGCGTTTTTCTCATGATTGCATCCTTCGGATAGATATATTGATTGCCTCGGAACATTGAGTTCATCTTGAGCATTCATGCATTCTTGAGTCTTGATAATTCGCGTGCCTTCGATATTCTTGATCTTCAATCTTGATCTTGATCTTGCGTCTTGAGTCTTGAGTCTTGAGGTCTTCGAGTCTTGAGTCTTACGGATCTTTATAGTTATCTTGATCGATATCTCGAGTCTTCGTCTTTGAGTCTTGATTCCTCGGTATCTCATGAGTCTTGATATCTCATTTTTCATCTGAGTCTTGAGAACCCGGTTTCATCTTTGAAACTTCACTTTCTTCAGAAACATACTGAGTTCTTCAGAGTCTTCAGAACCTATCCTGAACTATATCTGCTGACTATACATTTTGCAGATAACATCCTGAATACTCTAGAACTGAATCCTGACTCAACTATCAAGATCATTCTGAACATGTCATACTCAGAGGTTTTGGGATCTTAATCAAAATCATATATATTAAATTCATCTCCCAACAAAAAATACACTTGAATTGCATGGTGTACCTGGTGCACAAGAGAAATATTCATTAAAAAATAGGTGATTTCATGTATTAATCTTCTCACACTAAATAATAATATTTAAATTACTAAATAATATTGTCAAGCGTGGATAGCTCAAGTGGTTAGAGCTCCACCACCTGAGACCTTGAGGTCCCAGGTTCGAGACAAGGAGAGGGAATATTATTCCCTCTTGTGGTGGTCCCCCTGTTGTTAGGTTGCGGTTTTGGTTGCGGTGCGGTTGCGGTTCCAAGGTGCGGTTTCGGGTGGTCCCCCTCTTGTGGTGATTACGGTTCCGGTCTACAGCGAGATGAATGATGTTGCCATGTGCCCGATGGTAGAAAGAAATGAAATGATGTTGCCATGTGCCCGATGGTAGAAGGAATTATTGTAATTGATTATGTTAGGAAACTATTGTAATTGATTGTCTTTCAAAAAAAAAATTACTAAATAATATTAGTTTGTATATTTCCTTAGATAACATATGATGTGCCCGATGGTAGAAAGAAATGAAATGATGTTGCCATGTGCCCGATGGTAGAAGGAATTATTGTAATTGATTATGTTAGGAAACTATTGTAATTGATTGTCTTTCAAAAAAAAAATTACTAAATAATATTAGTTTGTATATTTCCTTAGATAACATATGATTATGAGTAGGTTTTCGGTTAATCCAAGTTCATGATTTCTTTTTTTTGAGTGTCAACTATTATGCATAATTGCATATGCGCAATCACGGTTTAAAAATGAAGAATTATTTAAATAATGACAATATATACACATAACCGCGATGGGATATATGCATAAATCGAAGTTCACACATGTTTTGCCATAGCATATTAGTTGGTATGTGAAAAGATATAACAAATTCACCATAAAATTTCCGTCACTAATACACATTTGGGCTTGGACAGCTGTGAAAAATGACCTTGGAGAGCGGTTATAACCGCTCTCCAAGCATCAGTTGTCCAAACTTGGACAGCTGATAAATAACCGATGTCCAAGAAAAGCACTTGGACAGCGGTTTTTAACGCTTTTTGAAAGTTCGGCTTTGGGACGGTTGATAAACATTTGTCCAAGCCGATATATTTTTTTTTAATTGCTTTTTATTTTACATAGACAAATGATTTGAAAACCGTTTGTCAATATTTTTTTTTTTTTAATTATTAATTTACATTTTAAAAATCATATAATAAAACTATAAACCTAAACTTATATATACGTCCAATACCATATAACATAAACCAAAAATCCTATAATAAAACCATAAACCACATATATATACCAAAACATCGAAATATATAAACATACAATCATAAACATACGTCTAATACACCAAAAACATGAAATATATATCATCACAAATATATAATTTAATTACATGCTACCAATATTTCAAACAACATTCTCTCAATATTGATCAGATGAATATAAGAAACGATGTAAAAGGTACCCCGGTCAATCGTTTTTCCATTTCTCGATCTTTTCTTAGAGTAAGACTTGAGCTCACGTTCATAGACAAACTGCAAACAACGAATCAATCAATATAGTATGAATTTTTATTCAATCAATAATAATTTAAATAAATCAATAATTGACTTACATTGGGAGGAATGTTCGATTTATTTGGCGCAGATTATATCTTCTATAAAGCAACAAACAAAATGACCACAATGGTCATTATCTAATTCTTCTCGGAAACCGTTGATTAACAATATAATCACGTATTACAATTATGATTTCTTTCTATTAATTAGTTTGATAATTTACTAAATTAAATTTACCTTAATGTTAATCCAGTTCACTTTATTTAACCCGGATCTTGAGCCCTCGACTTCAAGGAAGGCGACTCGATACATCGTCATCACACTATTATTATTATAATTAAAAAATAAAAATAGATTAAATATGCATAATTTTAAAAGTAAAACAAATCATTGTATAGAATATTAAAAATGAACTTACGCTTCCATATATGAAACGAGATCGTATGCGATTAGAATAAACTCCATCACGAAGTTGGGTCCATAAAATACACACTTAATGTATTCATGTGTATGGAGACCAAAGACCCAATGGTTCCTATATTATATTGAGAGTATTAAAATTAATCGCAAATTTAGCATATATATGTGCAAATATTATAAACATGAATACAAATTTTAACGAAATGTTTATCACTCACCCCACATTTGTTTAGCAAAAAATGAGATGATCACTCCCGGTTAGATTCAAAGATGTGATTAACGGACCCATCCATGGTCATGCCTATCACCCATTATGCAAGACTTGGGGGGGGGCGAAGGAGTACATTCCACTTGCTTCTCGGTTATCTCCGGAGAGATATAGCTCACCCAAATATCTTTAACCAACATATATACGCTAATTAATATTTAAAAAGAAAATTAAACTATACAGAAAGTGAATATTGAGAATTAGTAAACACATACCTGAGGTAAAGGGCTATGGTGGTTGCACTCAACCACTCGTCATTCAAGACTTCACAAGACATGTTCTCTCGATTTAATTCTTGGAAAGTATTACGATGAAAGTGAGCAAGCATGGGAACTGTGACGATATCGAAAGCATTAGGCGATACCATCGGTGCACCCTAGGCGTAAATGATCATCGTGATCTAAGTCTCCAGTCATGGGATAACCAAGTCTTAGAGCAGTGGAGTCCCTCGATTTAGCCTCATGTGGGGTTGGCAGATTCTACAATTAATTTACAATATTATTTAGAACCACAAATAAGATAATGAACTTTAATAACAAATATTTTACCCTCATGGTGCTAGAGACCAAGTTGCTCGGCCATTCGATGAAGTGCCTGACCGTTGTTCCGACTGTGACGGCTTCATCGATTGGTTTTGGCACCGCTGAATCCTTCTCTCCGATTACGGGTACATCGAGTGTGACCCTCACGAAACCAGGAGTGGTGGGATGACCATGAATCATTCCATGGGAGCTGTGCAACGAGCTGTGGCCACCAACCGTCGGGATCCTCCGGATCTGAGATAGCAAAAAGGTCGTTGGTCATTGAATAAGATATTTAGTTAGAAAAATTTGATACACTAGTCTTTAATTAAAACAAATGTGAGACATGCATATTTGATACCTGTGAGACATTTTGAAGTGCCTCAATAAAGTCGTCCCTAGGGTTAGCTGAAAACATAGCATTAGCGACACTATGTCCACAACTTGCTCCACTCGACGACATTCTGTGGCTCGATCTTTTCTCAGACCTCAAACGTTCCACATCTTTAGTCAACTTGGCAACCTGTTCCGTTAGTATACCCATCATATTCATGGCTTGAAGACCAGGTGCCATTGCTAAAGATGTCTTCATCACGCCATATCCGACACTCCGTAAGTGGCCGGGATGCTCCTGGCGACCCATAGCCCGTCCAAACAGATCATCAGGGCCGATCATGCGAATGTCGTCAGGCGTCATGGTCTGAGATAGACGCTCCTGAATCACAAAAACAAAAGATTATTATTTAATTATTTGTTTATAAATAATAGTTTGTAATTGAAAGATAAATTAATGGATAGATTACCACTTCTTCGATGATGCGTTGTGCATTGGGATCATGAATATTCCTGTCTCGACCCTTTCTGGTAGTCTGAAATAAGTCGAAACGGGTAACAATAGGCTCACTCTCTCCAGCTTTTCTTCTTTCCTCTTTCTACGATAGTGATGAACGTGTCCCTTTATTAGATATATTAAAAGTGAATATATAAAAAAAAATTAAAAGTTAGGATTTTGATCTCACCATATTTTCTCTTATTCGTGCATAACCTTTGTTGGATCCACGATATTGCGCCTCTATCGACTTGGCTTGAACGCGATTTTTTTTGCTTCGATCCTATAGTATAATAGAAATATGATAAACACTGAAAAACTTAGGGCATTAGAAATTGAGGAAATGACATTGATCAATTTTACACGAAATCATCCTCCATTGCTCGCTTTCACAAACTCCTCCCAGTATGGAGCCACAATAGGGTTATTCTGATACGCAGGAGGCGGACTAGCCGAGTAAAGACCAATTTCCGGATCTCGTGTGTTACTTCTCAACCAAGTCCGGAAATTCTTGGCCATTACTCCAGCTTGCGACAATATTTGCTTCTTCTTTGTGAGGTCAAGACCTCTGAAGGTAGTCTATACGCATATAACATAACAATTTAGTAAATTTAAGGGTCATACTACAACTTTCAATAAATATATAATTAACATACCGTAAGCTCGTCCCATAATCTTTCCTTCAAAGGAGTCAGTTTGGGGTTACGCTACCGTCGTTGGGCAAGACGATAGGGATCACACTCGACAAAGGCTCAATGTAGAAGGACAACGACTCACTCTCTTTTCCTATTGCTGTCCAAACTCATTGAACGATAAGCGCAATAACATAGTATTTAATTAGGGTTCAACGATCAATCAATATATTTATCGATTTCAAATCGTTCAATTGTAATAAAATTACTCAAGTATTTTTCCCTTGCTACTGAGCTCTCTTAATAGATGACATTGTAACTATACCCGAAAGCGCGCTTCTCCCCGAGTCGCTAGTGGTGGTGGGAGCATCGATGTGTCACACTCTCTCAAGTCATCATATGCACCATGATCATATGCGCCATGATCTCCATCAGAATCTCCATCATCTCCGGGATATGGCAAACGAGACATGATCTTGTAAAGCAGAAGAAACAACATTTAATAAACAAAAAACAAACAATATTCACAACCGGATGTTTCATACATGATAAGAACTATCTATGCAGTATATATGATACATATATCTACTTATAAGTTACATCTCAAGATCATCTACTTATAAATTAAAATTTCAGGTTGATAGCATACTCTTATACTATGAACACATGTGTATTGAGACATGATCCTGTAAAGCAGAAGAAACAACATTTAATAAACAAAAAACAAACAATATTCACAACCGGATGTTTCATACATGATAAGAACTATCTATGCAGTATACATGATACATCTATAAACATTGTCTTCTGAAGTAGACCAGTAATATAAACAACAAGAGCAACTAAGTGTTATGGAGCAAAATATAATATTTCAGCTAAAAAACAAGAGCAACATATATAATATAAACAAAATTAACTAAGTGTTATAAACAACAAAATTAGTTTAGTTCAAAAAACAACAAGAGCAACATATATAATATGAATAAAGTTAAAGCTTGAAAAATTCAATGGAAATACGACTTGAGTTGAGGCCCCATTTTATATTTATATTTATTTGCCCCACTTTTCTTATAATCAAAGAGATATTGCATATAAAATATTTCATGGAAGACCTATTCCTTTGATTTTTTTTTAACACACGCGTTATATTGACTTACTCATATATTAATGTTCAATTCAATGTATAATCATATTTATAATGTTCAATACGGAATATGCAATATGAATAAAGCTAAAGCTTGAAAAAAAAGTAAAATTAAAGATTGCACAATCCACTCTTGTACCAACTAAGTGTTATGGAGAGTTATGGGGGTGGGGGGAGGATGGCGGGCGGTGGTGGTAGGGGAGGGATGGGGAGGGCAAATGGCATGGGGTAGGAGAGGGGAGGGAGGGCCGCGATGATTGGGGGGAGGGAGAAGCCGACCCACTACGGCTTAGCGTGGTCAACAATTTTACATCTACAGCGATTTGGTTGAAGGAAACCGGCAACGGCAATGGCGATTTGGTCTTCGGTTTTTTGCGGCGATTTTGGGGAGAAGAAATTGGAGAGAAAGAAATGAAGTCCGAGCTAGGTCTCGGTTCATATATATATATATATATATATATAAAAAAACACATCGGTTATTAACATTTGTCAAGTGTTTACTTAGACAAGCGGTTAGTAACCGTTAGTAAAAGAGTATTAGGCGGTTTGAAACCATTTGTCCAGTAGCTGGACAGCGGTTTCAAACCGTTGCCTATGTTTTTTTTTTTTTTATAAAACCGCTCTCCAAGTTGTTACTTGGAGAGTTTTAAAAAAGGGTTGTCCAAGTCTCTTGTTGTGCAAGCTCAAATGTGTAGTAGTCGTCCACCAAATTGGGAGAAGTTTTTTTATATGGGTGATGCCCTAGTCCTAGTGTATTTTCAAAGACAAAACTAACAAGAAGTAGAACAAGATTTCTTACTCCATCGTCCATATCTTCTCTCGCCTTTGACCTTTTCTTTCTTCCATTCTCTCCCTCTCGGTCTGCTTTCTTTCTTTGTTGTTCCTACTCCTTGGAGATCCTTTGGGTTTTGATTCCGTTCACCAAAATTTCTAGGTATTTTCTCTATTTATCTCTTATTTGATGTCTTCTTCGTTTTGGTTTATCCCTTTTTCTGCTTTGCATGTATGTAATCTGGATGTTATTATTCGGTTCACGGTGTTTCTCATTTGTCTATTTGTCGTAGGGTTCGTTAATGCATTGAGATTTACGTAATTTCCGTTTGATAGAGAATTTGTTTTTTTCGGATTAGCAAGTCTTTTATCGAAGGAAAAAAAGGAAAACAGAGAACGATCTAGGTCTTTTTGGGAAGGATGCTTGTTATGGATCAAACAAGAGAAAATTCTTCTCCGAATCAACCAATTGAATTTGAATCTATGCCTCCTTGTTGTTTCGAAAGTACAAATGAGAACAAAGTGTGATTCTTTGAAGATCCGATTTCAATGGAGGTTGATGAAAAGAAATCATTAGAGGAACATCCTTTGGCATCAGAAGCTGATCTGTCTCTACAACTACTGAATGGTTCAAATGATGTTACTTCTCAACTTGTACATAATGAAAGCATAAATGTTGCAGTGGATAGAACTTTTGCCGTTTATAATGGGAAGAAGCTTCTTGTTCTTGATGTGAACGGATTGCTTGTTGATATCTCCTCGTATGTACCTTATGATTATGAATCGGATGAAATTATAATGAAGAAAGCAGGTAATAAATAATTATCTTGAAGTTGATGTTTCTAATTGATTCTCAATGGTTTTCTAACTTGTTTGTATGTTCTTTCAGTTTTTAAGAGGCCACATTGTGATGATTTCCTGAAGTTCTGCTTTGAGAAGTTCAATGTAGGTGTTTGGACTTCAAGAACCAAGTACTCTTCAACCTTTGCCTTATCATGATTACGTCTGTCTATCACTCCCCCCTCCCTCCTTCCTTTTCTTATGTTCGTAATCATATTTATATGCTTATTTATTGTTTTCTCTCGCAGGAGTAATGTGGAGCCAATTCTTGATTTTCTTTTAGGGAGTGAGCAGTGCAAGCTGCTTTTTTGTTGGGTAAGTTGATTTCTTAGAATTGTTCTCTTATGCAGCACTTATTTCATTCATTTTCATGTAGAATCTAGTGGAGTGTTGATAGTCTTGTAAAGATTGATTCCTATCATGCTTTATACCTTCTGCGGGCTTGTGTTCCTTTTAGTATCAGAAAAACATGTTTATGTTTGCTTTAATTAAGAATATCATATAGAAGCAAGATGAGAAACATTTGTGCACCTGAGGTATATAAGATATCCAATCACTTGTTCTATTTAGCCCGCTGAACAATATACGGGACTCAGTATAGAGTGTTTCCTGACATTTTAGTCTCTTGCTTTAGTAGCACATTGTAACCACAAGGGCAAGTCATTAGATTTATGTATTCCCCATCGGGTATTATTATGTTTCCAAACACTTGATTTGTTCTTTTGGAATGTCTTCCTTTCAAGGATTGACTTATAGCATATAACAAAACTACTTGAAGACTGATTCGTTTCTATTGGACTTAGCAAATATGCATCTTCAGTACCATTTTGTGAAGAATCTTACATATTCAGTCATGAGCTTTTACTAGTTTGAGAAACCTAGTACTAATATCTAAGGGTATGTTTGGTTTGGGTTTCAAAACTTTGGTTTTTGGTTTTGAAGTTTAAAACTCATTCTAGTTTGGGTTCTTAAACTCTGTTTTTCAAAAACCTAATCCTACAACCCTACACATAACCTATAAAATCTAGTAATGATTATCTTTACAATCCTACCCTACTCAAAAACCCAAAACAAACATGAATTTTAAAATCCCCCAGATTTAAAAAACCCCTGGATTTCAAAACCGATTTTTAAAAGTCACTTAAAACCCAAAACAAACATAGCCTCACTTTTCATTTTCTTTTCTTTTTGTCATTCGAAGTTTCATGTTTCTTTCCATTGCTCTTTTTGTTTCTTTCCATTCTATTTCTCTTATTTCTTACTATCCAAGATACATCTTGTTCTTCTCAACTCTGTTTAGGTTAATATAAAGATTCCATATTATAAATTTGATATCCAAATACTCATCGGAATATAATATAATGAATAAGACATGATTCATGGATGTCTAAGCCAAGATAAATGCAAATGAACTGCTTTATACTCATCGGAATATAATATAATAAATTTCGTAATGTAAGAATAAAGCTTAAGCATAGTTTAAAACCAAGGTCATCATGATTACTATATTTTGAGATTTCTAGTCACTGTTTTGAGGGGGAGTTTTACGCCTGTTTATTATTATAGGTAGATAATATTATGTTAGCTGTATTCATCTTCTATATGATCTGAATAACCTTTACATAGATAAGCATAAGCTGAGTTTATACTGTTCCGCGATCTGAATAACCTTTCCAGACCTTGATAACGAACCAATAAAGTGACGATAACTTGCTACTCGATCTAAATAATTTAACTATAGGATCGGCATGCATAGTAAGAAATAAGCACAATCAAATTTCTTAGTTTCATATTGTTAAAATAATTCCATTAAAGCATAAGAACCATGGAATAGAAGCGGACAAGAAATGTTATTCTTCTTCCTATGTGTTCCTTTAAATCATTTTGGTATTCCCATTGCATGTGATAGAATATAACTCCAATACATGTGCATGAAATATGAGTTAATTGCATCAATACATTTTTACACTTTTAATCACTTCCATCATATCCAGATGTTAAATTGGTCTACAATCCTATATACTCTTAATTTTTCCTTTACATTTGAGCGTAATACTTGAGTGCATTAATTGCACCGTGCAACTGGTGCACTAAAATACTTTTCAATGGAACAACTAATATTGTTCAGTGAAAACAACTAATACCGACCAACTAATACCTGTTAGTAATTGCAGGGCCTGGTGGTGATCTGCGTGTATATTTAGAGGGGTTGGCTGATGCAGAAAACGTTCAAGAATATGTAAAGCAAAACCCGTTAAGGGCAGAGAGCCATAACGGAGAAAAACTTGTCTTGGGGTTATTACCGAAAGGTTATAGAAGCAAGTTCAACACCACCACGAAAAACAAACGAGGATGACCCTTAACGTGAAACACATTTTCGTTTAATTTTATTATAAAATCCCAAATATTGAAATTTTGCCTACACTCAAATTTTTTTGCCCCCATACTATTTACAACTGCATCAGGAGCATTGTCAAGAGGCAATTTTACTGAGCATCTGCTGTTTGCTTCTCCTATATATATCATAATTTTGAGATAACATGAATTCAGATTAAGTGTATTTATAGACGTTGTGGTGATTGGCATTTCGTTCCTCCAACTTTCCATGAAATTGTGTTATGCTATTTTAATAAAAAGTAGAAAAATATAAAAATAAAACTAAGTATATATGCACTCATCATTTATTCAGTTATATTAATTTGCAATTTTTATTTTACGTATTCAATCAAATCTAGTGTCATATTTAAGATATACTTCCTCTGTCATTTTATTTGAACATTTACTATTTGCACGAATTTTAAGTGAAGTATTATATGCATAATTTTCATTGTACACCACTATTATTATTGTTCGTAAGAACTAATATTTTGTTAATAAAGTATTGATCGTTATAAATAACAGTAATAGTGGTGTACGGTAAATATGGTGCACGTAATACTTTTCTCTTATTTTAATGTATGAATTGTTTATTAATATTAAAAAGGATAAAATTGTTTTTGGAGTGGGTTGAATTGTAAAATAATGACATTTGTGTAAATTAAAGAAAATAAAGTTGACTTTAGTGTGAGAAAAGTAGTGACATGTGGTTGAGATGTTTGAAGGATTATCGTAAAAAATATAGAGTTGCTTTATTACCATTTAATGAAATGTTCAATTAAGTAAGAAACAAACTTTTTGGGCAAATGTTCAAATAAGGGGGTGGAGGGAGTATTAGTTAGCATGTTTCACCCTAGTTCCTGGTTACACTGCTAGACTCCGTTTGCTTCACAAAACTTGATTGATTAGTTGTAATATGATTCGATAGAATTGGACTGACTGAACTGAAATGTTTGAATCAAGATATATATTTTGATTGCGGAATTACATCTCTTTTATTATGTACCGAAAAATTAATATTTATATTTAAATTTAGAGATTAGGTAGGATACATATTAAAATATCATAAATGACCTTGAACTGAAATAAAACAACTAAACTAAACCTCACAATAATCATTTCATGACCAACTCCGCCACGGAGTTATTTAAACATGTCCCAAATCAGATAAAAAGAAGAGGGTTGTGGTAGATTTGTGATAAACCATGTAAAACTTTGTCACATCATTATATCAAAAGTCAATTATTGAATTTCAATTTTATTATTATTTTTTTGTTCAGGAAAAACATGTATCCATTCATTGAAACAAGAAGACGTACAGTACATCGGATACATTTTCCAAGAATAAAACTAAACTTATCCATGCGTGAGGATAAGATAGCGAGACCACCCAAGGAACTACGTTCCTATCTTGTTCGAGAGACATTGTCTTTCAGCCCAGTGCAGAGTATGGCTCCACGACCTGACAACCATCCATTGCTGAGCGACGACCACACTAGTCGAAGCTCATGCAAATGATTGATATGTATGCCAAATACGAGGCCATGCCTCGCAACCTAATAGGCCCAGCGAGCTATCAACAAGGTAGAAACAGAACCACCCTATATACACCTGCTCTATGTAGGCAATAACACAAAAGCCACACATCTAACAAGTACAAAACAGACCCAAGCAAACAAACACCAAATATGTACAACTAATTATAAAACCAAGCAAACTCACACCTATGTACAACCTAAACTAGTAGCGTACCCAAAACAACAGCTTAATCGGCTAGCGTACCATACACGCCATTACATTCTCCAGCGACAACTCGCCATCCAACTCATCATCTACCTCTATCCGTACACGCTTGTTTGGCGACCCCTCCTCGAACTGCTCGACGAAGGCGATCCAGCTGCGGTGATATTCGTGAATAAGCGAATAGGCAGTGGGGATACATACTAGGATGGACTACTCAAATTATTTGGGACCATAGACACGCTCAAAAGAGAGAAAGAAAGAAGAACCACTTCATGACCGAATGGAAACCTATCGAGCCCCACTCCCCTTTATTACCAATCACACTTTTAAGTTTTAATCATTCTCATTTGTCAACCAACTCATAAAATCACGTGACTCGATGTAATGACAAATAAATTCAAATTTGATGTATATTATTATTTATTCAGATACTTTTTTTTAAGTGGCATCTAGAGAGTAACTCGCCTGCAACTTTCTTTCTTTTCTTTTTTTTTAAACAAAAACAACTCTTATAAATTAAATACAAAAACAATAAATATCGAGAAGGTCATCCATAATAGTTGGAGGTTCGACCCAATAATAAGGACTTGGAAATAAATCAAACGTCCAAGCAAAATGATGAGCCAAATCATTGGTCTTTTTACGAATAAAGTAAATTACGTAATCCCTAAGCTGTTTTAGTATAGCTTTACAAGTTATCGTCATCATATAATCACTAGCAGCACCCTCTATTATTAATTGTTCCACTCGTAGATTCTCCACACTCACAATGCAGTCAATACCACTTTCTCTGATTTGATTTCCGAGGCCTATGTTGTTATAAACTTGACACTAAATATTGTCTTCACAAGATAACACAATGAAAGACAAAATCAAGCTCTCAACTCAGGAGATACATTAAACAAAAAACTTTCAACTCAAAGAGGAATCAAAGGCTCTCAACTAAGGATAGAAATCAGGGGCCACACGATCAAGAAAGGTAGTGGATGATAACAGAGTAATATAATTATCACTGAGATTGAATAGATAACTCAGATCTAATAACTACAAAATAAAAAACAATCTAAAACTTACAAAAGTTAAAGGACAATCTACTCTTCTTGAGGGTTAGGATCGCGCTAACACTTAAGGGTCCCAAGTCACGCTAATGCGATCTAGAACCCCACTAGCATCGATGAATGAACAGATCTGACGAGATGAACACTGCTATAACTTTTTAAGGAGGGAGAGGGGGGAAGGCTGCCTCTCAAAACCCTGACTTCCCACATAGAATTCTTTGGAATTTTTCAGTACCGCCAACAACTTTCTTGTTACAGGCATTTTGGGTGCAATTCTTTTGAATACGCGCATATGAATTAGTTTATACATGAATTTTTTCATGTACAAAAATTATTATTGTTATATATATATATACATATATAAATAATTATTATTTAAAAAAGTAAAATATTTTTTAAATAGTGATATTTTTATGTATAATTGTAATAATTTATATGTATAACAATAATATTTTTGTACATAACAATGTCCAATAATGTTTTATTCTTTTTTACCACATACTTTAATGTATTGTACAATACAAGATTAGAAAGCTGGAGGTATTTTGCAGGGTAGTATAAACAAATCGAGTCATGGTTGACTCTTATGGTCGCCCTCTCCATTCTCAATTACTCCAATTACATTCCCACTAAACACCCCAACAATTATTCAACTCTTCAATTTTGATCTTTTACTTTTTCCTCTTTCGTATTAATATGAGCTAATCTTCAATTGAAATTTTTTGTGATTATTAGTCCATGACGGAATGCGAAAGTTCCTGGCGCTTACTTGTTGTTTTCTGACTTTTAAGAGAGATTTCTCTAAAGCTAGATATTCCGGATTGAAGGCCTGACAATTACTGATTGATTCGTATCTCCAGAGGACTTATGCTTTCTTAACTTCTGGGGGTTTTAGCCTTTTAGGTGATTTTTCTCACCTGAGCTTTTTTTAATTTCTTCTATCTGTGGATTTTAGGTGCTTTTTCTCACCTGGTTTTTTAATTTCTTCTGTATCACTACGTTCCTTCTTTTCGATTTTCGTTTCAGTTGATAGATCTGGTTCCAGCTAATTTTAATCTTGTTTTTGTAATGATTAACGAATTAAATTTGTTATGAATATCGTCCGCGCTTTGTTTTCTGCTTTCCTTTTTCCCCTTCTAAGCAGTGATCTTATGATTTAGATTGATTGATGAAGTGATATTGCAGAAAAGCTTCAAATGAAACCAATCTCTCAGTTTATGCCTTTTGTCATTGTCTGTCAATAATAGCCTGGTGCTTAGAGATTGCTTAATTTTTTTGCCTTTCATGTGCCACATAGTATTCGATTAACAAGGAAATTGCCTTTCAATTCCAATCTGTTTCAGAAGATGTTATATTTTCACTACATATGGTATGATTCCATTTAGACTAGTTGTGATTGAACTAATAGTTGTGATTATGAGTAGGTTTTCTGTTAATCCAAGTTCATGATTTCTTTTTTTTGAGTGTCAACTATTATGCATAATTGCATATGCTCAATCACGGTTTAAAAATGAAGAATTATTTAAATAATGACAATATATACACATAACCGCGATGGGATATATGCATAAATCGAAGTTCACACATGTTTTTGCCATAGCATATTAGTTGGTATGTGAAAAGATATAACAAATTCACCATAAAATTTCCGTCCACCAAATTGGGAGAAGTTTTTATATGGGTGATGCCCTAGTCCTAGTGTATTTTCAAAGACAAAACTAACAAGAAGTAGAACAGTACTTACTCCATCGTCCATATCTTCTCTACGCCTTTGACCTTCTTCTCCTTCCATTCTCTCCCTCTCAGTCTGCCTGCCTGCTGCTGTTGTTCCTACTCCTTGGAGATCTGCTGGGTTTTCAGTTCCGTTCACCAAAATTTCTAGGTATTTTCTCTATTTATCTCTTATTTGATGTCTTCTTCGTTTTGGTTTATCCCTTTTCTGCTGCATGTATGTAATCTGGATGTTATTATTCTGGTTCACGGTGTTTCTCGCTGTCTATTTGTCGTAGGGTTCGTTAATGCATTGAGATTTCTGTAATTTCTGTCGTTTGATAGAGAATTTGTTTTTCGGATTAGCAAGTCTTTTATCGAAGGAAAAAAAGGAAAACAGAGAACTGATCTAGGTCTTTTTGGGAAGGATGCTTGTTATGGATCAAACAGTAGAAAATTCTTCTCTGAATCAACCAATTGAATTTGAATCTATGCCTCCTTGTTGTTCTGAAAGTACAAATGAGAACAGTGTGATTGCTGAAGATCCGATTTCAATGGAGGTTGATGAAAAGAAAACATTAGAGGAACAGCCTTTGGCATCAGAAGCTGATCTGTCTCTACAACTACTGAATGATTCAAATGATGTTACTTCTCAACTTGTACATAATGAAAGCATAAATGTTGCAGTGGATAGAACTTTTGCCGTTTATAATGGGAAGAAGCTTCTTGTTCTTGATGTGAACGGATTGCTTGTTGATATCTCCTCGTATGTACCTTATGATTATGAACCGGATGAAATTATAATGAAGAAAGCAGGTAATAAATAATTATCTTGAAGTTGATGTTTCTAATTGATTCTCAATGGTTTTCTAACTTGTTTGTATGTTCTTTCAGTTTTTAAGAGGCCACATTGTGATGATTTCCTGAAGTTCTGCTTTGAGAAGTTCAATGTAGGTGTTTGGACTTCAAGAACCAAGTACTCTTCAACCTTTGCCTTATCATGATTAAGTCTGTCTATCACTCCCCCCTCCCTCCCTCCTTTTCTTATGTTCGTAATCATATTTATATGCTTATTTATTGTTTTCTCTCGCAGGAGTAATGTGGAGCCAATTCTTGATTTTCTTTTAGGAAGTGAGCAGTGCAAGCTGCTTTTTTGTTGGGTAAGTTGATTTCTTAGAATTGTTCTCTTATGCAGCACTTATTTCATTCACTTTCATGTAGAATCTAGTGGAGTGTTGATAGTCTTGTAAAGATTGATTCCTATCATGCTTTATACCTTCTGCGGGCTTGTGTTCCTTTTAGTATCAGAAAAACATGTTTATGTTTGCTTTAATTAAGAATATCATATAGAAGCAAGATGAGAAACATTTGTGCACCTGAGGTATATAAGATATCCAATCACTTGTCCTATTTAGCCCGCTGAACAATATACGGGACTCAGTATAGAGTGTTTCCTGACATTTTAGTCTCTTGCTTTAGTAGCACATTGTAACCACAAGGGCAAGTCATTAGATTTATGTATTCCTCATCGGGTATTAGTATGTTTCCAAACACTTGATTTGTTCTTTTGGAATGTCTTCCTTTCAAGGATTGACTTATAGCATATAACAAAACTACTTGAAGACTGATTCGTTTCTATTGGACTTAGCAAATAAGCATCTTCAGTACCATTTTGTGAAGAATCTTACATATTCAGTCATGAGCTTTTACTAGTTTGAGAAACCTAGTACTAATATCTAAGGGTATGTTTGGTTTGGGTTTCAAAACTTTGGTTTTTGGTTTTGACGTTTAAAACTCATTCTAGTTTGGGTTCTTAAACTCTGTTTTTCAAAAACCTAATCCTACAACCCTACACATAACCTATAAAATCTAGTAATGATTATCTTTACAATCCTACCCTACTCAAAAACCCAAAACAAACATGAATTTTAAAATCCCCTGGATTTAAGAAACCCCTGGATTTCAAAACCGGTTTTTAAAAGTCACTTAAAACCCAAAACAAACATAGCCTCACTTTTCATTTTCTTTTCTTTTTGTCATTCGAAGTTTCATGTTTCTTTCCATTGCTCTTTTTGTTTCTTTCCATTCTATTTCTCTTATTTCTTACTATCCAAGATACATCTTGTTCTTCTCAACTCTGTTTAGGTTAATATAAAGATTCCATATTATAAATTTGTTATCCAAATACTCATCGGAATATAATATAATGAATAAGACATGATTCATGGATGTCTAAGCCAAGATAAATGCAAATGAACTGCTTTATCTCAGCGTATTTTTATATGTAACACACTTAAATTCTTGTGATTCAAAACTCTATTCAAAAACTATTTCAAAGTACTGAGTATATTTTACGTATTGACATTCACTTGTAGTATGTCAATCCTTTTACTATTGTGTTAATTAGCTTATCTACTGGTAACTGATAAAAACTTGATTATTTGAGTTTAATTTGATTAATTCACACATAATACTTGGAAGTTTTACAGCACATTACAACAACCATATAATATTGTAATCATATGTTATTATAATTTAACTTGAGACCAAGGAATAAAGTAATATTATTAATTACATTTTATGAAATTTAAAAAAAATAAATCTTAAGTCATGGCACTCTACATGTTACTTAATACATCTACATTTCATGACAATGATAAGTTTAACGATGCAGTGCTTCAAATAAACAAAACAAAACTTTCTGCATAATATGAAAGTAAGGAAAAGCACACATGACAGTATGTAAGATAAGCTGTATTTTTTCTCCCAAACAATTTAAGTGCATTCATATTGTACTGGCATGTCTATGAACTGAGTTGCACCGTATCGGCATATCCTCCATTATGTGATTACAATATACTCCATAAAAAATGATATGTAGAGGAAATAGTTAAATGAGGAAGAAAAGAAAAGAAAGTGAAGGAAAAGTGTAAAATAGGAATGTGGGAAAAGAGAACTGGAAACGAATATGAATTCTGAAGGTTTCCACTAATATCATGTAATATTTATATTTAAGAATTTGAAAATTCCTTCCCATTCTATTCCTTTTTCTGAGTATAGCATAGCTTTAAATTTGTAGGTCTGGTGGTTACAGTAGATATTTGCTAGTGGAGTAAAACTTTCATGATTCTAAGGTCTGACTTATGATGTAAGATTTGGCTCAACTGAAAGGTAGACATCAATGATGTGTATGGCGTCTTTTGTAAAAGTATTTGTAATAACGATCTATGATTTGTTCAATACCCTCATATTGTGTAACCTTAGGTTCATTGAACGAATTGATTAATTTGTTCAGGTATCTGACATTCATATATTGGATAAATACTTAATTAAGATATGTTGTTTATTATGGTAGTATTTTTATAAGCCCAAGACAGAACCTTGCACCCTAATAGAAACTTTGTCAGTCTGCGTCTCTTTTCTTAATGAAAATGTGAATATCGGAAATATATTTTTCACTTCATTATGTCAAACATTGACACCTATTTGTTCTCTTTCTCTGTAAGGATGGTAATTCTCTTGATACTTGATAGAACCAAATTCTGGCATTAAGTTGTTTCACAACTATCACTTTATAGTAAAATAACTAATACTTTTAAATGAAACAACTGCTTTTAAATGAAACAACTAATACTGTTTAAAAATGCACACAATATGCAAACTTGCCCTGGAAAGAATTCGCGCACACGGCTGGGGTTTTTGTGGGGGCGGGGGGTGTGCTTGTGCTTCTGGTTTTTTCCTACTTATGAAATGCATGCATTAAGTTCTTTCATATATGATAATCATGTTAAAGCATGATGATCCTAACCAACTTTGTGTTATCTAACATCCTTTTTTCCACAGGATCAATCACAATGCACTAAAACAGGTTTTACTACTGTTGAAAAAAGGGACAAGCCTCTTCTCTTGAAGAAACTTAAGAAGTTGTGGAACAAGTCTGACCCTAATCTGCCATGGGAGATGGGAGTATATAACGAATCAAATACGCTCTTGTTGGATGATACTCCATATAAGGCCTTATCCAACCCTGTAAGTTTATTTGTACTTCTTTTACACAATTTGGATTATAGCCCACTTGAAAGCATGTACAAGTTCAAAAAAATTCACAGTTTTTTTGCTCATATTTTCAGCGATATACTGCCATCTTTCCCTACTCTTATCGTTACAAAGATGTAAGAGACAATTCATTAGGTCAGTTCTTCTCTAATTTCTGAAAGTGAATCTTCCATTCAAGAATTCTTATTTTACTTCTTGATGATTTCAGTTATTGTTCTCGATGGGTTATTGATTCTGCTGTTTTGCATCTAGTTTTCAGTATTTCTTACTATAATCACTTATTAGTTTCCGAAAGACAAAAGACTAGTGGGAACTGGGAAGGTTAATTTGTCCCAATCACATCAGACTTAAAAATAACCTATGTTGCAAGTGTGAGAATAGTATAAGAATATAAGCATGATCCGATCCTTGAAAACGACATACAGATCGTGTCCTTCCTATTTTTTAAGGTACTTAAATCTGCTCACAGTTGTGCTGGATCTACTGATATAGGAATGTTCAAATAATCTGGTTATTGCAGCCTACAGGTGGGAATTTTGTTACGTGAGTTATCTAGAGAGGGAGAGAGAGCGCTAATGAATGTTTAGCTATGGCCATATGCACATATATATGGCTTCAAAAATTAATGCTCGAAATAAGGTTGTTAAAAATTAAAATAACACAAAATGTTTTTCGTAATGTAAGAATAAAGCTTAAGCATAGTTTAAAACCAAGGTCATCATGATTACTATATTTTGAGATTTCTAGTCACTGTTTTGAGGGGGAGTTTTACGCCTGTTTATTATTATAGGTAGATAATATTATGTTAGCTGTATTCATCTTCTATATGATCTGAATAACCTTTACATAGATAAGCATAAGCTGAGTTTATACTGTTCCGCGATCTGAATAACCTTTCCAGACCTTGATAACGAACCAATAAAGTGACGATAACTTGCTACTCGATCTAAATAATTTAACTATAGGATCGGCATGCATAGTAAGAAATAAGCACAATCAAATTTCTTAGTTTCATATTGTTAAAATAATTCCATTAAAGCATAAGAACCATGGAATAGAAGCGGACAAGAAATGTTATTCTTCTTCCTATGTGTTCCTTTAAATCATTTTGGTATTCCCATTGCATGTGATAGAATATAACTCCAATACATGTGCATGAAATATGAGTTAATTGCATCAATACATTTTTACACTTTTAATCACTTCCATCATATCCAGATGTTAAATTGGTCTACAATCCTATATACTCTTAATTTTTCCTTTACATTTGAGCGTAATACTTGAGTGCATTAATTGCACCGTGCAACTGGTGCACTAAAATACTTTTCAATGGAACAACTAATATTGTTCAGTGAAAACAACTAATACCGACCAACTAATACCTGTTAGTAATTGCAGGGCCTGGTGGTGATCTGCGTGTATATTTAGAGGGGTTGGCTGATGCAGAAAACGTTCAAGAATATGTAAAGCAAAACCCGTTCGGGCAGAGAGCCATAACGGAGAAAAACTTGTCTTGGGGTTATTACCGAAAGGTTATAGAAGCAAGTTCAACACCACCACCAAAAAAACAAACGAGGATGACCCTTAACGTGAAACACATTTTCGTTTAATTTTATTATAAAATCCCAAATATTGAAATTTTGCCTACACTCAAATTTTTTTGCCCCCATACTATTTACAACTGCATCAGGAGCATTGTCAAGAGGCAATTTTACTGAGCATCTGCTGTTTGCTTCTCCTATATATATCATAATTTTGAGATAACATGAATTCAGATTAAGTGTATTTATAGACGTTGTGGTGATTGGCATTTCGTTCCTCCAACTTTCCATGAAATTGTGTTATGCTATTTTAATAAAAAGTAGAAAAATATAAAAATAAAACTAAGTATATATGCACTCATCATTTATTCAGTTATATTAATTTGCAATTTTTATTTTACGTATTCAATCAAATCTAGTGTCATATTTAAGATATACTTCCTCTGTTATTTTATTTGAACATTTACTATTTGCACGGATTTTAAGTGAAGTATTATATGCATAATTTTCATTGTACACCACTATTATTATTGTTCGTAAGAACTAATATTTTGTTAATAAAGTATTGATCGTTATAAATAACAGTAATAGTGGTGTACGGTAAATATGGTGCACGTAATACTTTTCTCTTATTTTAATGTATGAATTGTTTATTAATATTAAAAAGGATAAAATTGTTTTTGAAGAGGGTTGAATTGTAAAATAATGACATTTGTGTAAATTAAAGAAAATAAAGTTGACTTTAGTGTGAGAAAAGTAGTGACATGTGGTTGAGATGTTTGAAGGATTATCGTAAAAAATATAGAGTTGCTTTATTACCATTTAATGAAATGTTCAATTAAGTAAGAAACAAACTTTTTGGGCAAATGTTCAAATAAGGGGATGGAGGGAGTATTAGTTAGCATGTTTCACCCTAGTTCCCGGTTACACTGCTAGACTCCGTTTGCTTCACAAAACTTGATTGATTAGTTGTAATATGATTCGATAGAATTGGACTGACTGAACTGAATTGTTTGAATCAAGATATATATTTTGATTGCGGAATTACATCTCTTTTATTATGTACCGAAAAATTAATATTTATATTTAAATTGAGAGATTAGGTAGGATACATATTAAAATATCATAAATGACCTTGAACTGAAATAAAACAACTAAACTAAACCTTACAATAATCATTTCATGACCAACTCCGCCACGGAGTTATTTAAACATGTTCCAAATCAGATAAAAAGAAGAGGGTTGTGGTAGATTTGTGATAAACCATGTAAAACTTTGTCACATCATTATATCAAAAGTCAATTATTGAATTTCAATTTTATTATTATTTTTTTGTTGAGGAAAAACATGTATCCATTCATTGAAACAAGAAGACGTACAGTACATCGGATACATTTTCCAAGAATAAAACTAAACTTATCCATGCGCGAGGATAAGATAGCGAGACCACCCAAGGAACTACGTTCCTATCTTGTTCGAGAGACATTGTCTTTCAGCCCAGTGCAGAGTATGGCTCCACGACCTGACAACTATCCATTGCTGAGCGACGACCACACTAGTCGAAGCTCATGCAAATGATTGTGATGTATGCTAAATACGCGGCCATGCCTCGCAACCTAATAGGCCCAGCGAACTATCAACAAGAAACATAATCACCCTATATACACCTGCTTTACGTAGGCAATAACGCAAAAGCCACACATCTAACAAGTACAAAACAAACCCAAGCAAACAAACACCAAATATGTACAACTAATTATAAAACCAAGCAAACTCACACCTATGTACAACCTAAACTAGTAGCGTACCCAAAACAACAGCTTAATCGGCTAGCGTACCATACACGCCATTACATTCTCCAGCGACAACCCGCCATCCAACTCATCATCTACCTCCATCCGTACACGCTTGTTTGGCGACCCCTCCTCGAACTGCTCGACGAAGGCGATCCAGCTGCGGTGCTATTCGTGAATAAGCGAATAGGCAGTGGGGATACATACCAGGATGGACTACTCAAATTATTTGGGACCAAAGACACGCTCAAAAGAGAGAAAGAAAGAAGAACCACTTCATGACCGAATGGAAACCTATCGAGCCCCACTCCCCTTTATTACCAATCACACTTTTAAGTTTTAATCATTCTCATTTGTCAACCAACTCATAAAATCACGTGACTCGATGTAATAACAAATAAATTCAAATTTGATTTATATTATTATTTATTCAGATACTTTTTTTTAAGTGGCATCTAGAGAGTGACTCGCCTGCAACTTTCTTTCTTTTCTTTTTTTTTAAAACAAAAACAACTCTTATAAATTAAATACAGAACCAATAAATATCGAGAAGGTCATCCACAATAGTTGGAGGCTCGACCCAATAATAAGGACTTGGAAATAACTCAAACGTCCAAGCAAAATGATGAGCCAAATCATTGGTCCTTTTACGAATAAAGTAAATTACGTAATCCCTAAGCTGTTTTAGTATAGTTTTACAAGTTATCGCCATCATATAATCACTAGCAGCACCCTGTAGATTCTCCACACTCACAATGCAGTCAATACCACTTTCTCTGATTTGATTTCCGAGGCCTATGTTGTTATAAACTTGACACAAAATATTGTCTTCACAAGATAACACAATGAAAGACAAAATCAAGCTCTCAACTCAGGAGATACATTAAACAAAAGACTTTCAACTCAGAGAGGAATCAAAGGCTCTCAACTAAGGATAGAAATCAGGGGCCACACGAACAGGAAAGACGGTGGATGATAACAGAGTAATATAATTATCACTGGAATTGAATAGATAACTCAGATCTAATAACTACAAAATAAAAAACAATCTAAAACTTACAAAAGTTAAAGGACAATCTACTCTTCAAGGGTCCCAGATCGCGCTAACACTTAAGGGTCCCAAGTCACGCTAATGCGATCTAGAACCCCACTAGCATCGATGAATGAACAGATCTGAAGAGATGAACACCGCTATAACTTTTCAAGGAGGGAGAGGGGGGAAGGCTGCCTCTCAAAACCCTGACTTCCCACATAGAATTCTTTGGAATTTTTCAGTACCGCCAACAACTTTCTTGTTACACGCATTTTGGGTGCAATTCTTTTGAATAAGCGCATATGAATTAGTTTATACATGAATTTTTTCATGTACAAAAATTATTATTGTTATATATATATATATATATATATATATATATAAATAATTATTATTTAAAAAAGTAAAATATTTTTTAAATAATGATATTTTTATGTATAATAGTAATAATTTGTATGTATAACAATAATATTTTTGTACATAACAGTGTCCAACAATGTTTTATTCTTTTGTATCACATACTTTAATGTATTGTACAATACAAGACTATAAAGCACTGAAGGGAAGTATTTTACAGGGTAGTATAAACAAATCGAGTCGTTGGTGATTGACAGGTTGACAACATTCATCCCCTCCTAGAATTTTGTCTTGGCAAAGTATTTGAACTCGTGCTTATCTTAGTTTGGTAGATTTTATGTGCAATTTCACCGTCCGAAACATTTTAAAAATAAATAATTTAAAAATTTGTGGTGCAATTTAATTTTTAATCAGAGCATAATAGAGAATGAGTGAGTCTCCTGTGCATCAGGATGTACCGTACACTTGGGCATATGATTGATCCATTTTAAAAAATGGGTTGCCCTCTTCCTACTTCAAGTTGTTATCATGTCGCAAATTTTGTAACAGCATGTTGTAGCCCAGCAGCTCTGAACATGGCTGAACTTTCTTCTTCAAGGTGCAGGTACAGTGTTCAATTTTCAGTTTTTTTTTAGTTGCCCAAATTTTAGTGTAATTTTTTTTTAATTGCCAAAATTTCGAAACTAAGCGAAAAATTAGTTTTTCCTCTTTTTTTTTTCCTTTTTTGTATTGCCCTTTTTTTTTAATTGTCCAAATTTCGACAGAAACGAAAAATTAATTTATTGAAAAATTGGGCAAAAAAAAGAATATACTTATACATAAGCATAAAATTAGATAACACAAAAACTGCAACTAACTAATATAAAATATATACAACTATATAACACCAAAACATGCAACTAGTTAATACTAAACCGTGCACCTAGAAAACACATGAGCATGCAACTGACTAATATTGAAGAGTTCAATTAGATAACACAGAAACTTGCAACTAACTAATACAGAAACATAAAACTATATATCACAGAAACATGCAATAAGCTAATATTGAACCGTTCAACTAGAAAACAAAGGAACATGCAACAATTGAATATTGAATCGTTCAACTAAAAAACATAGAAACATGGAACTAGCTAATACACAAACATAAAATTATATAACATAGAAAGATGCAACTAGCTAATATTGAATTGTACAACTAGAATGTTAGTGTCCTAGAGACAATCTATTGTAAGGACATAATACTCGATGATATTCAGTTTGATTTAATATTATAGTTCATTTAATATTAATGTATGGCAATACACTTATTTGAATATTATGTTTGATTGTTTGCATTTATTCATGCAAGTGGTCCCATGAGTCATTGCTGTCATTGAGGTTGTGAGAACTCAGATGACTTAAGCATGATTCTCAAATAGCCCCGATCAAGGATCATCAAGAATGGGATATTGATGATGCAATGGAGATTGGTGTGCGATCTGCATCATACTCTTAGAGAGTGTAGTAAGATCTCACTTATTACGAGATACTAGGTATCTCATGATGGATGCACAAATACCTTAGAGGATATTGGTATACCCATTCGAGAAACGTTTGATGTAAGTCCACAATATGTGTCTACGGGTGTCTCGGTTAGTGGGAGCGATGCGATACTCCTTTGACTTGAGGTCAATACGCACGACATTTGTGGAGTGATGAACTTTGACCATGACCGACGCTGACACCCGTCTATGGGTAGATATGACTTGGATTGAGTTCATCACGAAGTGCATGTGCGTGGTAGATGAGCCAAGGATATGATTAATTCCTCAATGTGGATTTAGAGAGAATACTCATCTTCTCATCATAATTGGATCTAAGTCATCGGCCGATGCACGTCAAGTTAGACTTTGTGGCTAAGTGTGACATACATGATCAATTAGTGATTAGAGATAATATGATTAAGTTATTTGAATAGACACTTCATCATGTTCAAGACTTAATCGAGTATTCGTGAATGAAAGGAGGAAATCGTAATAGCCCATGTTTTAGTTACAGGTAGTTGCACGTTTCTCGCAACGTACCTCATATATTGAGAATGTCTGATTTATTGTCTAGGGTTCAATTAAGACCGTTAGTTTGACTAATCGTTCGATATATGAGGGCCTATGAGTCACACAACAAGTAATGATTGTTTACTAATTATAGTTGGTTGTTTAAATGTTAAATTAGATTTAATATTTAATTTATGGAAAATTAATTAATAATGAATTAATTTGGAATTAATTATTATTACTATTTAATTAAATTAGATTTAATTGAATAGAATTCCCAATAATAATATATGGAATATTATTATTATAGGATTTGATATACATGGAATCAAATCCGTAGAGATTTGAGATACATGGAATTAAATCCGTAGAGATTTATATGTGGAAAATAAATCTAAGAGATTTATTTTATTAGGATTTTTCCTAATAAATGTTAGCTTAATATTTAAGCAAGTCTCTCATATATATATAAGCTTTTGGGAATTCATAATACGTAAGTTCATATTTTCTCCATAAAATCTCTAAGTTAGAATTTTCCTAGCAAATTCATCTCGGGGATTCAACGCTGGCAGATCTGTGCAAATTAGTAAATGACTGTTACGTGGATACCATAGTTGAGGAATACGTGTACGAATTGCTGTAAGAATTATGTTTACGTTTACTCGTATTTAATTATACAATTAATTGTTCTTTGTTGGTGAACTATTTATTTCCGCTGCGTATGTATTACGTGTTTACGTGCCTCTAAATTCCAACAGTGGTATTAGAGCTTTAGGCTCTTGATTTAATTGCTAATTGATTGATTTGTATTAAAAGGTTTTTTTTTAATAAAATCGGTGTGGTCGAGTTTGACATCAACCGCACCATAAATTGGTTGTTTTAATGTTTGGGGTGTACGAATTGCTGTGTTTTGATTATTTGTGGATGGATTTTAACAATTAAAACCAGGCACTTATTTGCCCCACACTTCGTCTTCCATGCGATGAACTCCCTTTTTGAATTAGGGCTTTGGTAACCCTGAAATTGTTCCTCATCCACCGCGCGCCGCTCGGCTGGCGATGGAGACCCGCAGTGCATCGCTAGGCGACGACCGTGTGGACCTGCTCGTGGAGCGCGACGGCGGCACGTCCCGTTTCTGATTCATTTCGCTCACACCTACATCATCCGCTATGGTCTGACTCGCAAGCAGTGGCGGTTTGTTGTCATCGTCTTCGACAGGTCGTTATCCCTCTCAGATTGCAGCGGTGATGGCTCTCGATTTCTTTGATCTATTGCTTGGAGCGATTAATTGTCGGTGTGAGCCGAGCAGTCGCGGCGATGCACTAGCACGCCTAGGGCAATGCGGTGAGATCGCCTGCGCTCAAGGTTCAGCGGTGGCCGATGCTTCTAACTTCACACACTTTGCGAAGCTGGGTTGACCCGTCTCGCGTCGCTTATGGTGGCGGCGATTCATCTCGCCTATTTTCGTCTTCGGTGCTGAATCCCTCATGTTGGGGTTATACATGAAAGTATGTTTTTACTTTGTATAACCGATGTATTAAACACTTATTTACTGAAATAAATTATTTATCACTGTTGTTTTAAATATGATTGAATGTTATATATATTTATTGCAAATCGTTCATATAATATCACATGTTACATTGTAGTTAACGTGGTGATACCAGATCACAGAAGATCACGTTAACAGTCCCTTGTAAACTAGTGCGTGTTTCACAACTTAGATAGACCCGAACAGTCTATTGGTAGAAGTTGATGTGTAAGGCTCAGATTGACTTGTCTTGACCAAGAGATTACACTAGTGCATTCGATGCGCTGCAGCGGACCTGCAGAGAGGATAAACTCATTCGCACTGACTTAAGGGATGAAGAGTTAGACCTCAGTGGTTGTTGATTTCTTAATCTCTATCACTTAATAAGGACTGTGTGCGATTAGTAATTGTTGCTTTGACTTATAAATGAGAAGAGAATCATTGCGACTTCGATATCCTATATCTTGGGCAATAATATTAATTGTACGACCGTTGCTAAATTAATATAGAAAATCGTGTGCTTGCAAAGTCTTGCGTGATTGGTCCCCTTGGTGGGCTCGGAACCTTTATCATACCAAATCTTGCAAGTGGAATTAATTTTCCGGTATGGATAATAAAGTTGAGCTGTCCTTACTCCAAGGATAAAGATATTAATTAATATAAAGCTTTTCAGTGGCTTAATTAATTAGTGGACTAAATAATCTTAAACACGGGAAATAATAACCGGGAGCCATATTACCGTAATATGGGTTAAGGTTGGATAGTGCAATATTAATTATATAGTAGTATTAATTAATATTAATGGACTGAATTATATTGTGGCTCAATATAGGAATTCAGAAGCCCATTGGAAGGTCCATCTTAATTCTCCTAAAGGCCCCTCAAATAGCCCAAATTAAAGTCCAATAAATGAAAGGTGCTTAAAATAAAATAAATTATTGTTGCATTATATTTCCTTATTTTTTCGAAAATATTAGAGAAAAAGAAGGAGAAGAATTTTCTTGAAAAGATTTTATGGAAAGGAGATAAGTATTCTTGGAATACAAGATTATCCCATAAATTCAAGAAATCTCCCACTTGGTTTCTTTAATGGTAATTTTCGAAATATATAGAGCAATAATAGGAAGAAGGATTTTCTTGATTTTCTTGAAAAGATTTTATGAAAAAAGATATGTATTCTAGGAATACAAGAATATCTCATAAATTCAAGAACGATCCAATCTTGATAGATCCCCTATTATTTTCGAAAATATGAGCTAAATAAGGGTGTGAGATTTTTGTGGAAAGATAAACATGGAAAGAAGAATATATGGAATATATTCAAGATTTCTTGGAGATCAAGAAAAGATCTTTCCTAACCCTATTTTGCCTCTAATTTTCGTCCTCCCTCTCTATTATAAATAGGGGATGAATGTTTCATCCCCAAGACACGGGAATTGATCTTTTTTCGGAAAAATATCAGCGTCGATAAAATATCAAATATTTTGAAACATCGACAATTTGTGCTTTTTTGAAAAATTTCAATTGCGTGTAGCAATTCCATGTGTGGGAAATATTAGAAATCCACAAACGTGGTGCAACAATTTTATTTTCCTTTGTTTTATAAATCGTTCATTGGAGAACCTTCCACCGGGGTTGTTGAGCGAGGACTTGGGAATACTTGAGAATGACTTTTGGTTGGTAGCCAGTTACTTGATCCTGTCCGTCTCAAATTGTCTCTCCAACGAGTACGTTCACGTAAACTCCTAGAAATTCCGCATGCTAGGATCTTTTATGTGAATATTATTTGCATGTTGTTGTTGTTGGATTAATTATTATTTGAATTCACTTAGGTAAATTCATGCTAGTAATAATTATTAATTTAAATTTGTGTTTATGAGGTCATCCCGATAGATCCTGGCATATGTTATCCCAACAACTGGTATCAGAGCCCTGGTTCGGGCCCTGATCTTTTAAACTATAATTTAAATTGTTGTTCATTAAAATTTGAAATTGGATAGTAGAACTGTTAGATCTGTTTTGCAGGTATCCAATTGTCATGGTATTTTAATGTGCTTATTTACATGCAAATAAATTATTGGTTTTTAATTCGATTCGTTCGAATTCGTTTTGACTCGTCAGAAAATCCACGAGTAGATTAGAATTTGTTTGATTTGTTCAATGTAATAGACTAGTCTAGATCTAGGTTTATTTATTTTGCGTAAATAAATTGTAACCGGATCGTGAACGAAGACGGAGACGATGAATTAAAGATGGACGTCCGAGTGCCCGGAGGTACGCGAGCCAAGGCGGAGCACGCGGGCTAGGCGGAACGCCTAGCGACCGCGCGCACCACCACCGTGGCGATCGACGACGGGCATGGCAAACGCTAATCTTAGGCTTTAAGGCTAAGGCGACGAGGGCGGCGGCGAAGCGTAAATACAAGCGTCTTGCCGGGCCGGCCGCCGTCCGGGCGATGGGTGCGGGACCTTGCGTTTCGAGTTGAGAGCTACTCATTTTTCGGATGTTGTCCAAACCCAAAACGGAGGACAATCCTTAACGAATTATTGCGGATTCAGTGGGAGCTTTTCGAGACGAACGATGAAGGCAAAAGAAGAGAGGATTTCTCAAGATCAAGATTTGGAATTTAAACCTTGACAATTGGATATATGTGCCCAACTTGATTTATTTTATCTTGATGCTTGTTTTAAATTCGTGCAATTTTATTTGTTAAATGTGTTTGCATGATTAAAATTGTCTAAAGAAAATCTCACTTTCGAAAATTACTAAGTATGTTTCTAATTGACAAATTTTATTCCAGATAATAAAATTACGTCAATATTGACGTCCATGATTTATTTATTTGTGAATTCTTTTGGAGAAATTTCCCCAACAGAACGGCCAAAAGATGATTTTCACATGAATAAATTCCCAAAAGGATGATTGTGAATTATTATTAGTGGCGACGATGACTCTCCCAACGAGGCTCGTTCAAAGCAAAGTAATAATTCTGTATTTAATCATGGTTATTACTTAGGTATAAAATTGATATGCATATACTTTCCCGAAGTCCCTGTCAATTTTATATTGGTCAAGTGGGAGCCGACTAATAATTTTTAATTAAAGGTTTGTAACTGTTCCTGTTTGTAACCTGCTTAAATGTGTTTAAATAGACAGATCACCCAACGTGACCTATTTAAACTGTTTTGAGATGTCTGCTGATGCATATTCATATTATTTTGAGATTTTGATATGAATAATGTGATCGAATTGTGTGATAAATTTGTACTTGTACAAATTGCTATTTATTTCAGTTCAGCATGTCGCAACCTTTTAATCCACTCTTAATATACTTAAAGTCAATAGAATTGTATAGGAAACTATGTTGATTGGAAACGAAAAATTATGATTGTCCTAACTGCACAAAGTGGATTCTTGACACACCAAAAATCAGATGAGCCAACTGACGAGTCAAAAATGCGGGGCTCGTCAGATCACCTTGCGAAAGATGTTGTCGCTGAAAATGGTAGAGGGCAACCCCGTAAGGGATTACATCCTCAAAATTGATGGCTCATCTGAACAAACTTGAGGTTCTGGGTGCAGATTATGATCTGGAGACCCAAATCGATTTGGAACTCCACTCTCTGCCTAGAAGTTTTGAGCACTTTGGCCTCGCTAGCTGATTTGTTATGAGCTTTGGTCTCGGCAGAGACATTGATGGGGCACCAAACTCAAGTTTTGACGGCAAGTTGTTTGTCTTCATCTTCTAGGCCAAGGGAAGGCAAGAAGAAGAAGAGGACCAAAAGCCATAAGCAATCGAACTCAACTGTTGACAAGGGCAATAATAAGATGAGGGATGCTGGTGGTGTCAAGGAAAATCCAAAGGGGAAGTGCTTCAACTGCGGTGAAGAAGGACAATGGAGGTTTGCCTGTTCCAACCCCAAAAGGGCAGGAAAGAAAGGTAATTCTCACGCACTAGTTGATGAAACTTATTTAGCGGCGTATACTTCTCATTCGTGGGTAGTTGATACGGGATCCACTGATCATGTTTGCTTCACGGGTTCAAGCTGACCCGACAACTTAGTGGAAGTGAGATCCTCATCACACTGGGCGATGCTACGATAGTGGCAGCTAAAGCAGTGGGAGACGTGCACCTGTCTTTTGAAGACAAGATTTTAGTTTTGAGAGATGTTCTTACGTTCCATTTTTTCGAAAAAAAAAAAAACTTTTTTCAGTTTCAAAACTATTTAATGATGGATATTCTGTTCGTTTTTCTAAACAAGTTACCATTTTTCATAACAATGTGTTTATCTGTCATGGAACTTTGCAGAACAATCTCTATACTATTAACTGTGCACACCACTCACAAAATGCATCTTTTAACGCATTGACTGTTTCAAGTAATAAGAGAAAACGTTCAGAAAAAGTGAACGAGCACTTCTTTGGCATCTAAGATTGGGTCATATTAATCTAAACAGGATCCAAAGATTGGTGAAAGATGGTTAATTGTCGGACCTACAGATTGAACCATTTCCAACCTGCGAACATGTTTGGAGGGTAAAATGACCAAGAGGACATTTGGAGCCAAGGGGAATAGAGCCACAGAAGTGTTGCAAATCGTTCACACTGACGTGTGTGGTCCAATGTCAACCAAAGATAGAGGTGGCTATGAGTATTTCTTGACGTTCACTGATGATTACTCAAGGTTCGGGTACATTTTCCTGATGAAACACAAATCGGAAACCTTTGATAAATCAAAGGTCCTACGCCCCACGTCCGAACAGCCCAGCCCGCACGCATGCGGCCCTGCCCGACCCCATCCGCGCGCCTAGCGCGCGTCCACCTTACCCCTTCCGCAATCGCCTGAGTGGTGTGCGCGGTCGCTAGGCGTTCCGTATAGCCCGCGTGCTCTGCCTTTGCTTGCGTACGTCTGGGCACTTGGTCGTCCATCTTTAATTCTCCATCTCCGTCTTTGCTCACGATCCGGTTACAATTAATTTATGAAAAATAAATAAACCTAGATCTAAACTAGTCTATTACATTGAACGAATCAAACAAATCCTAATCTACTCGTGGATTTTCTCACGAGGCAAAACGAATTCGAACGAATCAAATTAAAAACCATAATTTATATGCATGCATAAATATAAACATTCATCAAATACCATGACAATTGGATACCTGCAAAAAAGATCTAGCAATTCTACTATCCAATTTCAAATTTAATGAAAACGAATTAAATTACAATCTAAAACTCAGAGCCCGAAACCGAGGCTCTGATACCAGTTGTTGGGGAATAATTTGCCCAGATCTATTAGGGATGAATATTTAAATACAAATTTAATTCTAATAATTATTACTAGCATGAATTAATCCTAAATTAATTCAAATAATAATTCAACAACAAATCATGCATATAAACAGTTCACATAAATCCTACGCATGCGGAATTGCTACAGGTTTACGTGAACTAACCTCTCGGAGTGACAACCGTTGAGAAGATGGATCCCGTTCACACGAACACACCAAAAGACCTTCTCAAGCATTCCCTTATCCTTGTTCAATAATCCGGTGGTAGGAACTCGCGAACAATTTAACAAAAGGGAAAAATAAAATTATGTTGCACCACCTTTGTAGATTTCTAATATTTCCAACACATGGAATTGCACTTGGGGATGAAAAAATCATCACCTATTTATAAGAGGGTGGTGGCCGATTTTTGCTAGGAAAAAAGGGAGAGAAAATCTCTTTCTTGATCTCCAAGAAATCTTTAATATATATCCCATATATTCTTTTCTCCTTAATTAAAACTTTCCCTAAAAATTCCACTCTCTTATTGTTATGGTATTTTCGAAATTTTTAGGATAAAGATTCCAAGATTTCTGTCTTCTTGAATTTATGAGATATACTTGTATTCCAAGAATACATATCTTCCATAATATCTTTTCAAAAAAATCTTTCTTTCCCTTTATTTCTCATAATTTTCGAAAATCTCACATAAATAACTAAGTGGAACATTTCTTGAATTTAATGAGATAATCTTGTATTCCAAGAATACATATCCTCATTCAATAACAAAATTCAAAGAAAATCTTTCTCCCCTTTTATTCATGTTTTTCAAAAAAATTGGAAAAAATAAGCAACCATAATTTATTTTATTTTAAACACCTTTTTCAGTTATTGGACATTATGTTTGGGCTACTTGAGGGGCCTTTAGGAGAATTAAGATTGGACTTTCTAATGGACTTTGAATATCTAATATTGAGCCATAATATTATTCAAGCCCATAAATATTAATTAATCCCACTACATAATTAATATTGCACTATCCATCTTAACCCATATTACTGTTAATATGACTCCCGGTTATTATTTCCCGTGTTTAAGATTATCCAGCCCATTAATTAATTCAAGCCACTGGAATAGCTTTCCATTAATTAATATCTTTTGTCCTTGGTCAAGGAACGGTTCAACATTATTATCCATACCGGAAACTAATTCCACTTGCAAGATTTGGTATGATAAATCTTATGAGCCTCCCAAGGGGGCAAATCGAACAAGCGTACTTGCACACGATTCTTCGTATTAAATCTTAGCAATCGCATGTGACCAATAATATTGCCCAAGATATAAAGTATTGAATCTCATTGATTCTCTACCCGTCATAAGTCAAAGCAATAATTACTAACCACACACGATCCTATTTAAGGGACGAAGATTAAGAAATAACGAACCACTGAGGTCTAATTCTTCCTGATTCAGTGCTGAAGAATTTATCCTCATGTAGGTCCTATTCAGTGCATCAGTCATACACTAGTGTAATCTCTTGGTCAAGACAAGCCAATCTGAGCCTTACACTTCAACCTTTCACGATGGATTGTTCATTTCTATCTAGGTCGTGAACAACGTACTTTTAGTTACAAGGGACTGCTAATTTAATCTTCTATGATCTGGTATCACTAAATTAACTACAATGTATCACATACTATTTATTGAACAGTTATGCAGTAAATATATGTAACATTCAATGATATTTAAAGAATTAGTGATAAATGATTTATTTCAGTAAATAAGACAGAAATTTAGTTTGGTTATACAAAGTAAAAGCATACTTTCCAGTATAACCCCAACAATCTCCCACTTATACTCAAAGTCTGTTTTTAAGTATACTACAACATATCTCATGTAGTTCCTAATGCGTGACATCTAATGTCACCAACACGAACCTAATAATATCTCCCACTTATACTCAAAGCAGATTGGCAACGGTCTTGACGCCCATTCCTTCCACATGTCTCTGGAATGTGTTCTGAGGCAGACCCTTTGTGAATGGATCTGCTAGGTTGTCTTCTGACGCGATCTTTGCCACCTCTATATCTCCTCTCTTAACGAATTCTCGTATAAGATGGTATTTCCTTTCAATGTGTTTGCTGTCCTTGTGGGCTCTTGGTTCCCTTGAATTTGCAACTGCTCCGGCATTATCACAGTAAACAGTGATTGTGCTGGGCAAATTCAGAACTACATCCAAGCCCACTAGGAAGTTCTTGAGCCAAACCGCTACTTTCGCTGCCTCGCAAGAAGCTACGTATTCGGCTTCCATGGTAGAATCGGCGATGCATTTCTGCTTAACGCTTCTCCATGTCATGGCTCCTTCCCCCATGCAAAACACACTACCGGAGGTAGATTTTCTGGAATCTAAGTCTGATTGGAAATCCGAGTCCGTGTAACCGATGTGGATTAGACTATCTGACTGATAAACTAACATTCTATCCCGAGTTCTTTTTAGATACTTCAGAATGTTCTTAACTGCCGTCCAATGCTCTTTTCTCGGATTACTTTGATATCTCGCTACCATGCCAACAACAAAGTAGATATCCGGTCTCGTGCACAGCATTGCATACATAAGACTTCTGACAGCCGAAGCATAAGGAATGTCTTTCATGTCATCTATCTCCTTTTGTGTCTTAGGGCACATTTCCTTGGATAGATGGATTCCATGTCTGAAAGGTACGAAGCCTTTCTTGGAATCCTGCATGCTGAATCGCTTCAAGACAGTGTCTATATATGAAGTTTGCGATATGCCTATCATCATTTTCTTGCGATCTCGAGTGATCTTGATCCCAAGGATGTGCCCGGCTTCCCCCAAGTCCTTCATATCAAACTGTTTTGAAAGACATGCCCTTACGTCTGACAACACCTTTACATCGTTTCCGATGAGCAGAATGTCGTCTACGTATAGTACCAAGAATACCAATGCAGTTCCGACACGCTTCTTGTACACACAACTTTCATACTCATTTTGATCAAACCCATAAGACTTTATTACTTGATCAAAACATTGGTTCCAAGCTCTGGATGCTTGTTTGAGTCCATAAATGGACTTCTTGAGCTTACAAACTAGGTGTTCTTGGCCTTTTTCAATGAAGCCTTGGGGTTGTTGCATATAGATTTCCTCTTCAAGACTTCCGTTAAGGAAAGCAATCGACAAGAGGATTCAGTTGGACTTGAGCATTGCTATAGGTGAAAAGGTTTCCTCACAGTCGATCCCTTCTTTCTGAGTATAACCTTTCGCCACAAGCCTTGCCTTGAAGGTTTCCACCTTCCCGTCCGGTCCTCTTTTCCTCTTGTATACCCACTTGCAACCAATGGGTTTGACCCCATTAAGTGGTTCGATTAGCTCCCACACTCCGTTATGATCCATAGAACCCATTTCGGCTTCCATTGTTGTTTGCCAAGAAACCGCATCCTTATCTTGGATTGCCTCGTCGTAAGTCCATGGGTCTGATTCATCTTGACTGGGAACTAAGTCCGAAGACTCTCCTACCCCCATGAATCTCTCAGGTTGTCTTACATCCCTCCCACTACGACGAGGTTCCGATTGTGTAAGTGTGTCATTTGGTATGTCATCTTGTACAGTTGGCACTGAGGTTAGCCCCCTTAGCTCATTCAAGGTAATCTCACTTCTTGGCTTTCATTCGTTCATATAGTCTTCTTCCAAAAATCTAAAGTGGGCGCTTATTACCACCTTTTGATCTTCGGGACCATAGAACATACACCTTTTTGTTCCCTCGGGGTATCCTATAAACAACCTTAATTCTGATCGAGGATCCAATTTTCCGACTTCCTTGTCCAACACGTAGGCCGGACACCCCCAAATTCTCATGTGTCTCAAACTGGGCTTGCGCCCGATCCACAATTCTTTGGGAGTTTTGGGAACCGATTTGGATGGCACCAAGTTCAGAATATAAGCCGTTGTTTCCAAGGCATGACCCCAGAACGACTTGGGTAGATCCGCATAACTCATCATTGATCTAACCATTTCTAAAAGAGTTATGTTTCTTCGCTCTGCAACCCCATTTTGTTGAGGGGTTCCGGGGGCAGTTAGCTGGGATACAATCCCTTCATCTGATAAGTAGTTCAAAAACTCATTGCTGAGGTACTCACCTCCACGATCAGATCGTAGAGACTTGATAGATTTTTCCCTATGATTCTCAGCTTGAGCCTTAAATTCTTTGAATTTGTCAAAGGTCTCAAATTTATGCTTCATAAGGAAAATATAGCCGTACCTCGAGTAATCATCAATAAAGGTGACGAAATACTAATAACCTCATCTTGCTTTGATTGACATTGGACCACATACGTCTGTGTGAACGATTTCTAACACTTCTTTGGCTCTATTCCCCTTGGCTCCGAATGCCCTCTTGGTCATTTTACCCTCCAAACATGATTCACAAGTTGGGATTGGTTCAACCTGGAGAGACTCCAATGAACCATCTTCTACCAACCTTTGAATCCTTTTTGGATTAATATGTCCCAATCTGAGATGCCATAGAAGTGTCTCATTCACGTCTGATGAACGTTTTCTTTTATCGGAAACAATTGATGTGTTATAGGATGCATTTCGTGAGTGGTGTGCACAGTTAATTGTATAGAGATTATTCGACAACGTTCCATGACAGATAAATTTATCATAATGAGAAATGGTAACAACTTTGTCAAAATTAACCGAATATCCATCAAGGTAAAGTTTAGAAACTGAAATTAAATTCTTTCTAAAACTAGGAACGTAAAGAACATCTCTTAAAATTAAAACTCTGTCTTCAAAAGACAGGTGCACTTCTCCCACTGCTTCAGCTGCCATTCTCATAGCATCGCCCAGTGTGATGAGGATCACACTCTCACTAAGTTGTCGGGTCCGCTTGAACCCCTGTAAAGTGAAACAAATATGATCAGTGGATCCCGTATCCACCACCCATAAATGGGAGGCATACGGCGCTAAACAAGTTTCAACAACTAGTGTGTGAGAATTACCTTTCTTTCCATTCCTTTTGGGTTTGGAACAGGCTGACCTCCAATGTCCCTTTTCACCGCAGTTGAAGCACTTCCCCTTAGCTGGTTTACTCACTCCTCCACCTCCCTTCACCTTTTCTTTGCCCTTGGCAACACTTGAGTTCACTTTCTTGTGGCCTTTATCCTTTTTCTTGTTCTTACCCATTTGCCACCAAGGATTGGCTCTTTTGCCCCAATATCACCTCCGCCGAGACTAAAGCTTGCAACAGGTCAGACATCGAGAACTTCTGATTGTTCATTTGGTAGTTCAGCCTGAACTGTTCAAAATTTTTTGGCAGAGAGTGGAGCACGAAATCAATTTGGATCTCGATATCATATTCAGCGCCAAGTACCTCAAGCTTGTTAAGGTGAGCCATCATCTGGAGAACGTGCTCCCTTACGGGCGTTCCCTCCACCATTTTCATAGAGAGCAAGTCCCTCATGGTGATCTGACGAGCCACACGGTTCTGATGTTGAAACATCGCTTTAAGACTAGTCATGATGTCTGCAGCGGTCTCAACGTTTTGGTGTTGGTGTTGCAACACATCTGACATTGAATCCAAGATGGTACACTTTGCCATTTCGTTGGAACGCTCCTAGTCAGCATACTCTTTCTTAACCACTTTAGTTAACTCATCATTTGGCTTTTCTGGTTTAGGTGTAGTGAGAACCCAGTTATGGCTTTGTGCAGTGAGGACAATAGTAAGTTTACGATTCCAATCAACGAAGTTTTCACCAGTAAGCAAATTGTCTTTAAGTATATTGAACATTGGATTAAAAGGTTGCGACATGCTGAACTAAAATAAATAATAATTTGTATAAGCACAAACATATCACAAGGTTCGATCACATGTATCATATTAAAATCTCAAAAAAATATGAACATGCATCAGTCAACATCTCAAAACAGCTTAAATAAGCCACGTGGGGTGGGTCATTATTTAAACACATTCAAGCAGGTTACAAACAAGAAAACAGTTACAAACCTTTAATATCCAGATTAATAGGTTGCTCCCACTTGACCAATATAAAATTGACAGGGACTTCGGGGAAGTATATGCATATCAATTTTATGCCTAAGTAATAACCATGATTAAATAAAGAATTATTATTTTGCTTTGAACGAGCCTCGTGGGGAGGGTCATCGTCGCCACTAATAATAACCCACAATCATCCTTTCGGAATTTATTCATGTGAAATCTATCTTTTGGCCGTCCCGTGGGGGGAATTTCTCCAAAAGAATCCACAAATAAATAAATCATGGAGGTCAAAATTAATTCAATTTTATTATCTGAAATAAAATTGTCAATTAATTATTTAAACATACTTAGTAATTTTCAAAGGTGAGATTTTTCAAAATATTTTCTCATGCATCGCATATTTAAACACAATTTAAATAAGCACAAAATAATGCAAAACATCAAAACAAAAATTAAACACATTGGGCACATATATCCAATTGTCACGGTTAATTTTGTCATGTCTTGATCTTGAGAAATCGTCTTCATATCCTTCATCGTTCGTCAAAAAAAACTCCCACTCGACCGCAACAAATTCTTTAAAACGTCCTCCGTTTTGGGTTAGGATGACGTCCGAAAAAAAATGAGTAGCTCGCGACCCGGAACACGAGTCGCATGCGCCTAGGCGCATGCCCCGATCCGGCTCGGCCATCCCGCCCCATCGCCCTCAGCACATGCGCGCCGAGCGTCGCCCGGATGCGTCCGCATCCGAGGTCCTTCGCCCACGCCCGAACAGCCTAGCCCGCACGCATGCGGCGCTGCCCTACCCCATCCGCGCACCTAGCGCGCGTCCGCCTTACCACGTCCGTAATCGCCGGGGTGGTGCGTGCGGTCGCTAGGCGTTCCGTCTAGCCCGCGTGCTCCGCCTTTGCTTGCGTACGTCTGGGCACTTGGTCGTCCGTCTTTAATTCTCCGTCTCCATCTTTGCTCACGATCCGGTTACAATTTATTTACGAAAAGTAAATAAACCTAGATCTAGACTAGTGTATTACATTGAACGAATTAAACAAATCCTAATCTACTCGTGGATTTTCTCACGAGGCAAAACGAATTCGAACGAATCGAATTAAAAACCACAATTTATATGCATGCATAAATATAAACATTCATCAAATACCATGACAATTGGATACCTGCAAAAAAGATCTAGCAATTCTACTATCCAATTTCAAATTTAATGAAAACGAATTAAATTACAATCTAAAACTCAGAGCCCGAAACCGAGGCTCTGATACCAGTTGTTGGGGAATAATTTGCCCAGATCTATTAGGGATGAATATTTAAATACAAATTTAATTCTAATAATTATTACTAGCATGAATTAATCCTAAATTAATTCAAATAATAATTCAACAACAAATCATGCATATAAACAGTTCACATAAATCCTACGCATGCGGAATTGCTACAGGTTTACGTGAACTAACCTCTCGGAGTGACAACCGTTGAGAAGATGGATCCCGTTCACACGAACACACCAAAAGACCTTCTCAAGCATTCCCTTATCCTTGTTCAACAATCTTGTGGTAGGAACTCGCGAATAATTTAACAAAAGGGAAAAATAAAATTATGTTGCACCACCTTTGTGGATTTCTAATTTTTTTCCAACACATGAAATTGCACTTGGGGATGAAAAAATCATCCCCTATTTATAAGAGGGTGATGGCCGATTTTTGCTAGGAAAAAAGGGAGAGATTTTCACCAGCCAAAGAAAAGAAACGAAAGTTAAGGGACATTCGATTAAACTGGGTTTAATCAACTAGGAATTTGCAAATTTTGCAATTAGTTTGGAGACCTACCAGTTATGCTATTGTGATATTCAGCCAAAGCAGGGATCATGATAGTAGGAATGTGGATCCTAGTCCATTACAATTTATATTTGATATAAATTCGTACTCTTCCTATGAGGTCGTTGAGTATGTGAAAATAATGGAGACAAAATAAACACAAAAAAAGGCCATGTTTATTTTGATTGCTGAATATTGATCATAGGAATTATGTGTTTAATTCCCGTTTTATTTATTTCTCTTAGTTAGTTGAAATATATAACTGTCATTGAGATGTGTTTTGGAAACAAACAAATTGGCTATGCCAAATCATCTGGACTGGCACCTAAACGTGTGTTTGGTGCTAAGGTAAGAAAAGATTGAGTACGTGTTGGACACGCCAATCTCTGTTACCCCTGCAGCTGGTTTCTTGAGACAACTACGTTTGACGTAGCACCTCAGAAGAAGCATCGGAAGGATGCTTCCCAGACGCAGTGTGTGATATTGCTCGGCATGATTCCCGAATAACTTAAGGCAATATGAGAAAAATGGGTCCTTTTGAGATGCTCAAGCATCTGAAGGATCTCTTTGATTCTGAATCTCGTTATGAGATTTATGAAATGATGAGAGATCTGTTCAGATGCCGGTTAGCTGAAGAAGGGAATGTTTCACCTCATGTGCTTAAGATGGTAAGACTAATTGAGAAACTTGGTAATTTACGCTTTGAGCTAAAAGACCGACCTTTTCATTTATGCTATCCTCCAGTCGGTCTCGGATTCATATCCTGGCTTCATTTTGAACTACAATATGAATAAAACGGATGTGACCATGCCTAAACTTCACAACATGCTCAAGACTTTTGAGCTCACTATCACTAAGATGGTGTTTAAAGGGAGGAGCGGGTAGACAAGGATGTGTGCCTCTACTATAAGTAGAAGGGGGCATTAGAAGAAGGACTATAAGGTTTTGGTTGCTGAAAAGAAGACACTAGGTACTTCTAGCACTAGAACATGTATGTTTGTTGTTAAGATAAACATGTCCACTAATAGCGCTAACTGCTTGGTATTGGATACCGGATATGGCTCTCACATTTGCACTAATGTGAAAAGGGCTCATGTGTCATAGGGCAGTTAGGGCGGGTGAAGTCGTCTTATACGTGAAAATGAAGCAAGAGTTGTTGATTGAATATGTGGGGACTTATGTGTTAGACTTACTCTTTGGTTTAATATTAGAACTTAATGATTGTCATCTTGTTCTTTCTATTACTCGCAACATGTTGCATTATGGATATGATGTTCTTAATATACAAAATAAAGGCTCAAACTTAGTAATCATAAAAACCCGACTTACTTATGACATTGTAGAAACTTGATCATGTAAACGAGATGAGAATTTCAAGGTTAAGAAAGTTAGACTACTTAACCCCATTCGACAGTGAGTCTTATGGAGATTGTGAATCCTATCTCATGGGCAAGATAATCAATGAATTCTTTTCTGGGAAAGGGGTGCATGCCAAAGAAGTTCTAGAGTTGATCTACAACGATGTTTGTGGACCACTGCCTACTCTAACTAGGGGTCACTTCAGATACTTCATCATTTTTACTGATAATTTCTCAAGATACGGATAAGTATCTTATGAAACACAAATTCGAATCTTTTGAGAAATTCAAAGAGTTTAAGGCTGAAGTAGAGAAGTAACTTGGTAAGAGTATCAAGATTCTTTGATTAGATTGAGGAGGTGAATACCTTAGCCAAGAATTAATTGATTACTTGAAGTTACATGGAATCCAGTCACAATGGACTCCTCCCGGAATACCTCAGATGAACGGTGTATCCGAAAGGAGAAACCGAACCCTGTTAGACATGGTGAGGTCCATGATGAGCTTTTCCTCTCTTCCGACATTCCTATGTGGATACGCGTTACAAACCTCAATTTACATTCTGAATAGGATTCCATCTAGATCGGTTGAGCATACACTATATGAACTATGATGTGGCAAGAAGCTGACTTTTACGCATATCAAACAAGGGGTTGCCCCGTGATTGTTAAAAGGATGCTTACCGACAAGTTGGAATCCAAAGGTGTTGGGAGATGAATTTAATAAAGAGATTTTGATTAGATCCCAAAACCCCTGAGTATGACATGTTCAGGATAATCTTGATAGACTGAGTCAGGATTTAGTATAGAGTGATCAGGAAGTTATCTGCAAAATGTATAGTCAGCAGATATAGATCAGGTTAGATTTTGAAGATTCTCCAAGACTTCAAGAAGTTTTCAAGAAGGCGAAGACTCAATAAGTTTCAAGAAATCAAGACTCAAGAAGTTTCAAGATTCAAGACTCAAGAATTTTCAAGAAACTCAAGACTCGAGAAAGTTTCAAGAAATCAAGACTCAAGAAGATTTCAAGAAATCAAGACTCAAGAAGAAATCAAGACTCAAGATGTCACTGAAGACTCAGTATGCACTGAAGACTCAGTATGACACTAAAGACTCAGTATGACACTAAAGACTCAAGATGTCATCAAGACTCAAGATGACATCAAGACTCCAGATGTCATCAAGACTAGGAGATGTCATCAAGACTCAAGAAGACTCGAAGACATGAAGACTGAGGGGAAGACATCAAGACTCAAGACATCAAGACTCGAAGATTTGGAGACTCAAGAAGATATTGAATACTAAAAGATAACTTTGAATGTTTCGAGGCAATTGAATATATCTATCTGAAGACTACAAAACTGAGAAAAACGCGAATATTCAGAAAAATAGATATTGCCCAAGACATTCATATGCAGACAAAAGGACCTAAGTCTAAGTGTTGTTTAAGGTTATCTCATAAAGAGAGATTGACCAAAAAGAGCCGTTATGTTTGTCTACATTTACTGAAGACAAGAACCAATCAGAGGAAGACAACACATGCTTTTATCGACATCGAAAGCGACAGTCATCAAGCATGTCAAGAGTACTATGTTCCAGACTGCAAAAAGTGGTGATTGGCTACATGAATGCATATTTCCTAAAACATGCAAGGGAGTATTCAAACCCTAAAAATAGTCGTTCATCAAACGCCATAAAAGGAAACTCATGAAGCTATCTCCTCCAACGGATAGTTTTTCAAGAGTGACCTTGGTGAAGTTGCCTATAAATACTAGTGACCCTTTACATTGAGAGGTTACAGGAAATTTGAAAGCAACTCAAGAGCTCATTCGTATTATTGCAAATTGAAGCACTCGAAAAACCTAGAATTTCCCAAGTGTTTCACATTGAAGAGAGCTCATTCACTAAGCCTAGATTGATAAGATATATCCAAATCTTAGTAGAGATATCCTAGCCTTTGCATTGTTCTTATTGTAAAGGATATCTCATCCTAGTTGGAAACCAACCAGAAACCCAAACCCTTTGTAAGGTAGTTTGAGTGTGTTTGTTGGTGAGTTGGAGTTGTAAAGAGTTAGTAAGCTACAGTGAGTTAGCCAGAAAAACTCTAGAGAAGAAGTTAGTAAGCTACTTGTGGTAGTCTGAACACTTGTGTGTGTTGAGTTAGTAAGCTGCAGTGAGTTAGCCAGAAAACTCAAAGTAGAAAAGTGAGTAAGCTGCAGTGAGTCAGCCAGAAAGCTTTAGGAAGTGGTTAAGGAATTTCTCTGAAGGTCAGAGAGAGTGGATGTAGGAGCTTGAGTCTATGAACCACTATAATTCTTTGTGTTGTTTTGCTTTCTCATCTTTGCATTATTATCATTGCATGTTTTTCTTCGAAAGCATAATTCATCGATATTACATTGGAACCAATCAATCGAACTTGCATCAACCCGATCACGGCTTTAATCTTTGTTTCATTAAAAAGAAGATTTTTTGAAAAAAGCTAAAAACGAGTATAAACATAGGGCCAACCATTCCGCACACTTCAGTAGCTAGAACAGATAGTTACCAAACTGAACTAACTCTACTGAGGGTTCAGTAAGATAATTATCTAACCCAAGCGGCTCAGGATCTCCGATAAATTCAAATTCTCGGTTGAAATTTGTCTGAAAAAAGCATTTCGGATCATTGTCTCGAAGAGACTTTGACTCGGGGCAAACTGTGCTTCTCGAGGGGGCAAATCATCGGGACAACGACCCATCTAACCTCGGTGAAAGAAAAGTTTTAAAAATCCTTTGAACACGTGTATTCCCCCCATACACGTGTGAGACTCGTTAAGACCGGAATCAACAAGTGGTATCGGAAGCGGTGGGTTCAACTTGACCACTTGCTTTGGTAGCCATAGTCTAATTCTTGAAAGACTACGGTGGTCTCTTGAGCAGATCTATTTGTCGATATCTTACAAGGCTCGATCATCATGCCTTCTAAGAAACTTCCTATGTTTCTCTGTTGAGAGCTATGATCTATGGAGATTGAGAATGCGAGGCTCAAATCGTATTCAAAACATGAAAGAATGTGGAGAGTGGTTTACGAAGGACCATTCAAATTTATTGTTGTGAATCCCGGAATCAACGATCTTCGAGAGGAATGATCGAGAGATGAATTTCCAAAAGTCGATGATCAACTTACTCTCGATGAGAGAAAGTTAGTCAATCTTGACTACATTGCTAAAGATACTTTGTATAACACTATTGATGATGGTGTTATGGGGATGATTTCTCACTGTGAAATTGCAAAAGAAATATGGGACACACTTGATGTTATGTGTCAAGGCACAGATCATATTAAGGAAAACAAACTTTCTGTTGCTATTGGAAAGTTTGATAGCTTTGAAATGGAAGATGGTGAATCCGTTGACAAACTTGAGGTCAGATTCACTAGCATCATGAATGATCTGAATGCTCTTGGGAAAAGATACCCACAGAGAGAAGTGGCACTGAAAATTCTTAGAGGATTATCTAGGAAATGGGATATACATGTTGTGGTGATTGAAAACACCAAAAATATTGATTCCATGCCATATCAACAAGTTTTCTCTGAACTGAAAGCTTATGAGTTTGTGATTGACAAGAAATCTAAGAAACCTGACAGCAAAGATGATTCTTCATCTAGCAAGAATGTGGCTTTCAAAGCCAAAGAGAAATCCCGTAAGTCTAGAGAGTCTGAGAACTCACTTGCCAAAAATCTGGATGAGCAGGAGGATAAGCTAGTACTGATGCAAGGAGGTTTGAAAGACTCAATAGCAGATATGGGAAATATAAGAAATATTACAGGAATCACAGGTACAAGAGAGACTCAAAAGCTGAGGACAGATACACTGGGAAAAGAAAGGACCAGAAAGCTGAAGGATCCTCATCCAAAAATAAGGACTCCAAGACCAAGGAGGATAGTGATCAGGATGATGATGCCAACAGATGCTACAACTGTCAAAAGAAAGGTCACTTTCAATATGACTGTCCTAAGCTGAGTGCTAAAGAATGAAAGGAAAGACAAGCCAAGAGAGACAAGAAGTTCTCCAGCAAGAAAGCTATGATTGCTGAGGAAGAAGAACATTCAGAAGAAGGTTCCAGTTCCTCAGATGGGATTTTCTCAGATAGTGACAGTGATGATATATGTCTTATGGCTGTGGAGGAGGTTAATTCTTCTATCTATGTTGTTGCTCCTACACAAGCACATGAGTTCTCAAGTTCAACTGTAAACAGTAACTTTGACCTGGTGGATTCATTTGAGAATCTTATGAAGGACTATTCTGTGTTACAAGAACTGCTCACTGAAACTCAAGAGCAGAACTAGGAACTGACTGCTGAGAATCTGAAGTGAAAAGACTCTAAAGATGCTGAGATTACTTCTCAATTGATGGAAACTACTGATGAACTAGATGTTTTGAAGGTACAACTCTCAGAAAAAGAGAAGGTGATAGAGATCCTGAATGAAAAATTAGAGAAATCCACTAAAGAGATTCAGCTTATCAGAACTGAGTTCAATGACCTCTTTTAGAAGCATGAAACTCTAAAGAAATGTGAGGATAGTGCGCAGAGAAAGTTAGCTCTATTGAATTCTGCATCTAAAGTGTAGATGAAATTCAGAGTTATCAAAGACCTGCAACTATAAAAGCTGGATTGGGATACATTCCAGGAGGAACCTCACAAGGTCTTCTGAATGCTGCTTCTAGTAGCACCAAGACTGTCTTTGTTAAACAAGTGGCACCTAATCTTCTTACTGAAGAACTGCCCAGAGTTTTAGACAAGGGTAAAGGACCTATGGTTTCAGAAAAACTGAAGGTTCATGGAAGAAAGCCCAGACCTCAGGAAAAGGCTAGAAAACCTGAACACTCAGTAGGAAATCTTCAGGCCAGTACTTCAAAGCCTCAGGCTAAGAACACCAACCTAAAGAGATCTGAACTGAACCATCAGAGGAATTTTCAGAAGAGAAACACTCAGCAGAGATATTCTCAACTGAAAAAAGACCAAGTCCTCAAATTACTGAAAGACCCCAATTTCAGTACAGGCAACCCAAACCCCACTTGCCTAAGGGTAAAGGTTTCCTGAACCCAAGTCAGCAGAGACAGAGACCAGCTGCACAAAAGCCAAGGCACTTGAACAAAAGGCCAGAACCCAAGAAGAACTCTAAGGCTCATGTTCATGCTAAGGCTGACACTCATACACAGGATACTGTCAAGGCACCTAGGGTGGTGAATGTGTATGTAGATGTTTATGGGAGACAAATCAGCCACTCTAAAGTAATTAGAGTTGTTAGGCAGATTTGGGTTCCAAAAGGTACAGCTAACCTGGTAGGACCCTACACCAAATGGGTACCTAAGAACTGATCTGTTTTTCAGGTGAAAGAAAAGGGCACCGAGCTTAATGAAAACAACATAGCACTTATGAGTGGAAATGAATTGGCTCCTGTTGTATGGTATCTAGATAGTGGATGTTCAAGACATATGACAGGATATAAGCAACTAATCACTGACTATGTTGAGCAAAAAGTCCCTCAGATCACATTTGGAGACAATTCCAAAGGACAAACTGAAGGATATGGAACTCTTGAAGTTGACTCTGTTCATATCCATGGTGTTTCATATGTGTCTTGTCTAAAGCATAACTTGCTTTCTATCAGTCAATTTTGTGACAGAGGATTCAATGTTGAGTTCTCAAAGAACTATGTTATGTGAAAGACAATACTTCACAGAAAATTTTACTGACTGGTACTAGAAAAGGAAATGTGTATCTTTCTAATTGGAGTTCAACTCCTAAAGATACATGTTTGGTTGTAAAAAGTTCCACTGATACCAGTTGGTTGTGGCACAAAAGAATGAATCATTTAAACTTCAAAACCCTGAACAAACTTGCAAGATTAGCACTTGTGAAGGGGTTACCAAATGAAGTGTTCAGTAAAGAACATGTATGTGATGCTTGTCAGAAAGGAAAACAAATCAGAGCACCTTTCAAAAGCAAAGTAGATGTTTCTACTGATAGAATACTACAACTGTTACATATGGATCTCTTTGGTCTAGTAACACCTGTGAGCACTAATGACAGAAAATACACACTTGTGGTAGTTGATGACTACTCTAGATACACATGGGTCATATTCTTACTCAGTAAGAAAGAGACTCAGACAAAACTGCCTGAACTACTGAAAAGGCTCAGTACTAAAAAGAATCTGAGTGTGGTCAAAATCAGATCAGATAAAGGAACTGAGTTTATCAATCATATCATATATGATTATTGTGCAGCAAATGGAATAGCTCATGAAACATCAGCTGCAAGGACCCCACAACAGAATGGTGTTGCTGAAAGAAGAAATACGACTCTGAAAGAAACTGCAAGGACAATGATTGCTGAAGCTGATATTCCTAAGATATTTTGGGCTGAAGCTATCAACACTGCTTGCTACTCTCAGAACAGATCCATGCTGACCATGAATCAAGGAAAAACTCCATATGAGCTATGGAATGAAAGGAAGCCTCTTGTTTCTTTCTTTCGTGTGTTTGGTTGCAAGTGTTTCATACACAATAATGGTAAAGATCAATTGAAAACTTTTGATAGCAAAGCTGATGAAGGGATATTCTTAGGATATTCCGAAGTCAGTAAAGCCTTCAGAGTTTACAACTGTAGGACTCTTATTGTGGAAGAAACACCTCATGTTGTTTTTGATGAATCTACTTGTGTTCAGAAGAAGCAGGAACATGACTCAGGTGAACTGATCAAGAGAATCACCAGACTTAGCCTGAAAAAGAATGATAAAACATCCTCTGAACCTGAAAAGAAGAAGTCAGTCACTTTCTATGAATGGAGTGAATCAGACTCAGACAAAGAAGTTCAGGATGGAAAAACTTAGGATGGTGAGACTCAGGATGGAAATTCTCCACTGAAGGAACGCCAACACACTGAAGCTGACCAATCTGAACATACAACAGTTCAGACTCAGGTATGTAATGGCGATGAAGATGTGGTCACAGCTGAGGCAAACTCTGAATAAATCAACCAAAGGGGAACCAATGTCTCTGACAATGTTCTGAATGGAATATCCCCTGAGGAAGATGATTCTGTTTCTCCCTTTCTGTTGTTCCCTGAATTTAATGAACTACCTGAACTTAACATTTCTGATGTTTAGGATATTACTAAAGGGGGAACATCCAGGAGAAAATGGTTGGATAGTCATCCTAAAAGTCAGATTGTGGGTGATCTATCAAATGGTGTCAAAACAAGAAGGTTCCATGGAGAAAGTGCTTTGTTCTGCTGCTTCCTATCTGAAAAAGAACCTACTGAGATTGAAGAAGCTCTACAAGATTTATTTTGGATTACTGCTATGCAAGAAGAGCTGAATCAGTTCTCAAGGAATGAAGTTTGGGAGCTAGTGGATAGACCTAAGAGACACAACGTGATTGGAACTAAGTGGGTGTTCAAGAATAAGAGAGATGAAAACAACAACATTGTAAGGAACAAGGTAAGACTAGTTGCACAAGGTTATTCCCAAGAAGAAGGCTTGGATTATGATGAAACCTTTGCACCTGTTGCAAGACTAGAAGCCATTAGATTGTTTCTTGCATATGCTGCCCACATGAAATTCACAGTCTATCAGATGGATGTGAAAAGTGCATTTCTGAATGGTGTGCTTAAGGAAGAGGTTTATGTGGAACAACCTCCTGGTTTCAGACAGAATGACCAAGTTTACAGGCTCAGGAAAGTCTTGTATGGTCTTAAAGCAAGCACCTCGAGCATGGTATGATACCCTTTCTCAGTTTCTTACTGACCATGGTTTTATCAAAGGAACTGTTGATAGGACTTTGTTCAGGATAGAAGATGGGAAAGACATCTTACTTGTTCAGATTTATGTAGATGACATCATATTTGGATCTCCAAATCGTCAGATGTGTGAAAAGTTTTCTAACCTGATGAAAGGAAAGTTTGAGATGTCAATGATGGGGGAGATGAATTCCTATGAATACTAACTACAAGATGGATCCTGATCCTGAAGGCAAATCAGTAAATCACACTGATTATAGAGGGATCATTGAATCACTGCTTTATCTCACAGCAAGTAGGCCTGGTATTACATTTGCTGTTGGGATATGTGCAAGATACCAAGCTAATCCTAAGGCTAGTCACATGGAGGTAGCCAAAAAAAAAAAAAGATTCGAAATATCTTAAAGGCACGTGAATAGAGGATTATGGTATCCGGTGATGATAACCTTGAATTAAGCGGTTATTGGGGATGTCGATTATGGAGGATGTAGAATTGACATGAAGTCTACCACAGGAACTTGTCAATTTCTTGGAAGTAAACTTATATCATGGTTTTCAAAGAAACAAACCTCAGTAGCAACCAATACTACTGAAGCTGAATACATGGCTGCAGGAAGCTGTTGTGCACAGATTCTTTGGCTCAGACAACAATTGAGGGATTATAAGATTATAGCCAATGAAGCACCTATATTTTGTGATAATAATAGTGCAATTGCTATTACACAAAATCCATTATTGCACACCGGATGTAAGCATGTTGATATCAGACATCACTTCGCCGAGATCATGTTGAGAAGAAAGACATCAGGATGGAGAAAATTCATACTGATAAACAGAGAGCTGATATCTTGACTAAACCTTTGGCTGAATCAATATTTCAGGAACTATCAGTTGAATTAGGTATGTTGGATCCAGGTGTATGTGGCAAATCTGAAAAATTGAAGGTTTTCAGATGCATGAAGTTTTATCAGGTTTTTACTGAGAAACTCAGGATAAAATTGAAAGTACTGAACTCTGAGTCTTGGGAAACTCAGATATCCACGAAGATCGATTACTCGATTATTATCTTGACTGTTACCTCTCCCCCAAGATTTCAAGACTATCTTGACACAGTATCAAGTTCAAGATTTCGATATTATCTTGACATGTTCCTCCAAGATTTTCGATCTATCTCGACACGGTATCAAGTTCAATTATTTCAAGATTATCATCTTGACCCCATTAAGATTTTTTCGGTATCATACAAAACCCTTTCAATACTCAGTATTATACTGACATTTTATCAAGGTCAAAACTCAGTAAGACTGATGGAGGAAATTAGTCTGAAGAAGTATTGACTCATGCAACACATTTATTGTCTAACTGAATCTCAGTAATCATTGGCAATAAATAACATAACACCTGAAGGAATATTTGGGCGGGACCTTTGAAATACACGAAGAAAGTTAATGGTTTGCAGGAACAGTAATTAAATGCACTGTTCATTAATCACCAATAAGGTTATGTTGATCCCGGTGCTAACGAGTCTCACACGTGTATGGGGGGGAATACACGTGTTGTTGATGATTTTTAAAACTTTTTTTCTTTTCGAGGTCGGATGGGTCAAAGTTGTCTCGATGATTTGGCCCTAAGAAGCCTGATCGCATACGAGTCAAAGTCTCATCGAGGCAAGGTGATCTGGAACTTTTGGAAGCTTCAGATTAGCCCAGCTTTGACGAGTTTTATCAGAGACCCTGAGCCACTTGGATCAGATAACTATCTTACTGAACCCTCAGTAGAGTTAGTTCAGTTTGGTAACTACCTGTTCTAGCTACTCAAGTGTGCGGAATGGTTTACCCTACGTTTATACTCGTTTTAGCTTTGTTGAATATCTTCCTTTTAATGAAACAGTGATTAAGGCTATGATCAGTTGATGCAAGTTTAGTGGATTGATTCCAACTAAATATAAGTAAATTATGCTTTCAGTGAAAAACATGCAACAAATAATAATGCAGTGCAGAAAGCAAAACAACACAGCAATTATAGTGGTTCAGAGACTCAAGCTCCTACGTCCACTCTCTCTGACCTTTAGAGAAATTTCTTAACCACTTCCTAAAGCTTTATGGCTGACTCACTGCAGCTTACTCACTTTTCTACCTTAAGTTTTCTGGCTGACTCAGTGCAGCTTACTAACTCAAACACACACAAGTGTTCAGACTACCACAAGTAGCTTACTAACTTCTTCTCTAGAGTTTTCTGGCTAACTCACTGTAGCTTACTAACTCTTTACAACTCCAACTCACCAACAAACACACTCAAACTACCTTACAAAGGGTTTGGGTTTCTGGTTGGTTTCCAACTAGGATGAGATATACTTTACAATAAGTACAATGCAAAGGCTAGGATATCTCTACTAAGCTTTGGATATATCTTATCAATCTAGGCTTAATGAATGAGCTCTCTTCAATGTGAAACACTTGGGAAATTCTAGGTTTTTCGAGTGCTTCAATTTGCAATAATACGAATGAGCTCTTGAGTTGCTTTCAAATTTACCGTGACCTCTCAATGTAGAGGGTCACTAGTATTTATAGGCAACTTCACCAAGTTCACTCTTGAAAAACTATCTGTTGGAGGAGATAGCTTCATGAGTTTCCTCTTATGGTGTTTGATGAACGGCTATTTTTAGGGTTTGAATACTCCCTTGCATGTTTTAGGAAATATGCTTTCATGTAGCCAATCACCACTTTTTGCAGTCTGGAACATAGTACTACTGACATGCTTCAGTGACCTGTCGCTTTCAGTGTCATTAAAGTACAGTGTTGTCTTCCTCTGATTGGTTCTTGTCTTCAGTAAATGTAGACAAACATAACGGTTGTTTTTGGTCAATCTCTCTGAATGAGATAACCTTAAACAACACTTAGACTTAGTTCCTTTTGTCTGCATATGAATGTCTGGGGCAATATCTATTTTTCTGAATATTCGCGTTTTTCTCAGTTTTGTAGTCTTCAGATAGATATTATTCAGTACCTCGGAACATTCAGGTTATATTGAGTATTCAGTATTTTACTGAGTCTTCAGTAACTTCTGAGTCTTCAGTATCTTCTGAGTCTTCATTGTCTTCTGACTCTTCAGTGTCTTCTGAGTCTTCAGTGTCTTCTGAGTCTTCAGTGACATACTGAGACTTCAGTGTCATACTGAGTCTTCAGTTTCTTCAGTAACTTACTGAGTCTTCAGTTTCTTCAGAATCTAACCTGATCTATATCTGCTGACTATACATGGTGCAGATAACATCCTGAACACTCTATCCTGAATCCTGACTCAGTCTATCAAGATTATCCTGAACATGTCATACTCAGGGGTTTTGGGATCTAATCAAAATCCTCTTTATTAAATTCATCTCCCAACAATTTCCCCCTTTTTGATGATGCCAAAACCATCTTGTTACAAAAACACCTAACCTATACTCAGGTTTCAGTTTTTCTATTATAATTCAAAATGGCAATTCTCAACAGTTCAAAACATAAGGCATATCAAACATAAAAGACATGTAAAAAGATAATGAGATTTTATCTTTGAGTATAAGGATAAAATTTTCATTGATTGTAAGATCAGAGTTACAGCTTACAATGAAAATCAAAAACAAAAACAGAAGTAAAAGAGTCTTCAGTGTTCTTCATCTTCAGTCTTCATCAACCTCATCCTCAGGCACCTCCAGGTTGAACATCCCATAATATATTTTCTTCAATTTATCTCTTGCTTTGATCCCTTGTTTTCTGTCAGGCCAAGTTGGATGGCATACTGATCAATCTCTTGAGAAATGGCTGTCTCATTCACATAGCCATTCTCGAGTCTTGGAGCTGGGTAAGTATATGGACCATGGGCAACTATCTGAGTATTACCTTCATCTGCTAAGTTTATCCAACTTTGCAGGTACTTAGGATAGAATGTCAACAGGTACTCAATGAAGGCTTCATTCATATCCGAGCTGGTCCCCCTCCATTCTCTCAGATTTTCATAGTAGAACCAGAAGGTTCTCTTGATTTCCTCCCACACATCATTGAACTGAATAGGCATCCATTTGTCAATGTGCGGCCATTTCTGAGCTTTTTCAGTACCCCTCCTTTTGCTCAAAAACTTCTTGAAACCACTTCTTCTTTTCTGCTCTTCTTCTTTCTTTTTCCTGATTACAGGAACTCCTGATACAGAAGCAGCAATTTTCTTCTCTTTTTCAACTTGAAGTATTTTAGAGCTTTCTTTGTGTTGAAGACTTCTTTATCATCTTCTTCCTCAGTTTCTTCAAAATCAACAATCAATTTCCTCTGAGTAGACTTAGCTCTTTTCATCTTCTCCTGCTCTACAAATGCCACAGTCTTTCTCTTGATAGGTTTGACTTGTTCTTCACCGGCTTGGATTGTTTCCACCGTCCTTCTACCACTCAGTTTCTCAGAAATTGCTTCCTGAATAGTTTGCTCAGATACTTGAGTGTAGATAGGCTCTTCAGCTTCCTTGAATTTGAGCTTCTCAGTGGCTTCCACTTCTTTTAAGGCATCATCTATAATCTTCTCTTCAGCTTCTTTCTCAGCCTTTCTCTTCAAGGTCTGTGCCAACTATTCACTAAGCTTGCTACCAGACCTTTCCCCCTTTTTGGCACCATACCTTGGAAGAAGTTGAGAAAGTGCGGTATCCATATGATATTGCTCTTTGCTAATACAGTGCACTTCCCCTGCCAACTGATCATGCTCCTCTTCCAGCCTCTTCATATGATTTTTGGCTACTGAGAACTCTTCAGATAGAGGTGCAAACTGGTGTGAGAAGACATTTTGCATCATCTCTATCATCTTGGTCATGAGCATGGAGCCCATTTCCTCAACAACTGTCTTGATCATTTGATCATTCTTCTCAACCAGCTTGGCTTCAAGATATGATGTTCTTTCCTGATACATGTGCCTCATCTCTGCATTGAGCTCAGCTTTGACTCCATCAACCTTTCTTTCTATGGAAGTCATTTTATCAACAAGAGATGTTTGAAGCTGCATCATGTCTGAAGATGAACTCAGTTTTTCCAGCTTCTGAGATTGGTTGGCCAAGGTTTCTTCAATTTGAGCTATTTTCTCCACCATTGGCACCACTTTCTCCAATTTGTCCAAGATAGGACTGAAGTCAATCTCTGGAGTGTATAGAACTTTTTCCACCTGAGCTGGGTGCTCCACCTGAGCCTCAGTCTGCATATCAGACATAACAAATTTAAAGATAGGAACTTCAGTAGCTTTGGCATAATGTTTAGTAGTGCCAAAAGTTACCTGAAGAGTGTTAACTTCTGTCTGAGGATGTGATATCGTCGGTCGAAAGATCGGTTTTGCTTCTCCATCTGAGATTGCTTTTCAGCATCATCTTGTTATCCTGAGTTTCTCAGTAAAATCCAGAGAAAACTTCATGCATCTGAAAACCTTCAATTTTTCAGATTTGCTTCATACACCTGGATCCAACATACCTAATTCAACTGATAGTTCCTGAAATCTTGATTCAGCCAAAGGTTTAGTCAAGATATCAGCTCTCTGTTTATCAGTATGAATTTTCTCCATCCTGATGTCTTTCTTCTCAACATGATCTTTGATGAAGTGATGTCTGATATCAACATGCTTACATCTGGTGTGCAATACCGGATTTTGTGTAATAGCAATTGCACTATTATTATCACAAAATATAGGTACTTCATTGGCTATAATCTTATAATCCCTCAATTGTTATGCGAGCCAAAGAATGCATGCAACTTGACTTCACCGCAGACCATGTATTAAAAAGAAGTAATCTTTGGTTCTCATCGAGGTTTGTTTCTTTGAAAACCATGATATCAGTTTACTTCCAAGAAATTGACAAGTTCCTGTGGTAGACTTCCTGTCAATTCTACATCCTCCATAATCAGCATCTGAATAACCAGTTAATTCAAGGTTATCATAAGTTGGATACCATAATCCTCTATTCACAGTGCCTTTAAGATATTTCAAAATCTTTTTGGCAGCCTCCATGTGACTAGCCTTAGGATTAGCTTGGTATCTTGCACATATCAACAAACAAATGTTATATCGAGGCCTACTTGGCGTGAGATATAGCGATGATCAATGATCCTCTATAATCGGTGTGATTTCTTGATTTTTGCCTTGGGATCAGGATCCATCTTGTAGTTAGTATTCATAGGAATTCTAACTGCATTGCAATTCTGTACACCATACTTTGCAATCAGGTCTCTGGTGTATTTTGATTGATTGATGAAGATTCCTTCCTTAGTTTGTTTCACCTGAAGTCCAAGAAAGAAATTCATCTCCCCCATCATTGACATCTCAAACTTTCCTTTCATCAGGGTAGAAAACTTTTCACACAACTGATGATTTGGAGATCCAAATATGATGTCATCTACATAAATCTGAACAAGTAAGATGTCTTTCCCATCTTCTATCCTGAACAAAGTCCTATCAACAGTTCCTTTGATAAAACCATGGTCAGTAAGAAACTGAGAAAGGGTATCATACCATGCTCGGGGTGCTTGCTTAAGACCATACAAGGCTTTTCTGAGCCTGTAAACTTGGTCATTCTGTCTGAAACCAGGAGGTTGTTCCACATAAACCTCTTCCTTAAGCACATCATTCAGAAATGCACTTTTCACATCCATCTGATAGACTGTGAATTTCATGTGGGCAGCATATGCAAGAAACAATCTGATGGCTTCTAGTCTTGCAACATGTGCAAAGGTTTCATCATAATCCAAGCCTTCTTCTTGGGAATAACCTTGTGCAACTAGCCTTGCCTTGTTTCTCACAATGTTGTTGTTTTCATCTCTTATTCTTGAACACCCACTTAGTTCCAATCACATTGTGCCTCTTAGGTCTATCCACTAGCTCCCAAACTTCATTCCTTGAGAACTGATTCAGCTCTTCTTGCATAGCAGTAATCCAAAATGAATCTTGTAGAGCTTCTTCAATCTCGATGAGTTCTTTTTAGGATATAGGCGGCGTGAGAATAAAGCACTTTCTCCATGGAACCTTCTTGTTTTGACACCATCGATAGATCACCCACAATCGACTTATAGGATGACTATCAATCATTTTTTCTCTGGATGTTCCCCCTTCAATTGTATCCTCAACATCAGAAATGTTAGGTTCAGGTAGTTCATTAAATTCAGGGAACAACAGAAAAGGAGAAAGAGACTCATCTTCCTCAGGGGAAATTCCATTCAGAACATTGTCAGAGACATTTGTTCCCCTTTGGTTGATAGATTGAGTTTGCCTCATTTGTGACCACATCTTCATCGGCATTACATACACGAGTGCGAGGCGGGTGTATGTTGAGATTGGTCGACTTCGGTGTGTTGGCTTTCCTTGGTGGAGAATTTCCATCCCGAGTCTCACTATCTGAGTTTTTCCATCACGAACTTCTTTTGTGCGAGTCCGATTCACTCCATTCATAGAAAGTGGTGACTTCTTCTTTCGAGTTGAGGAGGATGTTTTATCATTCTTTTTCAGGCTAAGTCTGGTGATTCTCTTGGTCAGTTCTCCTGGGTCATGTTCCTGTTTCTTCTGAACACAAATAGATTCATCAAAAACAACATGAGGTGTTTCTTCCACAATAAGAGTCATACAGTTGTAAACTCTGAAGGCTTTACTGACTTCAGAATATCCTAAGAATATCCCTTCATCAGCTTTGCTATCAAAAGTTTTCAACTGATCTTTACCATTATTGTGTATGAAACACTTGCAACCAAACACACGAAAGAAAGAAACAAGAGGCTTCATTTCATTTCACGGCTCATATGGAGTTTTTCCTTGGTTCTTGGTCAGCATGGATCTGTTCTGATAGTAGCATGCAGTGTTGATAACTTCAAAATTTAAAAAATCTCTTAGGAATATCGACCAAACAATCATTGTCCTTTGCGAACTTCTTTTCAGAGTCATATTTCTTCTTTCAGCAACACCATTCTGTTGTGGGGTCCTTGCAGCTGATGTTTCATGAGTTATTCCATTTGTTGCACAATAATCAGATATAATATGATTGATAAACTCAGTTCCTTTATCTGATCTGATTTTGACCACACTCAGATTCTTTTTCGATCTTGAGCCTTTTCGATTAGTTCGATACGTTTTGTGCGAGTCTCTTTCTTACTGAGTAAGAATATGACCCATGTGTATCTAGAGTAGTCATCAACTACCACAAGTGTGTATTTTCTGCCATTAGTGCTCATAGGTGTTACTGGACCAAAGAGATCCATATGTAACAGTTGTAGTATTCTTTCAGTAGAAACATCTACTTTGCTTTTGAAAGATGCTCTGATTTGTTTTCCTTTCTGACAAGCATCACATACATGTTCTTTACTGAACACTTCATTTGTAACCCCCTCACAAGTGCTAATCTTGCAAGTCTGTTCAGGGTTTTGAAGTTTAAGTGATTCATTCTTTTGTGCCACAACCAACTGGTATCAGTGGAACTTTTTGCAACCAAACATGTATCTTTAGGAGTTGAACTCCAATCAGCAAGATACACATTTCCTTTTCTAGTACCAGTCAGTAAAACTTTCTGTGAAGTATCGTCTTTCACATAACATAAGTTCTTTGAGAACTCAACAGTGAATCCTTTGTCACAGAATTGGCTTATAGAAAGCAAGTTATGCTTTAGACCAGACACATATGAAACACCATGGATATGAACAGAGTCAACTTCAAGAGTTCCACATCCTTCGGTTTGTCCTTTGGAATTGTCTCCAAATGTGATTTGAGGGCCTTTTTGCTCAACATAGTCAGTGATTAGTTGCTTATATCCTGTCATATGTCTTGAACATCCACTGTCCAGATACCATACAATAGGAGCCAATTCATTTTCACTCATCAGTGCTATGTTGTCTTCATTCATCTCAGTGCCCTTTTCTTTTACCTGAAAAACAGATCAGTTCTTAGGTACCCATTTGGTGTAGGGTCCTACCAGTTAATTTTGTACCTTTTGGAACCCAAATCGCCTAACAACTCTAATTACTTTAGAGTGGCTGATTTGTCTCCCATAAACATCTACATACACATTCACCACCCTAGGTGTCTTGACAGTATCCTGTGTATGAGTGCCAGCCTTAGCATGAACATGAGCCTTAGAGTTCTTCTTGGGTTCAGGCCTTTTGTTCAAGTGCTTTGTCTTTTGTGCAACTGGTCTTTCTCTCTCACGACTTGGGTTAGAAACCTTTACCCTTAGGCAAGTGGGGTTTGGGTTACTGTCTTGAAATTGGGGTCTTTTAATGTCGAGGACTTGGTCTTTTTAGGTTGAGAATATCTCTCTTTGAGTGTTTCTCTTCCGAAAATTCTCTCGATGGTTGATCTGCAGATCTCTTCAGGTTGGTATTCTTAGCCTGAGGCTTTGAAGTATTGGCCTGAAGATTTCCTACTAAGTGGTCAGGTTTTCTAGCCTTTTCCTGAGGTCTAGGCTTTCTTCCCTGAACCTTCAGTTTTTTTAAAACCATAGGTCCTTTACCCTTGTCTAAAAAACTCTGGGCAGTTCTTGAAGAAGATTAGGTGCCACTTGTTTAACAAAGACAGATCTTGGTGCTACTAGAAAAACATTGAAGAAGACCTTGTGAGGTTCCCGGAATGTATCCCAATCCGGCTTTTTATAGTTGCGGTGTCTTTGATAACTCGAATTTCATCTTTCACTTTAGATCTGAGAATTCAATAGAGCTTACTTTCTCACAAGACTATCCTCACATTTCTTTAGAGTTTCATGCTTCTCAAAGAGGTCATTGAACTCAGTTTTGATAAGCTGAATCTCCTCAGTGGATTTCTCTAATTTTCCATTCAGGTTCTCTATCACCTTCTCTTTTTCTGAGAGTTATACTTTCAGAACATCTAGTTCATCAGTAGTTCCCATCAATTGAGAAGTGATCTCAGCATTTTTAGAGTCTTTCCACTTGATTCTCGTGATCGGTTCCTTGTTTACGCTCTTGAGTTTCAAATGAGCGATTCTTGTAACCACGAATAGTCCTTCATAAGATTCTCAAATGAATCCATCAGGTCAAAGTTACTGTTTACAGTAGAACTTGAGAACTCATGTGCTTGTTTAGGAGCAACAACAGAGATAGATGAATTTACCTCCTCTACAGTCATAAGACAGATATCATCACTGTCACTATCTGAGAACATCTCATCTGAGGAACTGGAACCTTCTTCAGAATGTTCTTCTTCCTCTGCAATCATGGCTTTCTTGCTGGAGAACTTCTTGTCTCTCTTGGCTTGTCTTTCCTTTCTTTCTTTAGCACTTAGCTCATGACAGTCATATTGAAAGTGGTCTTTCTTCTGACAGTTGTAGCATCTGTTGGCATCATCATCCTGATCACTATCCTCCTTGGTCTTGGAGTCCTTCTTTTTGGATGAAGATCCTTCAGCTTTCTGGTCCTTTCTTTTCTCAGTATATTTGTCCTCAGCTTTTGAGTCTCTCTTGTACCTGTGATTCCTCTAATATTTTTTATATTTCCCATATCTGCTATTGAGTCTTTCAAACCTCCTTGCCATCAGTACTAGCTTATCCTCCTGCTCATCCTGATTTTTAGCAAGTGAGTTCTCAGAGTCTCTAGTCTTACAGGATTTCTCTTTGGCTTTGAAAGTCACATTCTTGCTAGATGAAGAATCATCTTTGCTGTCAGATTTCTTAGCTTTCTTGTCAATCACAAACTCATAAGCTTTCAGTTCAGAGAAAACTTGTTGATATGGCATGGAATCAATATTTTTGGTGCGTTCAATCACCACAGCATGTATATCCCATTTCTTAGATAGTCCTCTAAGAATTTTCTGTGCCACTTCTCTTTGTGGGTATCTTTTCCCAAGAGCATTTAGATCATTCATGATGCTAGTGAATCTGACTTCAAGTTTGTCAAAGGATTCACCATCTTTCATTTCAAAGCTATCAAACTTTCCAATAGCAACAGAAAGTTTGTTCTCTTTAATATGATTTGTGCCTTGACACATAACAACAAGTGTGTCCCATATTTCTTTTGAAGTTTCACAGTGATAAATCATCCCCATAACACCATCATCAATAGTGCTATATAAGGTATCTTTAGCAATGTAGTCAAGATTGATTAACTTTCTCTCATCAGGAGTAAGTTGATCATCAGATTTTGGAAATTCATCTCTGGGATCATTTCTCTCAGTATCAGTGATTCTGGGATTCACAACAGTGAATTTGAATGGTCCTTCAGAAACCACTCTCCGCATTCTTTCATGTTTTGAATACAGATGAGCCTGCATTTTTAATCTCCATAGATCATAGCTCTCAACAGAGAACATAGGAAGTTTCTTAGAAGGCATGATGACTGAGCCTTGTAAGATATCAGCAAATAGATCTGTTCGGTAGACCACCAGAGTCTTTAAGCAAATTAGACTATGGCCACCAAAGCGAGTGGTCAAGTTGAACCACTGCTCTGATACCACTTGTTGGTCCCGGTGCTAACGAGTCTCACACGTGTATGGGGGGAATACACGTGTTCAGTGATTTTTAAAACTTTTTTTTCACTGAGGTCAGATGGGTCAGGTTGTCCTGATGATTTGGCCCTGAGAAGCACAGATCGCCCTGAGTCAAAGTCTACTGAGACAATGATCCTGAGCTGCTTTCAGAAGCTTCAGATTAGCCCAACTGAGCCTGAGTTTTATCAGAGATCCTGAGCCGCTTGGATCAGATAACTATCTTACTGAACCCTCAGTAGAGTTAGTTCAGTTTGGTAATTATTTGTTCTAGCTACTCAAGTGTGAGGAATGGTTGGCCCTAAGTTTATACTCGTTTTAGCTTTGCTGAATATCTTCCTTTTAATGAAACATTTATTAAGGTTGTGATCAGTTTATGTAAGTTCAGTGGATTGATTCCAACTGAATATCAGTAAATTATGTTTTCATTGAAAAACATGCAACAGATAATAATGCAGTGCAGAAAGCAAAACAACACAACAATTATAGTGGTTCAGAGACTCAAGCTCCTACGTCCACTCTCTCTGACCTTCAGAGAAATTCCTTAACCACTTCCTAAAGCTTTTTGGCTGACTCACTGCAGCTTACTCACTTTTCTACCTTGAGTTTTCTGGCTGACTCACTGCAGCTTACTAACTCAAACACACACAAGTGTTCAGACTACCACAAGTAGCTTACTAACTTCTTCTCTAGAGTTTTCTGGCTAGCTCACTGTAGCTTACTAACTCTTTACAACTTCAATTCACCAACAAACACACTCAAACTACCTTACAAAGGGTTTGGGTTTCTGGTTGGTTTCCAACTAGGATGAGATATCCTTTACAATAAGTACAATGCAAAGGCTAGGATATCTCTACTAAGCTTTGGATATATCTTATCAATCTAGGCTTAGTGAATGAGCTCTCTTCAATGTGAAACACTTGGGAAATTCTAGGTTTTTCGAGTGCTTCAATTTGCAATAATACGAATGAGCTCTTGAGTTGCTTTCAAATTTCCCGTGACCTCTCAATGTAGAGGGTCACTAGTATTTATAGGCAACTTCACCAAGGTCACTCTTGAAAAACTATCCGTTGGAGGAGATAGCTTCATGAGTTTCCTCTTATGGTGTTTGATGAACGGCTATTTTTAGGGTTTGAATACTCCCTTGCATGTTCTAGGAAATATGCTTTCATGTAGCCAATCACCACTTTTTGCGATGCGGAACATAGTACTCTTGACATGCTTCAAATGACTGTCGTCTTTTCGATTGTCGATAAAATCTGATGTTGTCTTCATCGATTGGTTCTTATCTTGATAAATGTAGACAAACATAACGGCTCTTTTTGGTCAATCTCTCGAATGAGATAACCTTAAACAACACTTAGACTTAGTTCCTTTTATGCCTTGTGAATGTAAGGGCAATATCTATTTTTCTGAATAATCGCGTTTTTCTCAGTTTTCTAGTCTTCAGATAGATATTATTCAGTGCCTCGGAACATTCAGGTTATACTGAGTATTCGGTATTTTACTGAGTCTTCAGTAACTTCTAAGTCTTGATGTCTTGATGTGTCTTGACTCTTGATTGTCTTTGAGTCTTGATGTCTTACGAGTCTTGATGACATCTTTGAGACTTGATGTCATCTTGAGTCTTGATTTCTTGATAACTTATCGAGTCTTGATTTCTTTGAAACTTATCGAGTCTTGATTTTCTTGAAACTTATCTGAGTCTTGGTTTCTTGAAACTTCTGAGTCTTCGATTTCTTCAGAATCTAACCTGATCTATATCTGCTGACTATACATGGTGCAGATAACATCCTGAACACTCTACACTGAATCCTTACTCAGTCTATCAAGATTATTCTGAACATTTCATACTCAGGGGTTTTGGGATCTACTCAAAATCCTCTTTATTAAATTCATCTCCCAACAGGTTAAATTGGCGGCTTAATATTTGTGAAATCGTCCTTTCATATACCCGATTTAGTCGGTGCTTAATCTCGACCGCCGATTTCTTCATCTATACGATTTTCCATGAATTAAAATCCTATATCTATTGAAGAATTCTTTCAAAGCCCAATTCCAAATAAGCCTTCATCTTCAAAACACTTTGCTTCAAAAACCTCTCGATTGCCCAGAAATTCTCATCTTTCGCAAAACCCTTCACGAAAATTCTTCAAAAATGACGTTCTCCGTATACGACAAGCTTGCCATCTCTAACAAACCTTGGTATGAATACGTTGTTTCTCTCGAAAGCTCATCAAAATCAACTCACGAAGAGGAAGCATTGCACATGATTCGATTGGCAAAACTCACTTGTCTGGTTGCGAATCAACCAGAGGCAGAATACACAAAAGAGGTAATTGAATTTATCTCGAATTTGAAATTAGATGAGGAGGATTGTATAGAATCGCAGATTACAGTTTCTCATTCAGAGCATAGTTCAAAGTATGTGGATTTTGTTAGGGAATTGTATATCATTCCTAAGAATCTTAATGCCATATACGAATTGAGCGATAGAGGTGAAGACCCTACAGTTTATATGATGGGTAGGGAGCAAGAGTATCTGGATAGGATTGCAGAGCATCCAGTTAAGTTCAAAGCAACTTTGAATAAAAGGCATTTGAAGCCTAAATATAGAGTATTGCTGGACATTGTGAGCAAATGCATAATGAGTCAGTCTGGCAGCTTTGAACAAATAAGTACGCCGAAGTTGAGGTTAATGGCGGCAATTGAAGATTCACCCACCACTGCATTCAACTGGTTACATTATTTAATCAAAGTGGTGAGTGACCAAGCTAAGCAAGTACATAAGGTGAATGGGTCGGTTGTTATCAAAGGGAAGATCCTTCATGCAACCAAGATTGCATTCATCTTGGAGATGTGCAGAGAAGAAGAGGATATCTTCGCCAATTCCTCACCCTTTCCAAAGTCAAAAATTTTGTTCAAGCCAACAACAACTAAGAAGACTTTGAAAGGAAGGAAAGAGAAAATCTCGAAGTCTCAGGAGGAGACCACTGAAGAAGGAGTTGTTGAAGCCCAACAAGCCAGGGGGAAAGCCCTTATGGAGGTGAAAAGAGAAAAGGGAGAAACTCAAGAAGAATCACCGCCCCTCGTAAACGCAGTAAAAATTCAAACTATTATCGGAGGAGGAGGCAAATGACACGGAGGAAGTCCAACCAAGGCCGAAGGGATGAAATTCCACCGCAAGTTCTCGCTCAGTTGTGACTATTGCACAGAACAAACCGAGGAATGTGTTTTCTCCGAGGTACTTCGGAACGCCTCTCGAAGCTCGCATAAGATATCTCAGAAATGTTCAAGGGACCTCGTGTTCCTACCGGAGGAGATAATTGCTCGCACCTCGCACTCAAACCGAACCTCGGGATGCATTGAATTTGGATGTGATCCTAAGTGAACCTTTTCTAGATCCTCAAAGACCAGAGCTCATTCAACTGGATCCCATCGATCCCGAGAGCCCAAAGTCAAGAAGGAGAGAGGAAGAGACCGAGTGGCGCAAGAAGGGGGAACGGTTCATTCGGGATGAGATACCCCGAAATGGCGATATCCTGACCTTCAGGATCTCTTCTTCAGACTCAGAACCACTGTGTATATCCTGAATCAGACTCTTCCAGAGATGCTGAATATTTCCTCCTTCAGAGGAGAGGACTGGTGGAATGTTGAGGCCACATTGTCGATAGAGAGTTCTTCGATTAGGGAAGACTAAGCTCAGGATGAAAATTGCTGATTTTGATGAGCTAGTCAAGAAGAAGGTGGCTGAGAGGAGGGAAGCTGTTGTTGATGCCTCCAGCTCTAAGGATCAAGATAGAGAGGGTGACCAACAAGAAGATCCTGAAAATCAATCTCAGATGGAGAAGGAAACTGAAGCTGGTCAGACTGATATTTCACATCCTCAGACTGAAGTTAGCACTCTTCAGGTAACTTTTGGCACTATTAAACATTATGCCAAAGCTACTGAAGTTCCTATCTTTAAATCTGTTATGTCTGATATGCAGACTGACAGGTGGAGCACCCAGCTCAGGTGGAAAAACTTGTACTCACTCCAGAGATTGATATAAGTCCTATCTTGGACAAATTGGAGAAGGTGGTGCCAATGGTGGAAAAAGTGACCCAAATTGAAGAAACCTTGGCAAGCCAATCTCAGAAGCTAGAAACACTGAGTTCATCTTCAGACATGATGCAGCTTCAAACATCTCTTACTGATAAAACGACTACCCTGGAGGGCAAGGTTGATGGAGTCAAAGCTGAGCTAAATGCATAGATGAAGCAGATGTATCAGGAAAGAACATCATATCTTGAAGCCAAGCTGGTTGAGAAGAATGATCTGATGATCAAGACATCTGTTGAGGAAATGGGCTCTATGCTCATGACCAAGATGATAGAAATGAAGCAAAATGTCTTCTCACACCAGTTTGCACCTCTGTCTGAAGAGTTCTCAGTAGCTAAAAATCATATGAGAAGGCTGGAAGATGAGCACGATCCAACAAGGGAAGTCTGAAGATAAGCAAAGAGCAATATCATATGGATACCGCACTTTCTCAACTTCTTCCAAGGTATGGTGCCAAAAAGGGGGAAAGGCCTGGTGGCAAACTTAGCGAATTGTTGGCACAAACCTTGAAGAGAAAGGCTGATAAAGAAGCTGAAGAAAAGATAATAGTTGATGCCTTAAAAGAAGTGGAAGCCACTGAGAAGCTCAAGTTCAAGGAAGTTGAAGAACCTATCTACCCTCAAGTATCTGAGCAAACAATTCAGGAAGCAATTTCTGAGAAACTGAGTGGTAGAAGGATGATGGAAACAAGCCAAGCCGGTGAAGAGTAAGTTAAACCTGTAAAGAGAAAGGTTGTGGCATTTGTAGAGCAGGAGAAGAAGAAAAGAGCTAAAGCTTCTAAGTCTACTCAGAGGAAATTGATTATTGATTTTGAAGAATCTGAGGAAGAAGCTGAAAAAGAAGTCTTCAACACCAAGAAAGCTCTGAAAACCCTTCAAGTTGAAAAAGAGAAGAAAAATGATGCTTCTGTATCAGGAGTTCCTGTAATCAGGAAAAAGAAAGAAGAAGAGCAGAAAAGAAGAAGTGGTTTCAAGAAGTTCTTGAGCAAGAGGAGGGGTACAGAGAAAGCTCAGAAATGGCCGCACATTGACAAATGGATGTCTATTCAGTTCAATGATGCGTGGGAGGAAATCAAGAGAGCCTTCTGGTTCTACTATGAGATTATGAGGGAATGGAGGGGACCAGCTCGGATATGAATGAAGCCTTCATTGAGTATTTATTGACATTCTATCCTAAGTACCTGCAAAGTTGGATTAACTTGACAGATGAAGGAAATACTCAGATTGTTGCCCCTGGTCCATATACTTACCCAGCTCCAAGACTTGAGAATGACTATGTAAATGAGACAGTCATTTCTCAGGAGATTGCTCAGTATGCCATCCAACTAGGCCTGACAGGAAACAACCCAGATATCATCAAAGCAAGGGATGAACTGAAGAAAAGATACTATGGGATGTTCAACCTGAAGGTGCCTGAGGATGAAGTTGATGAAGACTGAAGATGATGAAGACTGAAGACTCTTTGTACTTCTGTTTTTTGTTTATGATTTTCATTGTAATATGTAACTCTGATCTTACATCAATGAAAATTTATCTTTATGCTAAAAAGATAATATCTCATTATCTTTTTACATGTCTTTTATGTTTGATATGCCTTATGTTTTGAAATTGTTGGAAAAATTACCATTTTGGATTGTAATAGAAAAACTGAAACCTGAGTATAGGTTAGGTGTTTTTGTAACAAGATGGTTTTGGCATCATCAAAAAGGGGGAAATTGTTGGGAGATGAATTTAATAAAGAGATTTTGATTAGATCTCAAAACCCCTGAGTATGACATGTTCAGGATAATCTTTATAGATCGAAATGGATTCAATTATAGAGTGTTCGGGAAGTTATACGCACCATGTATAGTCAAGCAGATATAGATCGGGATAGATTTTGAAGATTTCGAAGACTCAAGAAGTTTTTCAAGAAATCAAGACTCAAGAAGTTTCAAGAAACCAAGACTCAAGAAGTTTCAAGATTCTCAAGACTCAAAGATGTTTTCGTAAGAAACCGAAGACTCAAGAAGTTTTCAAGAAATCAAGACTCAAGAAGAAATCAAGACTTAGTATGTCATCAAGACTCAAGATGTCATCAAGACTGGGTAGATGACATCAAGACTCAAGATGACATCAAGACTCAAGAGATGTCATCAAGACTCAAGATGACATCAAGACTCAAGATGTCATCAAGACTCAAGAAGACTCAAGATATTGAAGACTCGTAAGACATCAAGACTCGTAAGACATCAAAAACGTAAGACATCAAGACTCAAGAAGATATCAATACTCAAAAGATAACCTGAATGTTCCGAGGCACTGAATATATCTATCTGAAGACTACAAAACTGAGAAAAACGCGAATATTAAGAAAAATAGATATTGCCCAAGACATTCATATGTAGACAAAAGGAACTAAGTCTAAGTGTTGTTTAAGGTTATCTCATTCAGAGAGATTGACCAAAAAGAGCTGTTATGTTTGTCTACATTTACTGAAGACAAGAACCAATCAGAGGAAGACAACAACTTTGACATTTTATCGACCTTTGAAAGCGACAGTCTTTGAAGCATGTCACTAGTACTATGTTCCAGACTGCAAAAAAGTGGTGATTGGCTACATGAATGCATATTTCCTAAAACATGCAAGGGAGTATTCAAACCCTAAAAATAGTCGTTCATCAAACACCATAAGAGGAAACTCATGAAGCTATCTCCTCCAAAAGATAGTTTTTCAAGAGTGACCTTGGTGAAGTTGCCTATAAATACTAGTGACCCTTTACATTGAGAGGTTACGTGAAATTTGAAAGCAACTCAAGAGCTCATTCGTATTATTGCAAATTGAAGCACTCGAAAAACCTAGAATTTTCCAAGTGTTTCACATTGAAGAGAGCTCATTCACTAAGCCTAGATTGATAAGATATATCCAAAGCTTAGTAGAGATATCCTAGCCTTTGAATTGTTCTTATTGTAAAGGGTATCTCATCCTAGTTGGAAACCAACCAGAAACCCAAAGCCTTTGTAAGGTAGTTTGAGTGTGTTTGTTGGTGAGTTGGAGTTGTAAAGAGTTAGTAAGCTACAGTGAGTTAGCCAGAAAACTCTAGAGAAGAAGTTAGGAAGCTACTTGTGGTAGTCTGAACACTTGTGTGTGTTGAGTTAGTAAGCTGCAGTGAGTCAGCCGGAAAACTCAAAGTAGAAAAGTGAGTGAGCTTTAGGAAGTGGTTAAGGAATTTTTCTGAAGGTTAGAGAGAGTGGATGTAGGAGCTTGAGTCTCTGATCCACTATAATTGCTGTGTTGTTTTGCTTTATTTACTACAGTATTATCTGTTGCATGTTTTACACTGAAAGCATAATTCACTGATATTCAGTTGGAACCAATCCACTGAACTTGCATCAACTGATCACAGCCTTAATCATTGTTTCATTAAAAGGAAGATTTTTAGCAAAGCTAAAAACGTGTATAAACATAGGGTCAACCATTCCGCACACTTGAGTAGCTAGAACAGATAGTTACCAAACTGAACTAACTCTACTGAGGGTTCAGTAAGATAATTATCTGATCCAAGTGGCTCAGGATCTCTGATAAACTCAGGCTCAGTTGGGCTAATCTGAAGCTTCTGAAAGCAGCTCAGGATCATTGTCTCAGTAGACTTTGACTCAGGCCAATCTGTGCTTCTCAGGGCCAAATCATCAGGACAACCTGACCCATATGACCTCAGTGAAAGAAAAGTTTTAAAAATCACTGAACACATGTATTCCCCCCCCCATACACGTGTGAGACTCGTTAGCACCGGGACCAACAAAAGGTGAAAAGGGTTACTTTGTGGGATATCCTAAGGAAACTAAAGGATATTGCTTCTATCTACCTAAGAAATAATTAGTGATTGTTTCTAGGCAGACCAAGTTCATCGAAGAAGACTATGTCTTTAAGGAATAAGGTCGTAAGCTGATAGAACTTGAGGAAATTCAAGAACCACAAATTAATAAAGAGACTGAAATCTTGTCAAAGCAACATGACAAGGAATCAGTGGGAGCATTCAGCAACTTTCACGATGGGAGTCTTTCAATAGGTGATCGTCTTTCAGCCAGTGGGAGCTTAATTGGAGTATGCTTGACAGTGCAAGAACATCCAAGTTGGCTGAATGAGAACAACATAGTTCAAACTCTCGCCCAAGAGGCATCTGAAAGTGTAGCTCTTGAGGACTCTCCGGACATTGATGAAATCGATGCACCACAAAATTTTCACGATCAGAATGTACAAAACTGCGACAACCACAAGCTCAAGAAGTCAATTAGGATTCGTAATCCGCCCATTAGATACGGTTACCTCTTGGAGGAACTCGATAATATGGACATACCGGATAAGGACGATCCTAATACTTATTTTGAACCAATATCAGATATCGATTCAGGGAAGTGGCATGAAGCCATAAAATCCGATATGGACTCGATGTACACCAATCAAGTCTGGAACTTGGTTGAGTTGCCTAAAGGGGTTAGACCCATATTTTGCAAATAGATCTTCAAGCGTAAGACTAATGCAAATGACAAAGTACAAACCTACAAAGCTAGGTTGGTAACGAAGGGTAATAGTCAATGCAAAAGCACTGACTGTGACGAGACCTTCTCACTAGTTGCAAAGATCAAGTCCATTCGAATTTTACTTGCGATAGCAGCACACTATGATTATGAGATTTGGCAGATTAATGTCAAAACAACTTTCCTCAATGGAAACATTGATAAGGAAGTGTTTATGACTCAACCGGAAGGTTTTACATCTAAGTCAAATTCTAATCTAGTATGCAAGCTAAAGATATCCATTTATGGATTGAAGCAAGCTTCTAGGAGTTGGAATATCCAATTTGATGAAGCTGTCAAGTCCTTTTGACTTCATCAGAAATTCGGAAGATCCTTGCGTTTATTGTAAACACAGCGGGAAGAATATTGTTTCATAATCGTATATGTCTACGACATAGTGATTTTGGGAAACAATATCCCGTTAATGATGTCCGTAAAAGATTTGTTGTTAAAGGCCTTCATGATGAAGGGTCTTGGTGAAGCCTGCTAAATCCTAGGGATCAAGATCCACAAGGATAGATCCAAGAGGATGCTGGGGCTGTCACAGACCACCTATGTAGACAAGGTGTTGAAGCATTTTGCGATGGAGAACTCTAAGAGAGAATCTCTATCGGCAAATCATGGGATAAAGCTATCAAAGAAGGACTGCCCTTCTGTTGAATCTGACATCAAGCACATGAAAGATATCCCATATGCATATGCAATTGGGTCAACCATGTACGTCATGACTTGCACTAGGCCAAACGTGGCCTACGCTATCAACATCACTGGTAGATACCAATAGAATCCGAGTGACTCTCACTGGATTGTTGTCAAGACCATTCTGAAGTATCTCAGATGAACTAAATAATGTTTTCTTGTCTATGGTGGACAGTCAGAACTAGTAGTGACTGGTTAAGCTGACACAAGTTTCCAATCCGACTGTGATGATTACAAATCACAGTCAGGTTAAGTTTCACTCTCAATAATGAGGCAGTCAGTTGGAATAGTTCCAAGCAAAACGACCGCAGATTCAACAACCGAAGTTGAGTACATTGCTGTATCAGAAGCCACAAGGAGGCTATCTGGATTTTATAGTTCTTAAGAGTACTAGGGGTAGTTCCAAGTGTCAGTTGTCTAATAAAGTTGTATTGAGACAACGCTGGTTGCGCAAGCAAATGAACTGAAATCAGCAAACAGAAACAAGCATGTACCTAGACTTATCATTTGATCCGAGAGATCATAAGGATAAGAGAAATGGAATTAAAATGTATTCCCACATATTTAATTTGGAAGATCATTTCACCAAGACACTGAGTGTTCATGTACACACTAGACATTTGATGGTCTAGGGGTTTAGACATGTAAGTGATTGACTCTAGTCCAAGTGGGAGATTGTTAGTGTTAGTGTCCTAGAGACAATCTATTGTAAGGACATAATACTTGATGATATTCAGTTTGATTTAATATTATAGTTCATTTATATTAATGTATGGCAATACACTTATTTGAATATTATGTTTGATTGTTTGCATTTATTCATGCAAGTGTTCCCATGAGTCATTGTTGTCATTGAGGTTGTGAGAACTCAGATGACTTAAGCATGATTCTCAAATAGCCCCGATCAAGGATCATCAAGAATGGGATATTGATGATGTAATGGAGATTGGTGTGCGATCTGCATCATACTCTTAGAGAGTGTAGTAAGATCTCACTTACTACGAGATACTAGGTATCTCATGATGGATGCACAAATACCTTAGAGGGTATTGTTATACCCATCCAAGAAACCGTTTGATGTAAGTCCACAATATGTGTCTACGGGTGTCTCGGTTAGTGGGAGCGATGCGATACTCCTTTAACTTGAGGTCAATACGCACAACATGTGTGGAGTGATGAACTTTGACCATGACCGACGCTTGCACCCGTCTATGGGTAGATATGGCTTGGATTGGGTTCATCACGAAGTGCATGTGCGTGGTAGTTGAGCCAAGAATATGATTCATTCCTCAATGTGGATTTAGAGAGAATACTCATCTTCTCATCATAATTGGATCTAAGTCATCTACCGATGCACGTCAACTTAGACTTTGTGGCTAAGTGTGACATACATGATCAATTAGTGATTAGAGATAATATGATTAAGTTATTTGATAGACACTTCATCATGTTCAAGACTTAATCGAGTATTCGTGAATGAAAGGAGGAAATTGTAATAGCCTCATGTTTTAGTTACAAGTAGTTGCACGTTTCTCACAACGTACCTCATATATTGAGAATGTCTGATTTATTGTCTAGGGTTCAATTAAGATCGTTAGTTTGACTAATCGCTCGATATATGAGGGCCTATGGGTCACACAACCAGTAGAGGTTGTTTACTAACTATAGTTGGTTGATTAAATGTTAAATTGAATTTAATATTTAATTTATGGAGAATTAATTAATAATGAATTAATTTGGAATTAATTATTATTACTATTTAATTAAATTAGATTTAATTGAATAGAATTCTCAATAATAATATATATGGAATATTATTATTATAGGATTTGATATACATGGAATCAAATCCGTAGAGATTTGATATACATAGAATTAAATCCGTAGAGATTTATATGTAGGAAATAAATCTAAGAGATTTATATGTAGGAAATAAATCTAAGAGATTTATTTTATTAGGATTTTTCCTAATAAAGGTTAGCTTAAGATTTAAGCTAAGTCTCTCCTATATATATGAGCTCTTGGGAATTCATAATACGTAAGTTCATATTTTCTCCATAAAATCTCTAAGTTAGAATTTTCCTAGCAAATTCATCTCGGGGATTCAACGCTGGCAGATCTGTACAAATTAGTAAACGACTGTTACGTGGATACCATAGTTGAGGAATTCGTGTACGAATTGGTGTAAGAATTCTGTTTAAGTTTACTCGTACTTAATTATGCAATTAATTGTTCGTTGTTGGTGAACTGTTTATTTCCGCTGCGCATGTATTACGTGTTTACGTGCCTCTAAATTTCAACATAGAAAACAAATAACATGCAACTATCTAATGCTGAAATGTTCAACTAGATAATACATAAACATCCTATAGAAATATAATTTTAGCACATAAATAGGTGAAGAATCGTGAGATCGCACACAACAGAAGAAAAGAGAAGAGAAGAGAAGAGAAGAAGAGGAGTGTTGGTTTCAAAACAGAGAGTCAGGAAAAGTCATACTGAATTTTGTTCCCCGAATTCAATTCATGAAATCCCTAAAATTGTAAAAATCCAAATCAATTTATTCAATTTGCTCAGCTACAAATCAATGTGTGGGAAACAATTTAGTTAGTTAGTTCATCCCCACATTTCTCAGATCCAATTGAAGATACAACGCTATCGACCGATTACAATCACCGTCTTCAGAACCACCACTCCATCGGATTCGAGATTTGGATTCGCCGGATTCGGGCCAGAAATCCACCTGTTCTGCTTCAGCGAGCAACAAATTGGGCTTAATCGGGCTAATATGTTTCATGAAAACAGGTTGCACGTTTCAATATAAACAAATTATATGATTCAGTGCAATAAGTTGTATGCTTTAAGAATACACTACGAAGTACACGGTACACCTAATACATAAGAGACCCACTCAATAAATGTGAAAGGATATCAATGAAAGTATGAACATTTATCGTGAGGGATGGGAGGGTGGAGGACACGATAACTAATTAATTAATTTTTTTAGTTATTTAGTTCAACATTTTAGTTTTTTTATTTAATCATTTCACATTTTAGTTTTATTGTGAGGGATGGGAGGGTAAGAAAAAGTGTGAACTGTTATCCTATTTAAATCAATTTAAATCACGGATGGAAGGATATGAAAAAGTGTGAACTGTTATCCTATTTAAATCAATTTAAATCACGTTTCCAGAAAAATAATTTGCAAACGCACTCTAAAATATAACATACAATGCAACTTAATATCAAAATATTTCCAACTAGAGATACTCTTATAAATCCGTCAAAAAAAAAGAGATACTCTTATAAACTCATCAACTAGTCCGAAAGAAAAATGACTACTAATTAGCAAGTCAAATACATATTTTGCACACTATTGTTCAAAATTCTTCAAATGAGAACATGTTTCCATTACCCAACAAAACAGAACACACCTCCTTGGTTTGTACACATATCAATAATCATGCAGCAGACTCCAAGTCCTCTGTATCATTAACAGAATGATCATACAAATCCCTTGTAAAGTTGTTAGTTGTGTCCAAAAAATAGAGGATAAATACCATCACACAGCAACATACAAACCCGAAAACCCAGAGGAAGAGAGGGAACGACAAGTAAAATGCCCGTAGCCCAAGTGACCAAAATAATCCTCCCCTGTTGAGGTTGGTCGCCACGTACTCAATAGCATCCTTTCGTCCCTTGAAGGATGGGACGGTCACCAGAAAGCTAGTGTGGGCGTAGTACCTTATGGACTGCATGTTGCAGAGAAACGCAACGAGAAAGCAGATCAAAATTGCAAAGAACTTTATCGAAGGCACCACCGAACCCTTCTTCAGTAATGTTGTGGAAGAGGTCGTTTCGTTGCTAACATATACGCTTATTAGTGAGCTGAGGGTGATGGCTATTGTGGCCAAAAGTGTCGATGCCATTATATTGTTGCATAAGGTTTGATTCGCCAGAACTCCATTTTTAAGTGGATCCTGCAATATTCCTTGTAATCAACAATTGCACAGACAAGGGGGAACCTCAATATGTATAGGTCAGATCTGAAGATATGAAGAACAACTGATATCCGACAGGCCAGAAGGCAAGAGAAGGACAGAAGATCAGATCGATCTGATCAAGTCAGATATCACAGCTGAAGTCATGAAGCTCAAATTCAGAATACTTGAAGATCAGATGACTTCCAGAAGATCAGACCAGAAGACCTACATCAGCCGAGTCTGCTAGTTGAAGCTAAGACAACTGGCACCAGAAGACTCCATCAGGTAGACTGATCAGTTTTGACTGATCAGGTCAGCTCACCAGGTGAAAACTGATGTTTCACCAAATCATACGTCGATGATCTGAACAAGAAGAATGTCAACCTTAGTTGGAAGAACAACACTGAAAAGTGCTTCTGTTAACCAATAAGAACGTGACACGTATGATCGGAGCCGGCAATTACGGGATTTGGTGCTGCTTTCTCTAACGGCTATAAAAGACACTATTCACGCTATCGGCCATGCCGTTCCTGAAGCACGTCACATCAATCCTGCAAGTCTACCAAATATAGCCTGAAATTCAAATTGCTCTCCAACGGCTCTTTGATTTCGAGGTCTATAAATATGGGATTGCACTTCAGAGTGAAGACACGGAAACTATCAAGAAGCTCAAGCTATAATCAGATTTCCGCACGAAGAACACAAACTTGAAGATTATTTTTCTTAGTGTTCATCCCATAAGTTCTTAGCACAAGAATCTTTTCATCTAGCTGTTAGGCTACTTATAAACTGGAAAAGATTTCAAAGTTGGAACCAAAACAATCTTACCCAAACCCAAAGTTAGGTTAAGTTGTTTAGCAAGATTTCAGACTAGGGTTTCTAGTTCTGATTTCTGGGATCGGTTGAGTGAGAACTCTTTAAATATCTGTTGGTGTCTTGTGTTGGACTAACACAAAAAATCTAAGTCCATTGGTTTAGTTGGTGCCCCTTGTGATAGGGGGAAGAGTGGGACGTGGGGACCTGATTTGTCGAACCACTATAAATCTTGTGCGCTTTTACTGCTTTGATTAATTGTTTACCTAATCGCACACAACTATTAAAGCTGCATACATATTCTAAGTTGATCGGTTAGCACCAAGCTTCGATCGACCAAGTTTTGACACTTTAGTCAACTGGTTTGAAAGACCGACTTTGGAATCGATTTATTAAAACTGGTTTTTCACACGGGTAAAACTTAGCTTCCCACAATCGGTTAAAGCGATAGAATCGAACTAATCTCCTTCAGGAGATTAGTAAGTTAGATATCGATCCAAACCGATTCACTTTGCACTCGATCGGGATAAGCGCCATCACACCTAATCTACAAAAAGTTTTTAAGTCTATTCACCCTCCCTCTAGACTTACGCCCTCACAAAACCCGTTTCGGGACCTACAAGTGGTATCGTGAGCGGTGGTTCTCTGGACTAATCGGGCTTTGAGTATCATCGATTCTTGAGGAAGAATCTTTGTGGTCATTTGAGCAGATCTTGAAAAACCGTGTTTAAAACTCATTCATTTTTTCCAAAATCACTCAAGATGGATAATACCTCCCAGATGTATCATGATCTGCCGAAGTTCTCAATTGATGAGTATGCAGATTGGGCCATTTATATGTGCAACCATCTAGGTTCGATAAGCGGCGAGAATGATGGAAGTCATCGAAAAGAGGACCCATCATCATATATCACGACAACCCCTGTAGGTTGGAGGAGATCGAATTTTGCCGGGAAGTCTTGTGTGAAAAAAGCCCAGCCTTGATGGATGCAGAGGAAAGGAAGCTGTATACTCTAGATACAATCGCCAGGCATATAATCATGAAGACGATGGATAAAGTCACCAAGGAGAAGATTAAATATCTCAAAACTGTGAAAGCAATGTGGGATACTCTAGCTGAGATATGCGAAGGAAATGATCAGATCAAAGACAGCCGACTACAGTTTAACCGGTGAAGTTCGAAAAATCAAGATCTTCAACGAGACCATCAACGAACTCGATGGAAGGATTACTATATCAGTAAATAAGCTACGAGAACTTGGTAGAGAGATGTCAGACAAAGATATCAACTACAAGATCTTAAGATCTCTCACCAAGAAATGGGACATGAAGGTCACGGTAATCAAGGATTGCCAAGACATTTTAAAGATGAAGCCGAGTAGCTTGTTCTTAATCCTTAAAGCTCACGAGTTCGATTTAATCGAAAGAGGACAAGCAGATGAAGACGAGGCGCCCGCTGAAGCCTCAACGTCTAAATCGGGCCGTTTTAAAGCAAAGACAAATCAGAAGGTCTTTGAACCCGTTGGAAACATAATAAGTCGGTGATAAGATCGCTCGCTTTAAAGGAAACTTGAAAAATCAAATATTCAACTTGGTAAGTATCAAGATTCTATAAAGATTATCAACATAGTTTAGGAAGAGATAGGAGATCACCTAATGGATCTCCGAAGAACCAGATCGATGATCAAGAGATCACATAGATGAAAAGAAAAGAGATAATCGACCGATGAGAGAAGAGATAACAGATCCGATGTAAGGAGTTCAGACATTATCGTAAAGGAAAGTCACCGATAGATCCTCTGAGACGGAGTGACTCACCGGAAGAAAAGGTTCCGTGGATCAAGGAGCGTGTTTCAACCGTGGAGAAGCAGTCACTACAAATTTCGATTGCCCAGACGACGCCAAAAAGAAAAGGAAGAAAAGAGAACGAAGAGAGCAACATTATAGGAATGAAAAGCAATGGTCGCCGACACATCCGGAATTGATGATTCCTATCGCCCCTCGAGGATTCCGGATACTCCTCTCAGAGAAGATTTGCCCGATAAGTAATCTTTGTTGACTTCTATGAGAATGAAGATCCGATATTCTCTTGATGACGATGAGATCCGCCTCGATGGCCAAGGAGGACCAATGAGGTAACCTCTAAACCTTCTCGCTTTTACCTTTCACACCTCGCTATTATTAGCAGACCTTTGGGGAGATTGACCCGCAGCTTTACTCGAGCAATTGCTTGATGATCTCTCCAATGCAAGAGACACTTATGCTATAGTGGAAGTCGAGAATGACAAGCTAAGGATCGAAATAATCGCTTGTTAAAGAGAACGATCTCAATAAAGCTCTTTGAACCGAAATCTCTTTGAAAGCGCTTTCGAAGGCAACTGAGGAACTTAACATTCTGAAAGTTAAGTCTTCCGATCAGGAGAAGCAGATCAAAGATCAACTAGCAATTAACAAACAACAAGCTGATGACTTCAAAATCCTTCAAGCTAAATTTGATGAGCTATTCCGACTACATGAGAGTCTAAAATCTTCTGAGGATAGTTTGCGCAAGAAAATAGAAGTTTTCACAAAATCATCTAAAACTATTCAAGATATGAACACCTATTTTCGAACAACGACTAACAAGAAGGGACTTGGGTATGAGAACCCTTCCACATCCTCAAAAGCCCCGTTTGATTCACTTCAAAAAGGTGTAATCAAACGAGTTTCTGACAAAGATACACTAAAAGCCAAACTTGTATCTAATAAGGGAAAAAAAAGACACATTGAGCGGGTAAAGGCGGTGCCTAATCAGAAAGGGAACAGAAATGGACCCCAACTGGCAAATCATCAGCCAAGGAATCAACAGAAGAACCCAGTTCTTCTGAAGAGACCTCAACCTGATCAACAGATTAGGTATCAGAAAAGACAACCTGTAAAAGGGAAGTCTAATCTGAGACCCAATCAAGGTCAGCTGCCGAATAAGCAAGCTATAGGTAAACTGCAAAAACCACCTATGCCAAAAATATATGAATCTTTTGATGGTAGCAATCGTACCTACCCTATAATCGAAACCCAGTGGTCTTTGACTTGAGCCACCTTTGGATGAAAAGAAGACAAACAGAAAAGATAAATCCCAAGTCTTCTAAGTCACCCAAGGCTCACACTAATAATCATACTAATCAGAAAGCATATAAAGAGACGTATGATTATGTTGATAGGTATGGGAGACAAATCAGGCCTTCTGATCTAACTGATCTCAATAGAAGTGCCCTGTTTGTATGGATCCCCAAAACCAAACCTAACCCCTCAGGACCCAATCCAAAAGGGGTACCTAAAGCCTGATCTGATTGCAGGTTCGCGTGGGTCTGGCCAACAAAGGAGGTGTGCAAGCAACTATCTGGTACATCGATAGTGGATGCTCAAGGCACATGACTGGAAGCAAACACCTCCTCAGCTCTTACATAGAACAAAAAGGCCCGCGTGTACTCTTCGGTGATGATAACTTTGGTTATACCAAAGGATTCGGAACCTTAGAGAATGATGATGTACAGGTCACTGGAGTCTCGTATGTCGAAGGTCTAAAGCATAACCTATTATCGGTTTCACAATTCTGCGACAACGGATTCAGTGTTGAGTTCTCGACTGATCAATGCACTATCAAAAATCGAGCCACTCAACAGATCTTGCTAATTGGTTCAAGGAAAGGGACGATCTACACAGCAGATTGGAACAGTTGCCCGAGAAATGCATGCCTGATTGTTAAGAGTTCCAAAAGTAGCAGTTGGCTCTGGCACAAAAGAATGAGCCATCTGAACTTTAAAACTCTTAATTAGATATCAAGGATGTCTTTAGTGGAAGGTCTTCCGAATGAAGTATTTTCTAAGGATCGACATATATAAAGATGTCGGAAGGAAAAATAGGTCAAAGCTTCATTCAAGGAATCCCTGGACCGGCATCCAATGAGAGTATCGCATTGCTTCATATGGATCTATTTGGACCGATTACACCGGTCGGTCTCGTGAGGACATAAATATACTCACGGTAATCGTGGATGACTATTCCAAGTTTACAGGTTATATTCTTACATAAGAAGAATGTGACAACAACGAAGATACCCGAGCTGCTTAAAAGATTACAAAATGAGAAGGGGTCGGGTGTAGTAAAAATCAGATCAGATAAAGGTACATAATTTCTGAACTCTTTTATAACTGATTTTTGCTCTAAGTTTGGTATACAACATGAGACATCAGCTGCAAGAACGCCACAACATAATGGAGTAGCAGAATGGAGAAACAAAACACTCAAAAAGTTTTTCGCCGCACGATGTTATTTGAACATTCAATACCAAGCCGTTTACGGGGCGAAGTTATCAACACCTTTGCATGTCATACTCGTAAGATGTCTTCTGACTAAGGCTCACTACAAAACACCCTATGAACTGTGGAAGGGCAGAAAACCTCGTGTTTCTTACTTCCATGTTTTTGGGTGTAAGTGTTTCATACACAACAATGGGAAGAGTCAGTTGAAGACTTTTGAGGCCAAGTCAGATGAGGGTATATTCTTAGGATATTCCTCATCTAGCAAGGCTTTCAGGGTTTACAACAGGCGAATCCTAGTTGTGGAAGAAACACCCCATGTAGTCTTTGATGAAGCATCTCTGAACAAGAGAAATGCGCCTTTAACAAGATGTACGATCAACCAAGCACGATGCTCGAGAAAATGAATCGCCTAACGATCAAGGAAAAAGGATCGTAAACGTAATAAAAGTATACATTCCGGATCTAGCTGATTCACCGTGTCAATCGATCCTAAGGTACGAAAAAACTATCGATGAAGAAAGGCGTCTGGAGACAAGATCATCCTGGACCATCCGGTTCAGGGGGAACACCTGAAGTTCCCACGAATAGACATCAGCACATGATGAGTCCAACATCAGCTGAGACATGTTCTTATCAAGTGGATCATAACTCTGCACCACTCCCAATCGCTAGTAATGAACTATTATCATAAATGGATGATGTTCTCCAAACCGACGCAAATCGAGCGAAGGACACGGATAACGGTCATCCAACCGACCGATCATCGGAGACCCATCTCGATAGAGTTAAAACTAGACATCGTTGGTGAAAGTGCCATGTATTGTTGTTATCTGTCTATGAAGGAACCAACAACAGTAGAGGAAGCTCTACAAGACGCAAGCTGGATTCTAGCCATGTAGGAGGAGCTGGAACAGTTCGAGAGAAATCAAGTTTGGGAACTGGTGGAAATACCAACTCATCAAGACGTAATGGGCACAAAGTGGGTTTTCAAGAACAAGAGAGATGAGAAAAATGTCATAACCAGGAATAAGGCAAGACTTGTTGCTAAGGGGTATTCACAATCAGAAGGAATTGATTATGATGAGACCTTTGCACCATTCGATCGCCTAGAAGCCATTCGGCTGTTTCTGACATATGCTTCCCAAAGAGGGTTCACTGTGTATCAGATGGACGTAAAGAGTGCATTCTTAAACGGGGTACTAGCAAAGGAAGTTTATGTCGAACAACCTCCAGGTTTTGAAAAGGGCAACCAAGTGTACGGTTAAGAAAAAGCTCTTTATGGCTAAAACAAGCTCCTCGAGCTTGGTATGATATACTCTCTCGGTTCATGATAGGCGGTGGGTTCACTAAAGGAACAAATGGGACGTAACCTTATTGAGAATAGAAGATGGAGAAGATATTCGATGGTTGATTTCGTGGGCGACATCATCTTGGATCTCCCAACAAGAGTCTATGTGAAAGATTCAAAAACCGATGCAAAGGAAGTTCGAGATGTCCATGATGGGGCGGATGAGTTACTTTACGGGTCTACAAGTCAAACAAAGTACAGAAGGGATATTCATCTACCAGGCAAAGTACACTAGGAGTTTCTTGGCTAAGTTTGGAGTTCAAAACTGTAAGGAAGCCAGAATTCCTATGTTAATTGGATTCAAGATGGATCCAGATGAGGATGGTCGAAAACCAATCGTAAAGAATATAGGGCTCTCATTGGATCTTTACTATATACCCGCGGCCCAGACCGGATATCACTTTTTGCGGTAGGTGTATGTGCGATTTGAGCAAATCCAATGCAAAGCCACCTAGAAGCGACTAAGCGGATTCTTAAGTATCTGAAGGGATAGTAAACCTTGGTTTATTTTACCCATCGATGATAATCTAGAGCTTAGTGGGTATTTCGATTACGATTATGGAGGTTGCAAGATTGACGTAAAGTCAACCTCGTGAACATGTCGAGTTTTAGGAAATAAAACCGATCTCATGGTTTTCAAAAAGCGAGACATCGATTCGCGACATCTACTCTCAAGCGAATATATATGGCTGCGCAGAATTTGTTGCTCCCAAGCCGCTTCTCGCTTAGTCGTGGTGAGAGATTATAACATTGTAGCTAAGAATGTACCTATATTTACGATGATTAATAATAGTGCTATTGCAATCACTTTAATTACGTTCTTTACAAGATGCAAGCATGTGGATGTCGACACCATTTTATAAGAGATCATGTTGAAAAGAAGAATATCGAGAATGGAAAAGATTCATCCGATATCTGTAAAGTCGATATTCTAACCAAGCCACTAAATGAGATTAGATTGAGAGAATTATGCAACGAGCTAGAGGCTTCCGGATCTTGGAGAAAAAAGCACCTAAAATGTTTGATGGATTGATCTCCAAAACCAGCTGGTTAAGAGACTAACCAAAGTTAAGAGGAATCGATTGAGTTTGGTATCTCAATCGATCGTAAGATCGATCAAGGAACTGATATGAGAAGGCGATCGATTCTGGGTTATCGATTAAAGGAACTGATCAGATTAAAGGAACTGGTCAGATTAAGGGATTATCTGATTAAATCAGTTTGGTTATTTCACACTTTGTAAGTCGATTAAGCTGATATTCAACAAGCAAGATTCACAAGATTAAAGGTTACATCGCATAAGAAAACAGGAAATTTACACAATAATGGAATAATAGAAATTTTCATTGATAAAGACCCGAAGGTCAGATTTACATTACAAGTTACAAGTACAAGAGGACCCGGAGGTCAGTACATAAGTCATAAACCGAAAACCCTAAACCTATAACCCTAAACCCTCATCCTAACCCTAGAAGGGGGGGAGAGAGAGAGATTTTAAAATCTGATGCTCTCATTTTCCCCCACTTAACAAGGGTGAGAAGGCTTTGAAATAATCCTAAAGCCACTCGCAGAAGCTAAAATCAATGGAGCGAGAGCGGCGTTGATAGGATTTCTAAGCCAGGAGCCCTTAGACCTGAAATCAATGGGCTCTCCAGCTGTTAAATGGAGCACATGTGCCAAGAAAGTGGTTCAAAGACCTTATGGGCACATGTGTTGCATGAAAAAATAGAGTTGATATACGAAGATCAGTTGTTGTCTGATCAAGACCGTATATCAAACTCATGTTTTATATCAGACTGAGTTTGTTGATGTTAATTCCGTCATCTCGATAGACACACAAGGTGCATACGGTTAGGAGAAGTGTCTTCTCAGTTGCGACAGCAGATCCGCCGCCTCGGTGGTAGAGAAGCTTGGCAACAATTGTATGTGTAATCTTTGATGACGACGAAAGCAGCAATAAGGGACACACAGGGTTGATTTGAGAAGCTGAAATCATTGAAAAAGGGGTAAAGGTTTTTGCCGGAAGTTTCACCGGAAATAAGGGTTCACCAGAATGAATGATTTTACAAAGAAGATAAGTATGGTGAATGGGTTATGTTGTGTAAAACATTGGTCCAATTTATAGAGGCCAAGCAAGGGTGCAAATGCAAATTTGAGATCTCAAAACCTTTTAGAGAAATTTGCATCACAAGGACAGCGTGTAGGAAACACGCGACTGATAATTGGATAAATTTACGGTGATTTGACATTACGAAGTATCCAGACTACTATTACACATGTCAAATCGTGCTAACTTAGGGAATCGAGACTACTATTCAATTCTTCAAGAACTAAGTTTTGGCGGTAACACTTATCCCAAGAATTGGCTTGGTCTGAGTAGAATCAGATTAGGTCAACTGAAATCTGATTAGATAAGAAACTGATCAGATAAGGAAGATCAATTGAGCTTGATACCTCAACAAATCAGATATATCAGTCAATAAGAAATCAGAAATAACAGTTGAAGGGGGAACTTCAACTGACCGAGGAGGATCAGAAAAGGAAAATCAGACGCAAAGTGAAGCGGATCAGTTGGAAAGGACAGTTGGGAAATTATAAGGATTAGGTAGAAAACTAAGATCAACAATTGGAATAAACAATTACAAGTGGTATTGACTGATTACGATATCAGTCGACCAGATACGCATTTCTGTTTCCTTGTTTATTGCTTATTTATCTGATTTTATCTGATAATATTTGCCTTACTGCACTCATTACCTTTGTGACGTATTTCCTGCAAAACATTTAATGCGGACGTGGGGTACTTGTATTAATTGCCACAAAATGTGCTTTTAAATCCAAAAGGCAATCGTACGTGTTTTTCCTGACCACACGATCAAAACCGATCAATCTGGATCGTTTAACCTTTTCAAACGGTTGATCTTCCAATCTCGTTTTTCCCTCCTCCTCCTTATAAGTTTCATCAAAACCCTACCAGAGTTTTCTTATTCTCAAAAACTTGCGATTTATTCTCTGAAAACTCAAAATTACTTTTCTGCGATTCAAAGTGTTTTTCTTGCGATTCAAACTTATCTTTCGGAAAAACAGAATCTGGTAATTTCTGGTTATTTGATGATTTTCTTTTCAAAATCCATTGATCACATAGATTATGTCTTTATATGTTATCCTGCGACATGCCTTATCTTTTCTTGTTAACCGTATGTGCTTATCGATTACTAGGCCTGTGAAAGGTCTGATAATCATTATTTGATATGTTTATGATTATGCACTATTTTAATCGAGTCTATCTTGTTGTAGATGGCCACTCACGGAATGGGAAAGATTATGTGCAACTATGCGGATCTAGCAACAAAAATTGTCGATCACAAATTCGTATAATTTGGTGTTACGCGGGATCCAGAATCCATGGAAGTTGAACAAATCCTGAAGAAAGGAGGCCTTGAAAAATTATGTGCTGCTCACTACAATCTAGTGATGCAGTATGAAGCACTCGAATTCTTAAGGAATTTGAAGGTGGATACGGACACTCCTGGAGATGAATTGATCTCTTCAGTCAACGGAGAGGAGATCAGACTGACAAATGCTGACATATCTCGTCTGTTCAGCTTGCAAAAAGGAAGAATCTCGCCTGCTCACTACAGGGAGAATGAAGATGAGATGATCAGAAACGAACTCTTCAGAGAGGCTGACAAACATCAGACCGCAGGTTTTATCAGACCGATGTTAAAAAGGAAATACCGATTGTTGTTTGACATACTGTCAAAAATGATCATGGGTATTTCATTCAGCCCAGATGCTCTAACATCCGTGAAATTGTACAACATGGCTGCGATAATCGATGAAGCCAAGAACATCAATTGGCATGGCTTCCTGAAGGTCATTCTGCTCCAAGAACATGAAAAAAATTTGGAGTTAATGATCGGAGGCAGGTCTATCTGAAGAAGAGGATCAACAATCTCAACAAGGTTGCAGTTATTCTGAAAGACAAACTGCCAAATGCTGAATGGGACCAGAATGGACTGAAGTCCTACAAGGCCTTCCTCACAACAACTTCACTATATATGGGCCCACGATGATGATATCGCCCACCCCTCCAAAGGTGAAGAAAGGAAAAACCAAGGAGGCAGCCACGTCTACACCAGATGCTCCCCAAAACAAAAAGAGAAAACTGGTGAAGGCTCAGGAGAAGAGGCCGAAGAAGGCAAAACAGGCCTCAATGACTCTGTTTCTGGAAGATGAGTCAGATGAAGAAGGAGTGCCAGAGCAACCTGATGAGCCACAAAAATCAGCCAAAAAATCAGACAGGCAGGCTTCTCAAGCTGAGAGCTCGCCAGAACATTCTGAGGGAAGAGCCAGAGACGAATGATCTCCTTCTCCTCAATCTCGAGCTGATTCGCCACTCCGAATTATGGCTGCTGAGCATATTTCTCCTTCTATTCCACCCGCTTGCTAACTCGACCGCTCATCGGTCACATGTAACCGTAAAAAATCACCGCCGCAGAGTCGACGTAATTGCCGACAATGAAACCTCAAGAGTTCAAATTAATCAGCCAACTTTCGCCTGCTCAAGCACCACCATAACCCTCTACATCTCATCAACCGGAATCTGGACGATCTGAACAAATAATTCATGAGTCCAGATCATCCAAGACCATCACCGGGAAAATGGTCAGAATGCAAATGGAACGAGATATTGATGCGATGTATCCAGAGTGGGTAGCCCATCCATCCGTTATCGAGAGGAAGTTATGGAGATCCTCACGGAAAGATCTCCGGTTAAAAGCTTCTCGATTTTATGATGATTATAGAACGTATGGGAGGTCTTCGATGAATTTGCAGATTTTGATTTCGATATGAAGAAATCTGCTCAAGTGGGATCACCAACCGAATGATAATCTTTGAATCAATCAAAGCTCGATCCACAAGCGTTGGGGTTGATGAACAAGGTGAACTAGAGATATTTGAAGAAGCTCTCAAGCGGATGTTCCTATGAAGGATCGCGGAGTCGCCGATGATAGTGGAATCGGTGTTAGATTCATGACCAACCTTTGGAGGCGCAAAACAACCGAAAGAGATCAGGTGACGCAAAACACTTCTACAACTCACATCACCGCTGATCAACTTCAGGAGATCAGATCATGTTTCAAAGATCTCCTGAAAGAAGAAGTCGAGGGAGTGATAACTGATCAGAGGCAGATTAGCCTCAAAGAAATAACGGATCAACGGGAATTGGCTATTTCCCAGATTGAGGCAATCAAAGATCAGTTCTCCCAAACTGTGACCAACCTGACTGCTGAGTTTAAAAAGTCAGTTCATGACAAGCTAATTCAGGTTGATCAACAACAAGTTTCTTTTCTGATGCTCACTGAAAAGCTAGAATTGACTGAAGAGAAACTGGACAAACTAATTCTTACCCTCTCTACTGTCATGGAATCTGTCAAGACTGAGCTGCTCTCGAAGATTCAAAGTCTAACTGCTCAAGCTCAAGGTTTATCTGTTGCAGATCTCAACAGGCGATATCGATCGATTTTTTGATCTCGACTTCCCACCTCCTCATTTGCTTTTTTGATCAAACCAAAAAGGGGAAGGGATGAGTGAGAAACCAAATGACACGATCGTAACAAATAAGACCGATTCAGACGGTTGAATCCTATGGACAAAGACTAGACCATTCGGATATTTTTTTTATTGAAATTTCGAAAAGATGGAAAAGTCAAAGGCAAGAAAAGGTCTTTGGTGTTGGGACATCTGGCGATACGATCCGCTCGGACTAAGAAAGTCACAAAAAACACAAATTTAGCCAAATTCAAAGCCGATAAAAATGGCCGAGAAATTGTCAAAAAAGCGATTCTTTGAAGAAGCCCGAATTAGTGAAGAAGAAAAGAAGGGCGAAAAAATTGGCAGAGGCGTAAGATCCGAAGAAGAAATACGGATCGAGGCGAAGAAAGGAAAAGTTGGAAAATCTGGACCAAAACCTCAGCTACCAGCAAGAGTTGATGAGATAATTCCAAAAACTGCTGAACACGCTAATAGGTTTGAGGAATGGAATAAGATCAGAAGTGAATGGCTTCTGGATGCCTTTGTTCTAGATCTTGTTCCACACGAAGAATCTCCGGATCACGAGAATTCCTCATTTGGTTGGAAAACAAATATCGTTTTTTTCAAGTATCGGAAAATGAGGCCAAAATAATCAATGTAAAAATATCTCGCCAAGAGTATGATACATTGGATTACTCGAAGAAGGCGGATGGCTCATTTGATGGTGGCATTTCAGAGGTTCTATTTTGACATCCCGGCAAAAGCGCAAGATAAGCGATCCTCAGCAGATCAATGATGTCAAATGGAAACTATACCAGATTTTCAACATCCCTCAAGATCAAAGAAAAATGCCAGAAGGATACAAGCCTAAAGAGTGAAGAATCAGAAGACCTCTCAGGATCAATTTGTTTTTTAAATTCAAACTTTTTACGATGTAATATGTAATCGACAAATCTAATGAAAGAAAAGTTTATTTTACGATCCTAAGACAAAATCTCATTGTCTTACGATTATGTGCTCTTTCTTGTTCTATATTTATCAAGCGTGATTGGTTTCTCAAGGTGTTTTGGTTTCATCAAAAGGGGAAATTGTTGGGAAATTTAGAGTTTTGATGAAAGTTCTAAAACACATGTAATAGGACCGGTCGGACTGTTAGGTGGTCGATGTTTTTATTACCGGTTATAGGATACCCGGTTGATAATTATCAGATAGAACAACCGATGTAATAGATAGGTCACATATTCGGGGGGAACCTCAATATGTATAGGTCGAATCTCGAAGATATGAAGAACGGTGATATCATATCCGAGCGCCGAAGGCAAGAGAAGGACAGAAGATCGGTCGATCCGATCAAGTCGATATCCGGTTTGAAGTCATTAAGCTCAAATTCAGAATACTTGAAGATCAGATGACTTCTAGAAGATCGGACGGAAGACCTACATCGGTAGTCCGCTAGTTGAAGCTAAGACAATGGCACGAGAAGACTCCATCAGTAGATGATCGATTTTGATCGATCAAAGTCACTCACCAGTGAAAACCGATGTTTCACCAAATCATCGTCGATGATCCGAACAAGAAGAATGTCAACCTTAGTTGGAAGAACAACACTGAAAAGTGCTTCTGTTAATCAATAAGAACCCGACACGTATGATCGGAGCCGGCAATAACGGGATTTGGTGCTGCTTTCTCTAACGGCTATAAAAGACACTATTCACGCTTTCAGCCATGCCGTTCCTGAAGCACGTCACATCAATCCTACAAGTCTACAAAATATAGCCTGAAATTCAAATTGCTCTCCAACGGCTCTTTGATTTCGAGGTCTATAAATATGGGATTGCACTTCAGAGTGAAGACACGGAAACTATCAAGAAGCTCAAGCTATAATCAGATTTCCGCACGAAGAACACGAACTTGAAGATTATTTTTCTTAGTGTTCATCCCATAAGTTCTTAGCACAAGAATCTTTTCATCTAGTTGTTAGGCTACTTATAAACTAGAAAAGATTTCAAAGTTGGAACCAAAACAATCTTACCCAAACCCAAAGTTAGGTTAAGTTGTTTAGCAAGATTTCAGACTAGGGTTTCTAGTTCTGATCTCTGGGATCGGTTGAGTGTGAACTCCTTAAACATCTAGTTGGTGTACTGTGTTGGACTTACACATAAAACAAAGTCCAGTTGGTTAAGTAGGTGCCCCTTGTGATAGGGAAGAGTGGACGTAGGACTGGTTTGTCCGAACCACTATAAATCTTGTGTGCCTTTACCGCTTTGATTAACTGATTACACAATCGCACACAACCTTTAAAGCGCATACATATTCCAAGTTGAGATCAGTTAGCACCAAGCTTCTGATCTGATCAAACTTGACACTTCAGTCAACTGATTAAAAGATTAACTTTGGAATCTGATTTATCAAAACTGGTTTTTCACACGGGTAAAACTTAAGCTTCCGCACACATCAGTTAAACTGATAGTTACCGAACTGATCTGCCTTCAGGCGATCAGTAAGTTGGTTATCAGCCCAAACTGATTCACTCACACTCTGATCAGGTTAACTGCCCTCACACCTGATTTGAACAAAAGTTTTCAGAAGTCTATTCACCCCTCCCCTCTAGACTTCTGCCCTCACAAAACCCGTTCGGGACCTACAATTTATTTTATTTTAAGCACCTTTTATTTATTGGACTGTAATTGGGCTACTTGAGGGGCCTTTAGGAGAATTAAGATGGACCTTCCAATGGACTTCTGAATTCCAATATTGAGCCACAATATAATTCAACCCATTAATATTAATTAATACCACTATATAATTAATATTGCACTATCAAATCTTAACCCATATTATGGTAATATGGCTCCCAGTCATTATTTCCCGTGTTTAAGATTATTTAGTCCATTAATTAATTAAGCCACTGAAAGCTTTATATTAATTAATATCATTATCCTTGGAGTAAGGACAACTCAACTTTATTATCCATACCAGAAAATTAATTCCACTTGCAAGATTTGGTATGATAAAGGTTCCGAGCCCACCAAGGGGACCAATCACGCAAGACTTTGCAAGCACACGATTCTCTGTATTAATCTTAACAACCGTCATACAATTAATATTATTGCCCAAGATATAGGGTATCGAAGTCTCAATGATTCTCTTCCCATTTATAAGTCAAAGCAATAATTTATAATCGCACACAGTCCTTATTAAGTGACAGAGATTAAGAAATCAACAACCACTGAGGTCTAACTCTTCATCACATAAGTCAGTGCGAATGAGTTTATCTTCTCTGCAGGTCCGCTTCAGCACATCGAATGTACTAGTGTAATCTCTTGGTCAAGACAAGCCAATCTGAGACTTACACATCAACTTCTACCAATAGACTTTTCGGGTCTATCTAGGTTGTGAAACACGCACTAGTTTACAAGGGACTGTTAACGTGATCTTCTGTGATCTGGTATCACCACGTTAACTACAATGTAACATGTGCTATTACATGAACGGATTTGCAATAAATATATATAACATCCAATCATATTTAAAGCAACAGTGATAATTAATTTATTTCAGTAAATAAGTGTTTAATACATAGGTTATACAAAGTAAAAACATACTTTCACGTATAACCCCAACAATCTCCCACTTATACTCAAAGTTTGCTTTTAAGTATACCACAACACGTCTAATGTATTATACAGTGACATCTAATGTCACCTACATCAACCTAATAATATATCTCCCACTCATACTCAAAGCAGATTGACAACGCTCTTGACACTCATTCCTTCCACATGTCTCTCGAATGTTAACAAAGGCAGACCCTTTGTGAATGGATCAGCTAGATTGTCTTCCGACGCGATCTTTGCCACCTCTATATCTCATCTCTTAACGATTTCTCGTATAAGATGGTATTTCCTTTCAATGTGTTTGCAGGCCTTGTGGGCTCTCGGTTCCCTTGAATTTGCAACTGCTCTGTTATTATCATAGAAAACCGTGATGGTGCTGGGCAAATTCGGAAGAACGTCCAAGTCCACTAGGAAGTTCTTGAGCCACACCGCTTCTTTCGCTGCTTCACAAGCAGCTACATATTGACATAATAATCTACAAACATGAAACTAATTTGAAATGATTATAGCAAGGATAATAAAGACTTTCTAGTTTTAATTCAACCCTTAACTAAAAAGGTTTAGAGGAGTTGCATTATATTTTTGGTATTAATCGATAGGAAGGAATTGCCATAAGAGGGTCAGCTCTTGCAGTCACGGTAGCAAAGTGGTCAGTCATGTCCATATCTCTTGGCAACATACCATTAGGAAGCTCCCAATCAAAGCAATGCACTAATTGTGCGACCACCAACTTGACGATGGTGAGCCCTAGTAGCAATCCGGGACAACCCCTCCTGCCAGAACCAAACGGTGTCAATTGAAAATCGTGCCTTTTGATATCAATATTGCTACTAATAAACCTTTCGGGTGTAAACGATTCAGGATTGGGCCACACGCTGGGATCTCTTCCAATGCCCCAAACGTTCACTATAATTCTCGACTTTTGGCTTCCATGGTAGAATCTGCGATGCATTTCTGCTTAACGCTTCTCCATGTTACAGCTCCTCCCCCCAGACAAAACACACTACACGAGGTAGATTTTCTGGAATCTATTTCTGATTGGAAATTCGAGTCCGTGTTTCCGACTGGAAGCAAACTGTCCGACTAGTAAACCAGCATTCTATCTCGAGTTCTTTTCAGATACTTTAGAATGTTCTTTACGACAGTCTAGTGTTGATTTCCGGGATTACTTTGATATCTTGCTACCATGCCAACGGCGTAGCAAATATCCGGTCTCGTGCACAACATTGCATACATAAGACTCCCTACTGCCGACGCATAAGGAATGCTTTTCATGTCATCTATCTCCCCTTGTGTCTTGGGACACATGTCTTTCGATAGATGGATTCCGTGCCTGAAGGGTACAAAACTTTTCTTGGAATCTTGCATGCTGAATCGCTTCAAGACAGTGTCTATGTATGAAGCTTGCGATAAGCCGATCATTCTTTTCTTTCGATCTCGAGTGATCTTGATCCCAAGAATATGACCGGCTTCCCCTAAGTCCTTCATATCAAACTGTTTTGATAGCCATACCCTTACGTTTGACAAAACCTTTACATCGTTTCCGATGAGCAGAATATCATCTACGTATAGTACTAAGAATACCAAGGCAGTTCCGTCACACTTCTTATACACACAACTTTCAAACTCGTTTTGATCAAACCCATAAGACTTGATTACATGATCAAAACATTGGTTTCAAGCCCGAGATGCTTGCTTTAGTCCATATATGGATTTCCTCAACTTGCAAACAAGGTGTTCTTGCCCTTTCACGATGAAACCTTCGGGTTGTTGCATATAGATTTCCTCGTCAAGACTCCCGTTAAGGAAAGCTGTCTTGACATCCATTTGTCAAATCTCAAAATCTAGATGCGCAGCTATTTCCAAGAGAATACGGATGGACTTAAGCATGGCTACAGGCGAAAAGGTTTCTTCATAATCGATACCCTCCTTTTGAGTGTATCCCTTTGCCACAAGCCTAGCTTTAAAGGTCTCGACCTTCCCGTCCAGTCCTCTTTTTCTCTTGTAGACCCACTTGCATCCAATGGGTTTTACCCCACTGGGTGGTTCCACTAGCTCCCACACTTGATTATGATCCATCGAGCCCATCTCGGCTTCCATCGCAGTTTACCAGGATTCACAATCCTTATCTTGGACCATCTCCTTGTAGGACCAGGAGTCTGATTCATTATCCCCGGGGACCAAATCCGAAGATTCTCCTATCCCCATGAATCTCTCAGGTTGTCGAACAACCCTCCCACTACATCGAGGTTCTGGTTGTGCCGGTGTGATGCTTGGTATATCAACTTGTACAGTTGGTATAGGAGTTTGCCGGACACCCCCAAATCCTAAGATGTCTCAGACTGGGCTTGCGCCCAGTCCACAAATCTTTAGGGGTTTCGGGAACCGATTTGGATGGCACCAAATTCAGAACATAAGCCGTTGTTTCCAAGGCATAACCCCAAAACGACTTGGGAAGATCAGGATAACTCATCATGGATCTGACCATTTCTAAGAGTGTTCTATTTCTTTGTTCTGCAACTCCATTTTGTTGAGGGGTTCCGTGTGCAGTCAACTGGGAAACAATGCCCTCGTCTGACAGGTAGTTCAAAAACTCATCACTGAGGTATTCGCCTCCACCATCAGATCGTAGAAACTTGATACTCTTTTCCATATGATTCTCCACTTCGGCTTTGAACTCTTTGAATTTATCAAAGGTTTCCGATTTGTGTTTCATCAGAAAAATGTATCCGAACCTTGAGTAATCATCAGTGAATGTCACGAAATACTCATAACCACCTCTAGCTTTGGTTGACATTGGACCACACACGTCAATTTGAACGATCGATTTGCAACACTTATGTGGCTCTATTCCCCTTGGCTCCAAATGCCCTCTTGGTCATTTTACCTCCAAACATGATTCGCAGGTTGGAAATGGTTCCATCTGTAGGTCCGACAATGAACCATCTTTCACCAACCTTTGGATCCTATTTAGATTAATATGACCCAATCTTAGATGCCAAAGAAGTGTCTCGTTCACCTTTTCTGAACGTTTTCTCTTATTACTTGAAATAGTCGATGTGTTATAAGATGCATTTTGCGAGTGGTGTGCACAATTAATAGTATAGAGATTGTTCTGCAATGTTCCATGACAGATAAACACATCGTTACGAAAAACAATAACTTGTTTAGAAAAATGAACATAATATCCATCAATAAATAGTTTTGAAACTGAAATAAGGTTTTTACGAAAAACAGGAACGTAAAGAACATCTCTTAAAACTAAAGTCTTATCTTCAAAAGACAGGTGCACGTCTCCCACTGCTTCAGTTGCTACTCTCGTAGCATCGCCCAGTGTGATAAGGATCTCACTTCCACTAAGTTGTCGGGTCAATTTGAACCCCTGTAACGTGAAACAAACATGATCAGTGGATCCCGTATCCACTACCCACGAGTGGGTAGCATATGCCGCTAAACAAGTTTCAACAACTAGTGCGTGAGAATTACCATTCTTCCCATTCCTCATAGGCTTGGGACAGGCAGACCTCCAATGTCCTTTCTCACCGCAGTTGAAGCACTTCCCCTTTGGATCCTTCTTGATACCCTCAGCATCCCTCATCTTGCTCTTGCCCTTGGCAACCGTTGAGTTCGACTGCTTTTGGCCTTTGACCTTCTTCTTCTTCTTGCCCTCCCTTGTCCTAGAAGATGAAGACGGTCCATTAGCCACTAAAGCTTGAGTCTGGTGTCCCATCAGTGTCTCTGCCGAGACCAAAGCTTGTAACAGGTCAGCAAGGGAGAACTTCTGATTATTCATCTGATAGTTCAGCTGAAAATGTTCAAAACTTTTAGGCAGAGAGTGAAGCACCAAGTCTATCTGAGTCTCTAGATAGTAATCTGCACCCAGAACCTCAAGTTTGTTCAGATGAGCCATCATCTTGAGGACATGATCCCTTACGGGTGTGCCCTCCACCATTTTCAACGAGAGCATCTCTCGCAAGGTGATCTGTCGAGCCGTGTGGTTCTGATGTTGGAACATCTTCTTAAGATTTTCCATGATTTCCACAGCAGTTGTAAATTCTTGGTGTTGGTGTTGCAACACATCTGACATAGTACACTTTGCCATGTCATTACAATGCTCCCATTCATCATATTTTTCTTTTCCGCCTTACTCGACTCGCCAGTTGGCTCATCAGGTTTTGGGGTATCAAGGACCCACTTGTGCTTTTGTGCGTTTAGGACAATCATCAGTTTACGTTTCCAATCAACATAATTCTCACCAGATAAATTATGATCTTTAAGTATAGCAAACAGTGGATTAAAAGGTTGCGACATGCTGAACTGAAATAAATAAAAATTTGTATAAGTACAAATTTATCACATAATTCGATCACATTATTCATATCAAAATCTCAAAACAATAGGAATATGCATCAGCCGACATCTCAAAACAGTTTAAATAGGTCACGTTGGGTGATCTGTCTATTTAAACACATTTAAGCAGGTTACAAACAGGAACAGTTACAAACCTTTAATTCAAAATTAATAGTTGGCTCCCACTTGACCAATATAAAATTGACAGGGACTTCGGAGAGGTATTTGCATATCAATTTTATCCCTAAGTAATAACCATGATTAAATGCAGAACTATTACTTCACTTTGAATGAGCCTCGTTGGGAGGGCCATCGTCGCCACTAATAATAATTCACAATCATCCTTTTGGGAATTTATTCATGTGAAAACCATCTTTTGGCCATTCCGTTGGGGAAATTTCTCCAAAAGAATTCACAAATAAATAAATCATGGAGGTCAATATTGACGTAATTTTATTATCTGGAATAAAATTTATCAATTAAAACATACTTAGTAATTTTTGAATGTGAGATTTTCTTTAGACAATTTTAAATCATGCAAACACATTTAACAAATAAAATAGTACGAATTTAAAACAAGCATCAAGATAAAATAAATCGAGTTGGAAACATATATCCAACTGTCATGGATTAAATTCCATATCTTGATCTTGAAAAATTGTCTCTTCTTTTTGCCTTCATCGTTCGTCTCGAAAGGCTCCTACCAAATCCGCAACAATTCTTTAACGAGTGTCCTCCATCTTGGGTTAGGACGACGTCCGGAAAACGAGTAGCTCACGACCCGAAACGCGAGTCCACGTGCGCCTATGCGCACGCCTCGGTCTGGCTCGGCCATCTCGCCCCGTCGCCCACGCCCTTGCGCGAGCGAAGCATCGCCCGGATGCGTCCGCGTCTGGGGTCCCACGCCATGTCGCCCACTTCGCCCAACCCGGCAAGACACGCCTTGTCTTGTATTGTGCGGCAGCCCGTCCGCCTAGCGCGCTCACCATGCCCGATCGCGACGATACTGGTGGTTGGCGTGGTCATTAGGAGTTCGCTTTAGCCCGCGTGCTCCGCCTTGGCTCGCGTACGTCAGAGCACTCGGACGTCCGTCTTTAATTCTCCGGTTACAATTTATTTACAAAATAAATAAACCTAGATCTAGACTAGTCTATTACATTGAACAAATCAAACAAATACTAATCTACTCGTGGATTTTCTCACGAGGTAAAACGAATCCGAACGAATCGAATTAAAAACCAATAATTTATTTGCATGTAAATAAGCACATTAAAATACCATGACAATTGGATACCTGCAAAAAGATCTAGCAGTTCTACTATCCAATTTTAAATTTTAATGAACAACAATTTAAATTACAGTTTAAAATATCAGAGCCCGAACCAAGGGATACCATTTGATGGGATAACATTTGCCAGGATCTATCTGGATGACCTCATAAACACAAATTTTAATTAACAATTATTACTAGCATGAATTTTCCTAAGTGAATTCAAATAATAATTACGCCAACAACGGCATGCAAATAAAATTCACGTAAAAGATCCTATCATGCGGAATTTCTAGGAGTTTACGTAAACGTACCCGTTGGAGAGACAGTCTGAGATGGACATGATCAAGTATCTGGCTACCAACCAAAAATCCTTCTCAAGTATTCCCAAGTCCTCGCTCAATAACCCGGTGGGAGGTTCTCCGATGAACGATTTATAAAACAAAGGAAAAAATAAAATTGTTGCACCACCTTTGTGGATTTCTAATATTTCCAGCACATGGAATTGCACTGGGGATGAAAAATTCATCCCCTATTTATAAGAAGGGGGTGGTCGAAAATTTGGAGTCCAATTAGGGTTAGGAAAGATCTTTTCTTGATCTCCAAGAAATCTTGAATATATCTCATATATTCTTCTTTCCATGTGTATTTTTCCACAAAAATCTCACACCCTTATTTACTCCTAATTTTTGAAAAATTCAAGAAGATTTGCAAGATTGGATCTTTCTTGAATTTATAAGATATTCTTGTATTCCAAGAATACATATCTTTCTCCATAAAATCTTTCCAAGAAAATCAAGAAAAACTTTCTTCCCTTTCTTATTCAAAATTTTCGAAAATCTCCTATTAAAGAAACCAAGTGGGAGATTTCTTGAATTTATGAGATAATCTTGTATTCCAAGAATACTTATATCCTTTCAATAAAATCTTTTCAAGAAAATTTCTTCTCCCTCTTTTCTTTAATATTTTCGAAAAAATAAAATATTAGGCAACAATCATTTATTTTATTTTAAGCATCTTTTATTTATTGGACTGTAATTGGGCTACTTGAGGGGCCTTTAGGAGAATTAAGATGGACCTTCCAATGGACTTACGAATTCATATTGAGCCAGCGATATAATTGACCCATTCTTATTAATTAATACCCACTATATAATTAATATTGCCTTTATCAATCTTAATCATATTACTGGTAATATGGCTCCGGTCATTATTTCCGTGTTTAAGATTATTTAGTCCATTAATTAAATAATCCCAAAACGCTTTATATTAATTAATATCTTTATCCTTGGAGTAAGAGACAATTTCGGTTTTATTATCCATCTAGGAAAATTAATTCCACTTGCAAGATTTGGTATGATAAAGGTTCAAAGACTGGGCCCATGCACCCTGAGGGACCAAGATATAAGACTTTTCAAGCAAAACGATTCTCTGTATTAATCTTAGCAACCGTCGTACAATTAATATTATTGCCTAAGATATGTATATAAATGATTCTCTTATTTACTTAAATAAATTATTTACCACTATAAGTTTTAAAAATGATTGAATGTTATATATACATATATATATATTGCAAACCGCTCATATAATAGCACCGTTAAATTGTAGTTAACATGGTGATACCAATCGTAGAAGATCACGTTTAATAGTCCCTTGAAAACAAGTGAGTTTATTTCACAACTTAGATAGATCCAACAATCTATTGGTAGAATTTGATCTCGGTAAGGCTCATATTGACTTGTCTTGACCAAGAGATTACACTACCAATAGATTTAACATTTAATCTAGGTTGTGAGAGGATAAACTCATTCGCATTGACAAGGGGGATGAAGAGTTAGATCTTACGGTTGTTGTTTTCTTTAATCGTTATCACTTAATAACATGTGTGATTAGTAGTTATTGGTTTGACTTATAAATATATAAAAAATCACAATCATATTTCTATATCTTGACAATAATATTAATTACATGATTAAATAAGTAAATTAATACATAGAATCATGTGCTTGCAATATCTTGTATGATTGGTCCCCGTTAAATGTGGCGATGGGTTTTAACCTTTATCATATCAAACTCGCAAGGGAATTAATTTTCCGGAAATGATAATAAAGTCGAGTTGTCCTTACTCCAAGGATAAAGATATTAATTAATATAAAGCTTTTTGGTAGCTTAATTAATTAATGGACTAAATAATCTTAAACACGAGAAATAATAGCCGGGAGCCATATTACCGTAATATGGGTTGAGATGGATAGTGCAATATTAATTATATAGTGAAAATAATTAATATTAATGAACTGAATAATATTGTGGCTCAATATTGGAATTCAGAAGTCCATTGGAAGGTCCATCTTAATTCTCCTAAAGGCCACTCAAGTAGCCTAATTAAAGTACATTAAATAATAAGGTGATTAAAATAAAAGAAAAATATTGTTGCCTAATTTTCCAGTTTTTTTTAAAAAAATACTAAACTAAATGGGAGAAGGATTTTCTTTGAATTTTGTTATGGAATGAAGATAAGTATTCTTGGAATACAAGATTATCTCATTAAATTCAAGAAATCTCCCACTTGGCAATTTATTATGAAAATTTCGAAATTTTTGATAAATAAAGGAAGGAAAGATTTTTTTTTTTTTTGATTTTCTTGAAAAGATATTATGGAAGATATGTATTTTTGGAATACAAGATTATTTCATAAATTCAAGAAGATCCAAATCTTGGATTTCCATTCCTTAATTTTTCCAAAATCATCCATAATAATAAGGAGGTGGGATTTTGTGGAATATTTAATTATGGAAAAAGAATATATAAGATATATTCAAGATTTCTTGGAGATCAAGAAAATGATTTTCCCATACTATTCCTAAGCCAAAATTTTCGACCAACCCCTCTCTTATAAATAGGGATGAATTTTTCATCCCCAACACAATTCCATGAGTTGGAAAAATTAGAAATCCACAAAGGTGGTGCAACAATTATTTATTTTTCCTTTGTTTTATAAATTGTTCATTGGAGGACCTTCCACCGGGTTATTGAACGATGACTTGAGAATACTTGAGAAGGACTTTTGGTTGGTAACCAGTTACTTGATCCTGTTCATCTCAACGGTTGTCTCTCCAACGGGTATGTTTACGTAAACTCCTAGAAATTCCGCATGCTATGATCTTTTACGTGAATTATTGTTTGCATGTTGTTGTTGGATTAATTATTATTTGAATTCACTTAGGTTGATCCATGCTAGTAATAATTATTAATTTAAATTTGTGTTTATAAGTTCATCCCAATAGATCCTGACATAAATCATCCCAACATCATGCTCCTTGGAGAGGAGATAGTCGATAACCTCAGCGAAATAGTCAATTGGCTGCTTAGTGGCACTGCAATTAGTTTCACATGGAAGTCAACAAAACAAGCAACCCCAGGGTGTATATTCTAAATGGCAGCAAAGAAACTTACTCGTCAACTTTCTGCTCGTCCCACCCTAGCCAGGAGTGGTCATCGGGATGTCCGCCCCGATAGACGCCAGGTTGGGAGCCGAGGGAGGTGTGATCTCAAGTCGTGGCCGAGATGAAGACAGGGGAGCCAAGAAGGACGGTGACATGTGCATCCGAGCGATTGAGCTCACCCCGTTCCTCGTAGGCAACCCAAAATACACGGGAACGACTGAGCTCATCCCTTTCCACTTATCAGCCTGGCTCAGTGTCGAAGTGGCAGGGCAGAGATCACTGGGGGCATCAACTCGCGGCCTCATCGAGGCAAGGATAGATTTTTTATGGGAAGCCATTTTTGCTTCAGATGGTCGAGTTCAGTAGTCGAGTTCGGTAGACATGGAAAGTCTAAACTGGAAAAAATAAAAACAAGCCACTTAGCAATCAGGATAACTTAATTAAGAGGCAAAAAATGCAGCTCGGCCCAGAGCCTCTAAGAGTCGGTATTGAGGTATTCGACGTCCCGGAATTTGGCAGCCACTTTGCGGATAATTTTTTGAAGAATTGTTGCAGAATTAGTGTGAGCTTTTCGAGACGAACGATGAAGGCCAATGAAGAGACGATTTCACAAGATCGAGACTTCGAATTTAAACCATGACAGTTGGATATTTGTGTCCAACTTGATTTATTTTTTGTCTTGATGCTTGTTTTAAATTCATGCAATTTTATCTATTAAATGTGTTTGCAAGATTTTTGAATTGTCAAAAAGAAAATCTCACTTTCGAAAATTACTAAGTATGTTTTATTGACAAATTTTATTCTGGATAATAAAATCACGTCAAATTTGACCTCCATGATTTATTTATTTGTGAATTCTTTTGGAGAAATTTCCCCATCGGAACGTCTAAAGGATGTGTTTCACATGAATAAATTCCCAAAAGGATGATTGTGAACTATTATTAGTGGCGTGACCCTCCCCTCGAGGCTCGTTCAAAATGAAGTAATAATTCTGTATTTAATCATGGTTATTATTTAGGTACAAAATTGATATGCATATACTTCTCCGAAGTCCCTGTCAATTTTATATTGGTCAAGTGGGAGTCGACTATTAATTTTGAATTAAAATTTTGTAACTGTTCTTGTTTGTAACCTGCTTGAATGTGTTTAAATAGACAGTTCACCCCACGTGACCTATTTAACTATTTTGAGATGTCTGCTGATGCATATTCATATTGGTTTGAGATTTTTATATGAATAATGTGATCAAAATTATGTGGTAATTTGTGCTTATACAATCGTTATTTATTTCAGTTCAACATGTCGCAACCTTTTAATCCACTGTATGCTATACTTAAAGATCATCAACTAACTGGTGAAAACTATGTTGATTGAAAACGAAAACTTATGATTGTCCTAACTACACAAGGATCCAAATGGTTACTTGACACACCAAAACCCGAAAAACCAGCTGAGGTAGCTAGTATATGGGACGAGATGGAGTATAGTGAATGGGAGTTGACCAACGAATTGATGAAGGACAGAATCTTGGCACATATGTCAGATTTGTTAAAACGCCTTCATCAAGGATTTGAATCAGCTGCTGACATTATGCGAAATCTCGAAGCGATGTTTGCATATCCGACCTATATGGCAATCTGAAGCATAGGGGATGAAATGGCCAAGCTAAAAATGAAAGAAGGAACGACCGCAAGGGAGCACGTTCTTAGAGTTATGGTTCTTTTTTAGGAACTTGAGATTCTTGGCGAAAAATGTGATTTCAAAACCAAAGATTTCATTCTCCATTTTCTGCCAAAGAGCTATGATCACTTCTGTCTAGAATACCTGATGAGCGATATGGAATTCACTGTGGAAGAGTTAGTAAATGCTCTTACATTGGTCGAAGAAGAAATGGGGCGCAAGAAAACGAACTTGGTTGCAAAGGGGTCTTCTTTTCCTTCTAGGCCAATTGGTGGTAAGAACGATGAGAAGACAAAAGGGCTTAACCAAGTCGGCTCAACGTCCATCAAAAATGAAAGTCTAAGTAAGAGGAAATGTTTGGAGTGAGGTAAAAAAGGACACTGGAGGTCTGCCTGTTCCAAGCCCAAGCGGGCCAGAAAGAAAGGTAATTCTCACGCACTAGTTGTTGAAACTTGTTTAGCGGCGTATGCTTCCCATTCGTGGGTAATTGATACGGGATCCACTAATCATGTTTGTTTCACATTACAGGGGTTCAAGCTGACCCGACAACTTAGTGGAAGTAAGATCCTCATCACACTGGGCGATGTTACGAGAGTAGCAGCTGAAGTAGTGGGAGACGTGCACCTGTCTTTTGAAGACAAGACTTTAGTTTTAAGAGATGTTCTTTATGTTCCAGTTTTTCGGAAAAATCTTATTTCAGTTTCAAACCTATTTAATGATGGATATTTTGTTCATTTTAATAAGCAAGTTACTATTTTTCGTAACGATGTGTTTATCTGTCAAGGAACTTTATGGAACAATCTCTATAATATTAACTAGTGCACACCACTCACAAAATGCATCTTATAACACATCGACTATTTCGAGTAATAAGAGAAAACGTTCAGATAACATGAACGAGACACTTTTTTGGCATCTCAGATAAGGTCATATTAATCTAAATAGGATCCAAAGGTTGGTGAAAGATGGTTCGCTGTCGGACCTACAGCTTGAACCACTTCCAACCTGCGAATCATGTTTGGAGGGTAAAATGACCAAGAGGGCATTTGGAGCCAAGGGGACTAGAGCCACAGAAGTGTTGCAAATTGTTCACACTGACGTGTATAGTCCAATAAACCAAAGATAGAGGTGGTTATGAGTATTTCGTGACTTTCATCGATGATTACTCAAGGTTCGGGTACATTTTCCTCATGAAACACAAATCGAAAACCTTTGATAAATTCAAAGAGTTCAAAGCCAAAGTGGAGAATCATAGGGAACAGAATATCAAGTTTCTACGATCTGATCGTGGAGGCTAATACCTCAGCGATGATTTTCTGAACTACCTGTCAGACGAGGGTATTGTTTCCCAGTTGACTGCACCCGGAACCCCTCAACAAAACGGGGTTGTAGAAAGAAGAAACAGAACACTCTTAGAAATGGTCATATCCATGATGAGTTATTCAGATCTACCCAAGTCATTTTTGTTGGGATTATACTGGAAAGTATGCTTTTACTTTGTATAATCAAAACTGAATTTCGGACTTATTCACTGAAATAAATTGTTTATCACTGATGCTTTAAATATCATCGAATGTTACATATATTTACTGCATAACTGTTCAATAAATCGTACGTGTTACATTGTAGTTAATTTAGTGATACCAGATCACAGAAGATTAAATTAACAATCCCTTGTAACTAAAAGTACACCATTCACGACCTAGATGGAAATGAACAATCCATCGTGAAAGGTTGAAGTGTAAGGCTCGGATTGGCTTGTCTTGACCAAGAGATTACACTAGTGCATGACTGATGCACTGAATAGGACCTACAGGAGGACAAATTCCTCAGAACTGAACAAGGAAGAATTAGACCTCAGTGGTTCGTTATTTCTTAATCATCGTTCCTTAAATAGGATCACGTGTGGTTGGTAACTATTGCTTTGACTTATCATGGGTAGAGAATCAACGAGATTCAATATTTTTTATCTTGGTCAATATTATTGGTCACATATGATTGCTAAGATTTAATACGGAGAATCGTGTGTAAGTACGCTTGTTCGATTTGCCCCCTTGGGAGGTTCATAAGCTTTATCATACCAAATCTGGCAAGTGGAACTAGTTTCCGGTATGGATAATAATGTTGAACCGTTCCTTGACCAAGGACATAAGATATTAATTAACTGAAAGTTATTTCAGTGGCTTGAATTAATTAATGGACTAGATAATCTTAAACACAGGAAATAATAACCGGGAGCCATATTGACTGTAATATGGGTTAAGATGGATAGTGCAATATTAATTATGTAGTGGGATTAATTAATATTTATGGGCTTGAATAATATTGTGGCTCAATATTGATAATTCAAGATCCATTGGAAGTTCCAATCTTAATTCTCCTAAAGGCCCCCTAAGTAGTCCAACATATAGTCCAATAACTGAAAAAGGTGTTTAAAATAAAATAAATATTGTTGCCTTATTTTTTCCATGAAATTCGAAATTTATGTATAAAAGGGGAGAAAGATTTTCTTTGAATTTTGTTATGGAATGAGGATATGTATTCTTGGAATACAAGATTATCTCATTAAATTCAAGAAATCTCCCACTTGGTTATCCATAGAGAAATTTTCGAAAATTTTGATAATTAAGGGAAAGAAAGATTTTCTTGATTTTTTTGAAAATATATTATGGAATATATGTATTTCTTGAAATACAAGAATATCTCATAAATTCAAGAAGATCCAAATCTTGGATTCTTGCCCAATAATTTTCGAAAATAATCCATAACAAAGAGTAGGTGAGATTTTGTGGAATATTATAATTATGGGAAAAAGAATATAGGAGATATATTCAAGATTTCTTGGAGATCAAGAAAAGATTTTCCCACATTGTTTTTACCCTAAAAATTCGACCACCTCCACTCTATAAATAGGGGATGATTCTTTCATTTCCAAGTACAATTCCATGTGCTGGAAAAATTAGTAAATCCACAAAGGTGGTGCAACATAATTTATTTTCCTTCGCAAGCGTCCTACCACCGGATAGTTGAGCAAGGATTAAGGGAATACTTGGGAAGTTCTTTTGGTGTGTCTAATAAATAAAGCCATTGCCGTCCCAAGAGGTACGTTCACGTAAACTCGTAGAATTCCGCATGCGTAGGATTTACGTGAATTAATTATATACATGATTTGTTGTTGGATTATTATTTGAATTAATATAGGATTAATTCATGCTAGTAATAATTATAAGAATTAAATTTGTATTTAAATATTCATCCTGAATAGATCTGTGCAACTTATTCCCCAACAACTGGTATCAGAGCCTCGGTTTTGGGTTCTGAATTTTTTAAATTGTAATTTAATTCGTTTTCATTAAATTTGAAATTGGATAGTAGAATTGCTAGATCTTTTTTGCAGGTATCCAATTGTCATGGAATTTAATGTGTTTATTTATGCATGCATATAAATTGTGGTTTTTAATTCGATTCGTTCAGATTCATTTTGCCTCGTGAGAAAATCCACGAGTATATTAGGATTTGTTTGATTTGATCAATGTAATAGACTAGTCTAGATCTAGGTTTATTTATTTTTAGTAAATAAATTGTAACAGATCGAAAAACGGATAATGAGATTAAGAATTAAAGGATAAAATCCGTAATCGGCGTAGGGCGGCGGCGCGCGGAAGAAGGTAGTACAGGCGGCGCCGCTTAAACGTGCCAAAGGAGACATGCACGCTGACGGACGCTGCTAGCGCCACGGACGTGGGCGAGGCCGAGGGCCGAAATACTCCGAGGCGCAAGAGATCGATGCTCGCCAAGACGGCGGGCGATAGACGAAGACGCGGGCGCCGATCGATGGAGCGAGACGGATGGACGGACGGGCGGGCACGCAATTGATAATTTGCCAATATGATGCGCGGGGCGCCGCTATCGAAGTTCAGTGTGTTTCTGTAGGCAGCAGGGCGAAGGGCGAAGGATGGGCTGATAAAACACTAAGGATTTATTTATTTGTGCTGCCGCCGCCGAAGCCCACATGAAGGAGGCCGATTGTGGGTTATTACGCGGCGAAGCCAAATGAGGTTGCCGAAATGGCTGGGCGATAAGCGCTACGTGCCTAAGGCGACGGGCATGGTCACTTTTCGGCCAAGGGGGCCGGAGATCTGCGCGTGCATGTCGGCCGCGAAGCTACTTGGCATGGCGTTTCGAGGCGGAGTTCTTTTCGAGACGATCGAGTGGGAGAAATTCAAGACGGCGTTTCTTCAAGATCAAGCCAAGAAAAATCAAACCATGACAATTGGATAATTTGTGCCCAATATGTTTATTTTTTCGCTTTGCTTGATTTATTATTGTGTTATCTTATGCTTTATTTAATTTGTTTAAATGTGTTTGCATGAGAGTTGCCCAATGAAAAATCTCACCTTCAAAAAATTACTAAGTATGTTTAAATAATTAATTGATAATTTTATTAGGAAAATAAAATTGAATTAATTTTTGACCTCCATGATTTATTTATTTGTGAATTCTTTTGGAGAAATTTTGGGGACGGTCAAAAGTTAGCTTTCACATGAATGAATTCCAAATGGATGATTGTGGATTATTACTAGTGGCGGCGATGACCCTCCCCACGAGGCTCGTTCAAAGCGTAAATAATAATCTCAGATTTAATCATGGTTATTACTTAGGTATAAAATTGATATGCATATACTTCCCCGAAGTCCCTGTCAATTTTATATTGGTCAAGTGGGAGCCAACTATTAATCTGGATATTAAAGGTTTGTAATTGTTCTTGTTTGTAACCTGCTTGAATGAGTTTAAATAATGACCCACCCCACATGGCTTATTTAAACTGTTTTGAGATGTTGGGTGATGCATGTTCATATTTTTTTGAGATTTTAATATGATGCATGTGATCGAACCTTGTGATATATTTGTGCTTATGCATATTATTGTTTATTTCAGTTCATCATGTCGCAACCTTCTAATCCACTATCCAATATACTTAAAGACAATTTGCTTACTGGTGAAAACTATTTTGATTGGAAATACAAACTAAAACCTGTCCTAACCGCATCACCCTCCAAATGGGTACTTGATACACCAAAACCCGAAAAACCAACTAAGGACGCCGGAATATGGGATGAGATGATTTATGGTGAATGGGAGCTGGCAAATGAATTGATGAAGGATACAATTCTGGCACATCTGTCATATGCGTTGAAACACCTTCATCAAGAATATGAGTCAGCTGCAGACATCTTACAGAATCTCGAAGCGATGTTCGCACATCAGACCCATATGGCAATCCAAAGTGTGAAGCAAGAAATTGCTGAATTAAAAATGGAAAAAGGGACGACTGCAGCACAACACGTCCTTAGGGTTATGGTGCTATTTGAGGAACTTGAGATCCTCGCGAAAAATGTGATTTCAAGACTAAGATTGATTTCATTCTCCAATCCTTACCAAAGAGCTATAATCACCACTATCTTGAGTATCTAATGGAAGATCTAGATTTTACAGTGGATGATCTTGTAAATGCTCTCACTTTGGTTGAAAGGGAAAGGGAGCGCGAGGAAAAGAACTTGGGAAAATAGAAATCTTCTTTTCATCCTAGGTCAAGTGGTGATAAGGATGATGAAAAGAGAAGAAAGTTGAACCAAGCAGACTCAACATCAAATAAGAGCATGGAATCAAGCATGAGGAAAGTTTTGGAAAGTGGGAGAGTAGGAAACTCGAGGTCAGCCTATTCCAATCCCAAAAGGAATGGAAAGAAAGGTAATTCTCACGCACTAGTTGTTGAAACTTGTTTAGCGGCGTATGCCTCCCATTTATGGGTGGTGGATACGGGATCCACTGATCATGTTTGTTTCACTTTACAGGGGTTCAAGTAGACCCGACAACTTAGTGGGAGTGAGATCCTCATCACACTGGGCGATGCTACGAGAGTGGCAGCTGAAGCAGTGGGAGAAGTGCACCTGTCTTTTGAAGACAGAGTTTTAATTTTAAGAGATGTTCTTTACGTTCCAATTTTTAGAAAGAATTTGATTTCAGTTTCTAAACTTTTTATTGATGGATATTCGGTTACTTTTAATAAAGTTGTTACCATTTCTCTTTTTGATAAATTTATCTGTCATGGAACGTTGTCGAATAATCTCTATACAATTAACTGTGCACACCACTCACGAAATGCATCCTATAACACATCAACTGTTTCCGAGAAAAGAAAACGTTCATCAGACGTGAACGAGACACTTCTTTGGCATCTAAGATTAGGTCATATAAATCCAAAGAGGATCCAAAGGTTGGTGAAAGACGGTTCACTGGAGTTTCTCCAAGTTGAACCAATTCCAACCTGCGAATCATGTTTGGAGGGTAAAATGACCAAGAGGGCATTTGGAGCCAAGGTGAATAGAGCCAAAGAAGTGTTAGAAATCGTTCACACAGATGTATGTGGTCCAATGTCAACCAAAGCAAGAGAAGGTTATGAGTATTTTGTCACTTTTATTGATGATTACTCAAGGTAAGATTATATTTTCCTTATGAAGCATAAATCTGAGACCTTTGAGAAATTCAAAGAATTTAAGGCTCAAACAGAGAATCATAGGGAAAAACGTATCAAGTCTCTACGATCCGATAGTGGAGGCGAATACCTTAGCGATGAGTTTTTGAACTACTTATCTGATGAAGGGATTGCATCCCTGCTAACTGCACCCGGAACCCCTCAACAAAATGGGGTTGCAGAGCGAAGAAACAGAACTCTTTTGGAAATGGTTAGATCTATGATGAGTTATGCGGATCTTCCCAAGTCGTTCTGGGGTCATGCCTTGGAAACAGTAGCCTACATTCTGAACTTGGTGCCATCCAAATCGGTTCCCAAAACTCCCAAAGAATTGTGGATCGGGCGCAAGCCTAGTTTGTGACACATGAGGATTTGGGGGTGTCCGGCCTACGTGTTGGACAAGGAAGTTTAAAATTGGATCCTCGATCGTAATTATGGTTGTTTGTGGGATACCCAGGAACAAAAGGGTGTATGTTCTATGGTCCCGAAGATCAAAAGGTGTTAATAAGCACCCACTTTAGATTTTTGGAAGAAGACTATATGAACGAAAGAAGACCCAGAAGTGAGATTACCTTAAATGAGCTAAGGGGGCTAACCTCAATGCCAATTGTACAAGATGATATACCAAGCGACACACTTACACAACCGGAACCTCGTCATAGTGGGAGGGTTGTGAAACAGCCCGAGAGATTCATGGGAATAGGAGAGTCCCGGACTTGATTTCGGACACATTTAATCGGACCCATGGACATATGACGAGGCAATCCAAGACAAGGATCAGATTCTTAGCAAACAAAGAATGAAAGTTTTAAATGGGTTCTATGTTTCATAACAGAGTGTGGGAGCTAGTCGAACCACTTAATGGGGTCAAACCCATTGGTTGCAAGTGGGTGTATATAAGAAAAAGAGGACCGGACGGGAAGGTGGAAACCTTCAAGGCAAAAACTCGTGGCGAAAAGGTTATACTTTCGTAAAGAAAGAAGGGATCGATTATGAGGAAACTTTTTTCGCCAAGAGCCATGCTCAAGTCCATCCAATTCTCTTATCGATTGTTTAAGATCTCGACCTTGAAATCTGGCAAATGGATGTCAAGATGCTTTTCCTTAACGGAAGTCTTGATGAAGAGATCTATATGCAACAACCCCAAGGCTTCATTGAAAAAGGCCAAGAACACCTAGTTTGTAAGCTCATGAAGTTCATATACGGACTCAAACAGGCATCCAGAGCATGGAACCAATGTTTTGATCATGTTATAAAGTCTTATGGGTTCGATCAAAATGAGTTCGAAAGTTGTGTGTACAAAAAGTGTGTTAAACCGCATTGGTATTCTTAGTACTATATCGAGGCGACATTTCGATCATCGGGAATGATGTAAAGGTGTTATCAGACGTAAGGGCATGGCTTTCAAAATAGTTTGATATGAAGGACTTAGGGGAAGCCGCACACATCCTTGGGATCAAGATCACTCGAGATCGCAAGAAAAGGATGATAGACTTATCGCAAGCTTCATACATAGACACTGTCTTGAAACGATTCAGCATGCAGGATTCCAAGAAAGGCTTCGTACCTTTCAAACATGGAATCCATCTATCCAAGAAAATGTGCCCTAAGACGCAAAAGGATATAGATGACATGAGAGGTATTCCTTATGCTTCGGCTGTCGGAAGCCTTATGTATGCAATGATGTGTACGAGACCGGATATCTGTTTTGCCGTTGGCATAGTGGCAAGATATCAAAGTAACCCGGGGAAAGAACATTGGACGGCAGTTAAAAAACATTCTGAAGTATCTGAAAAGAACTCGAGATAGAATGTTAATTTATCAGTCAGATAGTCCAATCCCCATTGGCTACACGGACTCGCGGATTTCCAATCAGACATAGACTCCAGAAAATCTACCTTCGGTAGTGTGTTTTGCATGGGGGGAGGAGTCGTGACATGGAGAAGCGTCAAGAAGAAATACGTCGCAGATTCTACCATGGAAGCCAAATATGTAGCTGCTTGCGAGGCAGGGAAAGAAGCGGTTTGGCTCAAGAACTTCCTAGTGGACTTGAATGTAGTTCCGAATTTGCCCAGCAGAATCACTGTTTATTGTGACAATGTCGGAGCAGTTGCAAATTCAAGGGAACCAAGAGCCCACAAAGCCAGCAAACACATTGAAAGGAAATACCATCTTATACGAGATATCGCTAAGAGAGGAGATATAGATGTGGAAAAGATAGCGTCAGAAGACAACCTAGCAGATCCATTCACAAAGGGTCTGCCTTTGAATACATTCGAGAGACATGTGGAAGGAATGGGTGTCAAGACCATTGTCAATCTGCTTTGAGTATAAGTGGAAGAAATTATTAGGTTCGTGTAGGTGACATTAGATGTCACGAATTAGGAACTACACGAGACATGTTGTAGTATACTTAAAAACAGACTTTGAGTATAAGTGGGAGATTGTTGGGATTATACTGGAAAGTATGCTTTTACTTTGTATAATCAAAACTGAATTTCGGACTTATTTACTGAAATAAATTGTTTATCACTGATGCTTTAAATATCATCAAATGTTACATATATTTACTGCATAACTGTTCAATAAATCGTACGTGTTACATTGTAGTTAATTTAGTGATACCAGATCACAGAAGATTAAATTAACAGTCCCTTGTAACTAAAAGTACACCATTCACGACCTAGATGGAAATGAACAATCCATCGTGAAAGGTTGAAGTGTAAGGCTCGGATTGGCTTGTCTTGACCAAGAGATTACACTAGTGCATGACTGATGCACTGAATATGACCTACAGGAGGACAAATTCTTCAGAACTGAACAAGGAAGAATTAGAAATCAGTGGTTCGTTATTTCTTAATCTTCGTTCCTTAAATAGGATCACTTGTGGTTGGTAACTATTGCTTTGACTTATCATGGGTAGAGAATCAACGAGATTCAATACTTTTTATCTTGGGCAATATTATTGGTCACATGTGATTGCTAAGATTTAATACGGAGAATCGTGTGCAAGTACGCTTGTTCGATTTGCCCCCTTGGGAGGTTCATAAGCTTTATCATATCAAATCTTGCAAGTGGAACTAGTTTCCGGTATGGATAATAATGTTGAACCGTTCCTTGACCAAGGACATAAGATATTAATTAACTGAAAGCTATTTCAGTGGCTTGAATTAATTAATGGGCTAGATAATCTTAAACACGGGAAATAATAACCGGGAGCCATATTGACTGTAATATGGGTTAAGATGGATAGTGCAATATTAATTATGTAGTGGGATTAATTAATATTTATGGGCTTGAATAATATTGTGGCTCAATATTGATAATTCAAGATCCATTGGAAGGTCCAATCTTAATTCTCCTAAAGGCCCCCTAAGTAGCCCAACATATAGTCCAATAACTGAAAAAGGTGTTTAAAATAAAATAAATATTGTTGCCTTATTTTTCCATGAAATTCGAAATTTATGGATAAAAGGGGAGAAAGATTTTCTTTGAATTTTGTTATGGAATGAGGATCTGTATTCTTGGAATACAAGATTATCTCATTAAATTCAAGAAATCTCCCACTTGGTTATCCATAGAGAAATTTTCGAAAATTTTGATAATTGAGGGAAAGAAAGATTTTCTTGATTTTCTTGAAAATATATTATGGAAGATATGTATTTCTTGAAATACAAGAATATCTCATAAATTCAAGAAGATCTAAATCTTGGATTCTTGCCCTATAATTTTCGAAAATAATCCATAACAAAGAGTAGGTGGGATTTTGTGGAATATTATAATTATGGGAAAAAGAATATATGAGATATATTCAAGATTTCTTGGAGATCAAGAAAATATTTTCCCACATTGTTTTTGCCCTAAAAATTCGACCACCTCCACTCTATAAATAGGGGTTGATTCTTTCATTCCCAAGTACAATTCCATATGCTGGAAAAATTATTAAATCCACAAAGGTGCTGCAACATAATTTATTTTCCTTTTGTTAATTGTTCGCAAGCGTCCTACCACCGGATAGTCGAGCAAGGATTAAGGGAATACTTGGGAAGTTCTTTTGGTGTGTCTAATAAACAAAGCAATTATTGTCCCAAGAGGTACATTCACGTAAACTCGTAGAATTCCTCATGCGTAGGATTTACGTGAATTAATTATATGCATGATTTGTTGTTGGATTATTATTTGAATTAATATAGGATTAATTCATGCTAGTAATAATTATAAGAATTAAATTTGTATTTAAATATTCATCCCGAATAGATCTGTGCAACTTATTCCCCAATAATTTTGGGGTCACGCCTTGGAAACAACGACTTATGTTCTGAACTTAGTGCCATCCAAATCGCTTCTCGAAACCACTAGAGAGTTGTGGACCGGGTGCAAGCCCAGTCTGAGACATCTAAGGATCTGGGGGTGTCCGGCATACGTGCTAGACAAGGAAGCCAATAAATTGGACGCACGTTCAGCGTTAAGGATATTTATAGGATATCCCATGGGAATGAAGGGGTGTATGTTCTACGGTCCCGAAGATCAAAAAGTGGTAATCAGTGCACTTTAGATTTTTGGAAGAAGACTTTATGAACAATCGAAAGCCCAAAAGTGAGATTACCTTAAATGAATTAAGAGGGCAAATCCCTATACCAACTGTACAAGTTGATATACCAAGCATCACACTGACACAACCGGAACCTCGTCGTAGTGGGAGGGTTGTCTGACAACCTGATAGATTCATGGGGATATGAGAATCTTCGGATTTAATCCCCAGGGATAGTGAATCAGACCCCTGGTCCTACAAAGAGGCAGTCCAAGATAAGGATTCAGAATCCTGTCAAACTGAGATGGATGCCGAGATGGGCTTAATGGATCATAATCGAGTGTGGGAGCTAGTTGAACCACCCAGTGGGGTAAGACCCATTGGATGCAAGTGGGTCTACAAGAGAAAAAGAGGACTGGACGGGAAGGTAGAAACCTTTAAAGCTAGGCTAGTGGCAAATGGATACACTCAGAAAGAGGGTATCGATTATGAAGAAAACTTTTCGCCTGTAGCCATGCTTAAGTCCATTCGTATTCTCTTGGCAATAGCTGCACATCTAGATTTTGAGATCTAGCAAATGGATGTCAAGACAACTTTCTTTAACTGGAGTCTTGAATAAGGAAATCTATATGCAACAGCCCGAAGGTTTTATCGCGAAAGGCCAACAAAACCTTGTTTGCAAGCTAAGGAAGTCCATTTATGGACTGAAACAAGCATCTCGGGCTTGGAACCAATGTTTTGTTCAGGTAATCAAATTTTATGGGTTTGATCAAAACAATTTCGAGAGTTGTGTGTATAAGAAGTGTGACGGAACTGTCTTGGTATTCCTAGTACTATACGTAGACGATATTTTGCTCATTTGAAATGATGTAAAGGTTTTGTCAGACGTAAGGGTATGACCGTCAAAACAGTTTGATATGAAGGACTTAGGGGAAGTCGGTCATATTCATCCACAAATGATACTAACTGCTGGGTATTAGATACCGGTTGTGGCTCATACATTTGCACAAATGTGCAGGGTCTCAAGGATAGTAGGGCAGTTAGGCCCTGTGGAGTCTCGCTGCACATTGGGAATGGAGCAAGAGTTGTTGCTGAACATGTTGGCACTTATGTTTTAGATTTACCCTCTGGTTTTAGACTTGAACTAAATAATTGTTATTTTGTTCCTTCTATTACCCGCAACATTATTTATATTCCGATGTTGGATATTGAAGGTTTTTCCTTCCACTTTGCAAACAATAATTGTTATTTTTCGCTTAATGGTCGTGTGTATGGAAATGCTCCTCTATCTAATGGTTTATATTTGTTGCATTGTGGTATAACATTCTTAATATACAAAATAAAAGACTCAAACTTAGTAATCATGAAAACCCGACTTACTTGTGGCATTGTAGACTTGGTCATGCAAACAAGAAAAGAATTGCACGGTTAAGGAAGTTAGAGTACTTAACCCCATTCGACTTTGAGTCTTATGGAAGTTGTGAATCTTGTCTTAAGGGCAAAATGACCAATAAACCTTTTTTTGGGAAAGGAGTTCGTGCCAAAGAAGTTCTAGAATTGATCCACACTGATGTCAGTGGACCATTGCCCACTCTAGCTAGGGGTCAACTCGGATACTTCATCACTTTTACTGATGATTTCTCAAGGTATAGATATGTGTATCTCATGAGACACAAATCAGAATCGTTTGAGAAATTTAAGGAGTTTAAGGCTGAAGTAGAAAAGCAACTTGGTAAGAGTATCAAGATTCTTCGATCAGATCGAGGAGGTGAATACCTTAGCCATGAATTCATTGATTACTTGAAGTTACATGGAATCCAGTCACAATGGACTCCTCCCAGAACACCTCAGATGAACGGTGTGTCCGAAAGGAGAAACCGAACCCTGTTAGACATGTTGAGGTCCATGATGAGCTTTTCCTCTCTTCCAACATTCTTATGGGGATACGCGCTACAAACCTCAATCTACATTCTGAATAGGATTCCATCCAAGTCAGTTGAGCATACACCATACGAGTTATGGCATGGCAAGAAACCAACTTTCTCACATATCAAGACATGGGGTTGCCCCGTGATTCTGAAAAAGATGCTTACCGACAAATTGGAATCCAAAAGTTTAAAGGGTTATTTTGTGGGATATCCTAAGGAAACTAAAGGATATTACTTCTATCTACAGAGAAACAGTCAGTGATTGTTTCTAGGCATACCACATTCCTCGAGGAAGACTACGTCTTTAAGGAACAAGGCCGTAAGTTGATAGAACTTGAAGAAATTCAAGAACCACAAACTAACAAGGAGACTGATGCCTTGTCAAAACAACATGACAAAGAATCAGTGGGAGCATTTAGCAGCTCACATGGTAGAAGTTTATCATTAAATGATCCTCTTTCAGCCAAAAGGAGCGTAAATGGAGTTGCATTGCCCGAACAACGAACTCCAAGTAGGCTGAATGAGAACAACATAGTTCAAACTCCCGCTCAAGAGGCATCCGAAAGTGCTCAAGGAGCATCCGGAAGTGTCACTCTTGAGGTCTCCCCGGTCAAAGATGAAATCGCTGTACAACAAAATTTTCACGATCAGAATGTGCAGCCTGAACAACCACAATTCTGTAAGTCCACTAGAGTTCGTAATCCGATCACCAGATATTATGGTTTCCTCGTGGAGGACCATGATGACGTGGAGATCTCAGATAAAGACGAACCTAGAACTTATACTGAGGCAACATTAGATGTTGACTTGAAGAAGTGGCATGAAGCCATGAAATCCGAGATGGACTCGATGTACACCAATCAAGTCTGGGACTTGGTTGAGTTGCCAAAAGGGGTCAAACCCATAGGTTGCAAATGGGTCTATAAGCGTAAGACCGATGCAAATGACAAGGTACAAACCTACAAGGCTAGGGTGGTGGCGAAAGGTTATAGCCAACGCGAAGGCATTGACTATGACGAGACTTTCTCACCAGTTGCTAAAATTAAGTCCATTCGAATTTTACTTGCGGTAGCAGCACACCTGGATTACGAGATTTGGCAGATGGATGTCAAAACAGCTTTCCTCAATGGGAACATTAATAAGGAAGTGTTTATGACTCAACCGAAAGGTTTCATATCAAAGCCGAAATCTAATCTTGTGTGCAAGCTTAAATGATCCATTTATGGATTGAAGCAAGCTTCTAGGAGTTGTAATATCCGATTTGATGAGGCTGTCAAATCATTTGACTTCGTCAGAAATTTGCAAAATCCGTGCGTCTATCGGAAATGCATTGGGAAGAATATTGTTTTCATAGTTGTGTCTGTCGATGACATACTGATTATGGGAAACAATATCCCACTCATGCAGTCTGTGAAAGAATGGTTGTCAAAGACCTTCATGATTAAGGATCTTGGTGAAGCCTACTATATCTTAGGGATCAAGATCCATAGGGATAGATCCAAGAAGATGCTGGGGCTGTCACAGTCCACCTACATAGATAAGGTGTTGAAGTGATTCACAATGGAGAACTCTAAGAGAGGTTCTCTACCGTCATGTCATGGGATAAAGCTGTCTAAAAGGATTATCCTTCCACAGACGCTGATATCCGGCACATGAAGGACATACCATATGCATCCGCAATTGGGTCCATCATGTACGACATGACTTGCACAAGGCCAGATGTGGCCTTCTGTCAGCACCACTGGTAGATACCAACAGAATCCGGGTGAACCTCACTGGATTGCTATCAAGAACATTCTCAAGTACCTCAGACGTACTAAAGATTGCTTCTTGGTCTATGAAGGTCAGTCAGAACTAGTTGCTGCTGGTTATGCGGACGCAAGTTTCCAATCTAACTCGATGATTACAAATCTCAGTCAGGCTATGTGTTCACTCTCAATGGTGGGCGGTTAGTTAGAATAGTTCCAAGCAAGATACTACCGCGGAATCAACAACCGAAGCTGAGTACATTGCTACGGCGGAAGCTACCAAAGAAGTTGTCTGGATAAAACAATTCTTGAATGAACTAGGGGTAGTTCCGAGTGCCGAAAGTCCAATAAAGTTGTATTGTGACAACACTGGTGCGGTTACGCACGCAAAGGACCGAGATCCAATAACAGAAACAAGCATGTACCGAGGCGTTATCACTTGATAAGAGAGATAATCGTTAGAGAAGAGATAGAGTTAGAACGTGTTCCCACGGAAGATAATTTGGTTGATCCTTTCACCAAAGCCTTGAGTATTCATGTACACACTAGACATTTCAATGGTCTAAGGGTTAGGCATGTAGGTGATTGACTCTAGTTCAAGTGGGAGATTGTTAGTATTAGTGTCCTAGAGACAATCCTTTGTATGGACATAATGCTAAGATAATATTCAGTGTTGGTTTAATATTATTGTTTATTTAATATGAAATGTATGGCATAACACTTGTTAGAATATTATGTTTGATTGTTTGCATTTGTTCTTATATGTGTTCCCTTGAATCACTGTTGTCGTTGAGTGTGTGAGAACTCAGATGACTTAAGCATGATTCTCAAATAGCCCTGATCAAGGATCACTAAGAATAGGATATTGATGATGCAATGGAGATTGATGTGCAATCTGCATCATACTCTTAGAGAGTGTAGTAAGATCTCAGTTACTGCGAGATACTAGTATCTCATGATGGATGCAAAAATACCTTAGAGGGTACTGGTATACCCATCCGAGCAACTGTTTGATGTAGTTCCACTATATGAGTCTACGGGTGTCTCGGTTAGTGGGAGCGATGCGATACTCCTTTGACTTGAGGTCAATACGCACGACATGTGTGGAGTGATGAACTTTGACCATGACCGACGCTTGCACCTTTCCATGGGTAGATATGGCTTGGATTGGATTCATCACGAAGTGAATATGCGTGGTAGTTGAGCCAAGAAAATGATTCGTTCCTCAAAGTGGATTTAGAGAGAATACTCACCTTCTCATCATAATTAGATCAAAGTCATTGGCCAATGCACGTCAACTTGGACTTTGTGGCTAAGTGTGACATAAGTGATCAATTAGTGATTGGAGATAAATTGATTAAGTTATTTGAATAGACACTTCATCATGTTCAAGACTAATCGAGTATTCATGAATGAAAGGAGGAAATCGTAATAGCCCATGTTACGATTCTTACGGTAGTTGCACGTTTCTCTCAACGTACCTCATGTATTGAGAATGTCTGAATTATTGTCTAGGGTTCAATTAAGATCGTTAGTTTGACTAATCGCTCGATATATGAGGGCCTATGAGTCACACAACAAGTAACCCCCATGTACGGATTATAGTTGGTTGATTAAGTATTAAATTAGATTTAATATTTAATTTATAGAGAATTAATAATATATTGATTTAGAATTAATTATTATTACTATTTAATTAAATTAGATTTGATTAAATAGAAATCCTAAATAATATTATGGAATATTATTGTAGGAAAATATCCGTAGGGAAAAACATATCTTTGAGATTTGTTTTGCAAGATTATGAATTATCTTCCTAAAAAAGATTTCTTAAGATTTAAGTCAATCTCTCCCTATATATATGACATCCCGAGATTCATTATTAACTACAACAAGAAAACCTAGTTTCTCCATAAAATCTAGAATAGGAATTTTCCTGGCAAATTCCGGCCTCAGATTCAACTTTGATGATTCAGGCAAATCGTCACGGGGATTACGTGGATAACGAGTTGAGAAATCTGCTATCAAATTCATCAGAAGATTTTCGTTATGATTAATCGCACTTGTTTATGCAATTAACTGTTCGTTGTTGGTGAACTATTTAATTCCGCTGCGCATGTATTACGTGTTTACGTGCCTCTATATTCCAACTTAGAGATCTCCCCAAGTACCTAAGATAGATAGGTTCAAGCTACCGGATATTTGTCGCATCATCCTCTCGGTGACTTCCTTATCAAGAACCTTCTCCTTTCTTTTGCAAGAATCTCTTCTTTTCTTTTTTTGGCCATGTCGGCCTTTTGTAATCAACCTTTGAAGAACTTGTACTCGACTTTGAAGCATTTTATCATTAATGCAAGTTTGCTTACTCATCTTATTCAAATGGAGTTCATCTTCTAAGGATTAGTTGTCTTATTTTATGCAATTCGTTATTCGTACATCTGTTTCTTGTCGTCTTATTTATATGTGACTTATGTATGCGATGATTTGGTTGTTCGTAATTTTGCGACCTTATCATTTGATTATTATGATAATCTTATTGATATTGCGATTTGTTTGAACTTTGCTTGGTCGTCTTATCAATCACAATACTTAGTCGTCTTATTGGTGATGCATTTGTTCTTATCTGTGTTCCCTTGAATCACTGTTGTCGTTGAGTGTGTGAGAACTCAGTTGACCTCAAATAGCCCCGATCAAGGATCACTAAGAATAGGATATTGATGATGCAATGGAAATTGGTGTGCAATCTGCATCATACTCTTAGAGAGTGTAGTAAGATCTCAGTTACTGCGAGATACTAGTATCTCATGATGGATGCAAAAATACCTTAGAGGGTACTAGTATACCCATCCGAGCAACTGTTTGATGTAGTTCCACTATATGAGTCTACGGGTGTCTCGGTTAGTGGGAGCGATGCGATACTCCTTTGACTTGAGGTCAATACGCACGACATGTGTGGAGTGATGAACTTTGACCATGACCGACGCTTGCACCTTTCCATGGGTAGATATGGCTTGGATTGGATTCATCACGAAGTGAATATGCGTGGTAGTTGAGCCAAGAAAATGATTCGTTCCTCAAAGTGGATTTAGAGAGAATACTCACCTTCTCATCATAATTAGATCAAAGTCATTGGCCAATGCACGTCAACTTGGACTTTGTGGCTAAGTGTGACATAAGTGATCAATTAGTGATTGGAGATAAATTGATTAAGTTATTTGAATAGACACTTCATCATGTTCAAGACTAATCGAGTATTCATGAATGAAAGGAGGAAATCGTAATAGCCCATGTTACAGTTACAGGTAGTTGCACGTTTCTCGCAACGTACCTCATGTATTGAGAATGTCTGAATTATTGTCTAGGGTTCAATTAAGACCGTTAGTTTGACTAATCGCTCGATATATGAGGGCCTATGAGTCACACAACAAGTAACCCCCATGTACGGATTATAGTTGGTTGATTAAGTATTAAATTAGATTTAATATTTAATTTATAGAGAATTAATAATATATTGATTTAGAATTAATTATTATTACTATTTAATTAAATAGAAATCCTAAATAATATTATGGAATATTATTGTAGGAAAATATCCGTAGGGAAAAACATATCTTTGAGATTTGTTTTGCAAGATTATGAATTATCTTCCTAAAAAAGATTTCTTAAGATTTAAGTCAATCTCTCCCTATATATATGACATCCCGAGATTCATTATTAACTACAACAAGAAAACCTAGTTTCTCCATAAAATCTAGAATAGGAATTTTCCTCGCAAATTCGTCTCAGATTAAATCTTGTGATTTGTGCAAAATCGTCCACGGGATTAGTGGATAACGTAGTTGAGAAATCTGCTATCAAATTACTGTAAGATTTCTCGTTATGATTAATCGCACTTGTTTATGCAATTAACTGTTCGTTGTTGGTGAACTATTTAATTCCGCTGCGCATGTATTACGTGTTTACGTGCCTCTATATTCCAACTTAGAGATCTCCCCAAGTACCTAAGATAGATAGGTTCAAGCTACCGGATATTTGTCGCATCATCCTCTCGGTGACTTTCTTATCAAGAACCTTCTCCTTTCTTTTGCAAGAATCTCTTCTTTTCTTTTTTTGGCCATGTCGGCCTTTTGTAATCAACCTTTGAAGAACTTGTACTCGACTTTGAAGCATTTTATCATTAATGCAAGTTTGCTTACTCATCTTATTCAAATGGAGTTCATCTTCTAAGGATTAGTTGTCTTATTTTATGCAATTCGTTATTCGTACATCTGTTTCTTGTCGTCTTATTTATATGTGACTTATGTATGCGATGATTTGGTTGTTCGTAATTTTGCGACCTTATCATTTGATTATTATGATAATCTTATTGATATTGCGATTTGTTTGAACTTTGCTTGGTCGTCTTATCAATCACAATACTTAGTCGTCTTATTGGTGATGCGAATAAATGTCTGACTTTCTTTTGAGGTCGTCTGCATGAGATTGCGACCTCATTGACTTGCACGAATAACAAAACTTTGAAAATACATATGGATACGGTATGAACTGGAATGATCTTATTCCACTAGTTTTTCTAGAAAATGTAAAGGTATTTTACAAAGTAATAAGGTAAAAACCTACTGATAATATTTTTTCAAATGCGCCGCATTCCAAAGGTATTGGGCCGGCGTGCCTTCCTGGTCTTTGAGCTCGTAAGCTCCATTAGGTAGTCTCTGGGACACCCTCAGGGGGACCTCCCAGATTGGGTTAAATACCCTCCTTCGGTGTTCCGAGGATTTTCTTGAGGAAGAGGTCGCCCTCTTTGAATTGTCGGACTCTGGCCTTCGAATTGTAATACTTCTCAGGCTTTTGCTTGTAGTTCGCGTTCCTTAGATCGGCTTCTAGTCTCTTCTCTTCTAGGAGGTCGAGGGGGAGTGACCTCGCTTCGTCTTTCTTATCCGTTAAAACCTGCAAAGTTCTTTAGTTGGGCACAATAATTTCAAATCGGATGACGGCTTCATTCCCGAATGCCAAAGAGAAAGGTGTCTCTCCGGTTGAATTTCTACATGTCATCCCTATCTGACCATAACACGTCGTGTAGGTAGCTAGCCCATTTTCCATTCCCATCCTACAATCTCGTATTCAAGGTATATTTGATTATTTTGTTTATGGCCTCCACTTGGCCATTTGATTGAGGGTGATTGGGAGTCGAAAAGATCTTACTGATCTTCCACTTTCGAAAGAATGCATCAATCTTGAGGCCGTCAAACTGTTTTCCACTATCGGACACTATGGCCTGTGGCAAGCCAAATCTACAAATGATGTTCTTCCATATGAATCTGATCACATGGTCTTGGTCGACTGTTGACAAAGCTTCGGTCTCGGCCCATTTAGTGAAATAGTCGAAAGAATTCAATTTATATCACCCTTAGTTGCTACCAATTCCCATAAATTCATAACAATTACAGATTATAAATTATGGACTAGCAAACATGCAAGAATAGAATAATATAGGTGGTTAATCTAAATTAAATAATCAGGCATGGAAGAAAATAAATCAGATAATATAAATAATCAAGAGAAAAAGTATCAGAAATGTTATTGATTTCAACTAAAAATAATTAAAACATGAGTTTAGAAATACCTGGAACTAGAATAAAAGTACTAGCTAAACATGGTTTTGTGCATCTTCAAGCTCTTTTCCATGAAAATGTCTTGTCCCGTGCTTCAAATATGCCCTCTCTCATTACTTTATAATATGGACAGCTCCCAATCTGATATGGTGTTGAAAACCTCCTAAGTTTAGTGTCACACTCCCTTTTTATAACCTGAATAATGGGTTGGAAAGGGTTTAAACCGCTAGCCTTTAAATTTCTGAACTTGAGCCTACATTGCGTAAACAACTCAAAACGGCTCATACTTCTTTTGCAAGTATTTGAGCTCTTAAAACTCATACCCAATGCTCCGAAAAGGCCCTAAAATGACTTAGGATCATAAGAAAAATATCAAATGTAGATTTTAATCATAAAAGTGCATCTAAGTAGAAAAATATGTAAACTTAACAATATCGAGTACAATAAATTGCACTCTAAACAACTAAAAGCATGCACAATTTCCTACTTATCACTAATAGACAAAGCTTGTTGTCTATTGGGAGATATTAATCCTAGAGATAAGCAGAGTAAACGTCACATTTAATTACCAGGGTTAAAATTGAGGGATGGATGTACTTGAATTGGAATCATTTAATTAATTGAAATCTATTCTTGTTTTTTATTTTCTTTATTGCTTTGAATTTTATTTGGACAGTTATTAACACTAAATCTAATCCCCCCCCCCCTTGTGTTATCATAAATGTCATTAATTCACTCGAGACAACACAATTAAATTCTACATCCCCTATGGATTTACCCTTTGTTTACCACTACTAAAAGCTAGTAGAGTAGATGGGGGTATTTATATTTGACGCACCTCAATAATGCAGTTAAAGAGGAAGATTTGGAACCAACTGTTATCATGAAATAGAAAGTTATTGAAAGGGACACGGTAACAATCAAGAGAGATGTGTTGAACATCTGAAGGCCACAAAAACTTTCAAGAAAAGTAAGGGCAAGAAACTTAAAGGTAAGCTTGTTCAGTTCCCCTGTTGGATGCCTAAGCTTATAGAGATATTCACCAAGTTGGAAAGAAAACCCCAACCTAGCATTTATAACTTAGTGTTAGAGTTTGGAAGCAAGTAAGCTGAAAATTATGTTGCTGGTAAGTAGTAAATTATGCATATATTTAAAGAGTTTTATCAATTCAGTGCTTGAAAGATGGTAAATCTATCAATGTAAGGTCTGAAAGATTTTTTCAATCGATTCAAGGCTTGGAAGATAGAAAACTATCAATCCAGGGTTTGAAAGATAAAAACTATCAATTCGAGGCTTACACATTTTAAGGTCATGTTTGTCACTAAACCCTGAACCATAAACCCTAAACCATGAACCCTAAACCTTAAACCATGAACCCTAAACCTTGAACCTTGAACCCTAAACCCTAAAAATAAAAAAATAAGGACATGAAATATAAGTGTCAAACATGGTCTTTCAGGCCCTAAATTGATAGTTTTCTATCTTCCAGACCTTGAATAGATAGGAAAAATCTTTCAGGCCTTAAATTGATATATTTACCATATTTCAGGCCCTGAATTGACATTTTTCCTATTTTTAATAGATTAAAGTGTAATTTATTGTATTCATTTATATTAAGATGACATGATTAATTACTTATGTGTGTTTTGATAATATTATTCCACCCTTAATCTATTCTTGTGTTTTTTAATGTATTTAGGTGTCTTTTGTGGAGTATTGTTGGACCAAATTTGTGTTGCAAAAAGCCCACACTGAGTTACCCAATGCATGCCCATATTCTAGAAATTGGGAAAGAACACATGCAAAATTTAAAGTGAGAAGATTGGGAGATTGAAGTATTTTTGGAAAAGATTTCAGGCTTGTATTTTGTGTGGGAAAGATGACTCTAGAAGATTCCCCATATCTTTCTTGGAGATTTGGTATAAAAAAGTTATTTTGGGAGATGGATTTCGGCATATATCATAGAAATTAAGATTGGAAGAATAAAAAGATTTTGATGAATATCTTTAGATATTATTTGATCGTGTGTATCATGCTATAAAAAGGACACACCACGAGAAGAGCAGTCACACATAGTTTGGGGAGAAGCAGAGAGTTTAATTGCACGAAAATTTTAAGAATCGTTTGGCAACAATTTGAGAGAAGAAGAAGATGCCTGCAATTATGTTTAGTTAGTATTTTTATCAAATTTCAGGGATTTCTGAACTCATACTTTAATGTTTGTTTATTGATTCATGACGTTTACAATATTTATCTTGAGATAATTTATTTAATCTATTTTAACTTTCAACATACTTGCGTATTTAATTTAGATTGATCACCTAGGTTAGATTATTCTTGTATATCTGCTAGTTCATAAATTTGTAATTCGTAATTGTTACAGATTTATGACAATTGGTAGCAACTAGTACTTTTGTTAGGGTGATTTAAATTAGGTTCTTTTGAATCCAGTTTGCGTATTCGGGAATTTGTTTGTCCTTTATCCTAATGCTTTTGCTGGATTAAACTTAGATCGTATCTAGATTGTTCAGTTAAAAAGAATCATTGGAGAACTTGTTTCAATTGAGTACAATTAAAGAATAATAACCGATAGCCAGAGCTTGTTGACTACTGAGGGACATTAATTCTAAAGTTAAATAGAGTAAATGTTACAGTCAGTTAACAACATTAAAGTCGAGGGATGAATGAACTGTGAATTAGAATGCCTTTTTATTATTGATTTTTCTTATTTAATTAAATGTTAGTTTCACAGTAATTTATTGCTTTAAGTTGTAGTTATAAAATTCCAATCCAAAATCCTCTTTTTGTGTTACGTGTTTACCTTCACAAATTCATATAATTAACATAATAATCATTCTACATTCCCTATAGATCGACCACTTACTTATCCTACTACATTCTAATGGATCGGTTAAAGTATTTAATTTATTTTTGGGTGCCGACTACAACACACCAGTTGTTGTGTGTTAATTAGGACTCAAGTTTTTCCTAGGGATTTGAGATTCATAAGAGAGGTTTCTTGATCAATACACCTTGACACTCTAGTATATGGAATTCCAGTGGATAAGAAATTCTCCTGTTAAATTAGGAAAGTGGATGTAGGAGTTAGAGACTTTTAACCACTATAAATCTCCACGTCTTGTGTTATTTATATCGTCTTATTTTTGCTTGCTATTAACTGCTCATCATTTGCATTGATTTATCGAAAAAAACATTCAAGAGCTTTCAGGCTAGTGAGACCAACTCACTTGCTCTACATTAAAATTATGTACATGCATTAAATATTGGTTGTCCCAAGTGATAGAAGATCTAGAGCGGGGGAGGGGTGAATAGACCTTCTCTTTTTTTCTAAAACTTAAACAATAAAACAAGAGTCCTTCTCAGGTTTTTTTTAAACACTTAACCAAAAACAAATAAGTAAACCTTAAAACTATTAACTAGGAAGTTACAGTTGATGTATTTTAATATGAGTTGTCTTGTGTTGATCAAAATATTAAATGGTCTGAGAGTCACTTAGAAAAGTGTACTCTGAACCTTCTAATGTGAAACAATATGATTTGTACACAGTAAATTGGTGATGATGATTTCCACTATAAATAATAGGATTAAAACAACATATCTACAATTAATTACATATTAATTAAACCAAATCAAAGTGATTCAATTTGATTTGGTCTTATCTTGATCTAGAATATTACTAGAGTCTTCCCTATTACCCCACCCCCCCCCCCACCAAGCGAAGTGTGGGATTTTTATCAACAGACCTAGGGAGGCTCTTAGTAAAATGTCGGCGACCTGGAGTTCGGAAGGAACAAACTGAGTAGCTAACTTCTTACTTGTGATGAGCTCTCGAATAAAATTATAGTCGATGTCAATATGTTTAGCTCGTTTATGTGTTATTGGATTATGGCTAAAAAACAAAGCACTCTTGTTGTCGCACATAAGCAAAGGTCGCGAGAAGGATAGTGCACGAAGCTCACGAAGCAGGTGAGTAAGCCAAATCATATCTTGATCAGTGTTGTAAAGTGAACGATATTCGCTCTCACAGCTCGACGAGCTACAGTTGGCTGTTTTTTGGCACTTCAGGAGTCCAAGTTACCTCCTAAGAAGATGGAGTAGCCGTAAGTGAAACGTCTTGTATCCACACAACGGGCCGAATCTACATCCAAATAGCCAAGGATCGAGTAATCCGAAGATGGAGAGAATGTGAGGCCGAAGTGGATGGTGCCATTAACATAGCGAAGAATTCTCTTAACAGCCAAAAAATGATCATTCGTCGGACATTGGAGGAACTGGCTGACGTGGTTAACAACATCTGATAAGTCCGGACAATGATAGTGAGATACTGAAGACCCACTAGAGAGCAATAAAGACTTAGATCCGTAAAGTGTTCACCATTGCTGACTAAAGAGTCACATGCAGCTAATGGAGTGGAAATCGACTTTGACTCAAGGAGAGAAGCCATGGTGAGTATATCATGGGCGTATTTTGCCTTGCCAAGGAAAAGATCGTTGGTAGTGTGAGAAATCTCGAGACCGAGGAAGTAACTTAGAGAGCCGAGATCTTTGACAACGAACTCCTTATTAACGCACTGAATGAGATCCTGAAAAACAGATTTGTTTTTCCCTGTTAGGACAAATTGCAAAAAAAAAAAAGACTTATCTTTATCACTTATTGCATTTCAATGACTCAACTTTAAACTTTTGCAAGTTAGGTACCGAATTATTACTTAATTTTTAAAAAGAGGACTCGGGCAATTTTAAAGAAAAAAACTTTATTTTATATACCACTTTATATGACCAGTTTTCAAAAAATAAAAATTATAGAAATACTAATAATGAGTTAATGACTTCTAATGTTTTTTTGGATGTAAAATAAATTAAAGTATAACGAATATAAATACTAAAATAATTACAACAAGACCTTGCAGAAAAATTACCGAATAAGCAGTTCAAGAATTACAAAAAAGAACTATTAATTAAATATTAAGTGGTTTTGGGCTGGTCAATTGAAGGCAAACTAAATTTATTATCAGGTGCAATTACTTCACATGTTTAAAAATAGAGAGAAATCAAGAAAGATAACTTGTATAAAATAATTAAAAGTACAACTTAGCAATAAAAGAAGGCAAACAAGAGAAAGATAGATGCTTTGTATTCGTTGTGTTCCACCAGTAGACTCAGTTCAATTAACAAAAATACTATTATGAAAAATAATAAATAATCACCATTACTGACTAGGTTTCAATAAAAAAAAATACCCCCTCAATCCCATTTTCCTTTTCTATCTGTCCCACAATAAGTTTACTCTTCCATAAATGAAAAAGTAACTCCATCTACCCATAATTCTTAACATCACTTTTCACACAATTTTACAAAAAATGTCACTACTCCACTCATTAGTCTACATACCTTTATCATCTCTTCCAATACCCAAAAGTATCCTTCAATTGTATTATTTTATTATTATTTCTTAATTAAAACACCCAAAAGAAAGAGGAAAGTTATAGAGGGACAAAAGGAGTATTATTCTCCACTAATTTTGTAATAATATGCTTATATAATAATAATGATAAATTAATCAACTTGAAACGAAAATAAATACTCGTCATACTCTAGATCGTTATTGAGACGTCCTACATTATCGGGACCTTATGTTTTCCAACCCATTTGACCATGAATAGTGGTAACATACCGTACTGTACCGAAAATAATGACGCATATCATACACTATACCGAAATTTTTGGTATTTTAGTATTCATACCGATACCATAACGAAAGTTTCTGTATATTAAAATTTCGGTGTACCGAAAATTTCGATAAATAAAAATATATTTACCTATCATACCAAAAGTTTCGGTATATGGGATTTCCAAACGGTATCAGTATATACTGTCCCATACCGAAAGTTTGATATACTATTTCATACCGAAATATTGGTATACACTATTTTTTTAAAGATATACAGAATTTTTCTGTATATCGAAATATCAAAAGTTTAGAATATGCATATTACCATATACCGTAACACAATTCATAATATATTGAAAAAATCGATATTTTTGGTATTTTTCTGTTTGATAAATGTGGTATACCAATTTTTTTGTTAATTTTCCACCCCTAACCATGAATATAAATGATTGAATTTTAAAAAAGAACTCAAAAGTTGAGAACAACACAATTTTATTGTGGTAATACCTTGTTTTTCTATTTCGGGTTGAGAATGAAAGAAGTTAGATGCAAATTAACAAAAACAAAAAATCTTTGTTTTGTCTTAAAATTGCCAGCGGGGTCCTGTTTTTTTGCAACAAATTGATAGTTTGGTACTTGCTCTGTAAAATTTGAAAGTTGGGTCCTTGAAGTTTAATAAGTGACAAAGATAAGTCCTGTTTTTGCAATTTTTCATAATATTTAGTTACCAATATTAATTATTTTTTTTTCTTTTATCGAGATCTTTCAAAATCTCGTCAATATTTGATTAAATTTATACAAGAAACTAATTGATATGCATTCCACGGTAATATGGAAAAATATATCTCCACGTTACGATATTAGATAAGTTTATAAATAAAAAAATTATCGAGAATATATTGACAAAATATATTCCCCATTTACGGCCTAACAGAAAAACATAATTTTGGTCATATTATTCCAAAATTTTCCTTTCAACAGAGCATTAACATAAGTGTTTTAAATTCTATCCATTAATCATAAATTCATAATTACAATGCAACACCATCGAAATACTTCCCAACCAAGTAATCAAAGTTGTAATTACATGTCACTATGATGTTCAATCTCACACGCAGGAAGAATGGAATTGAGAAAGACCCCTTTCATCTACTCCTGATTTGTAAATTCCTAAATCAATCGAGCCCAAAAAGATTTCCTTCACTTATAAGAGTTATGATCGTCTTAAAAAGATACTGCCTTTTCGTGATCGTTCCCGAAAATTAAATGGGTCAGGCATTTCTTCTAGGCCCTGGAACTGGATCAAGTTTCGATTTGGTTATTGCTCTCTCATGGATGCCCGGACTCATTTATCAGTTCATTCTCTTGTTGAATTTGTAAGGTTTTTAATACTTTTTTTAGTGATGTGTATGTTAAAATTGGATTTTGTCCCACACTTAATGTTATATGGATTGCTATTAATTAGTATTTTATGTGATATGGATTTAACACTACTGCAAAGAAGATGATTCGATGTAGGTGCAAATAACGATAAAATAGCGTAGTAAACAAATAAACATTTGGAATCATCCTCACCATCTACCAAATAAACTATGAACAAATTCGCCAAAGAAGACAACTTATCCGACGAAGATAAACCATATTCCTCACTGAAGTTATCCACAAGAGTGAAATTCTCAGACCTAGAATAACAAACACCCTTAGAACCCGGGTTCCTAGAAATCATGAAAATATCATAGACATCATCAGGGGTCAAAAGACAGCTACGATTTCTACCAACATACAACATCCAACTATTGTGATTAAAAATTTTAACTAACCACCTCAACATCTTATAGTCTATTAACTTGGACAACTTCAAATCTAGCAACCCACCAAAGCCTATACATCGAACATCATTCTTTTGCTTTCATTCAGAACATTTATGAGATCAAATAGTGCTTTTGGCCTACCATGAGGTGTGAACTCCCTATACCTCATTTTTGGAACTTTCTTAACATCTTCAGATACTTTTTGCCTCTTTTCATCACCTCATTTTCTCCCTGCACTCTTTCTAGGCATCTTCCCTAGTTTCTCTTCCGGCTTTTTGCTACTACCACCACTTGACCACTCTAGCAAAAGAACAGGTTGAGTATGTTTCTTTCCCTTGCCCATAGTAGAAACTGCAAAACAAAACAAAGACAGTGTGAGATTAAAAAATAAATTGATAAAATATGAACATAACTTTGTGTTACTACATAAAAAATATTTTTTTACTAACATATATGTGTTAATACACTAATAAAAAAATGTGCTACTGCATAAAATATGAGTGCTGCTATATAAAAATTTATGTGTTACTACATGAATATAACATATACGTGTTATTACGCTCATTAAAGATATGTGGTATTGCATAAAAATATGAGTGTTACTACATAAAAATGTATGTTCTACTACATGAATATCTCTTAAAAAATACAAAAAAAAATCAACCAAAAACAAACTTAAAAAAATGAACTACTATATAAACTCATCTATGTTACTAAAAAATGAAAAACGAAGAGAACATAAAAAACTAGGGTTCGAAACGAAAATAAAAACCAAACTTTAAACAAACAGAACATACAAAATACCTAAGATGAACTGAAAACATGCAGAGAAACATAAAACTTACAAAAAATGCGAAGAACTGAAAACATAAAAACTTAAAATTGAGACTAAACAACCTAGGGTTTTAAAAACGAAAAAAATACTATAAGTTATGATCAACACATAATACATACATGCATAACAACCAAAAAAACTATGGGAAAAACTAAAAGGGGGGCTCACTATTGGGTACGAAGTGGGTGTTCTAATTACTATGGGGGTATAATCAAAACTCCTTGTAATTATTAGCTACAAAATTGTTTGTAAAATCCCTACATTGCCCTTACTTATTTTTTCCTCCCCCCAAACTACAAGTTGACAACACTATTCAATGATTAGACATATTTGTCTTCCCAAAGCAAGCTTTTTCAGATATTGTTCATCAGCCATCAATAATTTTAATACCTTCATTTTGTGCAAAAAAAAATCAAATTTTAAACTTTGTTCATACTTTCATTTTGTGGCCTAGTCAAATTTTGTGCAAAAAATCAAATCTTATTGATAAATAAGGATACTGTTAAAAGTTTTATTATATTACAAAATTCAAATTTTACTATGACAATTAGCAAATCAAAATTTTTTTAATTAATATATTTTTACCTGTACATCTTTAGCAAGTAAAAAATTAGCACGTGTGAAAAAATATTTGCACAAAATCGCGTAAAATATTACCGAAAGTACAAAAAATATTTGCATAAAACGCAAAGTAAAACACCAAATTCTACTTAATGCCACAAGTTATTTCTACAGCCTCAAGCATTACATGCATACTCCATTGGGCTATGGCGATGCACCCAAACCGTGGTTCATAACCTCTAAAATGAACTGAATTCTAAATCTGAAAAAGAGAAACTCATTCGCACAAAAATGCGAAAATTTTACGCAAGGTGCAAAATCACTCCAGCAATTATGTCATTCAATCAAATATTGCTTCAAGTAGTTGACTTCACCTTCTCTGGCCTCAAAACACAGCTGTCCGATGGCGGCGAGAGCAGGCGAGTTCCGGATCCACCGTCGAGTCAACACCATCTTCGAGCATCAACCGCCATAAATTTACACCTCTTCGAAAACTCATCCAATAAACCTCAAACCGTCGCCGAGAAAAACCCCCAAATAGCCGCCTGAAAAAAAACCCACTAGCCACCAACACCAAACAGATCCACTACCAAAATCCAAAACCTGATGCCGAATCTTGGAGAAAACACGACGAGACCGTCGTCTTCGTGCATCCCGCGGTGGATCTATACAGACATCCACAATGGTTAACCACCAAAATTGGACTTCTTTTATCTCCAACAAGTCAGACTGCTTTTATCTCCATCTTCGTGCACCTCAGATCCATCGCCGTTAACCACCATCACCAAACACCTCAGGGCCACCACCGCCAACCATCACCCAAAAATCGCCGCCTAAAAACCCCACCACCACCATCACCCAAACCGCCGTCGAAAATCCTATCGGCCAAACCGCCACCACCGCCTAAAAATAAATATCGTCTAAAACTTGAATTTGAGAGAGGGAGGGAGAGAGAGAGAGAGAGAGAGAGAGGGAATATTTGTGAGAGAAATTGGGATATATCTAATAAAAGCACCGGTAATTTGTGTGAGGGCATTTTGGATTTTTTAAGTGCTATTTTGTATCTAAGAGTACTAAAGGGTTTTGATTGTACTAAAACCACAATATTGAGACCTACTTTGTATCTAAGGTAATTTTGTCAAACTAAAAAAAAAAGATGAGAATATACCTCCTTTTAAAATCGTAGTAACACACGTCTAGAAAAAAAATATCGTCGCTGCAAAACCGTCGTCACCACACCATGAATCCGACTGAAAACCGCCAAAAATAAATTGTGCCGTTGTTAGAGAGCAGCGAAAAATAAAGAAAAAGTTGGATAGAGAAAGAAAGAGAAAAGAAGAAAATACGCAAAGAAATGTCAAACTTAAAAGTAAAGATCTGATCCCATTTTTGAAAATTAACTTGTGGAATTGTGCCACCCCTAACTCGACCCGACCCGAAATTGCCTCGACGTGTGAAAAATTTAAAATATCCCAATTTAAATTATAATTACATGTAACCATAATATGTATATAAATTTTTGCCTTGATAAATACTCCCTCCGTCCCAAAGAAATGTGGACGTTTACTATTTTCACGTGTTTTTGCAAGCGAGTTTTTTTATTAGTATTTAAAATGATAAAATAATTTTTAAAGGTGCATGCAATAGATGAGAGTTAGATCTATAATACCCCTCTTTAAAAATTACTTTATTATTTGAAATATTAATAAATAACTTATTCACAAAAACTCGATAATAAAGTAGGTGTCCACACTTTTATGAGACAGAGGTAGTATAAGAGTATTTTAGAAGACAAGTGAAAGATTAGAACTACTTATTCTTTCTAAAAATTGGATAGCACCAACTAAAAAAAAAAAGCGCTTAAATATCACTGCCCTCGTAAATCTAATTTCATCTACAGAAAATGACGGCACCTGAAACCAAATCCACCGCCGGAACGGCGGAAGACCTCAAACGCTCGAACGAATTCAGCGACTCCGTTTTCTCGCCTAACAAAAAGTTGAAAACCGAGGACGAATTGAAGATCCACGGTACCACCACCGAAGCGACGAGTTCAAACGGCTCTTCGCGCAAATGTTCTTTTGCATTAGAAGCCGATGCTGCTGAAGATAAAGGGTTGAGACACTCTATGGAGGATGCTTGGGTCGTTCTTCCCGATGCCTCATTGGAATCACCCGGGAGTTTGAGGTTCCTTCTTAATCATTATTTGGATTGGGGTTTTTCTTTGCTTTTCCTTGCGCATTTTGAATGTCACGATGTTATAAAGCCCTAGTTTCAGTTGCTATTTGTTTTAATTGACAAGTCTCTTCATATTAATTCTTATCATTCATTCAATTTGTTTGCTCTTTGATTTGTTATTTATTCTCCCAAAATTTTATTGCCACCATTTGCTTTTCTGTGAGTTTTTTTTTCTACGGTTAAGTTCTCCTTGAATTCATCTTCAATGGAAGTCCGCCTTCTTGTTTTGATTTCTTATGCTATATAGATGTGCGCACTTTGCAATATATGATGGGCATGGAGGGCGGTTAGCTGCGGAGTATGCTCAGAAGCATTTGCACAAGAATGTGCTTTCAGCAGGCTTACCACGTGAGTTGGTCTGTTTATCTATGCAGTTAGTGGGTTGTTTGAATTTGAGAGTGTGTACGTGTGTGTATGCTTGTATTTTTAAGCAAAATGTTCTGTTTTAACTTTTTAGGTTTTTCCTATTGATTATAACAAATGCTTTCTTTTGAAAATTCAGATGGATGTTAAGTCTGCAAAGAGGGCCATACTTAATGGTATGTCGTGTTCTGACTTCTCTTGCTTGTCAAGTTTATTCGAAGATCAAGTTCATTGACTTTTAGTTAAAAAAAAATATATCGGTTTTGTGTGATACAAGTCATAATGCCTGTCTCTTTTCTGAATAGGATTCCGAAAACAGACGAGACTCTCCTTCAGGAAAGTGCTGCAGGTTTTTGAATAGTTTTTCTTGTGTTATCTTTTTCCGCCCTTTTGCTCTTGGAATAAACATTGTGCATGCACTATAGTTATTGGGAAAAAAAAAGGGAAAAGTTTATTGCCCAGATTCAGAATGGAAATTTTGATATGCTTTTGTGATATGAAGTTGAATTTTATGAAGCAAAAAACTTCTTCTTGGAACTTCTGATGGATTTCATGGCACTTTTGGTATGTTTATGTGGAGCATATACCTATTCTGATTTCTGACTAACTTGTTGACAATTGACCTCAACAGAGTTGATTTCATGTTTCGCTTGCATTTCACTTTTATTGAAAGTCCATTGAGTTTATATTCTGTATTTGAAATATGAAATTACCCTATTATTTAAATCCATTTATGCTATTAGAACCTCTTGTACCTTCTTCTGCATCACTATGTCAAAAATCAGTTGAGGGTCTACACTTATCTTAGTCAATTAATTTCTTTATTCGTGACATTTTGACCAAATCTGATAGTGATTTCTCTCACCTCTATAGATGCTTGCAAATATATAAATCTACATTTGATTTATATTGTTAAACTTAAATACCTTAATGGTCCACTTAATTTCTGCTTCTTCGTAGGAGGGTGGCAAGATGGTGCTACAGCTGTATGTGTTTGGGTATTGGAACAAACAGTAAGTTTTCTATCATTACTTTTTTGTATTTTCTTATCTTAAGTTCTAATTTTGGTTAAATAGAATGAAAAATGTAGCTCCTAAGCATGAAGTATGGGCCTTGATAGCATTACATGATGCAATGACAAGCTGCTTATTTATTTGTGATGTAGAATGCAACTTGATTGGATAAATCAAGAAGGAAGCTGGAAACCCATTATTAACAGATAAATTGAAGAAATTTGTTTAATTTGAATCTTTAAATGCTACATGAATCATCTTTTAGGCTACCTGAATAGGTTAGGGCGCGCAGAATCTCTATAACCCTCAAATCTCAATGAAGACAGTAGCACATCTAAGAGCTTAAACAATCTATATGTATACACAACATATATAACTCAATGTAATGACCCAAATGACTAGAAAAAACACATTCACTCCCAATCGATAGGAAAATCTTGGTTAACCCTAGTTTCTCTATTAAATTAGCGAAAGAAAAATTCAAAATTGATCACCTTATGGCAATGACTTGATGGATAAGAATCATATTGTGTAACAAATATATTTCTAATGAGTAGATCTCCTGTGAAACCGAGTTCATGAACTCTATCACTGTTATGCATAGACACTGTCACTATTATGTTTATGCACTATCACTGTTATAAAATGCTTTATTTTTTAAACAGTGATAGTGCATAAACATAACAATGATAGTGTTTGTGCGTAATAGTGATAATGTGGATACATAACAGTGATATTTGATGAAATAAAGTTCACCGTGAGCATGAACTCAGGTTTACACAAGTTTTTTGTCATTTCTAATATTGCAAGAAGTTATTTGTAAAAACCTTGACGATTAACTTACCGTAAAATGCAAAAGTTCATGACATTTCATGTCTCCATTCCCAATTATTCCATCTTGGCCATAATTTTTACTGTATAGTCCTTATAAGTAATAACCCAAGAATATTATGGTTTAAGTACTTATTAGTTTATCTTACCTTCTCCCCTTTGCACCAAGATTTATATTCCTAAGTAAAAATCGGGCATTAGTTTGTGATATTGCGTGTGAGTATTGGATATAATAGGAGGGCTTTATAACTGGGATAGTCTCATAGTCAACCTCTTAAGTAACTTCACTAATAATTTTCACAAAATGAGGATGAATTCAAAATAGAGCCAATAGAATTTAGTGTACTTACTCTCTCTTCAATCCCCAACTCCGTGATCTTGAGGCTCGACAAGATGGTATTACAAAAGTAATTAGTATTGTCAGTGTGGGTAGGTCAACTGGATATGTAAATATAGAACTAGGAACTGAAATCTATCTATTCGATCAAAAGAGATTAAAACAGATTGACCTGCAGAAACTTTCATGGCCTTTTTTCGTGTCTAATGATTTATGTTGTCTTATGTCCATAGATAAAGCTTTTCCACATATTTACGACCATTGTATCATCATGACCTTTAAATTCTGATTAGATGGTTTTGGGATGCTTATATGATAAGTATCTATTATTTACAGAGAATTTTTTTGATCATATTTGCAGGAGCAGGAGTTCCGATTTTTTTGAATAGTTCCTTCTGTGATGTTTGTTTTGAGTTATAAAAACCAGATTTTGGATTTAAAAATCTAAACTCGGTTCTACTTCGGGATTTTGAAATTCAATTTTATAAAACCACCGCTATAACGTCAAAAAACCTACTACCACACTTTCCAATACAATCAATTCTCTCTCCTTACACTTCAATATATTTAAATACCAATTCACATCCAATCATTACAATCACACCCAACAACATCATTCACTTTTCCACTGACACGTTGATTTGACATATAAAGTTAAATCTCACCGTGCTAAAAAACTAAAACAAACACACACCTTATGGTTTATCAAGATTTCAAACACCGATTTTTAAAAAACCACTTAAAACCCGAAACAAACATCACCTTTGGGTTTCTTCTGTGAACCTGGCATAATTCCTTTTTTTATGCTGTAATAGGTGTTTGTTGCTAATATTGGCGATGCAAAGGCTGTGGTAGCTAGATCACCTGCAGCAGACAGCTCGCAGAGTGGAGATACGTTAAAGGCCATTGTTTTGACCAGAGAACACAAAGCCATATATCCACAAGAACGAGCACGCATTCAGAAGGTTCGTGTTTGTTGTTGCATTAGGACTTTTTGGTCTTTTTGTAGTATGTATATTCTGTTTGGTGATTCCTGGTTCTTCATGGTTATGATTGAAGGCCTCTGATATTGAGAAAGGTCCTTGTTTTCTTATTACCTTTTTTTGGTGGTTACTTTTTGGAACAAAAGCTGGTATGTCTCATAGGCATGCTAGTAGTTCCGTATTTCCCAATCTGGTTGTCACATAATTTCAACCTTTCCTGTTGAGAAATTGTTGTGATGTCATGCTTCATCAGTGGAATTGTTTTGAAATAGAGGATAGGTATGCCTGAAACCTATATCATATGTTAAACTGATTACCGAAATTGGTATTCTGTTTAATCTAAGCCGGTAAGTTGAGCAGTAAAGTACAGTTCTTTTCCTTTTTTACAGGTGATTTAATATAGAAATGGTTGGTAACTAGTGATTTTTTATAAGAAATTCTGTCAAGCTGATTCCATATATAATAAAGTGGTTGTAGGGTCTTCCCATGATAAGGGGTTCCCAAGTAGAGTTTTACTGCAATTACGGATCTGCAGCAGACATAATTCTTTCTTTTCAAGTCCTATATAGCACCTTATCTCTGTCTCTCTCTCTCTCTCTCTCTCATTTTTAAAGGATGATTTAGTTTAAATTGTTAATGTTCTATATATATGCATATTGTACTTGAACTGTGTAATGGTTACATGAGTGCATTGGACTCTTATAGATCTGATTAATTTATTGAGTAAAGGGAAAAAATTATATGTATATATATCTTCTTAGTTGTTTTTTGGTGGTTGCCTTGCTCCAACTTCGCCTTGTGTCTGTGGATGAATTAATATTTCTTGTTATCTACTTAAACTAAATCCTAGGCTGGTGGATCTGTTGGTTCAAATGGACGATTGCAAGGGCGACTTGAAGTTTCTAGAGCCTTCGGAGATAGGCAATTCAAGAAGGTTCTACTTCTTGGCCCTTTCTCTTATTGAATTTTTTTTATTTTCAATTTTTTTTTTGTGGGGGAGCAGGGTGGGCGTTAGTGAACCTAATAATTCATGTTTATGCTCTTCTCAGCACGCTTGAGAGCATTATATATTTTTTTACAGTATTTTATTATACAATCTAATAGGAGAATAATGATTTTAGGTGGGCGTCGTTGCAATTCCTGATGTTCATTCATTTGACCTTACTGAGAGAGACCACTTTATAATTCTTGGATGTGATGGCTTATGGGGGGGTATAAATATCCATCTCTGAGTGACTACTCTCACAACCTTTATTATTTAAAAAAGGTCATCAATTCATTTGCACTTTTAATAATTGACCAATATGATTGGATTTTAAACTTTTCAGGTGTTTGGACCTAGCGATGCTGTTGATTTTGTTCAGAAGTTGTTGAAGGTTCTACCATTTACATTTGTACACTTTATTCCTATTTTTCTTTCCCCAGTTTTCCAATACTTTGAACTTCTTTCACCAAAGTTCAGAAATTCAAATAGAACTGAAAATTATTACTTGGTTCCAAGAATTCCGTCAAATTATGACAAAATTAACCATCACTGCTCATCTTCGCTGCATTTTCTAACTAATTGGTATCTGATCTTTTGATTATTACATATTAGATACCATATTTTAAAATATAAAACTATGGTAGTCACGTCCTTGCATTTTGTAACAAATTAGTATCCAAGTTTGGATAACTAATGATACAAATTAAAGATCAGATACCATTTTGTTACAAAATGTAAAGGTTCGCAATTGAAGTGTTAAATATCACAAGTCAGATCGGATGCCAATTTGTGACAAAATGCAAAAGTAAGTTACCTACATGATAAAATCAAATGTACGATACCAATTTGTTTTAGAATACATTTAGTTTAATTTTAAAGTCGAAATATATTCCCACGTGTTATGCTGGAACCAAATGTATTTCATTCTATTCACTTAAATTTGCAAAAATATACGAGTCAGCATTTGGGTGCACCAGTTGTACCGTGCAATTGGTGCACAACTAATATTGTTTAGTAAAAACAACTGATATTGACCAACTAATACCATATAAAAATGCACTTTCAGTTGTACGGTAAAACTGGTGTATAGAAGGATTTGCCAAATTATACACATTTGTAAGAATATGTTGGTTGTTTCTCATTCTATAATTCATTCTGGACATGCATGACAGGATGGCTTGCCAGTTAAAGCTGTGGGCCGCCGTCTCGTACGAGAAGCTGTGCGTGAACGCATGTGCAAAGATAACTGTACTGCAATTGTTGTTTTCAGGCAGCTGTAACAAGGTAACCTAGTTCTGTCCTTGATGTAAACTGTCTTTATTTTGTTTTTAATTGAATGTTTTGCTCAGATTCTCACTGTATGTGGCTTTGCGTTATCCAAAACCCACTGTTTAATGTCTGGAATTTAACAATTAGAATGTGGAATACTGCTTGATGTTCTCAGGATACTGTTTTCCATAAGGACACCTTAAAGATGTTTTTCTTTCTTTCCGTTGAGAATTCTCATTTTCTGTGTGTTTCAAGTTCTTTTCATTCTGTGAAAATAGGGCAAAAGTGAATTTCATCATGATGAAATTTTGAAGCTGGGTTTCCGCAGTCCAATAATGTTCAGCTTGGGTACTAGATTTGAAATGAGTAAATTGATGAGCCACTCATTTGATTTTCATTAGACATGAGTCGTACAATGATCACAATTTGTTTGAGTCGTTTGAATTTTGACGGGCCAGAATGAGATCTGTGAAATCGTTTTATCAATATAGAAAAAAAATGACACTCAGGTCTTGTTTGTTTATAACGTGGGAAGCCTCTCCCAGGATTTCAAATCTCAAATTCCCGTTTGTTTATCAGGATTTTGGTATAGTATTTTAAAGGCTAGGTTTTGTATGCACCCAGGTGCACCGTGCACTCATAGTGCATTTTAGAAGCGTGGAACTTGTTATACTGAAAAATGCGACTTATTTACACAGAAAAGTACAATTGTTAATATGAGAACATAGTTGCATGCTTCTGTTTAGAATAGTTGCACGTTTCTGTTTTGTATAGTTGTCCGCTTTTAAAATGCACTATGAGTGCACGATGCACCCGGGTGCACATGAGACCCACTCTATTTTAAATCATCCAAAATTTTACTCTATAATACCTATAACATACCTATTTTACCTTTTCTCAAACATAATTTTCAATACACTATCAATTATTTAGCACACATTTTCAATTATTATTATCTAATTAACTCAATACTCTCTTTCCTTTTTAAAAAAATAATAATTATTATCATTATATATATATCTAGCACGTAACTTCGTATACTACGCGGGATTTAAAATAATTTTATTTTATTAATTTTAACTGAAATATTTTAAATATTTAATTAATTTAATTACAAGCATAACTTTTATATTTTAATATTATTTGTAAATTCGTTTCTTATTCTAAATTACTTCATCCCATTTAAATTAGATGTCATAGTCATTCCAATCTTATATATTATGTACATAATACATGTCATTTTGATATTTTTCACTCATTATTGTCTCATATATGCCTATAATGATTACTGTTCATATTTATTAAAAAAAATTAATTTTTCTACAAATATGTTGTGTGAATAATTTTTTCAGTTAATAATATTTATTATTATAAATATTTAATTATAAAAGGTTAATGTTGGCATAAGAAAATTTAAATGATCATGAAAATTAATTATTATAGGTATATATGATATAATGAGGGAGAAAATACTATAACAACATTTATTATATAAATATTCTAAAAGATTAAAAAAATATTAAGAAGAATGGGAGAGAGTAATTTCGAATAAGGAATGAATGAAAATATGCATATATAATATTTAAAAAGAATTACATTTATAATTAAATTAATCAAACTAATTAAATATTTGAACTATTTAATTTGAATTAATGATATAAAAATGATTTTCAATCTCATTGTGGACGAATCTTGGGATATATGCTAGTGATATTTAAAAAAATGCTAGTGATATTTAAAAAGAATAAGAGAGAGTATAAATTTATAAATTATGGATAATGTATTTAATATAGAGTAGGAATCTTGTGAAATATTAAGATCATAAGTGTTATAATACCACACAAATAAATAAGACAAAAATTGAAAAACTCGTGGGTGAATTGGGTTGGGCCTGACAGGAGGTGGGCAAGGGCAAGTAGCTTTTGTGTAAGTTTAATCTCGGGACGGATATATATATATATATATATATAAAGATATGTTTATCAAATATATGTTGTAGCCTAGTGGTTCAAGTTTGTTGTTAAGGTATTTGATCGCATAGAATAACAAGAGAAGGGAAGGAAAAACCTAAAGACGCAACGTCGTGAAAATCAACTGAGATCTGGTCGCGTTTGTTGCGACACGAGGAAGACGAAGAAGAAATTTGGCGAAGAAAAAATCTGGCGACTGTTGTTTGCGAAGCGAGGAAGAAGAAGTCCGTGGAACCGCTTAATGCGAACGACCAGAGTCTTAAGGCGGGTGAAAAATAAAAAATACCTAAATAAACCAGTAATTCATAATAACGTTAGATGCAATATTGCATACAAGTTTTTCTCTTTAATATAAATTAATGTATATGTTTTGAAGATGAAGTATTTTAAATATAGCAACCATATAAATAGAGAGTGATTAATAATTAATAGATAAGAGATAAATAAAAGATAAATATCAAAATTAAACAAATGAATGACTGAAATTAAAAAATAAAAATGTTAATAATAATATTATAAAATAACTTCTCACAGAAATTCGGAGATTTAAATACACACACCATATGAATTGGGGGTGATTCACCTTTAGTAGATAGAAGATATACACATGTACTCTCTCTCATATTTACTTTTTTTCTCTCTTCCTTTTTAAAATATAAACACATCAATCGTTATACAATTATTTCTACATTATTTTTATAATATAATACTCCTTCGTCCATTAATTTGTTCTACCTTTTCTTACCGTGTTTTAAATGGTGAATTATTTATAAGTATTTAAAATGATATTGACTTTTAAAGAGGAGTATGGTAGATCTATCTATCCTATATTATGTCTCCTTATAAATTACTTTATCATTTCAAATATTAATAAAAAAGTCACTTTCAAAAAAAATAAAAACAAAAATAAATGTGAACAAACTATGAGACGAGGGTATACTTTTTATCATCTACTTTTTCAAGATCCAATATTATCAAATTTTATAAAATCCACACTCCTACACATATACAAAATACAAATACAATTTTTATTTCATTTTAAATGCTTCCAAATCCTACCTATTGAATCTCAAATCCCCTCAAACAAACAAGGCCATAATCAATAATAATTCTCAAAATAGTGATGTTTTTCCCTCCAAAAGAGCTTAGATGGCATGTGATTAAGATCTGGAGTGTTGTTTGGGCGGAAAATAACAATACCCCCATATTTATTTCATCACTCGCCATTCCTGTGAAAATTCAATTTTTTTCACTGAAAAGGACAAACATAGGTATAAAAGGAACCTAAATTTAAAAAGTTAAATGACTTTTTGCGGATTCGACAGAAGTTATAGAGTCATTTGTGATATTGAATCAACTAATGGAGTTGTCATGACTAGGAAACCTAGGCTCCCAAATGTTGGAAAAACTTCTAATTGTATAAGTTTCGAGAGATAAAATTGAGGAAATTGATTTTGATGAAATTGACCCAATTACGAGTTTATTCCAAATCTTGACTAGAAGACCATTTTCCAAAATCGAAAAATTGCACCCACCTAGAGGTGACAAACAAAGTTGGGTCGCGTCTGCATGTTCTATGACCTAACTTATTTTTCATCGAGCCCTCAATTATCGTGTCCACATACATCTACCCCATTTTTTTCCCCGTAGTTTAAAGACCTAGGAACCGTAATCCACCAAAAGTCTATTCGATTCATCCCTCAACCTCGAAGGCTACTATAAAGGCTCAAGTAAATACATTTTGAACTTATATTGTGCCAAAAACACGATGGAGGAGGAGTATTAGATTGTCCACTTTGATGAGGATCCTAAAAAAAAAAAAATGTCTAATGATTCTTTAAAAGGAATTTCTAGATTTGTAAAACGACTACATGAATTTTGTAGCACATTGCTAATACTTTATTTACTCGACATGGGAAATTAAAAAAAATATTATAGTTTAGGATTATTATTTTTTCACCATAATTATAGTCAACTTTAAATTTAATCAGCATAACTTTCACGATTTTAGTAAATACACATCTTTAGCATAGTCTCATGAGTCATGACCATGAACTTCGTCTTTTGAAAAAAGTTTTCTTAATAAAGTTATACTAGTACACATGTTTCACAGTTTATATACTCGAGAACGGAGCGAAAAAAAGGTACAGAGGGATACATGATTTCCTTGAGATTTTGAAATTTTTTAGAAGTTTCTTAATAATTTCACATTTATATATATAGAATTAAACAACATTTAATTATATATATATATATATATATTTGAACAAATTGAATTACTTTACTTAAACTTGACACTCATGACTCAACAGGGGATTTTATTGTCGAGGAAGGATACATGATTTCCTTGAGATTTTGAAATTTTTTAGAAGTTTCTTAATAATTTCACATTTATATATATAGAATAAAATAACATTTAATTATATATATATATGTTTGAACAAATTCAATTACTTTACTTAAACTTACACTATGACTCAACCAGGATTTTATTGTTGATGTGCATTTAGAAGAAAAATTTCACTCTGATTGCTTTGAAACATGTGGTCTTGCTCAAAAGATGATTTGCTACATGAAATTATATTGTATTCTCATTAGTTTATTTGCTTGTTAAGTTATAATTGATCTTACAAATCAATTAAAAAAAAAAATACATTTTCAACAATGAAATATATCAATAGTTCACTATTTAACCGAATGAGAACAAATTTTTGAATGATTATTTGGTTGTATACATTAAAAAATTATTTTTAGAAAGTTAGTATCAAAGCTATCATGCAAACTTTCCAAAACACGAAGAATCGAAGAGAATAGTGTAATTTAGATGTATTACATTTTGTATTCAAATGTATATGTAATTACATTTAACAATTTGATTATTTAAATATAGGTATTAGTTTATGTTTCTATTTTAAACTTTTATTTTTGTACATTTTTATTGCTATTAATTGGGCCCTGAATGAAAATCTGCTCTGTCCCTATATCTACTATATAAATATAATGGCAAAAACTCGTATGAAACGGTTTTATGTATGAGATGAAGTATAACTTAACACAATTAACACTCATTCCTCCCAAAGTGTTAAAACATCAATATCTAAATTACTCTGTTGACTTCTGGTGAAGACATTTTTCTTATCTCAGTGTTACCACTTTATATAATTCTATGGTGTGCGAATGTAGATGGCGATGGAAAATTTGTTTAAAAATCCCATAAAATTATCATATAATTCACATAAATAAGGATAGAAAAATTCAACTCGTTCAATTTACAAATTTAGTAATAAATGGTAATTATATAAAAAAATTTCTTGAACAATTAATTTTTATATCACAAAAATCTTATATAAACAAGTTTCTAGAACAATTTGTATATTTCAAAAGTCTTATATAAACAAATAAAATTGCATAGGAATCTTTTTACGACCGAGAACGACACTTTTCTTAGCGTCGGTGAACTCTTTGATTATCGTTGGTAGTTGATCTAATGTATAATTTTATTTTTGAAGGATTGTACTTTACACTAATTAATGCATTTGTATTGTGCATAATACAATAATCAGAATGCACGCTTTATAATTATAAAATGATAAAAAATATTCATTTTGTTTCAATAATAAAAAAGATAAATAGTAAAAGTACACATATAAATACCTATTAAAATATTATCATTTTAACAAAATATTTTACAGAACAATAAAAATTATAAAAATTGTATTTTTTTAAAAATATAATAAGAATATTTAGCTAATTTTATATAGATTTATTTAAAATTTTAATTATTTATTCATTAAGTAAACTATATATATCGAGGACAAAGCTAGATGATATTTCAATATTTTATTGGTTTTCTAACGTCAAGAAGAATGAACATCCCTCGGGCCGGTATAAATGCCCATTGGATATCACAAAAAATCTTATATAAACATGTTTTACATAAAAAATTAATTTACATTTTGTGTGTATTTTTAAACAAAATTAGTTAATTTATTAAAAGGTAAAAAATTGTTAGTATTTTGTTATACTATAAGGTAGGGATTGGTAGGTGTTGATGTTGCACGAATGTTGTTCTAGATGTTGGACAACATTCTCGCATAACATCTTAAATTGCCCTTTCTTCTAACAATCGACTTCCGTTTTATTTGATGTGTTTTTTATGTTTCCTACATTGCGGGTTGAAGACAATTTTGGATATTGTCAAGCGGTTGCATTGATGGAGTAAGAATAGAAAGATCATGGGTGGTTACACCAAGATCATGAAGATAGTGGAGGAGATTTTCAAGGCTATCAAACCAAGTTGATAGACAATGCAGTTGGTCCGATTGTCTATAAATAGGATGCATTGGGTCGACATTCAAGTTTGAGTTAAAGTGAAATCCCATTTGCTCTACTCCAAACTTAAAGAGTAGCATCAGAGACACTGTTGTGAGTGGAGTGTGAGGGTCGATGCTATGTCTATTTGTCTTCGGGTCGAAAGTGTATCCCAACATTTCCCATCAATTATTGATTTTGTCTTTATTAGATCAAGTTTTAGGTTGAATAAGATCACTAGTTACTTGATTGAATAGATTGATTTTTGGTGTGTTTTTTTCACTACACCTTTTAGGATCTTGTAAGAGATTCGTGTGTGTATCTCACTACTTGTTATAGTGATGTTTTTAACCATGAGGTTCGTATATAGTCCGATTATAGACTATACACAATTTTGGAAATCCTTTGTCTTTGCTGTTTTTATATACTTCCTTTGTCATATGTTGTTTTACATGTTGCATAACATTTTCAACAACACTGAAAATACATGCACACACACTTTCAGTTGGCAGAGCCATAAACTTGATACACTAAGTTAAAGGTCCTGTGTTTAAAGTGTGTTTTTGTAATGGATTATCCACTGACTCCTTCTTTAAAACCTCCAATTTTGGATGAATCAAATTACCAATAATGGAAACCTAAAATGCGCATGTATATTAAGTCTATAGATGAGAGAACATGGCATAGTGTGTGTCCGGTTGGAATCCACCAAAAGGCGGTTGGTGATAATGATGGTGATTCAAAAGTCGAAAAGGAGATTGATTGGTCAATGATGAATGCACATCGGCCAATTTCAATTCTAAAGCCCTTAATGCTAATTTTTCTTTCATCGATGTTTCTATGTTTAAACTGATATCTAACTGTGTTTCTTCTAAGGATGCATGAGATATATTGCAGGAACATTGTGAAGGATCAGAAAGTGTTCGAAGAACTAGACTCAGAATGTTGGGAACCAAGTTTGAAAACTTGAAGATGAAAGATGATGAGAACATTTCATCATACAATGAAAGGATAAGTGAGATTGCTAATGAGTCACACTCACTTGGTGATCCAATTTCCAACACTCGGTTAGTTAATAAAATACTTAGAATTGTTCCTAAATAATTTGATGCTAAAATATGTTCAATAGAAGAGGCTAAGAACACTGATTTATTGAGTCAAAATGAGTTGATAAGTATTTTGAAAACTTATGAAATTAACTCAAATATGTTAGATGATGATAAACATAAGAAAGATAAAGAAAAGAAAGTACTTGCTTTTAGAGGTGAAACTTTTGATAATATTGGTAAACATCCTTATGTGACTGAAGTTGATTCTGATGATGATGTTTCTGATTTATGTGATGAAAATATTTACGAGCAATTTGCTCTTATCACTAAGCAATTCAAATCTTTTCTAAAAAGAAAAGTTGAAGACCAAATGGTCAATTTCAATCAAAGGATAAGTTAAAACAAAACTCTTCTCCCTTCGATAAAAAGCTTTTCCAAGCGGTCTTCGATTTCAATCAACCTAGATAATTCAATAAGGATAACAAGTTCAAATATGATCCTCGGAGTACGGAAGAAAGGTTAAATGTGATGCATGTTCGGATATGGTCATTATTCTAATGAATGTGCTAATCTTATGTTTAGGAAGAAAATGAACTTTAATGTTACCTTAAGTGATGATTCTGATGATGAAACTAATTCTGATAAATGTGAGCTAAGTGCTATGTCTGCTAGAATAGTTTATGATGATACATTTGATGATGATCTCGATGATTATTGGTCTGAAGCAGATTCAGAAGTTCATACAACATCTGAAACAACATTCAGACAATATAACTCTGAGATTAAGCGCTTTCTTTGGAACTATTCGAATCTTTGAAACATCAAAATCTGGCGATTGTGACTCCGATATCCGAAGTTTTAAGCTGATTTAGAAACTCAAAAACAAGTGTTGAGTTTCTTATCTTTAGAAAATTCAGATTTGAAAGAGAATCTTTTAAAGCTTGAAGTTCTTTTAACTAGAAAAGATGTGAAAATTTCTTCTTTGAAAGATGAACTCAAGTGCACTACTCTAAGTTTTAAAAAGTTTTTACGCAAGCACTCTTTGAATTGAATGAGACATTAATGATTGGTAGATCCGATAATCTTTGGACTTGGTTTTTGTGAAAAACTTCGAGAATACTCCTTTATCATGTGAACCTATTTATTTTTGTAAAAATTTGGAACTTACGTACGAAAACCTTTGAAAGGTAAACAAAAGAACTCTGATGGTTTGTTTAAAGAGTATGTCTGTTTTTGTTGTGCTGGAGTAGGTCATATTCGTCCATATTGTTCTAAGTTAAGAAGGTGATTTAAAAGCTGGAATTGTTTTACCTGATAAAATTGAACACCTATAAAACAGGTTAACAACACTAAAAAGTTGATTCATAAGAACATGTCACGTAATGTTGTGTACACATCTTTGAAAAGCATATGTTCTGAATCTTGGTACTTTGATAGTGGTTGTTCTAGACACATGACTGGTCAAATTAACTATTTGCCTAACTATACATCTTTGATTGGTTCAAATCATGCTTGTAAAAGTGCTAAAGCAGATGATATTATTTTGTGGCATCAAAAACTTGGTCATGCTAATTACAGAAGTATTCAGAATTTGCATAGACTAGGTGCTTCTGTTGGTTTACTTTAACTTAACTTTGAAAAAGGAAAATCTGTGGACTATGCTTAAAGGTAAGGTAAGTAAGGACAACACATCAAATGTTGTCGAAGATGTACAACAAAGCGTGTTGTTGGGAGTTGATTCATATGGATCTAATGGGTCCTATGGAAACCGAAACTTTTGGTGGAAATAGGTATTCATATGTTCTTGTAGATGATTTTTCTAGATATACATGGGTTATTTTTCTAAAAAAAAAACAGGATACCTTTTTCTCGAAGTTCAAAATTCTTTACAAAAGGTTTAAAACTATTTTATGTTTAAAGATCAGTAGGATAAGATCTGATCATGGAAGAGAATTTGAAAAAGTTTGTTTAATAATTTTTGTGAAAAGAAAGGTATTTTGCAAGAGTTTTCTTCACCTAAAACTCCTCTACAAAATGGAATTGCTGAAAGAAAGAATAGAACTTTGCAAGAAATGACAAGAGTTATGCTAACCTCAAAAAGTCTTTCTAAGAAATTCTGGGCAGAAGCTTTAAATACTCTTGTCACATTGTGAATAGAGTCTATATTTGTCCTGGTAGTAATTGTACTCCCTATGAGATTCTGAATAACAAGAAACCAAATTTGAAATACTTTCATGTGTTTGGTTGTGTTTGTTACATTTTGAACGATAAAGATCAGTTGCACAAGTTTGATTCTAAGAGAGATAAAGGATTTTTCTTAGGATATTCTAAGAATAGCAAGGCATATAGAATCTACAACTTGAGAACTGATACAATGCAAGAATCTGTTAATGTGGTATTTGATGAACTTGCAAATCTTGCAGGTAAACGTGTTGAAGATAATGTATCAGATTTGATAGAAGTATCCAAAAATACTGATGACACTGAAGATAGTAAAAATGTTGATCAGAATCAGAATGTTCCTTCAATATCTGATGCAACATTACCCAAAAGTTCAAATACTGAAAATCTATCACAAGATTCACAGTATCCAAAACATTTGGTTCCCTCAACAAAGATAATGAAAAGTCATCCATTAGATCAGATCATTGGAGAAGCTATCACCGTGTACATACTAGAAGAAGAATGGGTATTCACATCAATAACCTTGTAAGATCGGTTTGCATGTCATCCATATGCAATCGGTAACTTTTTGAGTGTTATCATTCAAATTGAGCCTAAAAAATGTGAAAGAATTTCTTGATGAAAAATCGGATAAATGCTATGCATGAAGAGTTCAATCAGGTTTGAAAGAAATGATGTTTGGACACTTGTACCTAGACCTAATTCGATATTAATGTCATAGGAACAAAATGGATTTTCAAGAATAAAACCGATGAATCGGTAATATTAAGGAAAAATAAGGTTAGATTGGTTACTCAAAGTTATACTTTCAGTTGAAGGAATAGACTTTGATGAAACATTTGCTCATGTTGCTAGAATTGAATCTATTAGATTACTTCTTGCTATTGCATGTTTCATTAACATTAACTTGCATCAAATGGATGTTAAAGCTCGCTTTCTTAAATGATATTCGGATGATGAAGCTTATGTTGAACAACCTAAAAGGTTTTGAAAAATGGAATTTCTCGATCATGTTTACAAGTTAAAGAAAGCTTTGTATGGTCTAAAAAAGACTCCAGAGCTTGGTATGGTAGACTTACTTGATTTCTTATTTGAGTTTGGATTTTTGAGAGGTGAAGTCGATAGAACCTTGTCTATTAAAAAATTCTAAGAATGATATCATGGTATTGTATTTGGTTCAATATGCAATGATATGCTTGAAAGTTTTGTTAAAGAAACCCATGCACCTTTGAAATGTCCAATGGTTGGAGAATTGAATTTTTTTAGGTCTTCAAATTAAACAAATGAAAGATGGTATTTTCTTTTCTCCAAAAACAAATATGCTAAGAATTTGGTGAAAATGTTTGGTCTTGAAACAAGCTAAAACTATGAAAAACCCTATGGGTTCAACTCAAAAGTTGAGTAAAGACTTGATTAGAAAAGATGTTGATCCTACTTTGTATAGATCAATGATTGGAAGTCTTTTGTACTTAACTTCTAGTAGGCCCGATATTATGTATATAAAGTTCCTGCTTTTGTCTTTAGATATCAAGCTAATCCTAATGAATCACATCTTAATGTAAAAAGAATTCTAAGATATGTAGTCGAACATGTGATCTAGGTATTGGTACTCAAAGGATACTAATTGTTCTTTAGTCTATAGTGATGCAGATTGGGCGGATGATTGTGATGATGTAAAAAGTCTTAGTGGAGGATGTTTTCACATGGGAAACAACCTTATATCCCGCATAGTAAGAAATGTAATTGTGTTTCACAATCAACAACCGAGTCCTGAATATGTTGTTGGCTGGAAGTTATCGCGACTCAACCGCTTTCGCTTAAAAATGTTTAATGATTATGGGTTGGAAAGTGGTATTTTGATTGTTTATTGTGATAATACTAGTGCTTTATCAATATTTCCAAGAATCTGTGTAACATTCTTTTGACTAACATATAAGTATAAGACATCACTTTATAAGAGATCTTTAGAGAAAGAAGTTGTGAAGTTAGAGTACATTTCTAATTGAAAAGCAACTTGTCGATATTTTCTAAAAAGCCCTTGATAATGAGAGGTTTTTTTACTTAGAAAATCTCTTGGTCTTTGCTTATATATCGAAAATAAACACTAGATGTTGTGGACAAATGTTTCCAACATTTGAAGCAACATTATGGTTCGATAATGAGTTTGTCTGGCGATTTACTTATGTTTGAACTTTAAATGATAGTGTTATGATCTTATTGTTGAATCATGGTTTAGATATAGAGTCCCGAACATATATCTCTTAAATGCATTGAAAAAATAAAGCACAACTTAGATGTGTAATCACCGAGTAACTATGGGACATGAGCTTCACTATTATGATGTTCTCTTTTCAAAAGGTGATTAATTATACATCCATGTTTGTTCACAACTACCGAGTAATTATGGGGCACTGAGTCTTGCTATTCGACGTTCTTCTCTTGAAAAGGTGGATCAATGTGAACATGTGTTTAAAAAGAAAATTTCAAAATATGCAACACTTTGATGATGAATTTCATGCAAAAATTGAGTGTTGAGATATATGTATGCCGAGCATTTTGTGAAAACTTTATCTATCATACATGATTCAAACTTTTATCTATCATACATGATTCGCTTAATGTTCGGGGTAAGTTGAATTCGTGATTTAAACAAGTTATTTGACTGATTTGCATTTATTTAATTTTGGATATGATCTTTTGTTTTTCCAAAATATTTTTTAGCGTGTCTCTACACATCACATCGCTCACTAAACTTGCAACATAGTGGGTGGTTACTTTATCCCACTCTCGCTCTGGTTTTTGTGGTGGTTTTTGTAATAACCTCCACTTTTGTTCTCTACTTAAGTTCGATTTATTTGTGTTATCTCGACATCGAAAAGTTCGAAAACTTTGTTGTTGCAATATAGGAATCGAGGTTCGTGTTGATTTTATTTATGTTATTTCAATTATTTTCGGTCATTTACTTTTTTTTCCCTCCAATTTTTCATATAATATTATTTTTAATTGCTTGTGCTTTATATGATTGGACATAAAGGCGGTGTTATGGGTGATAAACAAAACATTTCGAAGTTCTTCCGATCACTCTCACCACACGCAAACCCTCCTTTCAAACCCTCGCTCTAACCTTTCTTCTCCATCAAACTCAAATCCTCTTAACCCTACTTGCGTAATGGCTACCAAAACCTAGATTATGATTCCACTAATATTGGTGGATCATCGTCTTCATCTGCACCAAAACTCACTCCGCATTTATTTCCCTAAAAGATACCCCAATCTCGATTCGACCGATCATCGAGCATGCTCGAGAAAAACCTTCCCCGTCTTCCCCGATGTTTTTGTTGGCAAAAGACAAGTCAATATTAATGACTTTGTTGATCTTTTCGCTAAAACCCCTTAGCCACGTAAATCCTCGATGAACCCTCTCAAAACATTTGAAAACCCTACTCAAACGGCCGATGTTGAGATGGAAAAAGTTGATTCCTCCGATTCGAAGGAATGGGGGAGAAATTAAAGAACATTTGATTGAGAAAGAATTAAACCCAAAAAGAAAGGTGGTGGAAAATGGGGGAAAAGCGAGAGTCTCACAAAAGGAACCTTGGAAAGAAGGTGGACTACATTTGGAAACGCCCTAAGAGGGTGATGGTGGTGTTGATGATCCTATCATCAGAGAAGATTCAGATGAAGAAATGGTTGTTCCAAATGTTCATGTTGTTGAGCCAAAAGATGATGATGATGATTTAACCATGGAGAAATTGATGACAAAGAAAGAGAAACGAACTAAAAGGAGAAATGAACCATCTGTGAATCTCGCTTCCCGATGTTGCGAACCATCCGAAAATGTTGAAAGAGATGATTAGAGAGAGGAATTTGAGAAAGATGAAGCCGAGATGATGAGTTTGAGGAAGAAATGGATGTTGGAGAAGATGACTTCTGAAGAAGATGAAAAGCCGATGTCGAAGAAGATGAGCTCGTTGAAAATCAAACCGGCGATGAGTTTGATCAACTCTTTGATGAAAGTAATGGAATCGACTCCACCCTCGATGATAAGGAAGAGTATGATAGAAAGTCCGCTTATTGTTAAATCTTTGCTTAAAAGGAACATAGTAGATGAAAGGATCATTAAAATCCTGCATTTTGAAGCTAATAACCCGATTGTTTTCTAGAAAGTAGATCATTGTGCAGATTCTCTTCAATATGGTAAACCGTATTATGTTGGTTGGGTTCTTTCGAAGTTCTATGCAAATTTGAAAAGGAGTTGTGGTAATAGGTAGTCTTCAAACTATGGAAAGATAAGATTTAGATACAATGTGGTAAATAATCAATCTAGACTTATCAATATCTTTCTAAGGAATGTTGAGTTGATATTAAGAAAGTGATGTCTGGCCATCACTAATGGAAGGTATTCAATGGACTTTTACGGTTTTAACGCCAAATTAACCTCCTTGTATTCCCGCGGATGCATAAGTTACTTGTTTCAATTAGGCTACCCTCAAAGAATCCCTTTGTGTTGACCAAAAGAGCAAGTCTTCTTTATTGCACAAGATTGTGCACTTGAGCAGATTTAAAATGGGGCAGATCATATTTGATAATATGACATAAGGCCGGTAAACACAGAAGCATTCTTCCTTATCCAAGTTTGATCTGTCGGTTCTTGGATAAGTTAAATTCGAGAGGCCACGAGGTGAAAAGATTAGTGGATTTGTTCCAAGTTTTCGAATATCTCACGTGTCGAAAGTCGAAATGTAACTCGTGGATCTTCCTTTACCCGATCCTCGAATCAAGAAGCCGAAAAAATGTTGCCCATCCTTGTTGCAACATTCCTTATACAAAGAATCTAAGAGATGGTACACCTCTCGCTCATTTTACAAATTCTTTCATTTCTCGATCAGACATTTCCATCCAGTGAAGAATAGATGTTTCATTTAAACAAAGAAACCTTCCGAGAAACCCGCTTACTCCAACATGGGGGAGGATCACCCGATGATGGTCCTCAAGATGGTGGTAATGATGGAGCCTGGTCCATCTAACCCATGTATGTGAGAAGGATGATGCACTGGGATCTTTGGTGATAATGCCGAAGATGATGATGGGTGGTGGCGTGCACAAGATGATCGTAATGATGTCAAGACAGAGAGGTTGAGGACTTTGTCTAAGATGTCGTGGAATGAGGCTATGGAGGATCTTTATGGAAGATGTACTTAATGTTCTTCTACACGAACAAGTTGTTCTGACCTCGCATGGAAGACAGAGATACAATCTGATGATAAGATGGATTTAAGATCCGAGAAAGACTAGCACGGGGAGTATATATCTCGAGAGTATTGCTTTGTTTGATGAGATGTATGGTCATGACATTGGTGAACAGATTCAACACATGGGGAGTTTTTGATGTATGGGGGAGTTTGCATATTATGGAGATCGTATTCCAATGGCCCAAATTTTCCCTATACTTCAATATAAAAATTCTTTTCTCAGATTGTAATCTTTATTTGTCGCCTCCTTCTTTTATGAACTCATTAATGGGCAATTAGTTGATAAGTTTATGTTTCGGCCATTTACTTTATATGTTGGTACTTTGGCCCAAGTACACTGCCGATGTACTTAGTCTCAGGTTTGTGTTTGATTTTATATTATGATTTTCGTTGAATAGTAGTTGTTCTCCTAATGACTATTATTTGTTTCTTTCCCGACACAAGTTCTTGATGTTGCTTTTTAACATCGTAAAAGGTCAGAAAGAGAAATGCCA